>OY728125.1:1270546162-1271796162 GCA_963277665.1 Viscum album | reverse complement strand
AACACTATTGCTTCAAAGAAAAGAATGATCATATTCCTGAGTTCTATGGTAGAACTGACTCCTTAGATACCAATTTGTCATGACCCGTCCTCGGGGCCCGTGTCGTGACTACCCCAAGCCCGTCTTCCATAGGCCAGGGGCTGGCGACTAGCACCAAAGGCATAAATCCCAATAAAAAGGGAAGGTATTGCCTTTATAAAAGTAAACAAACGCAATAGAGTATGCAACAGAAGATAGCACTAAGTAATACTGAATACAAAAGTAAGTGTTGAAAGGAAAGGGGCCAGAAATACAATCCCAACAGTAAGTACAGTACAACTGAAAAGCTAGTACAACTGCAGGAAAGTAAAACAGCAACCACTGAGTCATCCTTCAGGAATCCCACCTGAAGGGTGGGTACAGATGGCCTCCTCAGCACCTTAGGACCGGTTGTCCACTCCATGTACATCTCGCCAAGTGGTCCATCTCTGGGTACCGTCTAGCTCCACAAGCCTCTACCTCGATTAGTGTTGTATGTCGTCTGTATCCAAAACAATGTAGTGCGGGAATAGCCCGTGCAGGGGTGAGTATATGATACTTAGTAGGGACCCCGAGACCCCCAAATGTCTCCTAGAATCCACGAAGGATAAACCATAGAAAAAAGATAGAATCATGAAGTATCAACCAACTTTACATAGGTATATGCCCATACATATAACTAAGTTATCAATCAGAGTTCGGCTCCAACTCTGGAGCCCAAGCACAACCCAGTCCACACAGGAAAGCAAGTCAATCACATCGATGATAATGATTGAAAGTCAAGACTCAGCTTACACAGGTATACATCTTTCATATAGAGATAGAGATAATCAGATGTAGTCACTAATTCATCTAAGTTGTCTGACCCACGTAGGATATTAGACAAGCTAATCTGTCGAACACACATACGATACGGGACCAACTACTCTGTCGGACCCACTCAGGATACTAGTACAGAAGTCAAACTGTCAGACCCACTTAGGATACAAGTACAATAATCATCGTTGTCGAACCCATGGAGTATTCCAGTACAGTTGTCATCATCGTCGAACCCACGGAGGATTCTAGTATGATTTACGTCGTCGTCGAACCCATGGAGGATTCCAGTACGGTAGTCATCTCAGTCGCAGCCAGCTCTAGGGTTCCCGCACACAGCACGTTCGATTCCGGGAGGGTCTTATCCTCGAGCCAAGGGGTCGATACATCTACTATCAAGAAGTCCAGAGTTGATGTATCCCGAAGTTCTGTCTCATCAAAAGGAACCCAGCACGACAGAAGGCATGTCAATCGAACGCCCAGTCTGAGAGTTATTGGTTTTTCCATTCTAGGGGCCCGGTTGGAATTACGCTCGTTCCAAACCTGATCGTTTTCCAAATTCATCCAAAACTCACTTATAGTATTGAAAAAGGACCATCTCGTCATGAGGATCCCAATGCCGTAGATGGCGCGTCGATCGGACGTGCGGCCTTAAAGTTATTCACATTTAAGTGAAACGGGCCCGGCCCATCAAGCCTAGTGGGCTGGCGGGTTGGCCCGACCTGGTTCAGCGGGTCTGACCCGACAGGGGGGTTGGCCCGGCCCAGTGGGGCGCGGCCCAGCCCGCGGCTAGCCACAGCTCGGCCTGGCCGGCCGATCGGTGCGGGGGGGGGGGGGGGGGGGGCGACCCTCCGCTTTCCCAAACCGGTGGTGCCGAGCGGCGCCACCCTCCTATCCGGTCGGTCGATGTCGGCCGGTCTTCGCGGCGCGAGTGGCCCGCACATCGGGCCGATGTCTTCCCGCATGTCACATGTGGATGTCGCGACCTCCATCAACCCGGCTGGCTGACGAGCCAGCCGGTTCGTCTGCCGAAGTGGCCTGCGGAGCGCGGCCCCCGATCTTACGCAGCGCGGCGCCATATGGCGCCGCAGTTCCTCCAGCTCGGCCGGCTATGGCCAACCGGTTCTTCTTCAGCCGAGTGTCCAGTGGTTGCAGGCTTCAATTCTTCCGCACGCGGCCGGCGCACGACCTCCATTATCTCCGGTCACCGTCACTTCGGGTTTTCGTCGCCTCTCCCGACACAGCTTCTGTCGCCAATATAAACGTGGATCAACGGAGGGTCATCAAGATGTGTTTTTTCGGTCCACGCCCTCCTCGTTAGGCAATAACAAGAGGCCAAGACGATCTATTTCATTCAACAAGGTCGGAATATAATTTCATTCACTTAAAATTATATCAAACCCCCTACCTTGATTCTGATTCTCGCTTGTCTGTGTTGCGGGAACTGGTTCTGAAGTCGACGTCGATTCGTTGACATCGGGGTGTGTCCGAGGAGGAAGCGTAGTCGATGTTTCATTGTGGACGGTGTCTCCTCCCTTGACGTACAGAAATAAGAAGAATGATTGTGTTCCTCGTGAGCGCTGCCTCACGTTCTTGCTTCGTTCGTCGAGAGGATATTGTTCCTCTCGTGTTCTTCATTGGTGAGGGATGAAGCTCTCCTCCAATTCTCCAAAGGCTCTACCACCAAATATTTTCCAAGAAAATATTTTAGAAAGGCTTCCCCAATAAAATAGAATTTCCATGCAATTACAAACAATTAAAATGAATTGTTTACGCCTCAAATTAATTAATGAAGTCATTAATAAATTGTGTTGGCATAATTAATGAGAGGGAGGTGGAGAGGCTCCACTATAATAAGTGAGGGGAGTTTTCAGATCTAAATAAGGGGGTGTTAATGGGGAGTTCAAGGGAGTTGAGGTGAGGTGAAAGGCTTTGGGTTCATGTGGGCCCCACCACACTAAATCCTCACATGGGAGGTTATGTGGGCCCCACCTCTATCTCCCCCTTGTAAAAAATAACCAACTTTTAAACAATAAAATTGTGTACAACAATTTTATTTAATTTAATATAAATCCCCAAAAAAATCTCCTCACAATCTAACGCAACTGCGATAAAGGTCCCCTTAAGCGAATACCGGTGATGTGAGTTCATCAGTGCCCTCGGATTTCAATTCTGAGCACCGTTTCAAAAGATAGAAAAACATGCATGTACGTTTACTGAACTTACCCGAACAAAATTTTATAAATTGATTCTGGGCACACCGGGCCTTAGAATCAGGCACCGTCAGAAAGTACAGACTTGTAAAATTCTAAAGAATTAAGAAAAGAAATTACTTGAAATTTTCGGGTCTTTACAATAAAAAAAAAGTGGTTCAAGGATCCACTCAACATAAAGTGGTTCAAAACATGAAGTGGTTCAAAACAAGTAAAGTTTTGTAATTATAAAAACATGAAGTAGTTTAAAATTCCACTCAATATTATCCCCAATTTTAATAATTAAAAAACCAAAAAAATCGTAACTTATCCCCCTTTTTGAAATTATCAAAAAGATAAGGTTTCAATAAATTCTTTCATTGAAGTTAATGGGAAAGATAATAACTCTTCTAAATTCAACATCAAAAAATTAATTCAAAAATTAAATCCCTATAATTTTAAACATTATTAAAATCATATATAACAAATTTCATATTAAAGATGATTTATACACTTAAAATAAAATAATTAGAAGTAAAACTTTATAAAATGAATATAAGAGAAACAATAAACATCTATGTACCAAAATAATTCAAAAACATATGCCAATGAGCCACTATAAAGCATTGTATTGTTAAGATATTATGTCATATAAATTGAGAATATTTAAAAATATGTTTATAAATAATAAATGAGAAACCATTCATAAAATAACCTTTTTTAAAGTGGAAGTAGACATCAGCTAATGTCAATGATGAGGCTTAAAATAATAATACAATAAGAAAAATGTGTAAGAATTTTAAAAAAATGGTAAACTAAAAAACATATTCCATATTACTATAGATTTCATGTAAATATGAAAATTTAAACCTAAAAACACATTTAAACTCCCCCTAAATTTAAGAATTAAATATGAAACATTACTGTTCATACTTAAATAGTTAAAAATAGATTTTATAAATTGAAAACTATAAATGTTAATCATGAAAAACTAATTATATTTAAAAATAAAATACTTAAACTTACTCTTTATTTATCATGTTATGAACTAATAGTAGTGTTTTAAACTTTAATCATGCTCAAGAATAAATAAAAATCATATTTCCACATGATTGAAATTGACTTAAAACAAGAATTATTTTCTAGAAAATAAAAATAAAAATAAAAATAATATTTTCTCACCATTAATTGATGAATTATAAAAGTGTGAATTTCAAATGGTAAAGCTCCCCCTCGGTTTCATTTTCTTTATCTTGAATCAAGAAACTATTTTATATAGAAATTGAATTCCAAATCTAAAAAAAATAAGGAAAACACATTTTATGTACACTCATTTAGATTGATAAATCATATTTCAAATTTAAAATTTGTACATATTTTAATCTTGATAATAGATTATACAGTTTAAAATACTTCATAATTAAACTAAATATATTAAAAAATGAATTAAAAATATATAAGTTGAATGTTTAAATAGTTTAGAAGTAAGTAATATATTTAAAAATAAGAAATGGGTATCCCCCCCTTAATTTCAGTTTCTTATTTCTAGAAAAAAACAAAACATATTCATGTGTATTTTAAGAATTCAAAATTGAAATAAAAATATATTTTTTATTTAAATCATATTTAATGTTTTGAAGAATTAATATATAAAAATATGTATAATATGTTTCTATAACTTAAATATACAAGATGAATTCTAGATTAAGAACAATATTAACTTCCTCTAAACTGATGCTCTCTTTTTAAAATGATACTATAAACCCAATATGAGAATAATTTTAATTATAGTAGTCAAAACTCATTCAAAGAAATACATTAAGATCATAAGGATCCAAGAAACAAGTTATAATATATTAAAATAATTTTTAAAGTAACAGAATAATAATATCATACTAGTAAACTAGAATTTACAACTAAAATAATATTTTAAATAGCCACATAAAAAATAAAATTCAAGATCATGACACAATTTTACACATGTTTACTGACCAAAAAAAGTTAAATATTGAAGTACATGATATTATCCCAAAATGATATAAGGTATTCATGATTATCCATATTAAATACTAAATATTATAATACTCATACCAACATTCCAAGTATAAAACTATAATTACATTCATGATGAACATTAGAATTAGAAAATACGTATTACTTAGGTATTAAGAATCACTTAATTTCACATTAAGTAGAATAAAAACCTTTAAGTACTCAAGAAGTATATGGTTTTGATATTTTAGTATTGGAATCATATTTATACATGAAAGTCTTTTTATGACCAAAATATTGAGTGAAGTTCAAAGGATAATCACAAGCATAATAACCATAATATCCACATTTAAAATAATTAAGCTAATAAATTCTATCAGATTTTCCTTTCATAAAACTATTTTTATATATAACAGGAATAAATAAAGCAAAGTCAAGTCTATTATTTTTATCCTTAGAATTCGTGAAGTAAAAAAGTCTTTCCAATATTGACATTTGAATAATATTTATTATAAATTTTATTTTTCAAACAAATCCTTTTATTTATAACTTTATATAATTAATTATTTAGCCATTAATTTTATTTTTTAACAAATTCCAAATCATTACAAACATTTTCATGTGTATAAGAATTTTTTTTCCAAAATATTCATTTAATATTTCATTTTCTTCCTTAAGATTTAAAATTTCTATATCAACATTATTTAATTTAATATATAAATTCTTTTTATTTTCAAAAACTATTTTATATTTTTCTTTGAGTGAAACATGTTTAAAATTCATTTCCTTTACTTTATCTTCATATGAATCACACATTTCCTTATGATATTCAACACTTATTTCATCATTTTAAAAATTGATAGAAGAATGAGTATTAGAACTAAAATCATTATCTTTAGTTATACTTTCAACACATATATTTGCATACTTTCTATCATATGAACTAATATTTATTGAAAAAATAATAATTATGAGTTGATGATGTTAATTTAGAGTATTTTGAAAACAATGCAACATTACCAATTCCTTTTTGACTTTTGACCTTATTTCATGAGATTTTGGAATCACTCTAAGTAGTTGTAGATTTATTTTATTTATTTTTGGTCATCCTCTAATTTTTTATCTTTGAAAAATTATTTTTTATATGTCATTTCTTCTTACACTCATAACAAATAATATTTTAATAATATAAATTCAAATTTGAATTACCTTGAGTGATATCTTCTTCAAAAAATAGAGTTTTTCCCTTTTCTTGGTTGTATGCTTTATTTTTATGTGTCCAAACTTTCTAAAATTAAATAAAATTGATTTCCTATAATATCCTTCTTTAAATTATTTTTTTCAATTTTTTTACAAATTTCATGAGTAGTGTTGTAACTACAAATTTTTCAAAAAATATTTCCAGAAAAAGAACCATAAATAATATTCATGACCTTATAATTAAGATCATATTTAATAATATATTATCCCTTAAAATCAATCATAGTATATTTAGGTAAAACATAAAATTTAATCACAATATCCAAAAAAGAATATAAATACTCTTTAGATAATCTTATATATGGATCTTCTACTGAGTATACCTAATACCATTTAAATTTAGTAGAAATTTCAGATTCAAAATATTTTTATTCATTAAGTCTTCCAACACTAAAAAAGATATTTCCCTTAGTCTTATTAAAGACTAAGATAAAAATCCACCACAATTAATATAAAAAATCAAATGAAGCACAATATATCCTTAAGGGATACAAACTATGGTACTAGTTATGAGATATCGAAAAACTAACAAAATAACTTATTCTCAAAGGGTACTTCTATGATACCAATTATTAGAACTAGAGGAGAGATGGAAATGGAAAAGAGGGAGGTGAATTGTCTTTCTTTAAAAATTAATAAAAACACTACTAGAAAATAAGGCATTACCAATGATTTCAAACCGTTGGTAAAGGCTGCCAAACTGCTGGTATACTATATACCAATGGTTTGGCAAACCTTTTGCAAGTAAGGCATTGGTATATCCCATTACCAATGATTTTAGAACAACTGTTCGGAAAGGAAGTGTAATCCTAGAGTTTCTAAATGGTTATTTGAACCATTGGTATATAAAATTACTCCCAACGGTTTGAAAACCATTAGCAATACTGGTTGCTGGTGGTGTGAAATAGGAGTATTCCCAACGGTTTGAAAATTATTGGCAATACTGGCTACTGGCAGTGTGAAATATGAGTATTTTCAACGGTTTGAAAACTGTTGCCAATACTCATTTTCATGTTTTACCACTATATTAACGGTTTTATTAAACTGTTGGTATAGTGTTATACCAGAATCTGGCAGACTAGCCACCTAGAATCTCCTCCACTCATGCACACTCAACAAAACCATGGAATACAGAACAAACACCACTCTTCCACACTCAACAAAACCATGGAATACAGAAAAAACACCTGCATACACCAAAAAACCACCTGCTACACTCAACACCAACAAAATCACCTGCACACTCAACTACATACACCAACAAAACCATTGCACACTCAACTACATACACCTGCATACACTCTTAACAGCAACAAACACCTGCTATAGCACACAAAAGCAGATAAAAAGAGGATGCTATTATAACCATGGAATGTACCACAATTATAATCCTATATATGAGCCTAATTACCCTATGCAATACAAAATTCATAATTGAATTCTCAATTGAATACATGTAGAATGAATTATGTAATTAATTCTAAATTATGAATCAATAACATTGTTGTCAAAGGCGCGCGGCGCAATAAGGCGCAAAGAACGTTTGGGGATGCGGCGCGAGGAGCAACTAAGGCGCATGAGCACATAATTAATTATATACAGTTTTGAACAATATTTTAAATTTTAAAAAACATAAATTCAATAAAAAAAATCAAATTAAAATACATACTGATATTTTTTAAGAGGTTCTACTATGAGTGATGTCACGGCAATGTTTTTATAGTATGCTATGTTTTTCCTTGAAAAAAAAATAGTCTTATGAGTTTTTTTATTAATATATTAAAATTATATTTAATTGAAATTAGGACTGCCCCGATTTCCATCATGGTGCACCGTGATTTCCGCCTCCTACCCCGATCTCCGTCTTTCCCGCCATTCCACCTCCTACCCCGATCTATGCTACAGTGATTCATCTGTCGCGCAATCAAAACCCCAGTTGTCGCCGACATCATCCACTTCTCTGCCTTCCAGCACTATCACCTCCCAACAAGGAAGATGAGAGTTAGGCATGCCTTTACAACACATGGTTCCTGATATCCTCAAGGAATGGCAGGTGAGGCGCGCGCCTTTGGCACGCCTCAGCGAAGTCGCCTCGCCTTGTAGGTGGCGAGGCGCTCCGGCCTCGCCTCGCCGTGCCCCTTGCGAAGTCACACGCCTCAACGCTCCTTTGACAATAGTGATCAATAACACATGCAAAATGAATTATGTTGCATATAGAATTCCGAATACGTTTTCTCAGTTTTTCATATACCTATTGTTTTTACTTAAAGTGATGTCCATTTTAAACAAAGACATACACTTGGAGTGATAACAGCCACACCATGCCCTGGATTCAGGCGGGGTTTACTCTTACACGTCACATACGACTCATGAATCATTTTCATAAAGTATCAACAGAATCTAAATGTGTTTGGTCAGTTTTCTGTATGCCAGTTGTTGTTTTCACTTAAAATGTTTTCCATTTCAAATAAATGTAAGACACTTTGAGTGGTATCGGCCACACCGCACCTCATATTGAGGTGGTATTGACTCGTACACATCACATACGACCCATGGATCATTGTTCTAAAGTATAAATACAATCCGAATACGTTTGGTCGGTTTTTGATATGCCAGTTGTTTTTACCTAAAATGATGTCCATTTTAAACAAAAGAGAGAAAGTTAGAGTCATACTAGCCACAACATGCCTCATATTGAGGCGGGTTTGACTTTTACACATCACATATGACCCATGGATCATTTTCCTAAAGTTTCAATAGAA
This sequence comes from Viscum album, assembly GCA_963277665.1. Lineage (NCBI taxonomy): Eukaryota > Viridiplantae > Streptophyta > Magnoliopsida > Santalales > Viscaceae > Viscum > Viscum album. The sequence goes on along the minus strand of OY728125.1, from coordinate 1,271,787,122 downwards.
TATGAATGCATTTGGTCGTTCTTCCGTATGTCAGTTGTTGTTTTCACTTAAAATGTTGTCCATTTTAAAAAAAGAGAGACACTGCGAGTGGTTTCAGCCATACCACGCCTCGTATTGAGGTGGGGTTGACTCTTAAACATCACATATGACCCATGGATCATTGTCCTAAATTTTCAATAGAATCTGAATGCATTTGTTCAGTTTTCCGTATGTCATATGTTGTTTTCACATAAAATGATGTTCATTTTAAACAAAAGAGAGACACTTTGAGTGGTGTCGTCCACACCGTGCTTTGGATTGATGCGGGGTTGACTCATACACATTACATATGACCCATGGATCATTTTCCTAAAGTTTCAACAGAATCAGAATGCGTTTAATCGGTTTTCCGTATGTCAGTTGTAGTTTTCACTTAAAGTGATGTCCATTTTAAACAAAAGACATACACTTGGAGTGATACCGGCCACACTGTGCTCCATATTGAGGTGAGGTTGACTCGTACACATCATAGATGAATCATGAATTGTTGTCATAAAGTATCAATAGAATCTGAATGTGTTTGGTTGGTTTTCCATATGCCAGTTGTTGTTTTCACTTAAAATGTTTTCCATTTCAAAGAAAGGTGAGACACTTTGAGTGGTGTCGGCCACACCACACCTCAGAATAAGGTGGGGTTGACTTGTAAACTTCACATACGACCCATGGATCATTGTTCTAAAGTATCAAAACAATCTGAATATGTTTTTTTTATTTTTCGTATGCTAGTTGTATTTACTTAAAATGATGTCCATTTTAAACAAAATAGAGACAGTAAGAGTGATACAGGCCACATCGCGCCTCAGATTGAGGCAGGTTTCACTCATACACGTCGCATATGACTCATTGATTATTTTCCTAAAGTTTTAATAGAATTCGAATGTGTTTGTTCGGTTTTCTATATGTCAGTTGTTGTTTTAACTTAAAATGTTGTCCATTTTAAATAAAAGAGACACTTTGAGTGGTTTCAGCAACACCGCACCTCGGATTGAAGCGGGGTTGACTCTTAAATGTCATATATGACCCATGGATCATTGTCCTAAATTTTCAACATAATCTAAATGCATTTGGTCAGTTTTCTGTATGTCATTTGTTTTTTTCACTTAAAATGATGTTCATTTTAAACAAAAGAGAGACACTTTGAGTGGTGTCAGCCACACCGCACTTTTTATTGAGGTGGGGTTGACTCGTAAACGTCACATATTACCCATGTATCATTTTCCTAAAGTTTCAACATAATCCGAATGCGTTTGGTCAGTTTTCCGTATGTCAGTTGTTGTTTTCACTTAAAATGATGTCCATTTTAAACAAAAGACATACACTTGGAGTTATACCGGCCACACCCTACCCCGGATTGAGGTGGGGCTGACTCGTACACGTCACAGATGACTCATGAATCGTTTTTATAAAGTATCAATAGAATATGAATGCATTTGGTTGGTTTTCTGTATGTGAGTTGTTGTTTTCGCTTAAAATGTTTTCCATTTCAAATAAAGGTGAGACACTTTGAGTGGTGTCAGCCACAGCACACCTCTGATTGTGGCAGGGTTGACTCATACATGTCACATACGACCCAGGGATCGTTTTTATAAATTATCAACACAATCCGAATACATTTGGTCAGTTTTCTGTATGCTAGTTGTTTTTACTTAAAATGGTGTCCATTTTAAACAAAAGAGAGACAGTTTGAGTGATATTTGCCACATCACACCTCATATTGAGGCGGTATTGGCTCATATATGTCAAATATGACCCATGGATCGTTTTCCTAAAGTTTCAACATAATCATAATGTGTTTGGTCGGTTTTATGTATGCTATTTATTATTTTCACTTAAAATGTTGTTCATTTTAAACAAAAGAGAGACACTTTGAGTGGTGTTGGCCACACTGTGCCTTGGATAGAGGCGGGGTTGACTCATACCCGTCACATATTACCCATTTATTGTTGTCCTAAATTTTTAACAGAATCCGAACACGTTTGGTCAGTTTTTCTTATGGCAGTTGTTGTTTTCACTTAAAATGATGTTCATTTTATACAAAAGAGAGATAATTTGAGTTTTTTTTTGCCACACCACGCTTTAGATTGAGGCGGGTTTGACTCATACAATCATTTTCCTAAAGTTTCAACAGAATATGAATGCGTTTGGTCGGTTTTTTCTATGTCAGTTGTTGTTTTCACTTAAAGAGATGTCCATTTTAAACAAAAGACATACACTTGGAGTGATACCGGCCACACCATACCCCGGATTGAGGCAGGGTTGACTCTTACATGTTACATATGACTCATGAATCATTTTCATAAAGTATAAATAGAATATGAATGCGTTTGGTCGGATTTCCGTATGCCAATTGTTGTTTTCACTTAAAATGTTTTCCATTTCAAAGAAAGGTGAGACACTTTGAGTGGTGTCGGCCACACCGCACCTTGGATTGAAGTGGGGTTAACTCGTACATGTCACATACGACCCATGGATCATTGTGCTAAAGTATAAACACAATCTGAATATGTTTGATCGGTTTTCCTTATGCCAGTTGTTTTTACTTAAAATTATGTCCTTTTTAAACAAAAGAGAGACACTTAGATTGATACCGGCCACACCGCACCTCTGATTGAGGTGTGGTTGAGTCTTACACATCACGTATGACCCATGGATTTTTTTCCTAAATTATCAACAAAATATGAATGCATTTGGTCAGTTTTTTGTATGTAAGTTGTTGTTTTCACTTAAAATGATGTCCATTTTAAACAAAAGAGACACACTTTGAGTGGTGTCGGCCACACCGCACCTCGAATTGTGGCGGGGTTGACCTTTACACATCACATATGACTCATGGATCATTGTCCTAAATTTTCAACATAATCTGAATGTGTTTGGTCGGTTTTCTGTATGGTAGTTGTTGTTTTCATTTAAAATGATGTTCATTTTAAACAAAAGAGAGACACTTTGAGTGGTGTCGGCCACACCGCACTTTGTATTGAAGCGAGGTTGACTCGTACACGTCACATATGACCCATGGATCGTTTTCCTAATGTTTCAATAGATTCTGAATGTGTTTGGTCAGTTTTCCGTATGTCAGTTTTTGTTTTCACTTAAAATGATGTCCATTTTAAACAAAAGACATACACTTGGAGTGATACTGGCCACACCGTGCCCCGGATTGAGGCAGGGTTGACTTGAACACATCCAAAATGACCCATGGATCATTGTCCTAAAGTATTAACACAATCCTAATGCATTTGGTTGGTTTTTCATATGCCAGTTGTTGTTTTCACTTAAAATCATGTCCATTTCAAATAAAAGTGAGACAGTTTGAGTGGTGTCGGCCACACCGGCCCTCAGATTGAGGCGGGGTTGACTCGTACACATCACTCGGGCATTTGGAGTGTCGTCAAGTGCGGATTGAAGATTTGGGTGAGTATAATCCTCTACTTTATTCCTCTTTTCGATTAGGGTTTCCACTATTCTCTCATCTTCTTATGAAACACTAAAACCCTATTTTTCGTTGGGATTTAGAGTGAATCTTGAAGAGAGCTTAGATTGGGATCCGAGGTCCAAGGAAGAGGGTTGGGGGGGCTATCCGGGGAGCTATCCGGGGTCCAGTAAGGATGGTGGGGGGTTGTCCGGGGGGGCTGTTCAGGGTCCAGGAAGGAGGGTGAGGGGGCTGTCCGGGGTCCAGGGAGGAGGGTGGGGGGCTGTACAGGGTCCAGGGAGGAGGGGGGTTGTCTGGGGTCCAGGAAGGAGGGTGGTTCATGTATCTAAAACTCTATCTAGGTATCATACATTTAATTCTGACAGTACTGCAAACCACCATGGGGTGTTGTCCTAGATCAGGGCCAAATCACGGTATTACCGCAGAATGACTGTGGAATGATCGCGGCGTGATCGTGGCGTGTTGGCCCTATCCAGCAACATTTGCGGGGCAGGATCTTTCGGCCAGGGGTGAAGGGAGAGGGATGAGGTGTGGAAACATTCCGGTCGTCGCCTCCCTCCCCATTAACTATGGGTGGGTAATGTATCTAAAACTCTATCTAGGTATCATACATCGAATTACGGTAGTACTGCGAACCACCGTGGGGTGTTGTCCTAGAATATGGCCAAATCACGGCGTGACCGCGGTGTGACCGCGGTGTGACCGTGGCGTGACCATGGCGTGTTGGCTCAGTACAGTGACATCCGCAGGGCAGCATCTTCCGACCTTGAGTGAAGGGAGCAGGAGGAAGCAGGGGAACATTCCAGTCGTCGCCTACCTCCCCATTAACTATGGATGGGTAATGTATCTAAAACTCTATCTAGGTATCATACATCGAATTCTGACAGGACTTCGAACTGCAATGAGGTGTCTTCCTAGATCAGGGCCAAATCACAGCATTACCGCGGCGTGACGGCGGCGTGACTGCGGCATGACCACGGCGTGACCGCAGCGTGACCGCGGTGTGACTGCGGCGTGATAGCGGTGTGACCGCGGCGTGACCGCGACGTGACCGCGTCGAGACCGCGGCGTGTTGGCCCGGTCCAGTGACATCCGCGGGGCAGCATCTTCCGGCCAGGAGCGAAGGGAGCGGGAGGAAGCAGGGAAACATTCCAGTCATCTCCTCCCTCCCCATTAACTATGTATGGGTAATGTATCTAAAACTCTATCTAGGTATCATACATAAAATTATGACAGGACTGCGAACCGTCGCGGGGTGTTGTCCTAGAGCAGGGCCAAATCATGGCGTGACCGCAACGTGTTGTCCTAGTCCAGCGACATCTGCGGGGCAGCATCTTCTGGCCAGGAGCAAAGGGAGCGGGAGGAAGCGGGGCAACATTCTGGTCGTCTCCTCCCTCCCCATTAACTATGGATGGGTAATGTATCTAAAAATCTATCTAGGTATCATACATCGAATTTCGACAGGACTGCGAACTATCGCGGGGTGTCGTCCTAGAGCAGGGCCAAATCACGGCATTACCGCGGAGTGACCGCGGTGTGATCAGGGTGTGACTGCGGCGTGACCACAGCATGACCGCGACGTGACTGCAGTAAGACCACGGCGTGTTGGCCCGGTCCAGAAACATCTGCGGGGCAGCATCTTCCAGCCAGGATTCCCAATAAATCCTATGTAGTTATCCTTTACATTATAGAAACTGATCTTATGTTATAAAAAGAACTCTTGAAACACATGAAGGATGAGTCTCCCTTGACTTGGCGACTCAAAACCAACAAGAAAGGATCAACGCACTACACAAAGGATATTAAGAACCTTAAAACACATGAAGGATGCTACATAACCAGTGAGAAACCAACCAATGGCATTAAAACCTTACCTAGATTGGTAGCGGAGAACCAAATCCATCCGAACCAACACAAAATGATCCAACGCCCTACTGAAAACATAATATGGAGTCAAAAACACTAAATCCTCAAATACATGAGGTGAGAGACAAGTAGTAACCATATAATCTTACCTTAGATCAAAGTTGGTGGAATAAATAAATCTGAATTCCTTCTGGAACCCTTCACAGAATATAACTACCCTCTGTCCATAGAAAGCAGTCAAAGATCTAAGTGACCAATGCAATAAAGAAAATAAAATAAAAACTAAACTAAAACATACCTGTCTCCTGTGACTATACCTATCACCGCCCAACATATAAGTACCATAGCACCCCATGGGTCAAATCATGTTCCTGCAAGCAAAGGGGAAACAGATCAATGTTTCAAAATGATACTATCAAATAGTACATTCCTATTAATTAACAATTACTCTTCCTATTAATGGTATATAATCAATTTGGCATGAGTTTCAACTTAGTTTGGTTTTGTTTGATACAACGGATGATGTCTTATTATTCTTGGTTTTTAAATTTACACATGAGATATTTATTTAAAAATGATGCAAGTATTTGGATATTTATTTATGGTTTTAGTTCTTAGCATGTTCCTATGGGGCCTGTCCACATGAATAATTCTTGGAATGTAGGGTTCAGTTGACATTTATGCACTTTAATGTGATTTATGTCACTAACTATGAGGATTTAGATCAAGTAAAATATTCCTAAAAGGATTGGTCCTTGTAGTGATAGGTGTGGAAATTGTACAGCTAGTGTTTGATGAGGAAATACATATGAGGATGTATTGGAATCTTGGTAGGTTCTTAGAGTGTAATGGTCCCTATGAGTATATAAAATGTATTATAAAAGGTTTTAATCCATTTAATGATTCAATATTTCAACTAACAAGATGAAGGATGAGATGCTAATGTGGGTATTGGGTATTGTCGGACAGATTGGCATTATAATGCCAAGAGGCTTGGTGTGATTTAGCTTAGGATGGAACCTGGTTAGTGGGGCTGGGTTATAATACATGATTTCGATGAGGTTCTTGACCGGATTATTGAGAATATAATGTAGATGGGTTCGACATGGTCTGCTTTTGTGACTAGGACAATCATAAGGTGATTAATCCTCTTTGTCTAGTTGGATGATGAGATGTGCATCGAGGCATGGGATAATCCTCAAGAGATGAGTCTAGACTATGTGACTGAGAGGATAGACTAGAATAGGTTTGATAGGATTGGGTGAGTGTCCAACCCATGCGAGGATGATACGGTGTATGGAGACACTTGGAGACACTTGGGGTTATTATGTTATCTCATGGAGACACTTGGGGTTATTTCATGACTCCAACATACTCCAGAAATTTTCCCACACAATTTCTAAGAAAAACAATCCCATATCATGGAAGACCCCAAGGCTCCTCTATCTTCCAATGTTTCCTTACACTCACACCTCATGGTATTACAGTATACAAGTGATCTACATCAACTAGTCAGGATAGCATCACTACCCTCCATCTGTAGAAATAATTAAAATACCTAAGTGGCTAATGCAATAAAGAAAATAAAATAAAAACTAAACAAAAACATACATGTATCCTATGAATATACATGTCACCACCCAATATATAAGAACCACACTTCCCCATGGGTCAAATCACGTTCCTTCAAGCAAGGGGGAAACAGTTCCATTTAATAATATCTTTATTTTTCATTATGTTCTTTATATATCACGTTGTTGGAAACACCATACTAGTACACTTAATCATTGAATATGCACCTATGCTACATTAGTTGAGTTGAATATTGTGCACATAACCCTGCTAGAACCCCATCGCATCGCACCACATCGCACCGCAATCCGAGATTGACTACTATGGTGAATAATAATTGATGCATCATAAAATGAAATTCGGCCAAGATTGCCCTTGTGTCTTAAATATCTCTCCTACTAGAATCCACCATTCCTCGGTCAATTGTGAACTCAGTCTATAATTCATTCAAACAAAATTAATACATATATCAATCCAATCATTATCACTCTCAACACCCCATCTTACTATCCTGTTGAGTGGTTATAATGTAAAATAATTGCAGAGAAAGTGGTTGCTGTGTTGGGGATTGGAAAAATTGTAACATCGCAACGTTTATTTAAGTAAAAGTTTTATTTAAAGTAACATGAATGTAATAACACAATGTTTAGAGTCCAAAAATACTCTTTAATGTAAAAAAAATAACATAACAACTTGGTTGTTAAACTAAATAGGGGTGTAAAAATGGCCTGATGCCTGGCGTAGACCTGGACAGTCTGTGAGACATATTTCTTAAAATGGGCCCAGCCCAAGTAGTGTTTAGGGCAGGACTCGAACTAGTGAAGGCCCAAAAAAGCCAGACCAAACCCAAGCCCAGACCAATCCTGGCCCATCCCAATTGATAATTTCGTTCAATCTTATTTTAGTTTGATGAATTGTAAGTTTACTATATTTATTATTGTTAATTTATGTTATTTTTTACATTTTACATTTTTTAAAAGACTTGGACCGGGACCCGGGCCAAACTATTGATATGTACCATGCCTCATTACATACCTATTCAGCAATTTTTATAACACCAGGCGTCACAACCGACCCCTTTCCATTTATGTCTGCAATTGGGTTGAATTCATTGGTATTTCATCCCCCCCCCCTTCTCCCACCACACCAAACTATCTAATTTCACACTTATGCCCTTTAATGAGCGAAAATGATTCGTTTTCCATGCCTTTGGATTTATGATCTATAAAATATAACCAAACTACTAAAATTTTAATTTTTTATAACCAATATACTCCTGAAAAAAAGCCACTCAGAACTCATTATGTTGATTTTTGAACCAAATTTTTGCATATTTCCAAATTCCTACTAAACTTAAAAAGACATTTTTCTCCATTTACAGTTCAATAGATTCCCCTACTCCTATACCTCTCATCACATGCAGTATCCATGATACAACTATTTCAATTAAAAGCATCATGGGAACAACTAAACCATTAATTGCACATTTGAACGAACAAAAAAATAACATGGTTGAGCCAGACCTGTGAATAATTAACAAATGAAAACATTTGGCCATCCGGACTGTACAAACAAATCCAAAAATGGAAAATTAGGATTACACCTAAACCATAACAAAATCATCAACTAAATATCCACAAACACAGAATCCAAGATATTGTAAAATATTTACCTATCTTGGGGGTAGGGGTCGGTCCTGACAAAATTATTGCCCGGGTGGGAGAGGGAGCTGAGAGAGGGGGATGTCCCGTGGGGTGATCGGCCATGGAGGGTCTCGCGCGCGACTGGAGAGGGGGTCAGGGGACGTCAGAGGAAAAGATTGAGCTTAGATGTCTCCAAGAGAGGGAGATGAGAGGGGAGGGGGGAACGTCGCCGAGAGCTGAGAGGGGAGGGGGACTTCATCGTCGGAGAAGGAGCTGAGAGGGGAAGGGGAGCGTTGTCGGAGGATAGGGAGGGGGCGGGATGTGGAGGCGGATGCAAAGGTCGGGAGGAGGTCGAGGTCGAGGAGGGGATGAGTTTTTAGGATGAAATTTCATGAGAGATGGATCCCTAAATTGGGTATAATTGTTCCCAACGGTTAATAAAAACCGTGGGTAAACTTTTCTTTCCCAACGGTTTAAAAACTGTTGGAAAAAACCCAACATTAAACAGACTATACCAACGGTTACAGTAAACCGTTGGCATAGGTTCTCTTTCCCAACGGGTTTTCTGAACTTTTGGGAACAAAGTGTTGGTATGGACTCTATTTCCAGTAGTGAAAATTTAACTTTAAGAGAATAAACTATTCAGTTCAGATATTAAACAATTCAACCACACAGATATAAGAAAATAGAGAGAAAATAAAATTAAAGAAAGTAAAATATAAAAAGAAAAATATTATATTGGTTCAAATATAAATTATATTAGTCCATTATTCAACCTTTTCATGAAATAAAAGAGATATAACCCACTATGATATATCAATTTTCAGAGATATTGAAAAATCTTTACATCCCCCTTTTTCTCACCTAGAGTCTTAACCCAATTCTATTGTCTTTAATAGGTTAAAACAAAAACCCAAACTTTTATAGGATAAGAACCAACCTATAATTTTACAAGATCAATCATAATCTCTTATATATTATGGTTCGAGATGAATTTTTCTTCTAAGGGTAAAAACTAAACCCATACTCCTACAGGAGCGATTATTTCCTATCTTGTTCTATGAGTTAAGCGGAACATGGTCTTATAAGGGGTTGGACTAAACCTAGTTTTATAAGGGGATAAAAAAGACCCAAACATACCTTTTATTAAGTTATTATAACCCTGTGAAAGATTTACTAAGTGTGGAATATATAGTACAAATAGTTACACCACAATGAAATAATAATAAAAAATTAACATGATGAATGACTGTTGATGAAGATGTTGGCGTTTGGATCAGGTAGTGCACATACACTTTAAGATATTGAAACAATAAAGCTCAAGAAATTAAAATTTTTCTTCATAAGTTAGTTGATTAATGAATCTACAAGACTCATTTGGGAACTATGTAGGATATAATAGTTAAATCAGAGTCGTTTCTATGTTTCTTTATTGTATGCCTCAGTCCTTCTATATGAAAAACAATAATAACTATTTTATTCACTTTAAAATCCATGATTATCCTTAATAAATTTCAACAATAAAATCATCATGTGGAAGTATATTTTAAATAGATTTGATATAATGTAAAAATTAAAACCATTCCATACATAAAAAATCAATAGAAAAATAAATAAACAATTACTATAGTAGTAAATAATTCCTTAAAAGTTGATCATAAATTCCTTAGAATAGACTCATAACTCATGTGATACTAACTCTTCATAATAAAAAATAATTCTAATTTGAACATTTCTTTTTTCATACATTTTTACTGCTCGTGGTTATTTTCCATATAAATGTTTCTTTTGTGTTTTCTGTAAAAAAAAGATAATTAAAATCCACATGATATCTTTCTAGATATTTTGTAAAACACAACACATGTTGTATAGTGAATAAATTTTAGAAAAATTAATGTAGTAGTTAATAATAAATATTAGTATCTTTGAAAAACACTCTAATAATATTCAATAAAAACTCATCATATTCCAATTGGTTTGTAGTTGAATATCTCAAGTTATAAAATTTCAGTGTGAATATCCATACATGCTTAATCCCATGAGAAACTCATTTAATTCATCATAAAATAATATAAAACATTTTTGCATAGAATATAAATGATTAGTGACTAATTTTAGAACAATTAAAACACTAATAATATTCATAATAAACTTTTAGAAAATAGAAATATGAAACATATGAAAAAACACAACATATTTTTTAAAGTTTATATACAACCTATAGACACTCACAAACTACGTAGGTGAAATTGATTACATAAGTGAATTTTTTTACTTAGATGATTTTCACATAGCTAAATTCATGTAATACAAATCACATATCCAAATTTTCATAGTCGAATTAGCATAGTCAAATTCACATAATCGAATTCACATAGCTGAATTCATGTAACTGAATTCCCATAAGAAGATTCACATAATCAAATATGTCTATGTAGTGGTTTCATGTATCAAAATATTTAATGTAACTAAATTCACATATCCAAAAATATTCACATAGTAAAATATACCATTTAAGGTATTTCTCTAAGTTACTGAAATTGGCATAACCAAAATTCTCATGTAGCTAAATATTCACATAAGCAAATTTCTTGAATTTATTTGGATCTTGACTTTTTGAATTTTAGACCTAAATCAGACCATATAAATGAAATATCCAGCTTTGGGTCAATTTTAATTATATTTATATAATTTCATTATACTTCAAAATAATCAATAATTACCTAAATTTGACCTCTATAGCTCTAGATATCATTAAAATACTATAAAAAATTAGTTATGAAAAACTATAGAATTTAGACTAAAAGAATTCAGTGATTTCTAACCTAATGTCATACATGATATATATCTATTTAGAATTTTTTTTATTCTAATTAAATGTATAAAATTTTCTTATCTTTCTAACTCAATAATAATAACCAAATTTAGAGTTCTATAGAAAAGGTTACGGTTGAAATATACAAGGTAACTGAATATGGAAATTTAGCTGCATGGTTTGCCTACATGGGAGATTTAGCTACTTCAATTGGATATGTGGGATATTTGGAAGTGTGAATTTTCTATATGGGTAATAGAATAAACCTATATTATTTATATTTTAAGCTACTAAATGATTTATTTTCCCTAGTAACTCAATATAAAACTTGTAGAACATGTTATGACCAATCAAAACAATAAATTTAAAGATAGTTTAAGGAAATAAATATATAAATCAAAGTAAATTATTCCTTAATAAATATATAATATAAAAAAATAAATATAACACTTAATAATGGTATGAGAAATTATAATTACACAAATCAATATATTAATACTTATGTTTAAAGTAATTAATTAGGTAAATTTTGTAATTATCAAAACATGAAGTGGATCAAGGACCCACTCAAGATAAAGTTGTTCAAAATAGGTAAAGTTTTTTAATTATTGAAACATGAAGTGGTTAAAGGATACACTCAACAGTATAAAGTTAAACCATTTTAAATTTCAATAGAAACCCTATAAATATTTCTTCAACTAAAATCTAATAAAGGTAAAGGTGTTTTAGAAATGAATTTTAAGATATAAATAGTAAAAGGGGTACACTATAGGCTATGAGTGATTTAAATTTATGTAAGGAATTATGTAAATGTTATGAACTTATTTAAAAATCCATTTATACAATATTTTACCTAGTTTTCATTGAAATTATTTGATGCAAAGATAGTAAGTGAATTATAATATTGGTAAATTAGTAATGGTCAAACTTTTATGAAACCTACCTAGTTCATTTTAAATTATGATAAATGTTGATTCTCCATATATTCGTGATATATGAGGGTAATGGAAGTGATATTTATTTTGTATGGTAGAAGATAGATCCTACCAAGGCATATTATGATGTTTCTCTCTATAAGAGTAGATTTTTCCCTACCAAATCGGTAGTATAACGAACTTTCATCGAATCTCATTTAGGATACAATGCTGGATTGATATTATAAAATTTTACTTAGTGGAGATTATCCCATAAAGAAGCTTTAGAAACAATAGTGTAAGAAATAGAACTATATTTTCACACCAAAAAAGTGTCTTTTATTCTTATAGAATACTTTTGAAGGAATCTCATTCTTTGAGAGAATTGGAGTTCATAGGTTTTGATGGAAGTTAACTTATTTTACATCCAATGGGGAATCCCTTTTATAAGCATGGAAGAACTCATTCACATTAGTCATCCTACCTCTTGGAATTGGGTGTAGACATTGTCAATAAATTTATATCTTTTCCAAATTTAATCATTTCCTTTGGATCACTCCCAATCAACTAAATTTCATATATTTCACCCACTATAAAACATATGTGTCCATTAGATCAGGCCCAATCTGATCAATGGACCAATTATACTTGTTTAGTGAATTGTATTGACCCATCGAATGTTCCTATTTGGGCCTAGGCTAAACCGCTGTGACCCACCAATCCATTGGAAAAAATTAAGACACCTCCAATACTGATGTGGAATGTGAAATGAAAAGTTCACCAATAAAGTGACACATTGTTCATTTTTTTGCACATTCATGCACATGGATGGTGTGGTTCCATATCCCCCATAGGATTCTCCCTCACATTATCATTTTTTATTAATGATAATTTTTTCTCCCTAATAAATGGTACCACACTCCAACCTAGTTTTTCAGTGGTATTTCAAAAAAAAAATTCCCCTTTAAAAAACATAAGATAAAAACAGTTTAAAATATTTTAAAATCTCTTAAAATACAAAAATCATCCACCATTTTAAAATATCTAAGATGACTTTTAAAAATAAAGCATCATGCTCTCTTGTAAATAACTTACATAAATAAATTTATCTCTCGATTTGAATATTTATATAGTAGAGATAAATCAAATATGAATAGATAAATAGGTAGAAACTACCTTGATCATATAAATCCTATTATCAGTCGTATTTATCCTACACAAGTCCATTCAAATTACTTGTTTCTTCATCAACTAATAGACACCATTATGGCCATGTTTCACATATCCTTTCAAGATTTTTTTTGGTAAAAATTCATAATCTCATTAGAGTGTCCCCACTTATATATTCACATAGGTGAACCAAAAATTATTCCCAAGTTTCAATACTTGTTAGATTTCCTTGGTTCATTAATAGTTTTAAACCAACCCTCCTTTTTCTCATGAGCATCAAACACCAATTTTATTGGGATTTAATGTAACTTTGATGTTTCCTTCAAACATTTGATATAATTTCCTACATCTAAATTATTCATGTAAATTTATCACATGTTAAGTTGAGTTTCTACCATTAATAAATTTTTTACAAGGAATTTAAACCCATATATAAGGAACGTTTGTATACCAACTCCCTTAAAAGTCCCTCTATTAGTGGATCCACCAAACTCTATATTGATCTAAAAAGTCCATAGTTATGATACTATATTGTATAAACTACCTCAAATAGTTATGTTTGAGACTAATGTGTTTCAATTTTTATTATAAGTATTATTATATGCCCTAGCAAGCATTTCTTGATTATAAAAATATATAGAAACCGAAGACATTGTCATATTCCACAAGGGTAGATTTAATAAAAGTGAGCCAAGCTGTTATTATTATTCTCCAATAGATACTAAAGTAAAAGAAACTCAGAATCCATTGTGGATTATGTTATACAAGTGTTTCTATTCCATTCTCAAGAGATCTCTCCACCTCACGTAAAATCCTAACCAATCATAGAAGAGGGTCCTCTAGATTAGTAATCTATATTTCATTGGAAAAAACTTCCAACACCCTTGGGTTTCCACTATAACATATACACTAATTCATAATACCCTTAAGATATCTAAGTACTCTTTTAATCATATCCCATTGTGCATAAGCTGGATTACTTGTATACCTGATCAAATTTGTAAAAGCATATGCAATATCAAATCTTATTCTTGTCATAGAACACATGAGACACCTAAAAACCCTTGTATATTCCAGTTGAGAAACTACCCTACCTAGATTTGGTATCATCCTACTCCCAAAATCATATGTAGTAGAAACTGATGAGAAATCATATTGTTCAATACACTTTAAGAACTTTTCAATATGATGAGATTGATAATTAGAAATAAAACTTTTTATTCTTAACAATTTTTTATTCCCAAAATAACTTTTGATTAACCTATGTAAAATTCTAACCAATCATAAAATAGGATCCTCTAGATTATTAATCCATATGGCATTGGAAAAAACATCCAACACCCTTGGGTTTACACTATAACATATACACTAATCCATAATACCCTTAAGATATCTAAGTACTCTTTTAATCGTATACCATTGTGCATAAGCTGAAATACTTGTATACCTGATCAACTTTATAACAAAATATGAAATATCAAATATTGTTCTTGTAATAGAACACATGAGATACCTAACAACCCTTGTATATTCTAGTTGAGAAACTACCATACCTGGATTTAGTATCATCCTACTCCTAGATGCATATAGAGTAGAAACTAATGAAAAATCATATTGTTCAATCCACTTTAAGACCTTTTCAATATGATGAGATTGATAATGAGAAATAAAATTTTTATTCCTAATAATTTTTATTCCCAAAATAACTTTTGATTCACCTATGTATTTTATATCAACATTTATAGATTAAATAGACTTATATTCATTTAATTAATTTGTATCAGTTACAAAAATTAGCATTTCATCAACATATAAATAAATAAAAACACCATTATTATTCTAGAACCTACTATAAAAAATATTATTGGATTGGATAACTAAAAAACCATTTAATAAAATTACTTCATTATATTTTTCAATCCATTATTTTGGAGCTTGATTTAAAACATATAAGAATCATGGAAATTTATAAACCTTATTTTCTTTTCTAGGTATCAAGAATCCTTCTAGTTTTTCTTTGTATATTTATTCATTTAATTTACCATTTAATAATGTTTTATTAAAATATATTTGGTGAATTTTTAAATTATATATGGAAGCTAAAGTGACAATAATTATAATATAATCATTCATATCTATGGGAGCATAAGTATTGAAATAGTTGATTCATTACTTTTGAGAAAATCCCTTAGCTACCATTATGGAATTATATTTTTCAATTGTATTATTGGATTTTTTTTCTTCTTATAAATACCCACTAAAAACCTATCTATTTTGAAACCTAAGGAAGATCAACTAATATCAAAGTATTATTCTTGGTTATAAAGTCTATTTCATCATTTATAACTTTCTTCCAAAGAGATTCATCAGAATATGGCATAACTTCTTTTAAAGTGATTGAATCAAACTCTATATTATGAAAAACTAGATTTTGAGTAACAATAATATCATTATTTCTTTACAAAAAGTATATATAGAATTCAAAACCATATGTGTTGGGTATCTGTGTTTGTTTATTTTTATGAACCTCATTGACCGTATCTTCTTGAGATACTCTTTTATTTGATCCAAAATCCTTTATTTTTACTTTCTAGGATAAAGAGGTAAACCTAGATTCATTAAAAATAACATCTATTGATTCAATAACTATGTCAGCAACTAATAAATCATTACATTATATAACCATAGTCTATAAGCTTTGGATTTGTGCACATATACAAGGAATATTCTATCAATACCTCTTTTACCCAACTTCTCCCTTTTATGTTCAATACTCTTATAATTATGTGACAACACCAAACCTTTAAATAATTTAGGTTTTGTTTCCTATGTTTCTATACTTCATATAGAGGCATAGTCTTCCCTTTTTTGGGAACCTTGTTTATAAAGTCAAACTTAGTTAACAATTCATCTCCAAAAAACCTTCTTGAGAGACCCAAGATAGACATAATGGAATTAACCATTTACATTAATGCTCTTTTATTTCTCTCAACTACACAATTTTATTGAGGTATATGGGGAGTTTTCACTTCATGTATGATCCTTGGGGATTCATATAATTAAGTATTGTAATATTCTCCTCACATGTTAGATCTAATTCATTTAATCATAATCCCACTTTGGTTTTCAACCAAAAATTTTCTATAACTTCATCTTTATCATATAAAATATAGACATGGAAAAAATATATAATGATCATTAATACAAGTTTAAAATTAATTTTTATTACCTATGGTGGGTGTAGCATAAAAATAACATACATCACTATATATTAATTCTACCAAATTACCTTTCCTTTCTATAGTTGTAAACGGTTTCCTAACTATTTTAGTTTTCATGAAAGTCACGCATTTATGATCATTATTATCTATGTCAGGTAACAATCCATTTTTTATATTTCAAGAATTTTAATATGATTTATTTAACCTAAATGATTGTACAATAAATCAAAATATTATATCCAATAAGTGACCATCCCACACAGAGTCATTGAATACGCATGGTCATTGATCAAATTAAAATTATATCCCAAACTACACTTGAATGTAAAGGTATAGTAAAGCAGCAACCGAGGGTCGAACCCATAGAGACAGCTTGTAGGTAAGCAACCTGGTGGTAAGAACCTTTGGGTTAGGATTCCTCATGATTACTCTCTTTGGTTTTGGTTTACTAAACTTCATATATTGTGTTATAAAACATATTAAAGGAATGGTTTGGGGTCAAGTTTAGGGAATAGGAAAAATATTAATCCAAAATATAACTTGGGATAGACCTATGGCATAGGGTGAAAAGTGGTGAAAAATACACCAATTGATCTTGTTCTAACCAATTAGATAAACTTAAGATGGAAACTACTCTTTGGTCCAAAGATAGTTAAAAATCTAAGCATATGAATTTTGGCTTCCAGGAAGAAAGAATCACATGCTATTAGTCCCAGACTAATAAACTCTAACTAAGTCATGGTCATTAAATTACACCTATGATGGTCATGGTAGATGAAATATAATGAGATTGAAAATTGTTTTAAACCTAGTTACTAGACATAGGATTATTAAGTTTTGGTTTTAGATATACATTAGGTTCAAGTCACTCATACCCTTGATCCTTAACCCTAAGAGGATTAGCCACATATGAAGGAATTGATTAAAGGCAGAGAAACAGATGGAATTATTAACATAATAGATAAACAACTTAAATAAAATAAATACATAATTTAAATAATGAAAAATGGATTAAATAATAACTTGAATGGAGAATAAATAAATAATGAAACAAAAATTGATTTTGGATATCAATTGGTATTGAAATCGTAACATCATAACAAAAAAAACAGGCAACAAACGAATCTTTTAATCTAAAGTGGATACAATGGAGTGCTTGAAATAATAAAATAAAGTGATGGAAACAAACAGGAATAAAAATGTAGGAAAACTGAAAAATAATGAATGAAATAAAGAAAGGTTTCCCAGCTCTTATTACACATCAGAGGTGCTATATATTTATAGTTACCAACCAGCTCTCTACATGTATATGATTTATGTCATGAACATGCAATAAGTAGATTCTACATCATGGATTTCATGGTTTGTAATAGTCTTCCCCACATGTACTTCATATCCATGAATTCCACTGAATATTTTGGATCTCTGGATTTTAGGGCTTGAATCTTCAGCAGTAATTAGGTTTCAAAATTTTCACATCATGTATTGGGTTAATGTCGTGCATCTCATCAGATTTTGACTTTTATTATTTCACAATGTGTAATTAGGATTCACATAGTGTACTTGGTTCAAAACTTTTATATGGGATTCATGCCTTTTACTTCAACTATAAGATGGTATAATCTAGGAGTACATGTCATGTACTTCATATTCATGATGTGTAATGATGAATTTTTCCATTTATCCAGAATTAAACCTTTGAGTCTTGAATTAATAATTCCTATAAAAACAAACCAAAACCTTGTTTATTATAAAATAAATAATGATTAAACATTAAATAAATGTATCCAAAATATGTATATAAATTTGTCTTATCAAATTCCCCCTTACTTAAACAATTGATTTCCCTCAAGGAAAAATCTTTGCAATAGTGATTCCCAAAAGAAGAAAAAGTTAAATAGGAAACATGCATTACAACCATAAAAATAAAACTAAGTGTAATCTAAAAAATAAAGTCCTATATAATCAATCCAATAGAGAAAATTAGTAATTCCTCATAGTTAAGTTCTTTATTTAGATTATTTATTTTTTTAATTACAATTTCATAATTATTCCTCTAAATTATACCCATTTTGAAATTTACCTCACATTTAATTTTCAATCATCGATAAATTTAAAATAAAAATATAGTTATTATTATACCCTAAATACATGTTCCTAACCATAGGATTGTATTGGTTATATTATCTCTACTTTATAAAGAAAAATACAAAATTAATCATGAGGGATTTAACAATAAGGTTCAAATGTTTCTGAGGCTTAGGGTAGGAGGTAAAGTGATAAAAAACAACCTCAAAGAGAATGGTAAGCTCTATAATATAATGCATGATAATTTTTAATAGTAAAATGAAGTAATTCCTCCAAGACAAAATGTACCCATGCTCTAAACAACTCAAAGTTGGTCTATGAATATGTACAAAAACATAAAGAATATTCTTTATTCCTTTCTTTTTCTTTTTCTTTATTTTTCAAAGGTCATGTCTAGGATAGATCTCAAATCCATCACTTAACCACATATTATCCATCAAAAGATTCATTGGTCTGGTAATGGTGATTTTTGACCTTCCTAATACACAACCCTTTTTTCCTTTTTTATAAGGAATGGGGTAAGCATAGAAAATGCCAAAATCTTTCCTAAACCACATCATATCAATCTGATGAAAGTGAAACCATATGTCTCCTCTATATCATCAACCCATCTATGGTTGAAATGAAAAATCCCCCACACTTACTCAAAAATAAAATCATGAATAATACCAAGAGTCAGGTAAGAATAGATAATAGGCTTCAAATGAATCCACCCTAACAAGGTTATTCATGGATACTATGGGATAAATGAGAATATATTTACATGTGAGTATCAAGAAAAATAGATCAAAAAAGATTTAATTAATAATTTTAATAGTGTATTTGTTTAATCATAACCTAAATAATATCTCAATTAAATTTTTGATAGGTTTACACATCCCAAGTATCTCTCAATAAATATGATTATAAAATAATATGAAAATGAATGTCTAAAATCTTCTTAGGAATTAGGGTGTAAAGACCCGTAAATTTCAAGGAAATTTTTTTTTCTTAATTTTTCTTTGGAATTTTACAAGAGCGCGGTTTCTGACAGCACCTGATTCCGAGGCCCGGTGTGCCCGGAATCATTTTCCGAAGTTTGGCTCGGGTACGTTCAGTGAACGGACGAGCGGGGTTTTCTAACTTTTGAACCGGTGCCCGGAATCGAATTCTGAGGGCACCGATGAAATCGCAGCACCAGTATTCGCTTAGAAACGCCTCTTCCGGAGTTGCGTTTGCTCGGGTGTGGTTTTTAATTTTCGGGCTTAAAGTTAAGAAATAGAATAATTTTTCGACAACTTTATTTTATTTCACTTAAGCCACTTGGAAGCCACTTGAAGCCACTTAAAGGCGGCTTGAACTGAGTTGAACTGGATAGGATGCTATCCAGAAATATCCTACCCCCTTGGTAGGATATTTGTGAGGTGGGGCCCGCACGAGCCCCACCATTTCTTTCCGCTAAGAAACGCACCCGTGAAAACCCGTCTTAATGAAAGTCAACTGACGCGTTTCTTAAAATCTTAACAGACCATTTAATTGGGCGGTTTATTTCATGAATTAAATGGCATGTTTCTTTCGTTGAATTAATTCAACGAATTAATTCAATCGTTTCTTAACCTATTTTCGTGTGTTGGCATATTAATAAAATAAGACCAACCAAAATCTTTTGAGAAGATTTGAGAGGATCCTTGTTTCTTATTATCCCTTGCGAAGAACGCGAAGAACGCGAAGAATACGAAGAACACGAAGAACGCCGAACCCGGAAATCGACGACGCTTCCGTCCGAGACATTCTTCCCCGCTCCGATCTCCGATCACCGACCGTTTGAGGTGAGTGATTTCGGATTTCCTCACAAGGTTCTTTTATTTTGGTTTTAAACACAGATTTAATTATTTATGATTTAAATCTGTTGTTCTTGGTCCGTTGAGCTCGCCGACTCAACGCCGGTTTCCGCGACGACGCGACGACTCCCCGCGACGACGCGACGATCCCTCTCTTTCGCGACGAGCTTTTCCGCGAAGAACGCCCGCGCGTGACGGTCAGCGAGGTAAGGATTTTATTTTTATTTTTTTTTGGAAATACCCCTCCTTATATTCCCGTGAACATTCTTTAAAAATTAAAGAACCGGAATCAAAGAAACAATTTTATTTTATTAAAATTGTTGTTTCCTGTGTGGAATAAAATTCTCCCGGTTGTTTATCTCTAACGAGGAGGGTGCGGGCCAAACGAACACGGCCGGACG
The DNA here is from genome assembly GCA_963277665.1 of Viscum album. Classification (NCBI taxonomy): domain Eukaryota; kingdom Viridiplantae; phylum Streptophyta; class Magnoliopsida; order Santalales; family Viscaceae; genus Viscum; species Viscum album. The sequence goes on along the minus strand of OY728125.1, from coordinate 1,271,766,143 downwards.
ACCCTCCGTCGTTCTTCGTTTTGTGCGGATTTGGAGGGCGACGATGGAATGTGCCGCAACGGATGTTTGATGATCCCGCAGTAAAGAACGGAACTAGGGAGGAACAACGGCGCAGACGGGAAGGAAAACGGGCCACCGGAGCGACTCCGGCGGCCCGCGGAAGCCGGTGGCGGCGCGGGTCGCCGGCGGCCGGAGTCGGCGGCACCCCGCGGGTGTCCAGCGCGACACCCCGTGGGTGCCGCAGGGTTGTCACGCGGCACCCCGCGGGTGTCCAGGGCGACACCCTGCGGGTGCCGCGGGGTTGTCACGCGGCACCCCGCGGGTGTCCAAGGCGACACCCCGCGGGTGCCGCGGGGTTGTCACGCGGCACCCCGCGGGTGTCCAGGGCGGCACCCCGCGGGTGTCGCGGGGTTGTCACACGGCACGTCCGGCTGTCTGGCCGACACCCCGCGGGTGCCGCGGGGGTGTCACGCGTGGCGGCGGCTTTCCCCCGCGTCGGCCGCTCGGCCGCTCGGCCGAGCCGAGCCGGACTGGCCCTGGACGGGCTGGGCCGGGCCAACCGGGTCGGGTCCAACCCGGTTCGGTCCAACCAGGGGGGGTCGGGCCGGGTCGGGCCGGGCCCAGACCCCCCGTCTTCGGACGACTTTCGTTCAAACGCCCGTAACTTGAGCTACGGACCTCCAAACGACTCGCCGTCAGCGGCAACACAATCCTTGGAGCAAGTCGGTCGTTTTGTTTTATCACACTCAAAGTTTTGGAATACTTTGGTTTCGGCCGGGTTGGTTCGTACACGAAACCAACGGGGCCCTCGGGGCGGAAACGCTCATATCTTGAGCTACGGACGTCCGATTGACGTGCTGTCAGCTTTGATAGTTTCCTCTAAGTGAGACGGATCTTTTGGCTTACTCCGCCCGAGGTTTGGACGCAGGTGGAGTACGGTCGGGTTGGTTTTGCCTTAAAAACCAACTGGTCCCCTGGGACGAAAAAGCCAATAACTCTCAGACCGGGCGTCCGATTGACGTGCCGTCTGCGACGTTGAGTTCCTGTTGTCGATACGGAACTTTTGGATACATCAACTTCGGACTTTGTGTCAGTTGATGTATCAGACTCTCGGCTCGTGGAGCGGACCCTCCCGAACGAGCTTGCTGTGTGCGGGAACCCTAGTGCTGGCTGCGACTGCTTCTTCGACAGCGACGACCGTGCAGAGATCCTCAGTGGACTGCGGCGAGGACTGTGCAGAGATCCTCCGTGGACTCCGACGACGACCGTGCAGAGATCCTCAGTGGACTGCGGCGACGACTATACAGAGATCCTCAGTGGACTGCGACGACTACTGCACTCAGCGATCCTACGTGGATCAGTGCTACCGATCCTGTGTGGGTCCGATCCTGTGTGGGTCACTGCGGGGTTAGTACCTATCGATCCTTAGTGGGTCCGACGACTTAGATGGTTCAGTGATCATCTTTATCGTCATCTGAAGAAGTATACCTGTGTGAGCTGAATCTTGTGTTTCTCTCCTTTGTGGATTGTGTTGAGCTATCCTGTGTGGGTTTACTGTTTACTCTCCTTTGTGTTTTGTGTTGAGTTATCCTGTGTGGGTATACGTTTTTCTTTCCTGTGTGGACTGGGTTGTGCTTGGGCTCGGGCGTTGGAGCCGAACGGGAATTGATGACTTAGGTATATGTATGGGCATATACCTAAGCCGTATCAGATGTTACTTCATGATTGTATCTTTCCTTTGTGGATTATCCTTTATGGATTTCAGGAGACCTTCGGGGGTCTCGGGGTCCCTACTGAGTAGCTTATACTCACCCCTGCATGGGCTTTGCCCGCACTACGTTGTGTTGGTTGCAGACGACGGACAGCGCTGACCGTAGTGGAGGCGTGAGGAGCAGGATAGTACCTGGAGGTGGACCACTGGGCGGGACGTACTCGGAGCGGTCAGGTGGACCCGAGGAGCAGTGGAGGCTATCTGTACCCACCCTTCAGGTGGGACTTCCAAAGGACGGCTCGACGCTGCAGTTTTCCCTTTTCAGTTGCTGTTTTTCCTTTCAGTTGTACTTTACAGTTGGGCTTGTATTTCTGGACCCTTTTACTTTCAGCACAGCTTGTACAGTTTTTACTTAGTGTTTACTTTTCCTCTTGCTTACTCTGTGGTGATTGTTTACTTTTCAAAGGCAATGCCTTCCCTTTTTGTTGGGATTTACGCCTTGGTGCTAGTCGCCAGCCCCTGGCCTATGTAAGGCGGGCTTGGGGTAGTCACGGCACGGGCCCCGAGGACGGGTCGTGACAAATTGGTATCAGAGGTGGTCGGTTCTACCGCAGACTCTGATCTTTCTTCTATGTGAAGCAATAGTGTTTAGCGTATTGAGTGTGGTTATCAGTCTAGGGAGTCCAGTGTTGGTGCGGCAGCCGACGTATCCATACACCAGGACCCTGACTTCTGATTTCCGACTTAATGCACGAAAACATTGATTGCATATGTGTTTCAAGTTTTCTTTGTGATTACTTGTGTCAGCTCACCAGGTATATTGTTCTTATCATGGTGCACTTGTTTCCTTTTCAGGATGGCACGGCGACAGCAGCCAGCTAGGGTTCCTAGAGTAGTGCACGACGACAGCCCGCCGAGCGACGAGGCCTCGGTACAGGGCCCGTTGGCAGCAGAGGCACCGGCGGTACCTTTACCCGCCGAGCCCCCGATGCTTCCAGCACTGGCAGCTGACGACGCACGACGCCTCGGAGCTCTGCACGAGTTCCAGCGCCAGTGACCACCCAGGTTCCGTGGGGAGTCGGACCCCCAGGCAGCTGGGGACTGGCTGGAGGTGGTCGTCCGAGTTTTCAGGCTAGTGAGGACACCAGCAGACCTCGTGGTGATCCTCGCGGAAAGCCTACTGCACGCAGCAGTAGGACGATGGTGGAGCCTGATGCTCCAGGTACACGATGAGGCCACCCTCATCTGGATGTACTTCGAGGGTCTCTTCCGCTTAGAGTTCGTTCCGGCCACCCTCCGTGCGGTGCGCATTCCGGAGCTTCTTCAGCTGCGGCAGGGCAGCTTGACAGTTGCTCAGTACGCGGCGAGGCCTTTCTCGGTACTCGACAAACATGGTACGAGACCCCTTCTTCTGGGCCCGGACCTTCGAGCAGGGTTTGAGACACGAGATCAGTGCATCGCTGATCTCCCTCAGCATCCCGACCCAGGAAGGAGTACTGGAGCAAGCCCTCCTGATCGAGAGCTTCCTGGCTGAGTCCACAGCGAGACCTACCGCAGGGCGGCAGATAGCGGAGTCTTCGGCAGCTGGTAGCCGGCGGATGACTCAGGGTTCCAGGCGGACCAGACCTTCCGGCAGGTGACCTCGGGACACTGGCTCAGCAGTGCAGGGCACCCAGCCCAGAGCCAGTCTTCCGAGAGGCAGGCAGTGCTACGAGTGCGGCGGGCGGGGCCACATGGCTCGTGACTGCCCGACCCGTCGTACCGAGGGACAGCAGATGGTGGAGGGACCACCCAGGCAGAGGCAGAGGGTCGGCCATGGCGGTCCGCAGGGAGGAGGCGGACGAGGCAGAGGAGCTAGCCGAGCAGCAGGTGGTGGGCGACGCTTTAAGGCTCTGCCACCACCACCACCAAGAGGCCTGCCCCGACCACAGGGAGCTGGCGGGCAGAGACAGGCTCAGCTCCAGGCAGTGGAGGCCTACGACCACGGCGCGCCAGAGATGATTCGAGGTACGATCTATGTCTATTCCACCCTTGCTGCAGTTCTGATAGACACAGGAGCGAGTCACTCTTTCATAGCCACTGCCCTTGTTCGGAGCTCAGAGATTCCGACAGAGCCGTTGGCTCGATCCTTACGGCTAGAGACTCCTACAGGAGCAGACTCGACGATTACGCACTGGTGCCGACAGTGTGATCTTACTCTAGGAGGTGAGATCTTCGGCTGGGATCTTCTTGTAGCGGCGTCGAGGCCTTACGACGTCTTCTTGGGCATGGATTGGTTATCTACGGTCCATGCTCAGATTGACTGCATTAGGCGCAAGGTGCGATGTGTGCGCACCGACGGGAGAAGGTTCACCTTCACCGGCGAGAAGGGAGCCTTAGCAGCACGGGATGGACTCACGCAGAGGAGAGGTCATCCCATCACTCATCAGTTGGCTAGCCTCATCCTGGGATCAGTTGACGTGCGGAGTCCCAGTTTTCCTGCAGTGGTGGATCAGTACGTGGACGTCTTTCCCGACGACGTTCCAGGACTACCTCCTCGCAGAGAGGTAGACTTTTATATTGACCTGTACCCCGGGACAGCCCCGATATCCACTCCAGCATATCGTATGGCCCCCGCTGAGCTTCGAGAGCTGCGGGTACAGTTGGAGGACTTGCAGGGAAAGGGGTTCATCTGACCCAGTGTTTCGCCCTGGGCTTCCCCGATTTTGTTCGCCAGGAAGGAGGACGGGAGCTTGCGAATGTGTGTCGATTATCGTCGCCTAAACCAGGTGACAGTGAGGAACAAGTATCCGCTACCCAGGATTGATGACCTCTTCGACCAGCTCAAGGGATCACGGTGGTTCTCGAAGATAGACCTCAGGTCAAGCTATCATCAGCTCAGAGTTCGAGACGAGGATGTGCAGAAGACGGCCTTCAGGTGTCGGTATGGCCACTATGATTTCTTGGTTATGCCTTTCGGCGTGACCAATGCTCCAGCAGTTTTCATGAGCCTCATGAATAGGATCTTCCAGCCATACCTCGATCGATTTTTCGTAGTCTTCATCGACGACATTTTGGTGTACTCGACGACGGAGGAGGAGCACGCCTACCACCTGCGTGTTGTACTAGACACACTCCAAGAGCACCATCTTTATGGAAAGCTCTCGAAGTGTCAGTTCTGGTTACGTGAGGTCCACTTCTTGGGGCACCTCATTTCTGAGGCGGGAGTTGCAGTGGATCCCGCGAAGATCGAGGCAGTGCTAGCTTGGGAGCCACCCAAGAGCGTGACAGAGGTGCGGAGTTTCTTGGGCCTAGCCGGATACTATCAGAGATTTGTGTCGGACTTCTCCAGAGTTGCGGCCCCACTCTCAACGTTGACGAAGAAGGGGAAACCCTTCGTGTGGTCAGACAGATGTCAGCAGAGCTTCCAGAAGCTGAGTCAGAGGTTGACCAGCGCACCTATCTTGAGGTTGCCTGAGGAGGGAGTTGGATACGTAGTCTACTGCGATGCATCAGGGACCGGACTCGGGTGTGTCCTGATGCAGGAGCGGGCCGTGATTTCCTACGGATCACGTCAGTTGAGGCCTCATGAGCAGAACTACGCTACCCATGACTTGGAGTTGGCAGCAGTGGTCTTCGCCCTGAAGACATGGCAACACTATCTGATGGGCGAGCGCTTCATAGTCTTTTCTGACCACCAGAGTCTCAGGTACATCTTCTCTCAGAAGTACCTGAACCTGAGACAGTGGCGATGGCTCGAGTTCCTCCAGGACTATGACTTTGAGATAGTCTATACTCCTGGGAAGGGGAACGTGGTGGCTGATGCCCTCAGTAGGAGGACGGGCATCCAGCTACTTGATGAGGCGATAGAGCAGCTAGCCGCTTTATAGATATCCTTCGTGGATAGAGATGGAGCAGCCTTTCTTCAGTCTCTCACAGTCTCTCCTCCACTTCTACAGCAGGTCAGAGAGTCACAGCGTGGGGACGCTGACTGTGAGACACGGCGTGCACAGATATCCTCGGGACAGGCACCTGATGGTTTCTCCCTTGGAGCAGAGCACGATGTCCTTTTCAGAGGATGTACCTTGGTACCAGTCGCTTTACGAGAGGAGGTGCTGAGAGAGTTTCACACTTCTCCTTCGGCGGTACATCCTGGAGTGACGAAGATGTACCAGGATCTCAGGCGACAGCACTGGTGGCCGGGCATGAAGAAGGTTGTGGCAGAGTTCGTTTCACGGTGCCTCACCTGCCAACAGGTGAAGGCAGAGCACTAGGTACCAGTAGGCTTGGTACAGCCCTTGGAGGTCCCAGAGTGGAAGTGGGATGGGATATCTATGGACTTTGTGACTGGACTTCCACGCACTTCCAGAGGTCACGACTCCATTTGGGTGATTGTTGACCGACTCACCAAGTCGGCACACTTCTTACCCATCCGAGAGCAGGGCTCAGTGGAGAGCTTGGGGCGTCTCTACGTTCAGGATATTGTACGACTTCACGGTGTGCCATCGACTATCATCTCCGATCGGGATGCTCGTTTTACTTCTCGGCTTTGGAAGGGGTTGCAGGAGGCGTTCGGGACGTGGCTACGTCTGATCATCGCCTTTCGCCCTCAGACGGATGGTCAGACGGAGAGGACCATTCAGACTCTCGAGGACATGCTCCACGCATGTGTCCTCGACTTTGGTCGCAACTGGGAGGACCACCTACCCTTGGTGGAGTTCGCGTACAACAACAGCTACCACTCCACCATCGGGATGGCACCCTACGAGGCGTTGTACGGCAGGCCTTGCAGATCCCCTTTGTGCTGGACAGACCCTGGGGAGTCAGCACTTGTGGGACCAGAGATGGTCCAGGCCACGACAGAGAAGGTCCAGGTCATCCAGGAGTGGATGAGGACAGCTCAGAGCCAACAGAAGTCATATGCTGACAGGAGGCGGAGGCCACTAGAGTTCGAGGATGGCGACCACGTCTTCTTGCGGGTCTCACCTCAACGTGGTTTGAGGAGATTTGGCCGAGGCGGCAAGTTGTCTCCACGCTTCATCGGACCCTTCCAGGTCCTCAGCAGGGTTGGCGAGGTGGCTTATCGCCTGGTTCTGCCACCTTAGTTGCACCGGGTGCACGACGTCTTCTACGTATCCCAGCTGAGGAGATACGTGCACGACCCGACGCACATCATTGACTATGGGGAGCTAGACGTGGATGATGGGGCGACTTTTGCGGAGGTCCCAGTGGAGATAGAGGATCGACAGGAGCGGGTCCTACATGGGCGATCGATTCCTCTTGTGCGCATCAGATGGCAGCACGAGAACCTCCAGGAGAGCACTTGGGAGCGGGAGGCTCAGATGCGTGCTCAGTACCCACTTTTTTTTTCCCTAGTTTTTGATGTATCTTTACGGGGACGTAAAGTCCTGAGGTGGGAGTAATGTAAAGACCCGTAAATTTCAAGGAAATTTTTTTTTCTTAATTTTTCTTTGTAATTTTAAAAGAGCGCAGTTTCTGACGGCACCTGATTCCGAGGCCCGGTGTGCCCGGAATCATTTTCCGAAGTTTGGCTCGAGTACGTTCAGTGAACGGACGAGCGGGGTTTTCTAACTTTTGAACCGGTGCCCGGAATCGAATTCTGAGGGCACCGATGAAATCGCAGCACCGGTATTCGCTTAGAAATGCCTCTTCCGGAGTTGCGTTTGTTCGGGTGTGGTTTTTAATTTTCGGGCTTAAAGTTAAGAAATAAAATAATTTTTCGACAACTTTATTTTATTTCACTTAAGCCACTTGGAAGCCACTTGAAGCCACTTAAAGGCGGCTTGAACTGAGTTGAACTGGATAGGATGCTATCCAGAAATATCCTACCCCCTTGGTAGGATATTTGTGAGGTGGGGCCCGCACGAGCCCCGACGTTTCTTTCCGCTAAGAAACGCACCCGTGAAAACCCATCTTAATGAAAGTCAACTGACGCGTTTCTTAAAATCTTAACAGACCATTTAATTGGGCGGTTTATTTCGTGAATTAAATGGCCTGTTTCTTTCGTTGAATTAATTCAATGAATTAATTCAATCATTTCTTAACCTTTTTTCGTGTGTTGGCATATTAATAAAATAAGACCAACCAAAATCTTTTGAGAAGATTTGAGAGGATCCTTGTTTTTTCTTCTCCCTTGCGAAGAACACGAAGAACGCGAAGAACGCGAAGAACGCCGAACCCGGAAATCGACGACGCTTCCGTCCGAGACGTTCTTCCCCGCTCCGATCTCCGATCATCGACCGTTTGAGGTGAGTGATTTCGGATTTCCTCACAAGGTTCTTTTCTTTTGGTTTTAAACACAGATTTAATTATTTATGATTTAAATCTGTTGTTCTTGGTCCGTTGAGCTCGCCGACTCAACGCCGTTTTCCGCGACGACGCGACGCCTCCCCGCGACGACGCGACGATCCCTCTCTTCCGCGACGAGCTTTTCCGCGAAGAACGCCGGCGCGCGACGGTCAGCGAGGTAGGGATTTTTTTTTTTTTGGAAATACCCCTCCTTATATTCCCGTGAACATTCTTTAAAAATTAAAGAACCAGAATCAAAGAAACAATTTTATTTTATTAAAATTGTTGTTTCCTGTGTGGAATAAAATTCTCCCGGTTGTTTATCTCTAATGTGGAGGGTGTGGGCCAAACGAACACGGCCCGACGACCCTCCGTCATTCTTCGTTTTGTGCGGATTTGGCGGGTGACGACGGAACGTGCCGCAACGGATGTTTGATGATCCCGCAGTAAAGAACGGAACCCGGGAGGAACAACGGCGCAGACGGGAAGGAAAACGGGCCACCGGAGCGACTCCGGCGGCCCGCGGAAGCCGGTGGCGGCGTGGGTCGCCGGCGCGGCGGCGCCGGCGGCCGGAGGCGGCAGCACCCCGCGGGTGTCCAGCGCGACACCCTGTGGGTGCCGCGGGTGTCCAGCGCGACACCCCGCGGGTGCCGCGGGGTTGTCACGCGGCACCCCGCGGGTGTCCAGGGCGACACCCCACGGGTGCCGCAGGGTTGTCACGCGGCACCCCGCGGGTGTCCAGGGGGGCACCCCGCGGGTGTCGCGGGGTTGTCACACGGCACGTCCGACTGTCTGGCCGACACCCCGCGGGTGCCGCGGGGGTGTCACGCGTGGCGGCGGCTTTCCCCCGCGTCGGCCGCTCGGCCGCTCGACCGAGCCGAGCCGGACCGGCCCTGGCCGGGCCGGGCTGGGCCAACCGGGTCGGACCCGACCCAGTTCGGGCCAACCAGGGGGGTCGGGCCGGGTCGGCCCGGGCCCGGACCCCCCGTCTTCGGACGACTTTCGTTCAAACGCCCGTAACTTGAGCTACGGACCTCCAAAAGACTCACCGTCAGCGGCAACGCAATCCTTGGAGCGAGTCAGTCATTTCGGTTTATCGCACTCAAAGTTTCGGAATACTTTGGGTTCGGCCGGGTTGGTTCGTACACGAAACTAACCGGGCCCTCGGAGCGGAAACGCTCATATCTTGAGCTACGGACGTCCGATTGACGTGCCGCCAGCTTTGTTAGTTTCCTCTAAGTGAGACGGATCTTTTGGATTACTCCGCCCGAGGTTTGGACGCAGGTGGAGTACGGTCGGGTTGGTTTTTCCTTAAAAACCAACCGGGCCCCTGGGACGAAAACGCCAATAACTCTCAGACCGGGCGTCCGATTGACGCGCCGTCTGCGACGTTGAGTTCCTGTTGTCGATACGGAACTTTTGGATACATCAACTTCGGACTTTGTGTCAGTTGATGTATCAGCCTCTCGGCTCGTGGAGCGGACCCTCCCGAACGAGCTTGTTGTGTGCGGGAACCCTAGTGCTGGCTGCGACTGCTTCTTCGACAGCGACGACCGTGCAGAGATCCTCAGTGGACTACGGCGAGGACTGTGCAGAGATCCTCCGTGGACTCCGACGACGACCGTGCATAGATCCTTAGTGGACTGCGGTGACGACTGTACAGAGATCCTCAGTGGACTGCGACGACTACTGCACTCAGCGATCCTACATGGATCAGTGCTACCGATCCTATGTGGGTCTGATCTTGTGTGGGTCAGTGCTCAGTGGTTCTGTGTGAGTCAGCGCCTACAGGTCCTGCGTGGGCACGATCCTGTGTGAGTCCGATCCTGTGTGGGTCACTGCGGGGTTAGTACCTATCGATCCTTAGTGGGTCCGACGACTTAGATGGTTCAGTGATCATCTTTATCATCATCTGAAGAAGTATACCTGTGTGAGCTGAATCTTGTGTTTCTCTCCTTTGTGGATTGTGTTGAGCTATCCTGTGTGGGTTTACTGTTTACTATCCTTTGTGGTTTGTGTTGATTTATCCTGTGTGGGTATACGTTTTGCTTTCCTGTGTGGACTGGGTTGTGCTTGGGCTCGGGCGTTGGAGCCGAACGGGAATTGATGACTTAGGTATATGTATGGGCATATACCTAAGCCGTGTCAGATGTTACTTCGTGATTGTATCTTTCCTTTGTGGATTATCCTTTGTGGATTTCGGGAGACCTTCGGGGGTCTCGGGGTCCCTACTGAGTAGCTTATACTCACCCCTGCATGGGCTTTGCCCGCACTACGTTGTGTTGGTTGCAGACGACGGACAGCGCTGACCGTGGTGGAGGCGTGCGGAGCAGGACAGTACCTGGAGGTGGACCACTGGGTGGGACGTACTCGGAGCGGTCAGGTGGACCCGAGGAGCAGTGGAGGCTATCTGTACCCACCCTTTAGGTGGGACTTCCAAAGGACAGCTCGACGCTGCAGTTTTCCCTTTTCAGTTGCTGTTTTTCCTTTCAGTTGTACTTTACAGTTGGGCTTGTATTTCCGGACCCTTTTACTTTCAGCACAGCTTGTACAGTTTTTACTTAGTGTTTACTTTTCCGCTTGCTTACTCTGTGGTGCTTGTTTACTTTTCAAAGGCAATGCCTTCCCTTTTTGTTGGGATTTACGCCTTGGTGCTAGTCGCCATCCCCTGGCCTATGGAAGGCGGACTTGGGGTAGTCACGGCACAGGCCCCGAGGATGGGTCGTGACATAGGGTGTATTAAATAATTGTTAATCCCTAAGGGTATAATGTCTAGTAAAAAATTCAATCCAATAAATTTAAATAATATATAATTATAATTAAATTAATAAACTCAACAATCATGTTGACAATCTAAACAAGAATAAAAATGGATTTCATAATTTCCAACCAAACTTTGCATTTCATTTAAATGGGTTCAATGATTTTTTAAGTTTAAATAATGCTTTCAATGAACAAATTATCCTATACTAGTGAAAAAAGGAAATAATCCAAGTTTATTGACAATAAAGCCAAATAAATACTCCCCCATACTTAAAATGAGACAGTGTATGCACTGTTCTAGAAAGTTACATGGGAGTGTTAGAAAGTATAGCATAGACAGAAATGAAATAGAAATTTATGAATTTTAAATTGGGGAATAGATATCTCCTTCTAGTGATTTTAAATCCATGGGGAAACTTTTTGGATTTTGATTTTAAATTAGGATACCTATAATAATTTTTAGAAATAAATTACCTATATTAGATAAACCGTTAGTCCATAGGGGTTAACCAATATGTAAGCAGAAATATGGCAGGTGAACACAGTCAATGGTAAGAGAAAATATCTTAGATAGATCCATAAATGGGCTATAAATAAGTTTAGGACAACTGATGGATAGAAAATTATATAAAAAATAGTTCGAATGAACACAGATAAAATAAAGAAAATATAAAATATGGGTTGCCTCCCATAAAGTGTTAACTATGATATCGTCAAACATATAGATGGATAAAGGAATAAATCAGTCCCATTCATCGACTCATAGGTCCTATGCCTCCAAAAGGAACTAGTGGTTGTATCTTTGAGTTCATGGGGGAGTTTGTTGGGGTTAACCACCTCAAAAATATATCACCTATGAAGCTCAGGTTGAAGTAGTAACTATCATGCATATTGTGGAGGGGGCACCTTAAGAGAAAGAATATGGAGATGGAGATCCTAAACATAGAGCTCTACGTTGTCTAGATGCTGGTACATCTAATGTAGGAGATAAGATAGTGGCCTAACAGTCTCTTCAATGACCATAGAGGATACAAAAGAGATATACATGGATAAATTAATGCAAAAGTGAAAATGAAAATAATCCATCTAATAGTGCAGTCAAAATAATGTATCCCATCCATATATATGATAAATGATACATCTATAAAAATGGGACACAAGTAGTACAAAAATAGGCCTAATAAATAGTATATGAAGGGTGGGGTACAAGGAGATAACTAAACTACGTGGGTTAAGTTTCCACTAGACACATCGGAAGTCCCCTCCCAAATAGTTGGGGTCTGGATTAACTCTGCCAAATCTATATCATCAATGGAGCTGGGGGAAGGTGAATTGACCATTAAATAAGGTGTCATGAATTTGGAAGTATGCTTGTTCTAGGATGGAGGAGGTGAGGTGTTGATCCATACTAAGGTCATACATCTAGAAGCTAGATTGATCATAGGAACCACAAATAAATATGGGTGGTTGAGGCCCTTTCCCCATTAGGCATGCTCCTATAGGAACTCTTTTTGGGTAGTAGGGTCAGTGAGCTCAGGAGGTAGGATAAAATGGGAGGGAATGGTGGTAGTGGTTGGGTATGTATGTGATTTCGGGTGGTAATATGAATGGGATAGTGGTGGGAAGGGGTGGTTAAATGGGATGGATCAATAAAAGGAATGTGGAGATAGTGACAGATCTAGTGCTAGTTATCTAGAATACACTGGAGAATAGGAAAGAATTCATATGGAAATGGGGAGGGGGATATGAGGTAGGTGTGGAGGTGAAGTGGTGGATGATGGTGAAGCTCTGGTAGGTCTTTCATACGTGGAAGTGGTGTATTAAATGGAAGTAGGGGTCGATATATATGTAGGGGCCGATGGATCATGAGTAGGTGAAGGTGTTGGGGTAGGATCTTCCAAGTACTCTAGGTCCCACTGATAGATCCCCAAAACTTTACTCAAGAGCTCAATCTTATAGATAATGATAATTTATATAGACTCCATCTACCTAAGATATTTATAGGCTAAGTGGCATCTAATATGATGACGTGATAGATGAGGTGAGTAATAAAGTAGCCACCCATCATACTACCATAGGCCTTCTGTACCTGGGTCTAGTAGTAACAGACTAACTATCTGGACATGTTGATAGTAGGTCCACCTATGGTTGAGTTTAACATGAGATTCTAAATATTATTGACTTTACCTAAGTATCTCTTTTGGCCAACCAGGTGTGAGTGAGAACCCAGTGAAGAATCCATAGACCGGTTGTAACGCCCCGACCCCAGAATCCTGGAGCCAGTGCATTATTTTAACACATTGGCATGATTACAAGTAATCATGTCCCAAAGGACCGATCAGTTTAGTAGTATTGGAAACAAGATACATACATAAGTTCAACATTACAACTTGAAAATAAAAAAACAATAATTTATTCCATTAAAAACATCCAAGCTTCCAAGAATATTCTTGCAAGTCACTCATAACTAACTTCTTCATATCCATGGAAAATGAAACATGAGAAAGGGGTGATCTCAAACACTCAGTAAGAGTAAGAAATAAAGAGGAAGATAACATAAAAATTAGGCACGATGAATAATTGAAAACACATGCCTTTAAAAATAATAAACATAAACACTTTACGGAAGGAATATGAGCAGAGTAAATAATGCCATAATAAAACATAGTCATGGGTATTCTATTAGTCGAATAACCACATGAAATATAAATATCTAATCTCATAATGATGGAATTCATAATTTAGGACATTAATTTCTATGTAAAGGCCTCATTCCAGGACCTAGTGGATAACTGTAACTGGAATCCAACCTGGAGAGCCTTTGTAACCAAACCCCAACCCAGAGAGCCTCTGTAACTGGACTCTAACCCGGAGAGCCTCTATAAATGGACTCCAACCCGAAGAGCCTCTGTAATCGAACTCCAATCCAGAGAGCCTCTGTAACCAGAATCCAACCTAGATGGTCTACTGTAACTGGACCCCAACCCGTAACATTCTAGTCCAACAAATTAATCTTAATTAGAGGTTATAATATAACATAAACATCCGTATTAAAACTAGCATACAAAATGTCAATACTTTATCCACAAACCATGAATGGTATAAAAATAGCACATCCACAGTCAACCATAACTCATTAAATAAAATATGGAAGATTTTATTATAATAGATTCACCTTAATCAAGAATAATGAAGGATATTGACATAGATGAAAATAATCATCAAAAGTATTTGAGAGAAACAACTTTTTTTCATGAAAACATTTAAAGGTCTCACTATTTATCAAGAAGCCGTTTAAAAAAGATTTTTGAATCAAAGTGTCCCATACAACTTTGAAACTTTTTAAAAGTAATTTTAAATTGAAAACATTAATGTATATATAAATAAATCCTTAAAACCATTATTAAAACATGTACATTAATGAGAAATATTTAGAAGAATAAATCTATAAAACATTTAAAATGATATTTTAGTTAGAGTTACTAACCAAAAGAGAGACACTAGAATACAAATAATTGAGGTAATAAAAACTTTATAATATCATGTGAATAAATTATTTCATGATATACTAGGTCAATGTACATTATATACACCATATAAAAGTGAATTGGCATATACAACAAAGAAGTCTCAATGGATTGTAAATTGAAATGAAATCCCTTATAAAGACTGTATTTTTAGGTTAAGGATAAATCAATGACATAATTATGTGTGAAAAATATAAATACACTAAATATGATTGGATATTCCGTGTAAATAAATCATATTACATTCACACATATTCTTTTAAAAACAAGACCAATGACTTGGATGTTTAACTCAATGAATGGAGATTGAGTTAAAATTACTCTTATCAGGTTCATATCGATGACTTGAGAATTTATCAATGGAGTGATTATGTGTATAAAAATTATATCCACAGAAATTTGAGTGGAAATTATTACATAAATAATAAATATTGATTCCACTCATAATATTGGAGTAAAATAATCAATGAAGTATGCGTAAATCCCAATGCGTGGAAATTGAAATTTGAAATTCCCTTACCGATTTGGTAACTTATGAAACATACACCCCATGAAAGAAGGATCATAAAATGAAGATGTAAATACCCATAAATTAAATTATATTACACCAATAATACAATCATGGGTAGTAAATACACCACACAAAAGGAAATAGTGGCCAATATAGCATGAATCTCACAGAAATAAGAAGTGAGATGAAAACTCTTTACCACGATGTAGTTAATCAAGTCGTATGAACAAAAGTTAATAACCATAAAATTAATCACATAATACCATTAATATAAATATAATAATGATAATATATATCAAATTAGGTACACAATACACCACATGTAATAAATATGTGGTGAACAATGGAAATCTCACGGAATTAAAAGTGAGATAAGAAACCCCTTACCTCAAGTCCGACTTGTCTTGTATGTTCCTTGTTCTTCCTGAATAATAAACTTAAGTTAATTTCTAATTGATTAAGAACATTTTTAAATTTTATTATTCCTTTTATATCACTTATTAACTTTCTATAACAATTAGTTAATTATTTGAGTTCATATTGGATATTTTATCGATGTTTGGAACTTGAGTCAAAAATGAACTTGTTATAATTACAATTTTTCCATGTGGTCAAAATTACATTATCTCCAAAATTATATACATGATTTAGATATCATATATATATATATTATATATTTATTATATATATGTGTTTATAATAGTACATAACATTTGGAGATAAGAATGAAATGTACTGTTCATGGAGACGGTAAGCCGTACGTACGCATGAACGCTACTTTCATTTCTATTTTGTATTTTAATAGAATTAAAACATAATGATACATATTTATATTATCATTCCAGTATAATATAATATATAATATAATTAAATACATCCTTTATACATCCCACATAAGGCATTAATGAGTCATATCATTTTGAGGGGCGGTAGTCCGCACTTCCTCAAATGAAATTATCACGTTTTACTCATAATGGAAACCATAAAATAATGATATAAATGTAAAATAAAAAAGAATAAAGAAAACATAAACATAATCTACATATCATATATAAATATAGTTCCATATTAATGGCCACCATGAGAGGCGGTATGAGATAATCGAACAATCATCGTTTCGTGAGGCGTTAGTTTGTCATCCACAGAAACAGTATGTTCTTCACCCATTAGATGGAGGTGTGTGTAAGTCTAGTTCGAATAATTATTATAAAAAAATCCTAGTATACTGAGGATAATTTTGTTGTTATAAAATAAAGTAATAAAAAGAGTTTATGGGTTTGGAGAAGTAAAATAAAACAAAATAAAACAAAAGAATTTAAGAGAAAGTATTACCTTTAATTTGGGTAACTTCCTTTTTCTTGAACCAAAAGGACTTCTTGAAGTGCCTTTTGCCTAAGGTAATGCTTCTAGGAGGGAGAGGTGGATCTAGAGAGATTTTTTGGGTAGGTTTTGGATGAGACAAGGGGCTTGATATGTGTGTGGAATGGGTTAGAAGTGGTGTCCTTTTATAAGGGGGAGGAGGGGTTCTTTAGGAAAGTGTGAAAATATTATTTTATTATATAGTGATATTCGGTTTCTAAAGGTTACAAACTAATTAAAGTTGAAGATAAGATGACTTATGGTCGAAATTAAATCATCCAATAATAATTGTATAGATTTTGGATATTTTTTTAATATTAATAATCTTATTTATTTAAATCATTTATTAATGAGGTAAATACTACACCACTATGGTGTCATAAATAATTTAATTTATTTGATGTCTAAAAATTATAAAACAATTACCATAATGTAGGAAATAATTTTATATTTCGAATGATTATTTATAGTCTAAAATATGACTTATATAACCCCATTTAAAAATTGATATATTAAAAGATATTTGTTAATGTCATTTTTGTCTTTACTTTAAGTTAATTAAAATAAAGTGTCATTTTCATTCTTAAGTGGCTTCATGGGGTCCCAAAATCGACCCAAAGATTTCCATGGTCGGCCATTACTCATCCAATAAGGTTAAGACATGTGTTAAGGTAATTTTGTATTATTATAATATTCTTTTTACCTTGAATTACCCTATTTACCATTAACCGCAGTAAATAAAAGTCAAAAGTTACTATTCACCAAAAATTATTTTCATCTTATTAAACCACATTTTACTTACTAATAATAGCCATGTATCTAGGATTTTTGAAATTTATTTCACAGAAGCGGTAAAATTTCATTTAAAAGAAAATGTCTGATTTTTAACTACTACTTAGTCGTTTCACTATTCATCAAAAATTGAAGTTTTTTCAGAAAAATACCAAAAATTCAGCCTAAGATATATTTGATATTATGAATTAAAAAATGATGTCTATTTTACCAAATTCGAAACAAAGAAGTCAGATTAATTAATTTAAAATTAATTCTTTTTGTCAAAACAAATAGCGTGTTTTTAAGAAATAATAACTATCAAAAGATTTGCACTTGTTTATGTATAATTTCAAAGAAAAATTAATTACAATGACCAACATTATATTAAAGGGTAAAAATATAATCTAATTACACTTCAAAACCAATTTAAAATATAATTTAACCATATAAATAAATTATATTAAAAGGCACTTTTGAATTAAAATACAGTATTTCTCACTATTCATAAAAAAATGAATATTATTAGAAAAATACCAAAATTTCATCCAAAGTAAATTTTGATGTCCCGATTATAAATAATAATTTTATTTTGTAAAAATTAATATGAAAAAGAGACAAATATTGGATTTAAAAATGGTTCTCCATTAAAAGGTGGTAAAATTGAATTTTTTTGGAAAATACATTTTTTATCTGAAAAAATGAATTTGTTTTTATAATATGTCTAATAAACACATAATACATAATTTAAAATTGTATGGAGTATATATAAAATTTAAAATCCAGTTAATACTATTCATAACCACTTTTGAACAGCTAGTTTGGTAAGTCGTAGTGCGGTTGAACTCGGTGTTGCGTGTAGCACAAGCTATTGAATTTAAAGAAAATAACTTACTATGGAATCTTGGGGTGTTATATTCTACCCTCCTTCAATAAATGTCTTCCTTGCAATTTGAAATTGTTCTTTGAAAATAGAAGGTTAAAAATAGAAATATACCTTTGTGGAAAACCCACATTGGAAATTGGGTTAATACAATTTAGTCTTAATAAAAGGGAAAATGAGATGAAAAAGTCACCACTAAATTATGATCTCTATTAGGAGAACATTGGTGGAAAATAGAGACACATAATTGGAGGGAAAACATAAATATATATAGGGAGTGATTGAGTTCATCAATCATAAACAAGTGTAAAATTGAGGGCCTCAAATCCATCAATCTATGACAATTTAAAATATCATCGGTTCAATAAAACATAAAGAATTAGGATAAAATATTTTTGGTTTTAAAACCCCTTCCCTAAAGTTTAATAATTAATTTATTCATAGGATAAGAAAATAAAAATATACTTGACAAGCATAGTTTCATCCTTCATCTAATTCTTACCACAAACTCATCTTTTACTCCAAATTATGAGTATTAAAGATGACTTGGTCACACATGAAGCGCTGGAATCAACTTGTAGAGAATCACATAATCCACAATGGATGAACTATATATTTCCCTTTTCTTTAGAGATTAACCAAAACCAAAATGGTTAGTAAAAGATCAGATGATCCCTAAAAAGGATAATACTTTAGAGAAAGAAATACTAATCTTAATTTCTAAAATTGAACCAACAATACCAAAGTTCAATAAATACCATTCAATAAACAATTTTCCATAAAATTTTTCAATATAATCTAAACTAATATTGAAACCCAAAACTCAGAAGAATTTTCTTACGTAGTCTTCCACGTTAAATTGTATCTCCAAATAATATTGACTACTCTTAAAGTCACATACTTAAAAGTAATTAACCTAATCACATGTTCTCTATGATAGGTTAATCATTTCCATAAATAACCCAAATTGCTATAAATCCAAAATAAAAACATAGGTAAAAAACCCACCATTACTCTTCAAATGAAATCACATAGTATTCTATTTTCCTTAGGCATATAGTATTCCCAATAGAGTGAATGTCTTCCAAAATAACATTTTTACTTAATCACCAAATCATTTTACTATACTAAGGATATCTATTTGATAATACATAAGATACCAAATCAACTTATTATTGATCAATAAAATCATTTAACTAAAAATAATTAGTCACACTAAGTAGGGACTTCACGTAGTCCAGTGGTAGGTGATAAATCTCAATCGCACTATGGTTGTGGGTTCGATTCCTGTAGCTTTGTCTAATGCTATGGTTGTCACACAGTCTGCATGTTGTCCTTTTTCAAAAACTATTTAATTTTATAATATTCCCAAAAATGAGATATATTCCTCAAAATAACTATAACATAATTTCATCACAAATGTTATCTCATACCTCGCATTTTCATTCCAAAATTTAATAACATGCAATTTCCTCAAACTCAATGATCATATAAAACCAAATTGTTATTTATAACTATATCCACAAGAGAAAAGATAATTATTCCTCAAATATCATTTTCACATGACAAACTTCTGGGTTACAACTACAAGAGAAAAGTATTCCAAAGTAATCCCATCAACAAAGAGCACTAATACTTTTTAAACATTTCACCATGTATTTATTTCCACATAGCTTCTTCCTTGACTAAGAGGATATCCTATAGAATAGTTTATTCACTTGGGTAATGACCAGGTCCCCTACATTTACAGAAAATGACTGTAAATGGATTCTTGGGACCATTTTTATTTTCTTCCATAATACCCTTCATTTTTCCTCAACAATTCTTTACTTTATGTTCTTCTTTCCCACACTTAAAGCATTTCTTTGTACCATTAAGACACCTTCCTAGGTGTCTCATTCCACATTTCTTGCATGATGGAAAATGATCTTTCTTTTCTCCATGGTCTTCACTGCTGGAGCTCTTATCATACACCACTTTTCTCTTCTTTATTGAGTTCGGGAGTTGGTTAATATATATGTTGTTGATCATATTTTTGGAAAACTGATTCTGCATGAACACGATATCTTTTATGCCTATCAACATTCCATTTTTTTTCTCTTTTCCACCACCATTCAGACCTTTTACATCATGCTCAAAGTTACTATGACTTCCTTGGAATCCAGCCATTGATTAAAACCAAAAATCATTGTGTGAGTAATAATAGTCACAAAATCATTTTGAGAATATAATGACACTTTATTTTCAATTTAAAACACCTTAGGATTAATCAAGGTCATTTATTCTCATCTTATATTAAAATACTTCAAATTGGTTTGTAAAGAAAATGTAAATTGTCCTAAGAATATCCCCCAGGTGTGTCGTAACCAAGAGTGCAGCAAGGCCCGTTGTCGTGTACCAGGATACAAATCCTTGTCAGAGTTTTCACTCCTAGTTACATCTATGCCAGAGTCGGCTCTACCTGCTCGTATCCAGACAGGGATGTACTGCTTGAAAATACACAAAATCTCAACATTTACCAATATTCTAGGAATTTATTCTATACAAATCCTCAAAGTCAATCTTAGGGTAATGTGCTTTAATTAGAGTTTATCTAAATCTAGTTTCCAAGGTTTGTACTAAACTTCCTCTGATACCAATTGTAAAGCCCCAACCCCAGAATCCAGGATCTGGTGCATTATTTTAATACATTTTCATGATTGCAAGGAATCATGTCCTGAAGGACCGATCAGTTTAGTAGTCTTGGAAACAAGATACATGCATAACTTCAACATTACAACTTGAAAAGAAAAACAACACTAATTTATTCCATTAAAAGCATCCAATCTTCCAAGATTATTCCTACAAGTCACTCATAACAAACTTCTTCATATCCTGGGAAAATGAAACATGAGAAAGGGGTGAGCTCAAACACTCAGTAAGAGTAAGCAATATTGTGGAAGATAACATAAACATTAGGCACGGTGAATAATTGAAAACACATTCCTTTAAAAATAATAAACATGAACACTTTATGGTAGGAATATGAGCTGAGTAAATAATTCCATAATAAAGCATAGTCATGGATATTCTACTAGTCGAATAACCACATGAAATATCAATAGTTAATCTCATAATGATGGAATGCATGATGTCGTACAATAATTTCTATGTCAAGGCCTCATGCCAGGACCTAGGGGCTAACTATAACCGGACCCCAACCCGGAGAGCCTCTGTAACCGGACTCTAACCCGGAGAGCCTCTATAACCGGACTCCAACCCGGAGATCCTCTGTAACCGGACTCCAACCTGGAGAGCCTGTGTAACCGGACTCGAACCCAGAGAGCCTCTGTAACTGGACTCCAACTCGGAGGTTCTACTGTAACTGGACCCCAACCCGAAACATACTAGTCCAATAAATTAATCTTAAGTAGAGGTTTCTATATAACATAAACATTCGTATTAAAACTAGAATAAAAATTTCAATACTTTATCCATAAACCATGAATAGTATAAAAATAGCACATCCACAGTCAACCATAACTCATTAAATACAATATAGAAAATTTTATTATAATATATTCACCTTAATCGAGAATAATGAAGGATATTGACATAGATGAAAATAATCATCAAAAATCTTTGAGAGAAACATCTTTTTTTCATGAAAACAATTAAAATTCTCACTATTTATCAAGAAGCCATTTAAAAAAGATTTTTGAATCAAAGTGTCCCATACCACTTTGAAACTTTTTAAAAGGAATTTTAATTTGAAAACATTAATTTCCATATAAATAAATCCTTAAAACCATTTTTAAAACATGGATATTAATGAGAAATATTTAGAAGAATAAATCTATAAAACATTTAAAATGATATTTTAGTTAGAGTTACTAACCAAAAGAGAGACATTGGAATACAAATAATTGAGGTAATAAAAACATTATAATATCACGAGAATAAAGTATTTCATGATATACTATGTCAAAGTACATTATATACACCATATAAAAGTGAATTGGCGTATACAACAAAGAAGTCTCAATGGATTGTAAATTGAAATGAAATACCTTATAAAGACTGTATCCTTAGGTTAAGGATAAATCAATGAAATAATTATGTGTGAAAAAATATAAATACAATCAATATTATTGTATATTCATTGTAAATCAATCATAGGACATTCACACATATTCTTGTAAAAACAAGACCAATGACTTGGATGTTTAACTCAATAAATGGAGATTGAGTTAAAATTACTCTTATCAGGTTCATATCGATGACTTGAGAATTTATAAATGGAGTGATTATGTGTATAAAAAGTATATCCACAGAAATTTGAGTGGAAATTATTACATAAATAATAAATATTTATTCCACACATAATCTTGGAGTAAAATAATCAATGAAGTATGTGTAAAGCCCAATGAGTGGAAATTGAAATTTGAAATTCCCTTACTGATTTGGTAACTTATGAAACATACACCCCATTAAGGAATCATCATAAAATAAAGATTTAAATACCCATAAATTAATTTATATTACACCAATAATACAATCATGGGCATTAAATACACCACACAAAAGGAAATAGTGGCCAATATAGCATGAATCTCACGGAAATAAGAAGTGAGATGAAAACTCCTTACCACATTGTAATTAATCGAGTTGTATGAACAAAAGTTAATAACCATAAAATGAATCACATAATACCATGAATATAAATATAATAATGATAATATATATCAAATGGAAGTACAAAATAAACCACATGCAATAAATAAGTGTCGAACAATGGAAATATCACAGAATTAAAAGTGAGATAAGAAACTCCTTACCTCAAGTACGAATTGTCTTATACGTTCCTTGTTCTTCCTGAATAATAAACTTAATTTAATTTATAATTTATTAAGAAAATTTTTCAAGTTTATTATTCCTTTTATATCACTTATTACCTTGCTATAACAATTAGTTAATTACTTGAGTTCAAATTGGATATTTTATTGATGTTCAGAACTTGAGTCAAAAATGAACTTGTTATAATTACAATTTTTCCATGTGGTCAAAATTTCATTATCTCCAGAATGATATACATGTTTTTGAGATTATATATTTATTATATATATATGTATTTATAATAGTACATAACATTTGGAGATAAGAAATGAAATGTACTGTTCATGGAGACGGTAAGTCGTACACACGCATGAACGCTGCTTTCATTTCTATTTTGTATTTTAATGGAATTAAAACGTTATATAATATCATTAAATCCATCCTTTATATGTCCCACATAAGTCATTAACGATTCATATCATTTTGAGGGGGCGGTAGTCCGCACTTCCTCAAATGAAATTATCACGTTTTACTCATAATAGAAACCATAAAATAATGATATAAATGGAAAATACAGAAGCATAAATAAAACATAAACATAATATATATATATATATCATATATAAATACAGTTCCATATTAATGGAAACCATGAGAGGTGGTAGGAGATAATCGAACAATCATCGTTTCGTGAGGCGTTAGTTTTCCATCCACAGAAACAGTATGTTCTTCGCCCATTAGATGGAGGTGTGTGTAAGTTTAGTTTGAATACTTATCATAAAAACATCCTAGTATATTGAGGATACTGGTGTTGTCATAAAATAATGGAATAAAAAGAGTTTAGGTGGTTGGAGAAGTAAAATAAAACAAAAGAAAACAAAAGAATTTAAGAGAAAGAGTTACCTTTAATTTGGGTAACTTCCGTTGGATTGAACCAAAAGGACTTATTGAAGTTAATTCTTCATAAGGTGATGCTTCTATGAGGAATAAGGGGGTCTTTAGAGATTATTTGTGGAGGTTTTGGATGATCCAAGGGTCTTGAGAGGTCTGTGTAATGGGTTATAAGTGGTGTCCTTTTATAAGGGGGGAAGGGGTTCTTTAAGAAAGTGTGAAAATATTATTTTATTATATAGTGATATTCGGTTTCTAAAGGTCCAAAACTAATTAAAGTAAAATATAAGATGACTCATGGTCGAAATAAAATCATCCAATAATAATTGGATAGGTTTTGGATATTGTTTTAATATTAATAATCTTATTTATTTAAATCATTTATTAATGAGGTAAATACTACATCACTATGATGTCATACATAATTTAATTTATTTGAGGTCTAAAAATTATAAAAAAAATTACCATAATGTATGAAATCTTTTTATCTTTCCAATGATTATTTTTAGTCGAAAATATGACTTTTATAACCTCATTTAAAAATTAATATACTAAAAGATATTTGTTAACATCATTTTTGTCTTTACTTTAAGTTAATTAAAATAAAGTGTCATTATCATTCTTAAGTGGCTCCATAGGGTCCCAAAATCAACCCAAGGATTCCCATGGTTGTACATTACCCATCCAATAAGGTTATTACAAGTGTTAAGGTAATTTTTTATTATTTTAATATTCTTTTTACATTGAATTACCCTATTTACCTTTAACTGTGGTAAATAAAAGTCAAAAGTTACTATTCACCAAAAATTATTTTCATATTATTGAACCACATTTTACTTACTAATAACAACTATTTATCTCAGATTTTCAAAATTCAACTCACAGAAGCAGTAAAATTTCATTTAACTGAAAATGTCGGATTTTTAACTACTACTTAGTGGTTTCACTATTCATCAAAAATTGAATTTTTTTATAAAAATACCAAAAATTGAGCCTAAGATATATTTGATATTATGAATTCAAAAATGATTTCTATTTTACCAAATTAAAAACATAGAATTATAATTAATTAATTTAAAATTAACTCTCGTTTTCAAAACAAATATCGTGTTTTTAAGAAACAATAATTATTAAAAGATTGACACTTATTTATGTATAATTTCAAAGTGAATTAATTATAATGACCAACATTGGATTAAAGGTTAAAAATATAATCTAATTACACATAATAAAAAATTTAAAATATAATCTAACCATATAAATAAATTAGATTAAAATCCAGTTTTGAATTAAAATACAGTATTTCTCACTATTCATAAAAAATGAATATTATTAGAAAAATACCAAAATTTCATCCAAAGTAAATTTTGATGTCCCGATTCTAAAGAAGAATTTTATTTTTTCAAAATGAATATGAAAAATGGTCAAATATTGGATTTAAAAAGGTTTCTCCAATAAAAGGTGGTAAAATTGAATTTTTTTGAAAAATACATTTTTTATCTGAAAATTTGAATTTGTTCTTATAATATGTCTAAGAAACACATAATACATAAGTTAAAATTATATAGAGTATATATAAAATTCAAAATCTAGTTAATATTATTCATAACTTCTTTTTAACGGCTAGTTTGGTAAGTTATGGTGCGCTCGAACTCGGTATTGCGTGTAACACAAGATATTGAATTTAAAGAAAATAACTTACAATGAAATCTTGGGGTTTTACACCGGCACACCCGCAGTTGGGTGATCTTAATCGTATATGGGTTGCAGATACTCCAAAGATCTTGAGCGATCAGTGGCCAATGCCCAGCTTCATCCTCTCTGTCTGGGTCTACCCACATGACCTAGTAAGTATGAGAGTTTAGGAAATCCTTGGTGCATATTCTGAGTCTGACATTGAAGTAACCCAAGGTGGTATCCTAGGTCCTACCAACAAGGCATAAGGTGATATGTTCCATGTTGAGCTCCATCATGGCCAAGAATGTGAGTAAAATCTACCTAAAGTTCACCTTGAACTCTTAGGTTATGGTATAGAGGTGAATCTGGTTCATCATCTCAATAACCCCCATATGTATGTGAATGTGATCAAGCACAGCCAGGTCCAATGTATTATTGGTATGAATTGTCTTGTCCTAGAGATGGATTAGTAAAATCTAATGCTCATGGGTATAAAATTGGAGGTAAGGATGTAGATACGAGTGTAGGGTATCACCATAGGATAAGTTGGAAGTTCCCTCATACTAGTTGAAGGTTTGAGGGGTGGTCGAAGTAGATACAGAAGATGAGGGATTTGGATCTGCTGGAGGAAGAGACTTTGCAACTACATGGCACTTGGACGGTGGAGGATAATCTCCCTATGATGTGAGTTTGGTGTGGGCCATGATAAAGGGGTGAAATGAGAAATAATCACATGATGGCGAAGAGTGAGCGAGTAGTAGAGGAGGGGAGGGGAGATGGTTTTTGGGTGGTTGCATGCTTGGGGGTGAGGGAGGTCAATGGTCAATAGGAGGGGAGCAGGCCGTGGGAGAGGAAAAGGTGATATGGCTATACCATGAACCTAGGGTTCATGGATTTTAAATCCACCCTTTGACTTCCATGTCCTGTAACTAATACATGACATGAAAATGATTATTTTTAATTTTTCAAAGCCGGCCAACATTCACATCATGTTTTTGTTTTACACAATGTGAATAGGATTTTTTTACATTTTAAATTTCAAAAACATTTGAAAGTTCCCTCTAAACTATCTTTAGCACTATTGAACTTCCCTAATTTTTATAAAATATACTCTAAGTTGTAATGGTTTTCCTCCTAGTCATTTCATTGTTTATTTTCTAGATCTAGACACACTTCCCTTCATATGACTTCAAATGTGAGGAGAATCCCCTTATAGAATGGTTCATTAAAATAGTGGGTAAAAAATGTGGGATGAATTTCCTCATCATAGGTACAGTGTAATTCATGTTATTTTAAGCATAGTATATATTTTTTTTAACAGTATTTAGGGTATTTTTTCCATCTTTACTGGTTATATAATCATCTTTTTATTAGTAAGATTCATGGTTTGATAATTTGAGGAATTTCTACCTTTCTTAGTGGCTTTCACTAAGTTGAAAACAAATTCTAATTTTCCAAATCTAAAAATAATCCTTCATTGGTTTACATCGATCATAACCTTTCCATTGGTGATAAATGGTCACCCTATAATTATTTGGATGTATCATTCTTCATCCATATCTAGGATGAGGAAATAAACAGAGAAAATGAATTTACCATCTTTTATTAAGATTTCCTTGGGTAGTCCATGAGAGTTCTTTACTGATCAGTTAACAAGTTAGAGTGGAACTCTTGTTGGTTTTAATCTTATATGCCCCATATTTTTAAAAACACTCATAGGCATGGGATTTATACTTTCTCCAAGATTTTATAAGGATCTTTCAAAATTGAATGTCCCTATAGTGCAAGGAATTGAGAAACTTTAGGGGTATCATATCTTTTTAGGTATCTTCCTATGAACAACTGAAGATCATTTTTCATTTAGGGAGATAACTCCAAAGTCATCCATTTTAAATTTTTTTGGAAATCAATCCTTTAAATAATCTTGCATAAGCAGGCACTTGAGAAATTTCTTCAGAAAATGGAATGTTGATGTGCAGTTGTTTCAACATCTATATAATTTTGTATTTTATCCCTCTCTTGTTTCTTGTCTAAAACTATCTAAAAATGGAATATGGGATTATATGGTGGTGGTTCCACATATATATCTTTCTTTTTAGGATGATCCTTTACTGGATATTTTCCAGATGATTTTACCTCTTCAGTTTTCTCCTGGCTAGATTTATCATCTAATTTTAACTGGGTTTTCAAACATAAGCATGGATAAAAAAAATTCCATCATATTTCCACTCATAATAAATATATCCTTATCCTCATCTATTGGATGAGTCTCAGTATTACCGAGCAATGTAACCAATAATTGATCCAAAAGGATTTTACAAATTTTCTCCACTTGATGCTCAAGGTTGTGTAAGGCAGCCTCTTGGTTTTTCATATTAGTCTCTTGGGTTGTCACCATTTTAAATTATTATTTCATGAAGGTAGTGAGAAGGATTTCAATATTGGATTAAAGAGGTTGGGATTTTTATAGTGGTATTAAAAAATATTTCTAGAATTTTTTATGTTTCTGAGCTGGTGGAAACTATTGATCACTAGGGGAAAGGTTATTAAAATTATTGTTAAGGTTGAGGAGCAAGACCATGAGGTGGGTACCTAAGTGGTCCCTAATTACTTGGTGGTACTTGTCTAGTTCAATGTTGAAATTAACCTTTATTAGGATGTTGTACACTACTGAAAATGGGAACTTTCCCAATGGTTCAGAACCGTTGGGAAAGGCCGTAGAACCGTTGGTATAACATATACCAATGGTTCTGCAAACCGTGGGGAACTGATCCGTTGGGAAAACCTATCCCAATGGCTTACAAAGAACCATTGGTATAGGTTAGTAAAATTAACCTATTCCAACGGTTTAACCAAACCATTGGCATAAGTTTTACAAACGGTTTACACTAAACCATTGGTAAAACTTGTGAAAATAAACTCTTTCGCAACGGTTCTAAAACCATTGGGAATGGTTTTTTCCAACGGTTCAAAGAGAACCGTTGGGAAAACAATCCATAGTAATCTTTCCCAATGGTTTGTAAACCGTTGGGAAAACAATCCATAGTAATCTTTCCCAATGGTTTGTAAACCGTTGGTAAAGGCTTATTACAAGCCTATGCCAACGGTTTCAAACCGTTGGTAGAGGCTTGCTGTGCAAATAGCACAGCAGCCTGCAATTTTCACAGCAGACTCCAATTTTGCACACCAACCTCCAATTTTGCACACCAACCTCCATTCTGCTCCTTTGCAATTACTATACCTGCAATAACAAACTAATACATACATATAGAGAACAAATTCATACATATTTAACATATAATGCATTCTTGAACTATACACATCCAGAATAAAATCAAAATTCATAACAGAATTATAAACATACATAATTGATTTAGAATTAAATTTAAAATTTAAATGACAATTATATGTGGAATCTATAATTCAATTCATAATTGAATACATACATAATTTAATTATCAATTATCAATAAAATACATAAAAAAATGAATAACTATCAACAGAATCCGAATATGTTTGTTCGTATTTTCGTATACCAGTTGTTTTTACTAAAAATGATGTCCATTTTAAAAAAAATACATACACTTGGAGTAATATCGGCCACACTATGGCTCAAATTGAGGTGAGGTTGACTCGTACATGTTATATATGACCCATGGATCATTTTCCTAAAGTATAAACATATTCTGAAAGCATTTGGTTGGTTTTCCGTATGCCAGTTATTGTTTTCACTTAAAATTTTGTTCATTTCAAAAAAATGAGACACTTTGAGTGGTGTCGCCCACACCAGGCCTTGGATTGAGGAGGGGTTGACTTTTACACATCAAATATGACCCAAGGATCGTTTTCCTAAAGTTTCAATGGAATCCTAATTCATTTGGTCGGTTTTCCGTATGTCATTTATTGTTTTCACTTAAAATGAAGTCTATTTTAAACAAAACAGAGACAATTTGAGTGGTTCTGGCCACATCATGCCTCGGATTGAGGCGGAGTTGACTCATACACATCACAAATTACCCATGGATCGTTGTAATAAATGTTCAACAGAATCCAAATGCGTTTTGTCAGTTTTCCATATGTCAGTTGTTGTTTTCACTTAAAATGAAGTCCATTTTAAACTAAAGAGAGACACTTTGAGTGGTTCCGGCCACACCGCACCTCGGATTGAGGTGGGGTTGAATCGTGCACATCATATATTACTCATGGATCTTTTTTCTAAAGTATCAACACAATATGAATCCGTTTGGTCGGTTTTCTGAATGTACTTAAAATGTTGTCCATTTTAAACAAAATAGAGACACTTAGAGTGATCCCGGACACACTACAACTTGTATTGAGGCACGGTTGACTCATACACGTCACATATGACCCATGGATCATTGTCCTATGTTATAAACAGAATCCGAATGCGTTTGGTCAGTTTACCGTATGTCAGTTGTTGTTTTCAATTAAAATGAAGTCCATTTTAAACTATAGAGAGACACTTTGAGTGGTGCCGGCCACTCCGCACCTTATATTGAGGCTGGGTTGACACGTACACTTCACATATAACCCATGGATCGTTTTACTAAAGTTTCAACTAAATCCGAATGCATTTAGTTGGTTTTCCGTATGTCAATTGTTGTTTTTATTTAAAATGTTGTCTATTTCAAATAAACCCGATACACTTTCTATATGTATGTGTTAGTTGGTTTTAGTGTGTTATTTCAATTCCCTCTAATTTTCAATCCAATTATTTTACCTTCAATAAACTAACACATACATATACAATTATTGTACCTACAATAACCAACTAATACATACATATAGAGAACAAATTCATACACATTTAACATATAATGCATCCTGGAACTATACACATCCATAATTAAATTATAATTCATAAACATACATAATTCATTTATAATTCAATTTAAAATTTAGAAGACAATTATATGTGGAATCCAGAATTCAATTCATAATTTGATCTGTTTTTTGTATACCATATATTTTTACCTGAAATGATGTACATTTTAAACAAAATACATACACCTAGAGTGATACCGGCCACAACGTGCCTCATATTGAGGTGAGGTTAACTCGTACATGTCACAAATGACCCATTGACCGTTTTTCTAAAGTATCAACATATTCTGAAAGCATTTGATCAGTTTTCCGTATGCCTGTTGATGTTTTTCACTTAAAATGATGTCCTTTTGAAACAAAAGACAGACACTTTGAGTGGTGTCGGCCACACCGCGTCTCAGATTGAGGCGGGGTTGATTTGTACATGTCGCATATGACCCATGGATCTTTGTCCTAAAGTTTCAATGGAAACCGAATGTGTTTGGTCGGTTTTCCGTATGTACTTAAAATGTTGTCCATTTTAAACAAAAGAGAACCACTTTGAGTGATCCTGGACACACCGTGCCTCGGATTAAGGTGGGGTTGACTTTTACATGTCACATATGACCCATGGATAGTTTTCCTAAAGCATAAACACATTTCAAATGCATTTGGTTAGTTTTTTGTATGTCAGTTGTTGTTTTCACTTAAAATGATGTCCATTTTAAACAAAAGAGAGACACTATGAATGGTGTCGGCCACACCATGTCTCAGATTGAGGTGGGGTTGACTTGTACACATCACATATGACCCATGGATCGTTTTTCTAGAGTATCAACACAATAAGAATCCGTTTGGTCTATTTTCCGTATGCTAGTTGTTGTTTTCACTTAAAATGAAGTCAATTTTAAACAAAAGATAGACACTTTGAGTGGTGCCGGCCACACCGCATCTCAGATTGAGGTGGGGTTGATTCGTACACGTCACATATGACCCATGGATCTTTCTCCTAAATTTTCAATGGAAACCAAATGCGTTTGGTCAGTTTTCTGTATGTACTTAAAATGTTGTCCATTTTAAAAAAAAGAGAGCCACTTAGAGTGATATCGGACACACCATGCCTCGGATTAAGGCGGGGTTGACTCGTACACATCACATATGACCCATGGATCGTTGTCCTAAAGCATAAAAACATTTTGAATGCATTTGGTCAGTTTTCGTATGTCAGTTGTTGTTTTCACATAAAATGGTGTCCATTTTAAACAAAAGAGAGACACTATGAATGGTGGTGGCCACACCACGTCTCAGATTGAGGTGGGGTTGACTCTTACACATCACATATGACCCATGGATCATTGTGCTAGATTATCGACATAATCAGAATTTGTTTGGTTGGTTTTCCGTATGCTAGTTGTTGTTTTCACATAAAATGAAGTCAATTTTAAACAAAAGACAGACACTTTGAGTGGTGCCAGCCACACCGTATCTCAGGTTGAGGCAAGGTTGATTCTTACACGTTACATATGATCCATGGATCATTCTCCTAAAGTTTCAACGGAAACCGAATGCGTTTGGTCGGTTTTCCATATGTACTTAAAATGTTGTCCATTTTAAACAAAAGAGAGCCAATTAGAGTGATCTCAGCCACACCGTGCCTCAGATTAAGGGGGGTTGACTCGTACACGTCACATATGACCCATGGATTGTTTTCCTAAAGCATCAACATATTTTGAATGCATTTGGTTAATTTTTCGTATGTCAGTTGTTGTTTTCACTTAAAATGATGTCCATTTTAAACAAAAGAGAGACACTATGAATGGTGTCGGCCACAACGCATCTCGGATTGAGGAAGGGTTGACTCGTAAACGTCACATATGACCCATGGATCATTATTCTAGAGTATCGACACAATCAGAATCTGTTTGGTCAGTTTTCCATATGCTAGTTGTTGTTTTCACTTAAAATGAGGTCAATTTTAAACAAAAGACAGACACTTTGAGTGGTGTCGGCCACACCGCGTCTCAGATTGAGGAGGGGTTGATTTGTACATGTCACATATGACTCATGGATCATTCTCCTAAAGTTTCAATGGAAACCGAATGTGTTTGGTCTGTTTTCTGTATGTACTTAAAATGTTGTCCATTTTAAACAAAAGAGAGCCACCTAGAGTGATCCCAGCCACACCGTGCCTCAGATTAAGGTGGGGTTGACTCGTACACATCACATATGACTCATGGATCATTTTCCTAAAGCATCAACACATTTCAAATGCATTTGGTCAGTTTTTTGTATGTCAGTTGTTTTTTTCACTTAAAATGATGTCCATTTTAAACAAAAGAGAGACACTGTGAATGGTGTCGGCCACACCGGATCTCCGATTGAGGCGAGGTTGACTCGTACACGTCACATATGACCCATGGATCGTTTTTCTAGAGTATCGAAACAATCAGAATCCGTTTGGTCGGTTTTCCATATGCTAGTTGTTGTTTTCACTTAAAATGAAGTCAATTTTAAACAAAAGACAGACACTTTGAGTGGTGTCAGCCACATAGAATCTCAGATTGAGGCGAGGTTGATTCTTACACATCACATATGACCCATGGATCGTTGTCCTAAAGTTTCAACAGAAACCTAATGCGTTTGGTCGGTTTTCTGTATGTACTCAAAATGTTGTCCATTTTAAACAAAAGAGAGCCACTTAGAGTGATCCCAGCTACACCGTGCCTCAGATTAAGGCGGGGTTGACTCATACATGTCACATATAACCCATGGATCGTTTTCCTAAAGCATCAACACATTTCGAGTGCATTTGGTCAGTTTTTCGTATGTCAGTTGTTGTTTTCACTTAAAATGATGTCCATTTTAAACAAAAGAGAGACATTATGAATGGTGTTGGCCACACCGTGTCTCAGATTGAGGCGGGTTTGACTCGTACATGTCACATATGACCCATGGATAGTTTTCTAGAGTATCGGTACAATTAGAATCCGTTTGGTCGGTTTTCCAAATGCTAGTTGTTGTTTTCACTTAAAATGAAGTCAATTTTAAACAAAAGAGAGACACTTTGAGTGGTGTCAGCCACACCGCACCTCGGATTGAGGTGAAGTTTACTCTTACACGTCACATATGACCCATGGTTCGTTCTCCTAAAGTTCCAATGGAAACCGAATGCGTTTGGTCGGTTTTCCATATGTACTTAAAATGTTGTCCATTTTAAACAAAAGAGAGACATTTAGACTGATCCTGGCCACACCACGACTCGGATTGAGCCCGGGTTGGCCCGTACATGTCACATATGACTCATGGATCGTTGTGATAAATTATCAACACATTTCGAATGCGTTTTGTCAGTTTTTCGTATGTCAGTTGTTGTTTTCACTTATAATCTTGTCCATTTTAAACAAAATAGACACAGTTAGAGTGGTGCCGGCCACACCGCGTCTCGGATTTAAATGAGGTTGACTTGTACACATCTCAAATGACCCATGAATCATTGTCCTAAAGTATCAACACAATACGAATGCGTTTGGTCGGTTTTCTGTATGCCAGTTGATGTTTTCCACTTAAAATGATGTCCTTTTGAAACAAAAGACAGACACTTTGAGTGGTCCCAGCCACACCGCATCTCAGATTGAGGCGGGGTTGATTCATACACGTCACATATGACCCATAGATTGTTCTACTAAATTTTCAACAAAAACTGAATGTGTTTGGTTAGTTTTCTGTATGTACTTAAAATATTGTCCATTTTAAACAAAATAGATCCACTTAGAGTGATCCTGGCCACACCGTGCCTCGGATTAAGGCAGAGTTGACTCTTACACGTCACATATGACCCATGGATCGTTTTCCTAAAGCATAAACAAATTTTTAATGCATTTGGTCTGTTTTTCGTATGTCAGTTTTTGTTTTCACTTAAAATGATGTCCATTTTAAACAAAAGAGAGACACTATGAATTGTGTCGGCCACACCGCGTCTCGAATTGAGGCGGGGTTGACTCATAAACGTCACATATGACCCATGGATCATTTTTCTAGAGTATCGACACAATCAGAATCCGTTTGGTCGGTTTTCCGTATGCTAGTTGTTTTTTTCACTTAAAATGAAGTCAATTTTAAACAAAAGACAGACACTTTGAGTGGTTCCGGTCACACCACACCTTGTATTGAGGCGGTATTGATTTGTACACATCACATATGACCCATGGATCGTTCTCCTAAAGTTTCAACGGAAACTGAATGCGTTTAGTCAGTTTTCCGTATTTACTTAAAATGTTGTCCATTTTAAACAAAAGAGAGCCACTTAGAGTGATCCTGGCCGCACTGTGCCTCGGATTAAGGCGGGGTTGACTCGTACATATCACATATGGCCCATGGATCGTTTTCCTAAAGCATCAACACATTTTTAATGCATTTGTTTTGTTTTTCGTATGTCAGTTGTTGTTTTGACTTAAAATGGTGTCCATTTTAAACAAAAGAGAGACACTATGAATGGTGTCGGCCACAACGCATCTCGGATTGAGGCAGGGTTGACTCGTACACGTCACATATGACCCATGTATTGTTTTTCTAGAGTATCGACACAATTAGAATCCGTTTGGTCGGTTTTCTATCTGCTAGTTGTTGTTTTCACTTAAAATGAAGTCAATTTTAAACAAAAGAGAGACACTTTGAGTGGTGTCGGCCACACCACACCTTGGATTAAGGCAAGGTTGACTCGTACATGTCACATATGACCCATGGTTAATTCTCCTAAAGTTTTAATGGAAACCGAATGTGTTTGGTCGGTTTTCCGTATGTACTTAAAATGTTGTCCATTTTAAACAAAAGAGAGACACTTAGACTGATCACGGTCACACCGTGACTCGGATTAAGCTCAGGTTGGCCTGTACACGTCACATATGACTCATGGATCATTTTGATAAATTATCAACAGATTCCTAATGGATTTGGTTGGTTTTCCGTATGCCAATTGTTCTTTTCCCTTATAATCCTATCCATTTTAAAAAAAAAGAGACACAGTTAGAGTGGTTCCGGCCACACTGCATCTCGGATTTAAATGGTGTTGACTCGTATACGTCTCAAATGACCCATGAATCATTTTCCTAAAGTATCAACACAATCCGAATGCGTTTGGTCAGTTTTCTGTATGCCAGTTGATGTTTTTCACTTAAAATGACGTCCTTTTAAAACAAAAGACAGACACTTTGAGTGATGCCAGCCACACAGCGTCTCAGATTGAGGCGGGGTTGATTCATACACGTCACATATGACTCATGGATCGTTCTCCTAAAGTTTTAACGGAAATCGAATGTGTTTGTTCGGTTTTCCATATGTACTTAAAATGTTGTCTATTTTAAACAAAAGAGAGCCACTTAGAGTGATCCTGGCCACACCGTGCCTTGGATTAAGGCATTGTTGACTCGTACATGTCACATATGACCCATGGATCATTGTACTAAAGAATCAACATATTTTGAATGCATTTGGTCAGTTTTTCGTATGTCAATTGTTGTTTTCACTTAAAATGATGTCCATTTTAAACAAAAGAGAGACACTATGAATGGTGTAGTCCACACCATGTCTCGGATTGAGGCAGGTTTGACTCGTACACGTCACATATTACCCATGTATCATTTTTCTAGAGTATCAACACAATCAGAATCCGTTTGGTCATTTTTCCGTATGCTAGTTGTTGTTTTCACTTAAAATGAAGTCAATTTTAAACAAAAGACAGACACTTTGAGTGGTTCCGGTCACACCGCACCTCGGATTGAGGCGGGGTTGATTCTTACACATCACATATGATCCATGGATCATTCTACTAAAGTTCCAATGGAAACCGAATGTGTTTGGTCGGTTTTCTGTATGTACTTAAAATTTTGTCCATTTTAAACAAAAGAGAGCCACTTAGAGTGATCTCGGCCACACCGTGCCTCGGATTAAGGTGGGGTTGACTCGTAAATGTCACATATGACCCATGGATCATTTTCCTAAATCATCAACACATTTCGAATGAATTTTCTCAGTTTTTCTTATGTCAGTTGTTGTTTTCACTTAAAATGATGTCCATTTTAAACAAAAGAGAGACACTATGAATGGTGTCGGCCACACCGCATCTCGGATTGAGGCGGGGTTGACTCATACACATCACATATGACCCATGGATCATTATTCTAGAGTATCAACACAATCAGAATCCGTTTGGTTGGTTTTTTGTATTCTAGTTGTTGTTTTCACTTAAAATGAAGTCAATTTTAAACAAAAGAGAGACACTTTGAGTGGTTTCGGCCACACCACACCTTGGATTGAGGCGCGGTTGACTTGTACATGTCACATATGACCCATGGTTCGTTATCATAAACTTCAAATGGAAACCAAATGTGTTGGGTCGGTTTTCCGTATGTACTTAAAATGTTGTCCATTTTAAACAAAAGAGAGACACTTAGACTGCTCCCGGACACACCGTGACTCGGATTAAGCCTGGGTTGGCCCGTACACGTCACATATGACTCATGGATCATTGTGATAAATTATCAACAGATTCCTAATGCGTTTGGTCAGTTTTCCATATGCCAGTTGTTCTTTTCACTTATAATCCTATCCATTTTAAACAAAAGAGACACAGTTAGAGTGGTGTCGGCCACACCGCATCTCAGATTTAAACGGGGTTGACTCGTACACATCTCAAATGACCCATGAATCATTTTCCTAAAGTATCAACACAATCCGAATGCGTTGGTCGGTTTTCTGTGTGCCAGTTGATGTTTTTCACTTAAAATGATGTCCTTTTAAAACAAAAAGACAGACACTTTGAGTGGAATGTTAGTTGTTTATTCACATTATTCAAATACACTATTTTACTATGGGTATTTAAATTAATTTATTTATGAAAAAATTACATTTAAAATGAGAATATCAGAAAATTAATAGAAGATAAAACTTTTACTAAAAATCCTTGTAGAAATATTAAGGTAAACATGATTTATGAGAATCCTCATGTGTCTATTAGTGGAATGGTATTTACTTAAAATCTTGTGGACATTCATATATAATATTTTTATATCATTCTTAGTATAGAATAGATTTTAGTTTATCATGCTATGAAACATTTCAGAGCTAACAATGTCATGCCCAATGAATACATCCCTTTTATAACATATCAAGAATCTATGATATTGATTAGATGTATAAATGTAATTTACATTGATTATCATTATGAAAATAAATAAAATATATATTTTATATTTTCTAGTAGTAAATGAAATCAAGGAGGGTGGGGGGGATGTCTGGGGGGGCTGTCCGGTGGGTGTCCGAGGGGGTTGTCTGGGGACCAAGGAGGGTGTTGGGGGGCTGTGCGGGGGCTGTCTGGGGGGTGTTCGGGGGGTTGTCCGGGGTCCAAGGAGGAGTGTGGGGGGGCTGTCTGGGGGGCTGTCTAGGGGCTGTTCGGGGTCCAGGGAGGAGGGTGGGGGGGCTGTCCAGGGGGCTGTTCGGGGGGCTGTTCGGGGACCAAGGAGGATGGTGGGGGGCTGTCCAGGGGGCTATCCAGAGGGCTGTCCGGGGTCCAAGGAGGATGGTGGGGGGTTGTCCAGGGTCCAGGAAGGAGGGGGGTTCCCAAAAACACAACCACTAATAGACAACAACATCCATAAAAATAGATAATATATAAAAATAACTCAACTCCAATACTAAACTATGAGTCTAGATAAAACCAACAACTAGAATAGATTAAATATCAAATCTTAGTAATATTAGTCAAAAATTCAATGGATCAATTTGTCCCACATCACCATCACTATCATCACCATCATCATCACCCTCGTCCTCATCCCCATCACTGTCCTCTCCCTCCACAGCGCCCTCCTCCTCACCCTCTCCCTCCTCCTCTCCCTCGCCACCCGCCTCGCCATCCTCCTCTCCCTCCTATTTCAAAACACATTCTCACACACCAGTTATCTCATGTGTTACTAAATACAAAACATAGTCACATAGTGTACTATAAAAAATTACATTACACAAGCCTTATTAAAAAAATTTCATTTTAATAAAACACTTTCCTCAAGGAATTTTAAAGAAAACATTCATAAAAACTTTGCTAAAAAATATTAAACACATATAAATAAATTTCCAAGTAACAATTAATTACAAGATGGAAAAAAAGAATAAAAAAACATACTTAGAAAATCTAGAATACAATGGAAATGAATTTGAGATTATTTTTCTTCGATGGAGGGTTAAGGATTTAATTAATTAAATGGATTGGAATAGATAAAGTCTAGATTAAATCCAAACACAAAAAAATGATATACACATCAAAATCAAAACTTAAAACTAAAATATGAGATTAATAACAATAAAAACAAGGTATAACTTAAATATTTTATGTATATGAAGAATATAATACCTGATTTGAGATGATTTGGATGCAGTTTGACATGTTAGGATAGGAGAAGTCGCGAGAACAGCGGAGCCCTGGACAGGATTAGGGTTCTGTCGCGAATGGGGGAGAGAGCGGCCGATTGAGTATTTGGGGAAAGATTTCCCAAAGGTTTTTAAAAACCATTGGGAAAGGGGTTCCCAAGAGACCCTTTACCAATGGTTTAAACAAACCGTTGGTAAAGGGTGACCATTTCCCAACGGTTCTTGTATAACCGTTGGGAAATGGTATCTTAGACACCCCTTTCCCAACGGTTTAACCCTTTCCCAATGGTTTTAGTAAACCGTTGGGAAAGAGCTTCTTTACCAACGGTTTGTTTAAAACATTGGTAAAGAAGCATTGGGAAAACATGAGTGGATACTAAGTCATCCTTTAGTAATAGCATTGTTGTTGTTAGGGTTGGGGTTATCGGTACTGCTAATTTTTTTATTGTAATTAATGTAATTACAATATTGGATCTGTGGCTCTTCTAAACCAACCATACTGTCCTGAAAATGGTGTGAGACTCCACACATCTCAAAATATTGGATCTACATGATAGGATTAGGAGGGGTTGGTGGTGAAGTGGGTAGTTGAAAACATTCCAGATTCTTGGTAAGGGCCTCTACTTGGGCCGCTAGGCAGGTATTATCCCATACCTAATGGATTCTACACTGGGGTGGTGCTCTCTCACTTTTCCACATTCTATAATTTTGGGATATTTCATCCAACAGTGCTCTTCTGACTTCAGGTTTCTTGATCATGATCACACCTTCTATAGTGGCATCCACTACAATGCAGGCAGCATTTTGGAGTCAGTAATAAAAATTTTGGAGTTGTATACACACATCTAGTCCATGATGTGGGAACTTGGGGGTTAGCTCCTTGAAGCAGTCCCATGATTCCCAGGATGAATCTCTATCCACATTATTGAAATTTTGAATCTCATTTTCGAGCTTCTAGGTTTGGATCAGAGGGAAATATTTATTGAGAAATTTCTTTTCTAATTCATCCCAAGTCATTATTGACTTGGGATCTTGACCCTTAAGCTAATACTTGGCTCAATCTCACATGGAGAAATAGAAAAATCTTGATCTAATGGAATCTAGAGAAACACCCTAGTTGTGAAATGTATCTCAAACATCAAAGAAATTTGAAATATGCTCATGGGGGTCTTCCCTTTGGAGTCTACTGAATTACCACAAGTCCTAGATCATATGAATTAGACCAAGTTTTATATCAAAAGAATATGCTTGGATAGGTTGGCTCACAATGATGGGTACAGTACCACTAAATGATGGAAAGCTATAATATATTATGTTGTGCTCCTATATCACTGGTAGCTCACCTAGATTTTCAATTTACATATATTGGAGGTTTTTGTGGTTTATTAGTGCAAGATATTTTCATTCATCCATAATGGAATTTCAGCACGTAGCTAATGTTCTATCAATCTTGAGATCAAAAGGGATAAGTTCTTGTGTGTCCACGATCCAAGAATGAGTGAGGGGACCCTAGTGCATGCACTATGATAGAAGAATGTAGAATCGAGTTCTAGTTAATGATAAAAAATTTATAAAATGAAAATGGGAAGGAAAATAAGAAAAAGGTGGGGCACGATAATCCAAGTTTCGTATGTAGGTAATTGTGCCTAATCACATCTATTCCCTAGAAACTGTGCCATAATTTTACCTTCCTTCATAGCATCGTTGAATACATGCAGTCATTGATCAGTCTAAAATTATATCCCAAACTACACTTGAGTACAAAAGTGTATTAAACTGGTAGTTTGGGGTCGAACCCATAGAGACAGCTTGCATGCAAGCAACCCAGTGGTAAGAACCTTTAGGGTTGGATTCCTCACAATTACTCTCTTTATTTTTGGTTTACTAAACTACATATCTTGGATTTCAAATTTGATTAAAGGATGGTTTGGGGTCATCTTCAGGGTATCAACAAAAGATTAATCCTAGATCTAGATTGGGATAGACCTATGGCATAGACTGTAAAGTGGTGTGAAAGACAACATTTGATCTTGGGTCAACCTAATATGGAAACTACTTCTTAGTCCAAAGATAGTTGAAAACCTAAGTGCAGGATGGTCGGATTTTAACAAAAAAGAATCATAGGATATTGTTCTAAGCCCAATCAACTCTAACTAGGTCATGGTTGTTCAATTACACCTCTAATGGTTAGGGAAGATGCAATCAAATGATATTTACAATTTTTTTAAACTTATTTACTAGCCATAGGATTATCAAGTTTAGATTTTAGATATTCATTAGGTTCAAGCCACCCCTACTCTCAACCCCCAACCCTAAGTGGATTATCCATGCATGACATAATTGATTAAAGGTATAGAAACATATATCATGCTTAAAATAAAAGATTAAAACCATAAATCAAAGCAATTCACAATTTAAATCATGAAAAATAAAATAAATACTAACTTGAATGGATAGTAAATGAAGAACATGGTGGAAATTTACATTGAATAGAAATTGGTATTGAAATAAAAATTTTGGAACAACAAAAGATAGAAAATGAATCTTTGAATCAAAAGAGTAAATTACAGAGTGATTTAAATAATAAAACAAATTGTTGGAAACAAAAAAGAATGGAAATGAAATAAAAATAGAAAATAACTAAAGAAATAAAGAATGGTTTCCCAACTCATGTTTAATATCCAAGGTACTATATATTTATAGAGCCTAATCAGTTCACAATGTGTATATGATTCACATCATGAACATAATTTAAGTGGATTTTACATCATGGATTTTATGGTGTGTAATTGTCTTTCGTGTTATGTACTTCAGATCCATGAATTTCTCTGAAGATCTTGGATCTCTAGATTTCATGACTTGAATATTTGATGGTAATTAGGTTTCAAACATTTCACATTGTGTATTGGGTTCACTTCGTTCATCTCATTAGATTTGGAATTTAATTATTTCATGACATGTAATCAAGATGCACATCAGGTACTTGGTTCATGCCTTTTATTTGGGATCCACACCTTTTACTTCAGTTGGAAGATGGTTTTCTCGAGGATTATAGGTCGTGTAATTTAAATTCATGATGTGTAATGATGATTTTTTCCATTTTTCCAATATTCCTCCTTTGAGTCTTGAAATCATAATTCCTACTAAAAAATTAAAATCTGGTTTATTATCAAATAAATCATTATTAAACATTAAAGAAATGTATCCAAAATATGTATATGAATTTATCTTATCAATAAGCAGAAAAAAATTATATTTAATTTGAATAATCCATCATACAAGTGACCCTTTCCAACAAATATTTAACTCTTGGATGGAATAAATTTATTTAACAAAAATATAATCTTAAAACCATTTTTTTAACAATATCCCTAATACTAAGTTTCTATGAACTTAGGTACCTACAAGGAATCATTTAAGGTGATTATTTTTCTCAAGGTAAATTCATGATCACCTTACCATTCCCTTGTTTTTTTATACTTAAAAAGTTCCCCATGTAGAGATATATACCATATTTTATTGATCCCATCATCTTTAAATATATATTTATTATTTCACATATTCCATGTAGCTCCAGAATCAATCTACAAAGAAGATTTATCCTTGAGAACATTAGCTTCAAAGATCATGGTTACAAATTCATCCTTTAAAGTAGTATTTTCATCTTTCTTCTTATGGTGATGAAAAACCTATTTTAAATTTCTTGTTTTTT
The DNA here is from genome assembly GCA_963277665.1 of Viscum album. Lineage (NCBI taxonomy): Eukaryota > Viridiplantae > Streptophyta > Magnoliopsida > Santalales > Viscaceae > Viscum > Viscum album. Next base: position 1,271,723,990 of record OY728125.1, on the reverse strand, counting down.
CATAAAAGTGGTTAGAATGGACACTATGTAATTAGTGGAGTTGAAGAAAAAACTATAGGAGTTGTGAGATAATGGATTTATACACCCAAGTGTTTCATGTTGGGGAGTCATGTTCTTTTCATTAAGAAGAAATATTGATCTATGAGACTATGTAATGATTATAGGTAAATAAATGATATTATTATAAATAAAATGTTTTTGCTTTCTTTCATTTATTATTTTTTTAATCAACTTTATATATCTCAATATTTTTCAAAGACTAAACTTCATTCTAGGTATCATCAATTATGAGTAAAGAGGTAATATATTCCAAATACATCATTTCATATGAGATATGGACATTATAATTTTACAGTAATTCAATTTATATTGACTAATCACCCAATATTTTTATGGATATAATGAATATATAATTCAAGGAATATCTTAATACTTTTTTGTGATTTTTATTGATGATATATTAGTGTAATCTAAAAGCTATGAGGACCATGAGAATCAATTTTGGGTTACTCCTGGGGCTCTTAGAGAAAAGGAGTTATATGGGAAATTTAAAAAGTGTGAATTATGCCTTTAAAAAGTTTATTTTCTTGGCCATATTGTCTCTAAGGATGGAATATCAATTTATTATTCAAAGATAAAGGTTGTCAAAGAATATCCTACACCAATTAATATAATTGAGGTATGTAGTTTCATTGGATTGAAAGGTTACTATTAGAGATTTGTCCAACAAATTTTATGATGGATAACTCATTAAACAAGATTAAAAATAAATGGGTTAAGTTTTCATGGACAAAGGAATGTAAATAATGTTTTGAAGAATTGAATAGAATATTGGTGAATGCTCTGATTTTGAATCTACTATAGGGGAATGATGGATTTGTGATATATATTGATGCATCAAATAATGTACTTGGTTGTTTCATTATGAATAATGATAAAGTTGGTAAAATAATATCCTACACAAATGATAAATGTATTCAAAAATAGACCACCTATAAATCTCATGTGGAATCAGTAACTTTCATGCATATCATGGAGAGGGAACCTTTTGAGGACAAATCTGGAGATGGAGATCCTCAAGATGGGGCTCTACATCAGCCAGATGCTGGTACAGATGATGTAGGAGATAAGATGGTGGCCTAATTGTCTCTTCAGTGACCATAGAGGATATATAAGATCTATAAATGGATAAAGTTATAAAAAAGTGAAAATGAAAATAGTCCATATAGTAGTGTGGTCAAAATAATGTATCCCATCCATATATATGATAAATGATACATCTATTATAAATGGTACAGAAGTAGTAAAAAAATAGACCCAAGAAATAGTACATCAAGTTATGGGTACAAGGACATAAAAAACAGTGTAGGTTGAATTTCTATTAGCCACATCAGAAGTCCCCTCCTGAATGGTAGGGGTCTGTATTAACTCTGCCAAATCTATCTCATTAATGGTGGTAGGGGAAGGTGAATTTACCATTAAATAAAGTGTCATGGTGCTTGAATTAGGCTTACTCGGGTAAGGATAGGTGAGGTGTTGACCCAAACTAAGGTCATACATCTAAAATAAATATCGATTAGAGGCATAACAAATGAATATGGGTGGGCAAGGCCCTTGCCACATCGAGCCTGCTCCTATAGGAACTCCTGCTAGGAAGTAGGGTCAATGATATTGGGAGGTAGAAAACCTGGGAGGTAATGGTGGTAGTTTTGGGGTATATAGGTGATTTTGGGTGGTAATGCGAAGGGGATGGTGGTGGGAAGGGGTGGTGAAATGGGATGGATCAATAAAAGGAATGTAGAGACAAGGGCAGATATGGCACTAGTTCTTTAGAATACACTAGGTAACAGACCATATGTCATATGGAAATGGGGAGGGTAAGATGAGTTATGGGTGGACGTATAGTGGGGGTATATGGTGAAGCCCTGTTAGGTCATTCAGAGGTGTAAGTGTGGGATTAAGTGGAATTAGGGGCTGATGTATCTTTAGGGGATGATGGATCATGAGCAAGTGTAGGTGTTGGGGTAGGATCATCAAGTACATCGGGTCCCACTAATAGCTCCCATTAACCTTCCTCAATAGCTCCATCTTATATAGAATTAGGATTTCTATAGACTCCATCTCTCCAATAGAGTAAAGAGGATAAGAGGCATTGAATATGTCGAGGCGATAGATGAGGTGAGTAATAAAGATTCCACCCATCAGAGTACCACAGGCCCTCTGTACCTAGGTCTCATATTAATGGGATAACTATCTGGCCATGTTGATAGTAGGTCCACCCATGGTTGAGGTTAAGATGAGTTCCTCAATCTTATTGATTCTCCCATGAGTATCTCCATTGTCTAAATAGGTGTGAGTGATCACCCAGTGAATAATCCATAGAGCGGCACCCCCACATTTGGGTGATTTTCATCATATGTGGGTCGTGGATACTCCACAGATCCTGAGCGATCAGTGGTAAATGCCCATCTCTATCCTATTTGGATGGGTCTAGATTCATGTCCTAGTAAGTTGGGGAGGTTATGAAATCCTCAGTGTATATACTAAGTCTGACACTAAAGTGACCCAAGGTGGGATCCTAGGGCCTTCCACCAAGGGAGAAGGTGACATGTTCCACGTTGAGCTCTAACATGGACAAGAACTTGAGTAAAATCTCTTTAAAGGTCTCCTTGTGCTCTTGGGTGATGGTATAGAGGTGCATTTAGTTCATAATATCATGAACCCCCTTATGTATGTGAATGTGATTAAGCACAGCTAGGTCTAATTTCGTTTTGGTATGCATCATCTTGTCCTGGAGATGGACCAGCCGAATCTAATGCTAATGGGTAGAAAATTAGAGGTAAGGGTGTAGGTACAACTGTAGGGTATCACTCTCAGATGAGTTAGAAGTTCCCTCATACTGGATGGACGTTGGAGGTGTGGATTAAGTGGATGTGGAATATGAGGGATTTGGATCTCCAATTGGAGGAGGTTATGCAACTACATAGTGCTTGGGCGGTGGAGGATTGTTTCCCTATGATGTGCATTTGGTGCAAGCCAAGATGAAGGGATTAAATGAGAAAAAATTAGAGGATGGACAATAATGAGTGAGTAGTACAGTAGGGGAGGGGAGGTGGGTGTTGGGTGGTTTCATGAGGATGAGGGAGGCCAGCGGTCAGGAGGAGGGGAGTGGGCCGTGGGAGAGAAAAATCTAGGTGGATTGTACCATGAACCTAACTTTCATGGATTTTAAATACACCCTATTATTTTCATGTTCTGTAACTAATACATAATGTGAAAATTATAATTTTTAATTTTTCTGAGCCTGGAGACTTTCACATCATGTATTTGTTTTATACGACGTGAATATGATTTTTTGAAATTTTAAATTTAAAAAAAAAATTGAAAGTTACCTCTAAAATGTCTTTATCACTATTGAACTTCTCTAATTTTTATAAAAAATAAACTATAAGTTTTCTTGGATTTACTCCCATCCATTTCTTTGTTTTTTAACTAGATCTAGACACAATTCCCTTCAGATGACTTTAAATGTGAGGAAACTCGCCTTATAGAATGGTTCTTTAAAATATAGGGGGGGAAAGGTGGGATGACCTTCATCATCAGAGGTATAGTGTAATTCATTTTCTTTTGAGAATAGTATATATATATTTTAATGGGATATAGGATATTTTTTCCATCTTTAATGGTTATATAATCATCTTTTTATCAATAATATAGATGGTTTGACAATCTGATGACTTCCTACCTTGCTTAGTGGCATTCACTAATTCAAAAAAACTTTTAATTTTCTAAATCTAAAAATAATCCTTCCTTAGTTTAAATTGATTATAATCTTACCATTGGTAAGAAATATTCACCCTATAATTATTGGGACATATCCTTCTTCATCCATATATAGGATGAGGAAATCAATAAGGAAAATGAATATACCATCTTTTACTAAGATGTGATTTGGTAGTTCTTAAGGGTGCTTGAAAGAGTGGTCAACAAGTTAGAGTGAAACTATTTTTAGTTTTAATTCTATGGGGCCCATATTTTTTAAAATACTCATATTCATGAAATTTATTCTTTCTTTAAGATTTTACAAGGATCTTTCAATATTTCATGTCCCTATAGTGCGAGGAATTGAGAAACTTCTGGGGTCTCGTATCTTTTTAGGAATCTAGCTCTAAATAACTGAATATCATTTATCATTTAGGGATATGAATCCAAAATCCTCTATTTTTTTATGGAAATAAATCCTTTAAATAATCTTACATAAGTAGTCACTTGAGAAATTTCTTCAACAAATGTAATATTGATGTGCAGTTGTTTAAACATCTATAGAAATTTTTTATATTTTCATTATCTTGTATCTTGTATCAACTTATCTGGAAAGGGTATAGGGGTTTATATGGTGGTCGTTCCACATATATATCTTCCTTTTTAGGATACTCCTTAACTGTAGATTTTCCAGTTGATTTTACCTCTTGAGTTTTCTCCTGACTAGATTTATCAGCTTATTTTAACTGATTTTTCACAAAAAATATTGGATAATAAAAGTCTATAATTTTTTCACTCATAAGAACTGTACCCGTATCCTAATCTATTTGATGAGTATCAGTATTACCGAGAAATGTAACCAGTAATTTATTTAAAAGGATCTTAGAAATTGGGCCCAGTTGATGCTCGAGGTTGTGCAGGGTTGCCCCTTGGTTTTCATCTCAATCTCTTGGGTTTTAATCCTTTTATATTCTTTTTTTCATGAAGGTAGTGAGTAGTATTTCAATATTGGATTAAATAGGTTGGTATTTTTTGGTGGTCTTAGTGGAGATTGCTATAATAGATGATGTTGTTGAGCTGGTGGAAACTGTTGATCACTAAGGGAAAAGGTTATTGAAATTATTGTTAAGGTTAAGGAGCTGGAACTTGAGGTGGGTACCCAAGTGGTCCCTAATTCCTTGGTGGTACTCGTCCACTCCAATGTTAAAAGTAACCTTGATTAGAATGTTGTGGCTACTAAGTCAGCCTTTACTAATAGTATTGTCATTGGTAGGGATGGGGTTGCTGGTACTGCTGATTTTTTTATTGTAATTAACGTAATTACAATCTTTGATCTATGTATTTTCTAAACCTACCCTACAGTCCTAATAAGGGTGTGGGACTCCACACATCTCAAAAGATTGAATCTCCATGATAGGAGTAGGAGGGGGGAGTTGTGAAGTAGGCAGCTAAAAACTTTCTAGCTTCTTGGTAAGGGCCTAAACTTAGGCCGCTAGGTTGGTATTCTCCTCTACCTAATAGATTCTTCAATGGGTCGGTCCTATCTCACTTTTCCACAAGATGAAATTACGGGATATTTCATCCAATAATGATCTTCTGACTTCATTTTTATTGAGCATGATCTCATCTTCTATAGTGGAATCCACTACAATGCAGTAAGTAGGTTGGAGTTTCTAATAAAAAGTTTGGAGTTATAGCCACATATCTATTCTATGATGTGGGAACTTGGGGGTTAGCTCCTTGATGTGGTCGCATGATTCCTAGGCTGATTCTCCATCCACATGATTAAAATTTTGAATCTCATTTCTGAGCTTCTAGGTTTGGATTAAAGGGAAATATTTATTGAGAAATTTATTTTATAATTCATCCCAAGTCATGATTGACTTGGGATCCTGACTCTTAAGCTTATACTTGGATCGATCGCACAAGGAGAATGAGAAAAATCTCAGTATAATGGAATCTAGAGAAACACTCTAGATTCAAAATATGTCTCAAAGATCTAATAAATTTGAAATATTATAATGTTGGTCTTCCCTTTGAAGTCTACTAAATTAAACCATGTTTTGGATCATATGAATGAGTCCAATTTTTATCTCAAAAGAATGTTCCTAAATAGGTTACTGCATAATGATGGGTATAGTACTAGTAATTGATGGAAAGCTGAAATCCATTATGGTGTGCTCCTTCATCACTGGTAGCTCACCTAGATTTTGAATTTATGTATACTGTAGTTTCTGGGGGTTTGGTAGTTCAATATCATTATGTTCATCCATGATGTAATTTCGGCATACAGCTAATGTTCTATCGATATGGATATTAAAAGAGAGAAGTTCTTGTGTGTCCATAACCCTAGCATATGCACTATTACAAAAGAATGTAGATGCATGTTCTAGTTCATGAGAAATAATTTGTAAAAATAAAATGGAATGGAAAAGAAGAAAAAGGTGGGCACAGTAATCCAAGATTTTTATATATGTCATTATGCCTAATCACAGTTATTCCCTAGAAATGGAGCCAAAATTTTACTATCCCACACAACATCATTGAATACATTCTGACATTGATCAGATTAAAATTATATCCCAAACTACACTTGAGTATAAAAGTGTAGTAAAGTAGAAGTATGGGGTCAAACCCATAGATACATCTTGTAAGAAAGAAACCTAGTGGTAAGAACCTTTAGGGCTGGATTCCTCACAATTACTCTCTTTTTTTTGTTTACTAAACTACGTAGCTTGGATTTTAAAATAGATTAAAGGAAGGGTTTAGGGACATCTTTAGGGTATCAGAAAAAATTAATCCTAAATATAAATTGGGATAGACCTATGGAATAGGCTACAAAGAGGTGCGAAAGACACCATTTGATCTTGGTCCAACCAATTGGATCAACCTATGTTGGAAACTAATCCTTGGTCTAGACATAGTTGACAACCTAAGTGCAGGAAGCTTGGATTATAGCCAAAAAGAATCATAGAATATTGGCCCTAGCCTGATCAACTCCTACTAGATCATGGTTGTTCAATTACACCTATGATGGTCATGGTAGATTCAATCAAATGAGATTTAAAATTATTTTAAACTTAGTTATTATCCATAAGATTATCGAGTTTTGATTTTAGAAATTCATTAGGTTCAAGCCACCCCAACTATCAACACCTAACCCTAAGTGGATTAGTCATACATTACACAATTTATTTAAGGTATAGAAACATATTTCATGCTTGAAATAATATATAAACAACATAAATAAAAGAAATTACCAATTTAAATCATGAAAAATCAATTAAATACTAACTTGAAAGGATAATAAATGAAGAACACAATAGAAATTGACATTGAATGGAAATTTGTATTGAAATCATAATTTCAAAACAATAATAGATAGTAAATGAATATTTTAATACAAAGATTAAATAATATAGTGCTTGAAATAAAAAAATAAAGTGATGGAGACAAAAACAAATGAAAATTAAATAAAAATAAAAAAGAACTAAATAAATAAATAAAGTTTTCCCAGCTCCTATTTCACATCAAAGGTGTTGTATATTTATATATCTCAATCAATTCATGATGTGTATATGATCCACATCATGAATATTATTTAAGTGGCTTCTACATCATGGATTTCTTGGCATGTAATGGTATTTCATTCCATGTACTTCAGATCCATGAATTTCTCTGAAGATCTTGGATCTCTAAATTCCATGACTTGAATCTTCGACGGTAATTAGGTTTCCAACTTTTCACGTTTTGTATTCGGTTCGCATCGTGTATATCATTAGATTTGGAATTCAATTATTTCATGACATGTAATCAGGATACACATCATGTACTTGGTTCATGCCTTGTTTTTGGGATTCACACCATATACTTCAGCTGGAAGATGGTTTTCTAGAGGAGTACAGGTCATGTAATTCAAATTCATGACATGTAATGATGAGTTTTTTCATTTTTCCAACATTACTCCTTTGAATCTTGAATTAATAATTCCTAAAAAACTAAAATCTAGTGTATTATCAAATAAATAATGATTAATCATTAAATAAATGTATCCAAAAGATGTATATGAATTCTTCTTATCAATAAAAAGAAAAAAATATTTAATTTGAATAATCCATCATACAAGTGACCCTTTCCGACAAATATTTTACCCTTGGATGGAATAAATTTATTTACCACAAATATAAGCTTAAACCCATGATTTTTTAATAATATCCCTGAGAATCAGTTTCTATAAACTTAGGGAACCTACAAGGCATCATTTAAGGTGAGTATTTTTCTCGAGGTAAACTCTATATCAACCTTGAACTTCCCTTGTTTGTTTATACTTAAAAATTTCCCCATGTAGAGATATGTACCATATTTTATTGATCTCATCCTCTTGAAATAAATATTTATTATTTCACATGTTCTATGTAGCTCCGGAATCAATCTACCAAGAAGAGTTATCATTGAGAAAATTAGCTTCAAATATCATGGCTACAAATTCCTCCTTTGAAGTGTTATTTTTATCTATCTTCTTATGGGTATGAAACTTCCATTTTAAGTGTCTCAGTTTTCCAGAAAAGTAGTTAGAATGGACACTATAGAATTAGTGTAGTTGAAGAAACAAAAAAAGGAGTTGTGTGATGAGTGATTTATATACCCAAGTGTTTCACCTTAGGGAGCTCCTATTCATTTCATTAAGAAGAAAGATTGATCTAAGTGAATATGAAATGATTATAGGTAAATCAATTCTATTATTATAAATAACAATTTTCCACTCCCTTTCCTTTATTATTATTTCAATAAACTTTATATATCTCAATATTATTCAACTACTGAACCCCAGTCTGGGTATCATCAACTGTGGGAGTAAATAGGAAATATGTTACAAAGATATCATTTAATATAAGGTATGGACATTATAATTTTATAATAATTCTATTTATATTGACTAATAACCTGAAATTTTAATATATCTATTGAATATAGAATTCAAGGAATATCTTGATATATTTTTTTGTGATTTTTATTGATGATATCTTAGTTTAATCTGAAAGTTATAAAGTTCATGATAATCACTTGTGGGTTATTCCTAAGGTTCTTATAAAAAAGGAGTTATATGGGAAATTTAGAAAGTATGAATTATAGCTTCAAAAATTTAATTTTCTTGGCCATATTGTCTCCAAGGATGGAATATAAGTTGGTCCTCCAAAGATAAAGGTAGTCAAAGAATATCCTACACCAATGAATATAACTGAGGAATGTAGTTTCATTGGATTGTAAGGTTTATATCGAAGATTTTTCCAAGAAAATTTCTGATTGAAAACCCATTAACCAAGCTTACACATAAAAGGGTTATGTTTTCATAGAAAAAGGAATTTGAAGAATGTTTTTGAATAATTTAAGAGGATATTGGTGAATGCTATGATTTTGAATCTACTATAGGGAAATGATGGATCTTTGATATATATTGATGCATCAAAGAATGGACTTGGTTATTTATTTATGCATAATGATAAAGGTGATCAAAAAATATCCTACACCAATGATAAAGGCGGTCAAAAATAGATCACCTATGAAGCTCATGTGGAATCAGTAACTATCATGCATATTGTGGAGGGGGGCCTTCTAAGGAAGAATATGGAGATAGAGATCCTCATGATGATTCTCTACATTATCCAGATGTTGGTACATCTGATGTAAGAGATAAGTTGGTGTCCTAATAGTCTCTTCAATGACCATAGATGATACAGAAGATCCATTCATGGATAAAGTAACTCAAAAACGAAAATAAAAATGAAAATAATCCATCTAGGAGTGCAGTAAAAATAATATATCCCACCCACATATATGATAAATGATACATCTATAAAAAATGGGATGCAATTAGTACAAAAGTAGTTCCAATAAATAGTACATTAAGGGAGGGGTACAAGGACATAACTAAAAACTATGGGTTGAGTTTCCACTAGATAAATCAGAAGTCCCCTCCCAAACATCAGGGTTCTGGATTAACTCTGCCAAAACTATCTCATAAATGGAGTTGGGGAAAGGTGAATTGACCATTAAATAAGGTTTCATGGAGTTAAAAGTAGGATTGGTTGAGGATGGAGGAGGTGAGGTGTTAATCCATACTAAGTTCATAATTATAGAAGCTAGATCGATTAGAGGTACTGCAAATGAAGATGGGTGGGAAAGGCCCTTTCCCTGTTGGGCCTAATCCTATAGGAACTCCTACTGGGCAGTAGGGTTAGTAATCTTAGGAGGTATACTGGAATGGGAGGGAATGGTGGTAGTGGTGGGTTATGTATGTGATTTTTTATGGAAATATGAAGGGGATAGGGGTGGTAAGGGGTGGTGAAATGGGATGGATCAATAAAAGGAATGAGGAGATAGTGGAAGATCTAGTGATAGTTCTCTAGAATACACTGGATAACAGGCCAGATGTCATTGGGAAATGGGGAGGGTAAGATGTGGTAGGGTTTGAGGTGTAGTGGTGGTAGAGGGTGAATCACGTGTAGTTCAGTCAGAGGTGGAAGTGGGATCTGAAGTGGAAGTAGGGGCCAATGTATCTGGACTAGTGGATCATGAGCGGGTGTAGGTGTTAGAGTAGGATCTTCCATGTACTATGGGACCCATTGATGTGGGAAAGATGGGACATCTTTCCTCATCAGAGTTATAATGTAAATCATGTTCTTTTTAGAATAGTATATATATATATTTAATAGGATTTAGGGACTTTTTCCATATTTACTAGTCATATAATTATATTTTATTAGTAATATTGATGGTTTTATAATCCAATGACTTGCTACCTTTCTTAGTGGATTTCACTAAGTCAAACACAACTTCCAATTTTATGAATCTACAAATATTCCTTCCTTGGTTTACATTGATTATAACCTTAACATTGATGAGAAATGGTCACCCTAGAATTATCAGGATGTATCCTTCTTCATCCATATCTAGGATGAGTAAATCAATAGGGAAAATGAATGTAACATCTTTTACTAAGATGTACTTGGGTAGTCCATGAGGGTGATCGACTGAGCGGTCAACAATTTAGAGTGAAACTCTTATTGTTTTTAATTATGTGATCCCCTCTTTTCTAAAACACTCATAGTCATGAGATTTATACTTTTTCCAAGATCATATAAGGATCTTTCAAAATTTTATGTCCCTATAGTTCAAGGAATTGAGAAACTTTAGGGGTCTCTTAGGTTTTTTCATAGCTTCCTCCAAACAACTATAGATCATTTCTCATTTGGGGAGATGACTCTAAAGTCCAAATTTTTTATTTTTTTGGAAATCAAGCCTTTAAATATTCTCGCATAAGTAGACACTTGAGAAATTACATCAGAAAATGGAATGTTAATGTGAAGTTGTTTAAACATCTATAGAAATTTTTTATATTGTCCCTCTCTTATATCTTGTCTCAGCCTATCTGGAAATGGGATAGGGGGTTATATGGTGGTGTTTCTATATAGATACCTTCCTTTTTAGGATTCTCCTTAACTAGAGCTTTTCTATTTGATTTTTCCTATTGATTTCTCTCATGACTAGATTTATCAACTTATTTTAACTAATTTTTCAAACCTAAGAATGGATACTAAAATTCCAACATATTTCCAATCATAACAAATATATCTTTATCCCCCTATATTGTATGAGTCTCAGTATTACCGAGAAATATAACCACTAATTTATCCAAAAGGATCTTATAAATTTGGCCCACTTTATTTTCGAGGTTTCGTAGGCCAACTCCTTCGTTTTTCATCCCAGTCTCTTGGGTTTTAAAACTTTTATCTTATTTTTTCATAAAGAAGGTGATTAGGATTTAAATATTGGATAAAATAGGTCGGTAATTTTGTGGTGGTCTTAACAGAAATTTCTAAAAAAATTATATTGCTGAGTTGGTGGAAACTTTTGAGCACTAGGAGAAATGGTTATTTAAATTACTACTGAGGTTGAGAAGATGGACCTTGAGGTGGGAACCCAAGTGATCCCTAATTCCTTAGTTGTAATTTTCCACTCCTACGTTGAAAGTAACCTTTATTAGGCTATTTTGTCTGCTGAGTTAGCCTTTACTAATCGTATTGTTGTTGGTAGGGTTGGGGTTGCTCGTATTGCTAAATTTTTTATTATAATTAATGTAATTATAATCTTGGATCTGTGGCTCTTCTAAACCTGTCATATAGTCCTAATAGGGGTTTGTGACTTCACACATCTCACAAGATTGTATCTCTATGATAGGAGTAGGATGGGGCAGTGGTGAAGTAAATAGTTGAAAATTTTATAGCTTCTAGGTAAGGGCCTCTACTTGGGCCACTAGGTTGTTATTCTCCCATACCTAATGGATTCTACACTGGGGTGGTCCTCTATCGCTTTTCCTTAAGATGGAATTTTGGGATATTTCATCCAACAGTGCTCTTCTAACTTTAGGTTTCTTGATCATGAGCTCGCCTTCTATGGCGACATCTGCTACAATGTAGGCAACATGTTGGATTCGCTAATAAAAAAAATTAGTTTTATTCACACATCAATCCATGATGTGGTCACTTGGGGGTTATCTCCTTAAAGCAATCCCATAATTCCCAGGCTGATTCTCCATCCACATGATTGAAATTTTGAATCTCATTTCTAAGCTTCTAGGTTTGGATCGAAGTGAAATATTTGTTGAGAAATTTCTTCACTAATTCATCTGAAGTCATGATGGACTTGGATCTTGACTCTTAATCTAATACTTGTCTTGGTTGCATAAGGAGAAAGAGAAAAATCTTGATATAATGGCATCTGGAGAAACATCCTTGTTGTGAAATGTATCTCAAACATCTAAGAAATTTTAAATATGATCATGGGGGTATTCTCTTTGAAGTCCACTAAATTTACCCATGTTTTGGATAATATTAATGATTCTAGGTTTTATTTAAAAAAAATGTGCCTAAATAGGTTGGTGCACAATGATGGGTACAGTACCACTAATTGACAGAAAGTTGTAATCTATTATGGTGTGATCCTATAGCACTGGTAGCTTTCCTTGATTTTCAAGTTATGTATATTGAAGGTTCTGGGGGTTTGATAGTTTAAGATCATTTCCTTCATCCATGATGTAATGTCAGCATGCAGCTAATGTTGTATCAATCATGAGATTGAAAGGGAGAAGTTATTGTGTGTCCACGATCCGAGAACGAGTCAGGGGAACCTAGCACATGAACTATGCTAGAATAATGTAGATGCATGTTCTAGCTCATGATCAAAAATTTGTAAAAATAAAAGAGGAAGTAAAAGAATAAAAAAGGTGGGGCACAATAATCCAAGGTTCATATGTAGGTCATTGTGCCTAATCAATATTTTCCCTAGCAATGATGCAAAACTTTTACCATCCCGCATAGTGTCGTTGAATACATGCAAGTATTGATCAGATTAAAATTATATCCCAAACTACACTTGAGTAAAAAAGTGTAGTAAAATGGAAATATAGGGTTGAACCCATAGAGATATCTTGTAGGCAAGCTACCCCATGGTAAGAACCTTTAGGGTTGGATTCTTTACAATTACTCTCTTTGTTTTTTGTTTACTAAACTACATAGATTGGATTTTAAAATAGATTAAAGGAAGGGTTTATGGTCATATTTAGGGTATCAGCAAAATATTAATCCTAAATCTAGCTTGTGATATACTTATGGCATAGGCTGAAAAGTAGTGCAAAGACACCATTTAATCTTGGTCCAAACAATTGGTTAACCTAAGCTGGAAACTACTCTTTGTTCTAAAGATATTTGAAAACCTAAGTGTGGGAAGCTTGGATTCTATCCAAAAAGAATCATAGGCTATTGTTCCTAGCATTATCAACTCCAAATAGGTCATGGTTTTTCAATTACACCTCTTATGGTTAGGATAGATTCAATCGAATGAGATTGAAAATTGTTTTAAACTTGGTTATTAACCATAGGATTACTAAGTTTTGATTTTAGATATTCATTAGGTTCAATCCACCATTACACTTGACCCCTAACCCTAATTGGTTTATCTACGCATGACAAAATTGATTAAAGGTATAGAAACATAAGTCATGCTTGAAATAATATATAAAAAACATAAATCAAAGAAATTCATAATTTAAATCAGGAAAAATCAATTAAATACTAACTTGAATGGATACTAAATGAAGAACACATCGGAAATTGAAATTGAATGGAAATTGGTATTGAAATAAAAATTATAGAACAACAATAGATAGAAAATGAATACTGTAATCCAAATAGGAAATAACGAAGTGCTTGAAATAATAAAAGAAAATGATGGAAACAAATAGGAATGGAAATAAAATAAAAACAAAAAGAACTGAATAAATAAAGAAAGGTTTCCTAGCTCCTCTTGCACATTAGAGGTGCCGCATATTTATATATCTTGATTAGTTCACCATGTGTATATCATTCACATAATGAACATGCTTTAAGTGGATTCTAAATCATGGGTTTCATGGCATGTAGTGGTCTTTCATTCCATGTGCTTCAGATCCGTGAATTTATCTAAGGATCTTGGATCTCTAGATTTCATGACCTGAATCTTCAATGGTATTTAGGTTTTGAACTTTGCACGTTGTGTATTGGGTTCACTTTGTATATCTCATCATATTTGGAATTCAATTATTTCATGAAATTTAATCAGGAAACACATCATGTTCTTGGTACATGCCTTGTATTTTGGATTCACGCATTGTACTTTAGCTGGAATATGGTTTTCTCGAGAAGTATAGGTCCTGTAATTAAAATTCATGATGTGTAATGATGAGTTTTTTCATTTTTCCAACATTTCTCATTTGATTCTTGAATTCATAATTCCTACAAGAAAAAACCAAAAGCTAGTGTATTATCAAATAAATCGTGATTAAACATTAAAGAAATGTATCCAAAATATGTATATGAATTCGTCTTATCAATAAGAAGAAAAAGATTATATTTAATTTGAATAATCCATCACACAAGTGACCCTTTCCAACAAATATTTCACTTTTGATAGAATGAAGTTATACACCAAAAATATAAGAATAAACCCATTCTTTTTTAACAATATCCCTAAGACTACGTTTCTATAAACTTAGGGAACCAACAAGGAATTATTTAAGAAGAGTATTTTTTTGAGGTAAACTCAAGATCAACCTTGCCCTTCCCTTTTTTTATACTTACAAAGTTACCCATTAGAGAGATATACCATATTTGATTGATCTCATACTATTGAAATATAGATTTATTATTTAACATGTTTCATGTAGCTCCAGAATCAATCTACCAAGAAGGGTTATCCTTTAGAACATTATCTTCAAAGATCATGACTACAAAGTACTCCTTTGGAGTGTTATTTTAATATTTATTCTTATAGAGATGAAAACCCCATTTTAAGTGTCTCGGTTTTCTATAAAAGTAGTTATAATGGACACAATGTAATTAGTGGAGTTGATGAAACAACTATAGTAGTTGTGTGATAAGGGATTTATACACCCTAGTGTTTCACCCTAGGGAGCTCCTGTTCTTTTCATTAAGAAGAAATATTGATCTATGGTACTTTGGAATGATTATAGGGAAATAAATGTTATTATTATAAATAACATGTATCCACTTTCTTTAATTTATTATTTGTTCAATCAACTTTATATATCTCAATATTTTTCAAAGACTAAACTTCATTCTGGGGATCATCAATTGCGAGTAAAGAGGGAAGAAATTCCAAATATGGAATTTTATATGAGGTATTGACATTAGAATTTTATATTAATTACATTTATATTGACTAACAAATCAATATTTTTATAGATCTAATGAATATAGAATTCAAGGAATATGTTAATAATTTTTTTTGATGTTTATTGATGATATCTTAGTGTACTATAGAATCTATGAGGGATATGAAGATCACTTGTGGATTATTCCTAAGTCTATTAGAGAAAATGAGTTTTATTGTAAATTTAT
The DNA here is from genome assembly GCA_963277665.1 of Viscum album. NCBI lineage: Eukaryota > Viridiplantae > Streptophyta > Magnoliopsida > Santalales > Viscaceae > Viscum > Viscum album. The sequence continues at coordinate 1,271,708,274 of OY728125.1, read as the reverse complement.
AAAGTTTGAATTCTAGCTTTAAAAGTTTATTTTCTTGGCCATATTGTCTCCAAGTATGGAATATCAGTTGATCCTTCAAAGATAAAGGTTTTCAAATAATATCCCACACCAATTAATATAAATGAGGTATGTAGTATCATTGGATTGGAAGGTTGTTATTAGATATTTGTCCAAGAAATTTTCTGATTGGATAACTATTTAACCAAGCTTACACATAAAGGGGTTAAGTGTTCATGGAAAAGGGAATGTGAATAATGTTTTGAATAATTAAAGAGGATATTGGTGAATGATATAATTTTGACTCTACTATATGGAAATGATTGATTTGTTATATATATTAATGCCGAAAATAATGGAGTTGATTGTCTCATTATACATGCTGATAAAGTTATCAATAATGTATAAAGGTAGTTAAAGATTCATGAAAAAAAACTATCCAACTCATGATCTTGAGTTGGAAGCTATAATATTTTCTTTGAAGATATGGATACATTATCTCTATGGTGAAAGATGTGACATATACACAGACCATAATATCCTAAAATATATTTTTCAAATAAATAGACCAATATGAGGAAAATTTGATGGATCTATCTACTCAAGGATTGTTATTTCTCAATACATTATTACCTAGTGAAGGAAAATAATGTGTTAAATGAATTTATTAGGAAATATTATGGAATCCTAAACAAAAATAGGATTGATAGGGATCCTGTGTTCATATATTTAGTAAAGATCGATATAAAAATTATTAAGGATGGGTAAAAATCACTCCTTTTCCAAATGATTACTAAAAAATATTTATTAAAAAAGATAAAATTTTCTCGGCCTGATGATGATAATTTTCAAAAAGAAAATTAAAGTCATGAATGGTGAGAAATTATTAGAATTAATATATAAAGATATAATTCTGAAATTTGGAAAGAGGATATGTGTTTTATCTATACTTGAGTAGTAAAGGGAATTATTAGACAATCCTCATAACTCGAATTTCTCTATACACCCTGGTATCACCAAAATGTATAGAGATTTGAAGGAACATTTTTTGTGGGATAATATAAATCAAGAAATTACTGATTATGTGTCGATATTTTTGGTTTTTCAGCAAGTGAAGGCTATGAGATAGCATCTTAGAGGAGTCATGAAACCTCTACATGTTTCTATATATAAATGGGATGGCATTACTATAGACATTGTCACTAGATTACCAAAGACACCTAGAAAGAACAATGTAGTATGGGTTATTGTTGATCGCCTTACCAAATATGGACATTTCATCACTATAAAAGAAGATTTACCTCTTGAGAACCTTGAAAAAATCTATATTAATGGATGTTTAAGACTTCATGGTTCTCCTCTTTCAATTCTATATAATCATAATCCATGATTTAAATCAAAATTCAAAAAATTCTTCATAAGGCACTAAATACGAAGCTTCATGTGAGCACTACCTATCACCCTCAAATTGATGGACATACTAAAAGGACTATTAAAACTTTATAAGTTATGTCAAGGTTTTTCTCACTATATATTCAACTTATATGGGATCAGTATTTACCTTTAGTGGAGTTTTCCTATAACAATATCTTCTATTAAAATATTCAAATGGTGTCGTATAAATAATTACATGGAAATATATTTCATACTCTAATTTGTTGGGATGAATTTGGTTAAGGGAATCTCGTGGGCCTAGAACTTTTTGACAAGAAAATAGAAAAGTTAAATAATATTCAAACCCACATTAAATCATCTCAAAGAAAGAAAAAGACATATACTGATAACCAAAAAAATGTTTGAAATTTCAAGTGGGAGATCACATTTTCTTGAAATTATATCCATGGAAGGGTGTTATAAGGCTCAGTAATAAAGGAAAACTTAGCCCCAGGTACATTGAACATTTTGAAATTTTAGAAAGAATTGGAGTTGTAGTTTACTATTTGGAAATTCCACCTAGCCTCTCTAAAGTACATGAGGTGTTCTATATATCTTTATTGAGGAAGTACATTCAAGATCTAATGCACGTGATCACCTATGAGGAAATAGAATTGGAACCTAATTTATCTTACTATGAAGATCCTATCCAGATTCTGGATACTAGAGAACAAGTATTGAGGAATTGGACAACTTGACTGGTAAAGCTACTTTAGAGAAATCATAAGATAGAAGAAGTGATCTGGGAACCATAATAAATTATGATGAAGAAATTCCAAAATATATTCATGAGGTGACATTATAGAAATTTTAAGGACACAATTTTTCAAGGAGGGAAGAATATAACAATTGTGCTTCAATTATAGTAATCTTTTCTTTTTAAAGAAACAATAGCACAATACATATAGTTTTATTCAAAAATGTGATTAAAACCTAAATTATAAAATTTTATAAACTTGATTTTATTAAATTAATTTTATTTTTTAAATAATCATATCAAAATTAACTTAGGATAAAATTTTATAATTTTTCTAAAATGATTGATTTTTCAATGAATAGTGAAAAATACCTCTTTTTCAAGTACTCTCATTTATTTTCATTAAATAAAGTAATTTAAAAGTCCAATTATATTTTTTATTTGGTATTAAAGTTAAATATGATCTATTTTATTTATAATAATCTAATTTTAATAAATAATTTTCATGATTTTTATATTAGTTAACTTTTATGCTTAAAAACACATTTTTCTAAAAACTATTTTTCATTGCATTTTACAGATTTGTATTAAAATTAATTTACACCACTTATAGAAAATCAGTTTTTAAAAATGGATACCATATTTTTAATTAGGAGGTTCAAATTTGGTAAATAGACCTCTTTTATTTTTAGGAATTATTAATAGTCACTATGGTAAAATTTATCACATCGGTAAAGGGTAAATCGAGTAATTAAGGTTAAAAATATAGTGATAAGGAATTAAAAATCAGACCAACACTACTGGAAATGCAGGATTTCCCAACGGTTCTGAATCGTTGGGAAAGGCTGCAGAACTGTTGGTATATCTTATACCAACGGTTCTGCAAACCGTAGGGAAGTAAGCCGTTGGGAAAGCTTTTCCCAACGGTTTACACTGAACCATTAGGATAGGTTAGAAAAAATGAACTTATCCCAACGGTTGTTCCAAACCGTTGGGATAGCTTTTCCCAACAGTTTGGCTTGAACCGTTGGGAAAACCAAGAAGAGGGATTCTTTCCCAACGGTTTCTAAACCGTTGGGAAAGGATATTTACAAACGGTTCATAGAACCGTTGGTAAAAAAAATACTCAAAGAGGATATGCCAATGGTTTCAAACCGTTAGCATATCCTATGTTGTGCAAATTGCACAGCAGCCTGCAATTTTCATAGCAGTGACCCTCTCATTTTTGTGCAATTTTATAAGCATCCGGTCCATTCCCTCTCATTTTCAATCATTTCTAATTATTGTACCTGCAATAAAATAACACATACATATACAATTATTGTACCTGCAATAACCAACTAACACATATATGTAGAGAACAAATTCATACACATTTAACAAATAATGCATCCTGGAACTATACACATCCAGAATTAAATCAGAATTCATAACGTAATTATAAACATACATAATTCATTTATAATTCAATTTAAAATTTAGATGAAAATTATATGTGGAATCCGGAATTCAATTCATAATTTGATTGGTTTTTCATATACCATAAGTTTTTACTAGAAATGATGTCCATTTTAAACAAAATACATACACCTGGAGTGATATTGGCCACACTGTGACTCAGATTGAGGTGAGGTTAACTCGTACACGTCACAAATGACTCATGGATCATTTTCCTAAAGTATCAACATATACTGAAAGAGTTTGGTCGGTTTTCCGTATGTCGGTTGTTTTTTTCACTTAAAATAAAGTGCTTTTTAAATAAAAGAGAGACACTTTGAATGGTGTCAGCCACACCGCGCCTCGGATTGAGTCGGGGTTGACTCGTACATGTCACAAATTACCCATGGATATTTGTGCTAAAATATCAACACAATCAGAATTCGTTTGGTCGGTTTTCTGTATGTACTTAAAATGTTGTCCATTTTAAACATAAGAGAGACAATTTGGGTGGTCCTGGCCACACCGTAACTTGGATTGAGGCGCGGTTGACTCGTACACGTAACATATGACCCATGTATTGTTTTCCTAAAGTTTTAACAGATTCCGAATGCGTTTGGTCGGTTTTTCATATGCCAGTTGTTCTTTTCACTTATAATCCTGTCCATTTAAAAAAAAGAGACAAAGTTAGAGTGATACCAGCAACATTGTGTCTCAGATTTTGACGGGTTAACTCATACACGTCTCAAATGACCCATCGATCATTTTCCTAAAGTATCAACACAATCCGAATGCGTTTGGTCAGTTTTCCGTATGTCGGTTGATGTTTTCACTTAAAATGATGTCCTTTTGAAACAAAGGATAGATACTTAGAGTGGTATCGGCCACACCACATCTCAGATTGAGGCAGGGTTGATTCATATACATTACATATGACCCATGGATCGTTGTGCTAAAGTATCAACCCAATCAGAATCCGTTTGGTCAGTTTTTCGTATGTACTTAAAATGTTGTCCATTTTATACAAAAGCGAGACACTTAGAGTGATCCCGGCCACACTGTGCCTCGAATTGAGGCAGGGTTGACTCATACACGTCAAATATGACCCATGGATCGTTTTCCTAAAGCATCAACACATTTTGAATTCATTTGGTCATTTTTTCGTATGTCACTTATTGTTTTCACTTAAAATGATGTCCATTTTAAACAAAAGAGAGACACTATGAATGGTGTAGGTCACACCGCACCTTGTATTGAGGCGGGGTTGACTCTTACATGTCACATATGACCCATGGATCGTTTTTCTAAAGTATCAACACAATCAGATTCCGTTTGGTTGGTTTTCCATATGCTAGTTGTTGTTTTCACTTAAAATGAAGTCCATTTTAAACAAAAAAGAGACACTTTGAGTGGTGTAGGCCACACCGTACCTTGGATTGAGGCGAGGTTGACTCGTACACATCACATATGACCCATGGATCGTTATTATAATGTTTCAACGGAAACCAAATGCGTTTGGTCGGTTTTCCGTATGTACTTAAAATGCTATCCATTTTAAACAAAAGAGAGACACTTAGAGTGATCTCGGCCACACCGCGACTCAGATTGAGACCAGGTTGGCTCGTACACATTTCATATGACCCATGGATTGTTGTGATAAATTATCAATAGAATCTGAATGTATTTGGTCAGTTTTCTGTATGCCAGTTGTTCTTTTCACTTATAATCCTGTCCATTTTAAACAAAAGATACACAGTTAGAGTGATACCAGACACACCACACCTCGGATTTAGATGAGGTTGACTCATACACATATCAAATGACCCATGGATAATTTTCCTAAAGTATAAACACAATCCGAATGCGATTGGTCGGTTTTCCGTTTGCCAGTTGATGGTTTCACTTAAAATGATATCATTTTGAAACAAAAGAGAGACACTTAGATTGGTGTCAGCCACACCATGCCTCGGATTGAGGCGGGGTTGACTCTTACATGTCACATATGACCCATGGATCGTTTTCCTAAATCATCAACACATTTTGAATTTGTTTGGTCAGTTTTTAGTATGTCACTTGTTGTTTTCACTTAAAATAATGTCCATTTTAAACAAAAGAGAGACACTATGAATGGTGTTGGCCACACTGTGCCTCGGATTGAGGTAGGGTTGACTCGTATACATCACATATGACCCATGGATCGTTGTTCTAAAGTATCGACATAATCAGAATCCATTTGGTCGGTTTTCCGTATGCTAGTTGTTGTTTTCACTTAAAATGGAGTTCATTTTAAACAAAAGAGATACACTTTGAGTGGTTTCGGCCACACCGTTCCTCATATTGAGGATAGGTTGACTCGTACACGTCACATATGACCCATGGATCGTTATCCTAAATTTTCCATGGAAACCGAATGTGTTTGGTTGGTTTTCCATATGTACTTAAAATGTTGTCCATTTTAAACAAAAGAGAGACACTTAGAGTGATCCCAGCCACAACGCGACTCGGATTGAGCCCGGGTTGGCTTGTACACGTCACATATGACCTATGGATCATTGTGATAAATTATCAACATAATCCGAATGCGTTTGGTCGGTTTTCCATATGCCAGTTGTTCTTTTCACTTATAATCTTGTCCATTTTAAACAAAAGAGACATAGTTAGAGTGGTACTGGCCACACCGCACCTCGGATTTAGATGGGGTTGACTTTTATACATCTCAAATGACCCATGGATCATTTTCCTAAAGTATCAACACAATTTGAATGTGTTTGGTCATTTTTCCGTATGACAGTTGATGTTTTCACTTAAAATGATATCCTTTTGAAACAAAAGAGAGACACTTAGAGTGGTGCCGGCCACACCGCACCTCGGATTGAGGCGGGGTTGACTCATACACATCACATATTACCCATGGATCATTTTCCTAAAGCATAAACACGTTTTGAATGCGTTTGGTCAGTTTTTCGTATGTCACTTGTTGTTTTCACTTAAAATGATGTCCATTTTAAACAAAAGAGAGACACTATGAATGGTGTCGACCACACTGCACCTTGGATTGAGGAGGGGTTGACTCTTATATGTCACATATGACCCATGGATCATTTTGATAAAGTATCTACATAATCAGAATCCATTTGTTTGGTTTTCTGTATGCTAGTTGTTGTTTTCACTTAAAATGAAGTCCATTTTAAACAAAAAGAGACACTTTGAGTGGTGTCGGCCAAACCGTGCCTCAGATTGAGGCGTGGTTTACTCGTACATGTCACATATGACCAATGGATCGTTCTCCTAAAGTTTCAATAGAAACCAAATGAGTTTGGTCGGTTTTCCATATGTACTTAAAATGTTGTCCATTTTAAACAAAAAAGAGACACTTAGAGTGATCCCTGCCACATTGTGACTCAGATTGAGCCCGGGTTGGCTCATACACATCACATATGACCCATGGATCGTTTTGATAAATTATCAATAGAATATGAATGTTTTTGGTCGGTTTTCCGTATGTCAGTTGTTCTTTTCACTTATAATCCTGTCCATTTTAAACAAAAGAGACACAATTAGAGTGGTACCGGCCACACCGCGCCTCGGATTTAGACGAGGTTGACTCGTACACATCTCAAATAAACCATGGATCATTATCCTAAAGTATCAATACAATTCGAATATGTTTGGTCGGTTTTCTGTATGTCAGTTGATGTTTTCACTTAAAATGATATCCTTTTGAAACAAAAGAGACATACTTAGAGTGGTTTTGGCCACACCGCGCCTCGAATTGATGCGGGGTTGAATCTTACACGTCACATATGACCCATGGATCATTTTACTAAATAATCAACACATTTTGAATGCTTTTGGTTAGTTTTTTGTATGTCAGTTGTTTTTTTCACTTAAAATGATGTCCATTTTAAACAAAAGAGAGACACTATGAATGGTGTCGGCCACACCGTGCCTCGGATTGAGGCAGGGTTGACTAGTACATGTCACATATGACCCATGGATTGTTTCTCTAAATTATCGACACAATCAGAATCTGTTTGGTCGGTTTACCATATGTACTTAAAATGTTGTCCATTATAAAACAAAAGAGAGACACTTAGAGTGATCCCGACCACACTGTGACTCGGATTGAGGTGCGGTTGACTCGTACACGTCACATATGACCCATGGATTGTTGTCCTAATGTTTCGATAGAATCCGAATGTGTTTGGTCAGTTTACCATATGTCAGTTGTTGTTTTCAATTAAAATGATGTCCATTTTAAACTATAGAGAGACACTTCGAGTGGTGTTGGCCACTCCGCGCCTTAGATTGAGGCTAGGTTGACACGTACACGTCACATATGACCCATGGATAGTTGTCCTAAAGTTTCAATATAATTTGAATGTGTTTGGTCAGTTTTCTGTATTTCATTTGTTGTTTTCACTTAAAATGTTGTCCATTTCAAATAAACCCGAGACACTTTGAGTGGTGTCGGCCACACCGGGCCTTAGATTGAGGCAAGTCTGACTCGTACACGTTACAATTGACCCAAATATCATTGTTCTAAAGTATCAACACAATCCAAATGCATTTGGTCAGTTTTCCGTATGTCAGTTGTACTTTTTACTTAAAATGTTATCCATTTCAAACAAAAGTGAGACACTTTGAATGGTTCCGGCCACACCGCGCCTCGGATTGAGCTGAAGTTGACTCATACACGTCACATATGACCCATGGATCATTTTGATAAAGTATCAATGGAATATAAATGTGTTTGGTTGGTTTTATGTATGTCAGTTGTTCTTTTCACTTAAAATCTCATCTATTTTAAACAAAAGAGACACGGTTAGAGTGCTACCGGCCACACCTCGCCTCATATTTAGACAGGGTTGACTCATACACATCAAAAATGACCCAAGGATCATTTTCCTAAAGTATCAACACAATCTGATTGTGTTTGGTCGGTTTTCCGTATGTCGGTTGTACTTTTCACTTAAAATGTTATCAACTTCAAACAAAAGTGAGACACTTCGAATGGTGTCGGCCACACCGCGCCTCGGATTGAGACGGGGTTGACTCATACATGGAACATATGACTCATGGAACGTTTTCCTAAAGCATCAACACATTCCGAATTCGTTTGGTCGGTTTTCCGTGTGTTAGTTGTTGTTTTCACTTAAAATCATGTCCATTTTAAACAAAAGAGAGACACTTTGAATGGTGTCGGCCACACCACGTCTCGGATTGAGGCGGGGTTGAATCTTACACGTCACATATGACCCATGGATCATTGTGCTAAAGTATCAACACAATCAGAATCTGTTTGGTCGGTTTTCCATATGCTAGTTGTTGTTTTCACTTAAAATGTTGTCCATTTCAAATTAACCTGAGACACTTTCAGTGGTGCTGGCCACACTGGGCCTCGGATTGTGGTGGTTTTCCATATGCTAGTTGTTGTTTTCAGTTAATAATCTTACCAATACATTCATATAAATAAATACATACATAAATGAAATAATCCTAAATAACATTGCATGATCAGAGAAATAAAAAAAAGCATGTGAAATCAAGGAGGGTGGGGGCTGTCTGGGGGTCCAAGGAGAAGGGTGCGGGAGCTGTCTGGGGGGGCTGTCTGGGGGGCTGTCCGGGGGGCTGTCTGGGGGCTATCTGTGGGGCTGTCTAGGGACCAAGGAGGAGGGTGGGGGCTGTGCGGGGGGTTGTTCGGGGGCTGTTCGGGGGGCTGTTCGGGGTCCAAGGAGGAGGGTGGGGGGGATGTCCGGGGGGCTGTCCAAGGGGATATCTGGGGGACTGTCTGGGGTCCAGGGAGGAGGGTGGGGGGCTGTCCGGGGGGCTGTCCGAGGGGCTGTCTGGGGAGCTGTCCGGGGGCTGTCCGGGGACCAAGGAGGATGGTGGGGGGCTGTCCGGGGGGATTTCCGAGGGGCTGTCTGGGGTCCAAGGAGGATGGTGGGGGGTTGTCTAGGGTCCAGGAAGGAGGGGGGATATCCAGGGAGTTCCCAAACACACAAAAATCTATAAACATGCTCAAGATACACCGTAACCACTAAAAGACAACAACATCCATGAAAACAGACAATATATAAAAATAACTCAACTCCAATACTATACTATGGGTCTAGATAAAACAAACAACTAGAATAGATTAAACATCAAATCTCAGTAATATTAGTCAAAAATGTAACGGATCAATTTTTCCCACATCACCATCACTATCATAATCACCCTCTTCATTATCCCCATCATCGTCCTCACGCTCCTCAGTGCCCTCCTCCTCGCCCTCTCCCTCCTCCTCACCCTCGCCATCCGCCTCGCCCTCCTCCTCTCCCTCCTCTTCCGCATCAGACTCCTCACCATCATCATCATTAGGATGTACATCGTCTTCAACACCAATAGAACTGCCACCTGGTGCACCATATATAGAATGTATTAACGATATATATTCACCAAAATCTGGGTTGGCCTCTGGTGGAAGTGTTGGACGTAAAACATCAATAAATTTCATAAATGCACTATTTTCCCTAGAAGACTATTATGTCATCTATGTGGCCCTTTTCTTACTTTGTTCTGAATGTTCCCTAACTTGCTACAGCTCGGTGGCACTACAACTCGTACCTGAGGAGGGCCAACACCTCGTCGGGGCTATCCTAGGTCGGCAACGTACTCTGCCAGGATGCTCCTCTCCCAACACCTGATGTAAGTGATCAGTGGGCCCAAAATTGTCTGGTTCTTGGGCATCGAGGGCCTCTAAATCAGCCTGTTACAAATATAAATATATTATTAAGTTACAAAATAGATATTAAAATATAAAATCAACATATTAAAACTTACAATCTGCTACTGGGTCGCTTCATTGACGACACTTCCATCCTTTTCCGTCTACTCAAGAAAAATAGTTTTGCTCGAGGCACACGTCCTTCAATATTCTGTATTTTCCTCTACAATGACATTGAAAACTAAATTTATATGAAAACTTTAACAAATGATTAAATAATTGAGGAAACAAAAGAATGTGTAAGTTGTAAAGAAAACTTATAATCAATTGTCATACTTACTTTCTCTCTTGATCTGGCATCGTAGTATGTCCTAGTGTGTGGAGGTATTTTTTTGCAAAAATGTTTTTTTTTATTTTTTCTAGATGATTCCTAAATAAAATTCAATAATTCAAAGGATAATATTAATTCAAAACATGAAAGTTATTATTTAAATACCTCAAATGTAATTCATACATTAAACTGGGTAGTCGTCCAATGAGTAATCATCTAACGATACTTCTATATAGGACAATCATCCATGACTGGTACAGCCTCTAACTCAGTGCCAACTCTAGCATTCTAGTCAATATACAACTCATTCTTGTAGGCTCTCCAAATCTCACCTAAATCCTTTATACATTCCGGTCTTGCACCCTCTCCATTGGGAAAATTAAATCGAAGATGACATCAAAATATTAATTCATATAAATACAAAAATAATTCATGACATTAAAAGCAACATATTTTTTTACCCATATCTATGCCCAAGATCTATCCTTGACCTCATGTGGAAAATTTCTCTATGATAGCGGTCTGACATGAATGATATCGGAGTATTTGGAAAGCGTCGCCAAAAAACTCCGACATTGCTGCCCTGTTTTCTCAACCATTTGGTTGTCTTCATTGTAATCCACCATAACCTATGTGCGGCGGTTCCACACCAAACGCATGCGTGTACGCACCCGCCCCCGCCTCCTATTATTATATGTATATGTCATGAAAGAAAAACAAATATTTTATCAAAACATGTTATAATGAAAATAAATATTTCTATAAAAATTTGTTAGGGTTCTATAAATATACTTGCACCAGTCTGATCGTTGAGCGCCGCTGGATCCACAGAAACTGATGGAACACCCTGTGGTGGAACAGGAGTCGAAGATGATGGAATATAGAAGTACGGAGGGACAGAAGTAGAAGGAAAAGAATATGGGACAGCTGTATGATCGGATTCTGAATGGGGAGTGGGAATCATCATGGGATATGAAAATGATGGGCCAGAAGATGCAAAAGGTGGTGAAAATAGGGGAGGCCTAAATATCCTGCGTGTCCCTAACGACACACTGGGATCAGAATGTGGGAAGGTTGACATGTCAGTGGGATGGGAAGGGTCTAGTCGGGTACACGAATTTGGTCGTCCACCTCTGGTACGAACCCTCCTCGTACCATCGGCCTGAGTACTAGGACCAGTACTAGGCTCCTCGTCGAATAATTGTCGATGTATAGGTGGATCCTACAAAAATGTTTACAAAAAAATTAATCACATGACATTATATATTCTTTAAATATATATACTTGAAATAAAGTACTCACTGTAGGCACTAATGGTGGAACGCCCATCTCCGCCATTCGATGATTGTTCTCCATCATTTTTTTCCTTCATCTCTCTTCAATTAGCTGTATTTCCATCTTTTGAAAACAAATATGTAATTAATTAGAAAAATGAAACTAATGTGTAACCCAAAAAACTAAATATATCAGGGAATAGGGGGATTCATTGGTAATTTAGCTATCAATTGTTTTAGAAGAGATTGAATGGATTTAATAAATCATACAAGTTGTAATGTTCACCAAGTTAGAAATATTGTTTGACTAGGTTTGAATACAGTTCAATTCCAAATTAGAAAATGCAATTCAAATAAAACTGCAACCAATAAACATTGAAAATTCACATAATGTTCAAGTCAGCTAAAACATATTTGTGATCAATACTAAATCAATTTGAATATTACCAAACTTAACAACCCAACTCAAGGTAAACCAAAATAATTGAGAACATGGATGAATGCAAATCATTTTTTTTTTCATTTTCTAAAGCCGGGTTAAAGGGAACCGGACCCCAACGTACAACATGCATACATAGAAGAAACTTAAACAAACCAGAACAACACAACCTTACAATTGAGATATCGGAGTCATCAAAAGAAATAAATGGATTGGTTCCAATGGCACTAGGGACAGTGTCAATTCCATCATTAACATCATCAAAAATATGTCTTGGAATTACTTCAACTATGACACCAAATTTAGGTTGAAGTTGGTCTTTGACATAAAAAACTTGTTTATCCATTGATGCCAACACATATGGTTCTTCGGTAGCAAGAGTGTGAGTCATATTAATTACTCGAAATCCACAATCATCAATAAATGTGCCCAGTCTCGTCATCGAATCAAACCAATGGAATTTCATCATTGTGACTCGTCCATGAGAGTAATAATCCAATATTATTTTTTCTAAACGACTCCATAATAACCCACATTTTCAAATCGTGGTCTACTATCTGATGCACTGGCATAACAATCTGTTGTGGCAGTAATCATAACACCATCATGTTGTGTTCTCATGTTCTTTGCTCGTTCAGTGACAATAAATTTGTACCCATTGATAACAATTGATTTACAGTCACGAACCACGGTATTAGGACCAAAAGACAAAGCTCTTATTTCCTCAGAGATAGAGTCAGCTGACAAACTCAATACCTACAATATAAATGACTATTAAACTTAATTAAATATTGATATAATTATTTAAAATAGTAATATTTTTACCTTCAATTTTAACCAAGCAGAAAACTCTTTGCTATGTAAGGTCTCTCTCCTTCTCAAAGATAAAGAATGATGCTTCCTATTTATCATTGTTTTATGTTCCCTATAGATAAAAAATATGAATATTTTAACAGATATATATGTAAGATATACATATTCAATTTAGTTACCTAATATAGTCATCGAACAAATCACAGTTGAACAAAAATGTGCGATGTTCCATCTCCCGCTCTTCATGACTTAATGTCTTCAATGTATATGATCCAGGAATTCCTCCTGTTTGAGGAAGTGATGGGAAAATGGGTTCAATTTTCTCATACTATTCTTATTCATTTCTCATTGGTCTGTTCATTCTTGTAGTAAGATCAGAAAAATAAATTGAGTAGAAATCCATACATTATTGAGCCAAGTAACCGTTCACGATAGAACCTTCAGGATGATTCCTGTTTCGGACATAAGAATTTAATGTGTACATATTTCTTTCAGTTGGATACATCCAACGAAAAGAAACAGGTCATCTGAGAAGTATTTCAGTGGGAATATGGATAGTCAGATGCAGCATGCATGTGAAAAATGATGGAGGAAATATTTTCTCCAACTCACACAAAATTAATGGGGAATCTATCAACATTTTTTGCCAGAAATGCTTGGACAACTTCTTAGCATAAAGATCTCTAAACAAATGGAACAACCAAATAAAATTCACCCTTACATTATTGGACAAAAGATGACGAATTTCTATTGGAAGCAACTCATGCTGTAGAACGTGATAATCATGAGTCTTCAAAGATTTTAGCTTCAACTCTGTTCTGTTGACCCGTTTAGATATGTTTCTTGAATAACCATAAGGAACTCTAATAATCTCTAATACTTCCAGAAATTTTTTGTTTTCATAGGTTTCATCACATAAGAAGCACATGGAAGTTTCCATTTACTTTCACTGATATGCACAGGATGCAATTCTGGTCTGATTCCCCAATCCACCAAGTCACGCCGAGATCGTAAATCATCTTTTGTCTTCCCCTTGACATTTAGAAGAACCGAAAGCAACATTTAACATATATTCTTTTCAATATGCATTACGTCTAAGAAATGATGTAACAAATTGGTTGACCAATAAGGCAAATCAAAAAAGATACTCCTCTTCCTCCAATTGTAACAGGTTTCAGTGGAAACATTCTTTCTCTTTCCAGATTTCATTTGACCCTTCCCGAATGAAAAACTGAAATCTTTCAATTCATTAGCACATCAATTCCAGAAATACACTGAGGTGGATCATCGGTCTCTATGGTGTTATCAAATCTTCGACGATTAATTCTATATGGATGATCATTTGGCAAGAATCATCGATGTCCCATAAAACTGAAACTACGGCGATGTTTCAGTCTTCTAGATCATGTATTCTTTATACAAACTGGGCATGATAGTTTTCCCTTCGTACTCCATCCAGACATCATTGCATAAGATGTAAAATCATTGATTTTCCACATAATTGTAGCACACATCTGAAATATGTCTTTCGAACATGCATCGTATGTGCACACACCCACATCCCAAAGAAGTTTAAACTCTTTTATTAAAGGTTGCATGTATACATCAATATCAATGTCGGGATCAGAAGGACCAGATATGAGTATACTCATGAAAGTGAAATGTTTTTTCATATAAAACCATGGGGGAAGATTATAAATGTGTATAAAAATTGGCCATGTGTTGTGCGAAGTAAGAATCTGCCCAAATGGATTAAAATCGTCGCATGAAAAACCCAGCCTCACATTATGCACGTCAGCTGCAAAATCAGGATGCCGAGCATCAAATCTCTTCCATGCAAATCCATATTCATGATGAACCAACTCATCATTAGTCTTGTTTATCTCGGTATCATGTCATCTCATTCTTATTGATATGTCATCATACATAAAAAGATTCTTGAGTCTGGGGATCAATGGAAAGTTCCACATTAGTTTATGTGGAACACGAGATGGTGTACCATCATATTTTGACTTCTATTGGGATGTTCCACATTTTATACAATCATTTCATTCAGTGGTTTCCTCCCAGAATAAACTGCAATCTTTTGGGAAAGCATGAATTTTGTTTCTTGAAAATCCAAGTTCCTCAACTAAATTCCATGCAATATAGTGGTTTAAGATAATATCTGCATCATCTAGAAGTAAATCCTTCAAGAGGGTAAGAATGTAATCGATTGCTGTATTAGAAATCCCATACATAGTTTTCCCATGAAACAATCGGATCAAAAATTCCAGCATTTCCATTTTATCGCATTGTCGATATACCAGAGTCATGGCAGCATCATTCAATTTTTTCACCCTATCAATATCATCATTTTCACTAGATGCATCAGTTTTCCTCATATCTAAGTCTTCTTGAGTTGAAATCCTTTCTTTTTCATGATGACGAATAAACGAAAATTGATCATCTAACAAATTCTCCATTCTAGTCCTTTCATTTCGATCATCACCAATTTGAGATTTCATTTTCTCCCCATTGTGATACCACACAAAGTAGTTTTCTTGAAAACCATTTTTGGTTATGTGGTATCTGACTTCTTCACGGCTCAACCAAGGTCTACCAACACAATTGGAACATGGACAGTGTATGCGACCACTATCTGAAGCATTGTGAAATGAAAAATCTATAAAGCTCTCCAAATTGTTTTGAAAATCGCTTAAGATCTGATCGGTTTCATACATCCAACTTTTGTCCATTCTATAAAAAGAATTTATATAAGTCATTTTGTCATAAACAATTCAATAGGATTGAACTTTAATAGAAAATACATTTAAGTAAATGATAAAGGGAGAGGTTTCTAGTCGATGTAGTGAACTATTAAAATAATGTAAAGAACAAGTACTCATAAATTAAATTAAAATTTATTTATATTCATTTTCATTAGGTCTATAAGAGGCACATGCCTCAGGTCCCATTATGTGTTATAGGCATCCCAAATCATTCACTCATGTTCAATAACTCATTATTGGCACCTCTATGGCCATACCTTTCATTACCCAATTACTTCCCCAAGTCAAGCGCACCCCATGGGTGAATAAATTTTAGGCTTCTACACTAATAGGTTGTTCATGTCTTGTAAAAATATTTAATTTCATTAAGTATAGACAAAAAAAATTATTTTTAAATTTGAGATTAATAATAAAGTATGTTAATGATAACAACATTACTGAATTAAACTTGTGAATTATCTAACATTTTTATGGATGTCTAAACATGCCAGCATGGGTAAAAGCACCCCACCCTCATAAAAGTGAGTATTGGCCAAGAAGGACACATAATATACAATGTAAAATGAGAACAATATTTAATTGACCCTAAATTTATATAAGTATAGTCATCTTGGGGGAAATGTAATATATGATCCTACTTAACTGATGAATTCAAAAAGCTCATATTCCATATGTTGGACACTATCTAAGGTAAGAAATCATGTGAGGATGGGTTTATATCATTTAATTTCTTACATGATAGTGAGAATGAAGGCTTGAATTAATGACTTGAGTTCACTGATTAAATGAGGGTAGAGGTTGCATAGGCTATGTAAACAGAATGATTAAATAAGGGTAGAGGTTGCATACACTATGCATGGTGGGGGAGTCTCATCCGATTTAGAAACTAAAATAAATTCCCATCATAGGTATCAATAAGAAACATCAGCATCAAAAGAAACTCCAAATAAAAAAGGACTAAAAACATCAAAAATTTCAAGAATTCACTACTATGCATGGTTTATCCACATGTTTAGCAGTAATTATATGTCTTAATCATGAACCACCTCTACAGCTCCCTGTTTTCACCAATAAACATAAGGTAAATATCTTAAAATATCTTTAAAACAACTCATTAATAGGCTCAAAATCTAAATATAATCTTGAACCAACCATGGAATCTCTTTCACAACACATTCTCACACACCATTTATCTCATGTGTTACTAAATACCAAACATATTCATATAGTGTACTATAACAAATTACATTACACAAGCCTTATTAAAAAAATTAATTTTAATAAAACACTTTCCTCAAAGAATTTTAAGGAAAAACTTCATAAAAAATTTACTAAAAATTAATAAACACATATAAATAAATTTCCAAGTAACAATTAATTACAAGATGAAAAAAATCATAAAAACACATACTTAGAAAATCTAGAATCCAACCGCAATGAATTTGAGATGCTTATTCTTCTATGGAGGGTTAAAGATTTAATTAATTAAATGGATTGGAATGGATAAAGTCTAGATTAAATCAAAACACAAAAAAAAATACACATCAAAATCAAAACATAAAACTAAAATATGAGATGAATAACGATAAAAACAAGGTAGCACTTAAATATTTTAGGTGTATGAAGAAGAGAATACCTGATTTGAGATGATTCGGATGGAGTTTCACAGGTTCGGATGGGGGAAGTCATGAGAGGAGATGAGCCTGAAGAGATTTAGGGTTCTTTCATGAATGGGGGAGAGCAGCGGCCGATTCTGTATTTGGGGTAAACATTTCCCAACGGTTTTTAAAAACCGTTGGGAAAGGGTGCCTTGGACACCCCTTTCCCAATGGTTTCCTAAAATTGTTGGGAAAGGGTTTCTTTACCAACAGTTTAAGCAAACCGTTGGTAAAGAAGCGTTGGTAAAACCTGCATTTCCAGTAGTGCAACACTTTAATTTATTTAATTTGGTGGGATAAAATGGTCTATATACATTCAAAATTCTAATATATGGAATTTTGGTGCCATTTAGCCATTGTAATGACAATTATATTATTTTAAGTGAAGAAAATTTCAAAATTTCAGTCTCTTACTTTTAACTTTTTTTATATATTCACATAAGGATAATAATATGTTATGAATGAATATAAAATATTAGTTTTAATATAATTTCTTTATTTTTATTATGTAAATTTGTTTTAAATTTTTAGTGATGGCATAATAAGTTTAAATTCTTATACAACACTGACATGATATTTATTCAATAAATAGAAAGATAAAATAAATGAATTTAAAAATATTAAAAGTAATTTAATTTGGGTGAATTATTGTGTCCTGTTAATTTTATAGATAAATATAACATATTAGGGATGTGTTAAAGGTTTATATTCTAATTCCTTTATTTTCATGTTGTTTTTAAAGTCAAATTAAATGAATAGTGTCAAAAATGACATTAATGATATTTTATGAAAATATTATATTATTAAATTATTTAAAAATAATAAAAATATTTCACTAGTAAAAGGGGGTAAGATGTGGTCTAAAATATCATACTTTGTCAATTTATGGGCCAATTTTCCTTTTGTGGTAACTTTCTTGGCTCCTTAATGGTGAAAACATCACCATATATTGTCTAAATTTTATTTTATAAAAGTATTTATACTATTCCTAAAATTATATTTGAATTATATCAATTTAGATCCATTTTTACAAGAAAGATAATTTATATTAATTTAATTATTTAATAAATTCCAAGAATGCCCCTCCCCTGACTAATAAAATGGCACCCCTTATATCTTCTCTTTACACAACATTAAGCATCCTAACTTGACCAAAACCTAAAAATTTATCTTATCAACATCCTTATCTAAGTTATAGAGGTTTTTTACCTTCCAAAATACCAACCCTATGTCCCTTAAGAGAAGATCTAGTTGAAATATACCGAAGAAGAGGTAATCTTCTTTACCGAATCTTTCAAATTTATTTCTTTTTATACTTCCTCTAAATATATTATTAGAATTATAAAATAATAAATCTAATATCATAAATATACTGATATGTTATTATTATTATGGGAAAACCATTTTCCACCACATTTCCATCATGTGGAAAGAAAAAACATCACTCGTGTGTACGTATGGCTTACCGTCTCCATGTTGCAATGTAATTCGTTTTTCATCACCATTTTATTTGGATGGATATAAAGATATAAATAATGAATATATATGATTTTTATTATTTAATTATTCTTATTTAATCATAATATCATATTTACCTTCTCACCTTCCAATCCATTGGAAAATGATAATGTCTCTCGTGTGTATGTGTAGACTACCACCTTCACAAAGCGATGTGATTCATTCTTCACTTCTATTCACATAGATGGTAATAAGGATGTATTTAATGAATATATATATATGATATAAAATTATTCTATAAATATGAATTATTATTTACCTTTCTTTCATTCCATTCTTTGAAAAATGGAAACATTGTTCATGTGTATGTACGACATATCGTCTCCATAAATGGTGTAATTAATTTTTCTACTTATACCTTTTATGGATAACTCTATATATATATATAATGAATATATATTATATTTTTATCATTATTAACATTTCTTAAATTATGGAACCAAAATCAAATTACAATGATTGGAACTTATGAGACAAAATAGGCATGAGAAAATAAATCAACTAACACCTGAAACAATGATAATAATGAAATTTTGTTAACAAATGGCTGATAGGATGTTATAAGAGGATCATATATGATATTATAAATATTAATATGGTTATTTTATAAAATAATAACATGTTTAAAACCATTATACAGAAGTTTAAATCATGTTCAACTAAGGTAAAACATGAGGTAAGGGATTTCATCATAATTTATACTCCATTGAGACATATTTGGTATTATGCACCAATTAACTTTTATATAGTGTAGATACTGACCCTTTGAATCATTTAATATGATTATATATTTACTAATGATGATTAATGATTTAATTTAAGTTTCTCTATCATGAGGACTGTTTAAATGAGAATCTGATTTTATTTCTCTTTTAATTAGGTATATTATTTTTTAAAATTATTTTACAGAAGTCATTTTTATTTAATCAAATTATTTATCAAGGAAATTTAATGTTATCCTTGAATTTTTATAGGGTTTAAATATTTATAATGTTTCTTATAAGGTTTATTTTTCAACTTTATTTATAAAAATTCAAAAGGAATGTTTTTTAATGTATATGATGTTAATTGATTTTCCTGCCTCTATAACCATTTTATATTATTTAGATTATTTTGTAAGTTCTCAATGATTTTAAAAAGAAAACTATTTAATGAAACCTTATTTTAATATTTTTCTTCCATTTTATTTATCTCTTTAAAGGATATGATTTTATTATAAAACCTAATGAGGTTTATCTTTTATCTCTTATTGATTTTTTGTTTATTAACTTTCACTTGAAACATTCACTTTATTTTGATAATTGGGAATTACATTTATCTTAAATATTTATATTATTTTTATGAGGGATGGTATTATTACCTTAACCATATATCATTTCTAAATATGGTTTTTCACTTTGAAATTTATTTTATTGACTGGGTAGATATTGATATTTTGTATTCTTTACTCAATACGGATATTTATTGACAAAGCATATTTTTTTAATTAAATTGATTTTTCAATATATATGGAATGCATTGGATGTGCAGTGATGAGTGGGGCCTAGGATTATATATCCACTCGATGCATCTATAGGTCTCATGAGACAAACCAATTCTCTAGCTATATTAAATGGGTTTTGGGTGTATTCTTACCAATAGTTTAAGCTATCTTGGTGTAAGGACTTGGTGGTAAATATATCATGATGTCTAAGAATATGAAATATAACATTATGCCTTGACTTTGTTGAGAATTTAGTTATTATTATCCATGATATTACTATATTGATATTATACATAGATGTAATTCATGATCAAGTTATTTATTAGATGGAATACGTTTTTCAGTTATTTAACTTTTCATATTGATTATTTCTTATTTACTCACAATAGGTTCCATTGTACTTAACCCTTATTGAGAATTTGAGCTCACCCTTATTTTTTTTCCTTTCCCCGGGATATCAATAATAAATCTTTGAATGATTATCAAGGATGACAAACATTTTCTTTTGTTATGTATTATATTTTATTTACAATGTAAAATGGGAATCATATATATATCTGGTTCTTCAAGACAACTAAACTATTTGTTCATTTGGGATGAGATACCTTGTATATTATTCCAATTTAATAAATTATACATCAGATCTAGGTTATTGAAGTTGGGGTTGTGACATCGCAAGATAATTTTGATAACATAACGTGTATACATAAGTATTAATAGAAGGGTTTAATGAGAGTGGAAGGTGGTCTATCGTTAATTTCAAATCATAAGGATAGTAAAGGGATGTGTAAAAACATATTAAAATATGGAAAATTGGAAATCTAAAGGGTATAATTCAAAGAGAGTTCTTGAATAAAGAGGAAGAGAGAAACCCTTATATTTAGAGGGGGCTTCTAAAATCTTGGGAAGTGCTTATTAAGATATTAAAAACACATTTTGAGGTATTTGAATAGGGGGAGAGAGATTAATTTCATACTCAATGGTTTTTTAGTGAAGAGGATTGGGAGGTTGGTTGGGTATTTAAATCAAAAAGAGGGGAATTCATTATTAATTTATAAACATAAGTTTTGGACTCTATATGATAAAATAATCAAAACCAAAAACCTCTCAATGCTCTTTGTCCATGGTTTCTAAAAAATTGGAGTGGTTTTCAATTTTTTATAAGTCTAAGAATCGAAATTTATAAAAATAATACCATTAGTGATGTGGAAGTGAGTCATGTTCATAAAAAATTGATTTTAAAACCTTAAAATATAATATAGGTTTTGTAGAATTAATTAAATGATTATATAATTAATAAAATAACTTCAAAACACATTATTTTAATGGATAAATAGAATTTTGTTCATGGGAACTCCTTATAGTATTTATTATATTATTTTTGGGCTATTATGATGTCATAATACATACTGTATATTTATACTGTATTTAATTTTTACTCAAAGATTTGTATGCCTTGTAAAATTATGAAAAAATAATCATTATCTAATTTAATCATGATTATTTAAAAAATAATATTTATTTTATCAATATAATTCTATAAATATGATAATTTATACTTTTAAATCAAAATTCCCATTTATTGAAAAATACTAGTTTTTATGGTGATAACGATTTTCTAACCCTTATTAATATTATATTGGACTTTATTAAATTATATTATAATTTATAATAAAATAAATATTATTTAATAATATTATTTTAATAAAATAACATTTATTTCAAAAAATATTTAATCTATCAAAAATAATGTTTTAATTGCATCTTTATATATATTTCCCAAAAATATCATTTTTATTTCTTTATATCAAACTCGAATTTTTATTAAAATAGTTAATAATTTATAAATTAATAATAAAAAGTAATAAATATAATAATTGTTTAATTTAAATTTAAATTTTCAAATTCATACTTCTTGGTTCTAGATATATACCCCCTTATTACATCAGCATGTGCCCTAAGGATAAGGTTTGAGATGGTGACACTTTCTTGGGGTGCTTTGAGTAACATGGTTTGGGTTATGATCTCTATAATATTGAAATTATCCCTTAAATGGTTTCATTCATTATTTAGTTGTTTAATATTATCTTAGGATTGGTTAAGGGGAAGCCTAATGATTCCATTTTCCTCAGAAGCTTCGACAAATGGGCTTTATAGGGTATGATCCTACAAGTCATGGACATCACTTATTTCATCTGTGTCAATTGAACTTTATCATAAACCTTAATATACTAAACTTTACGGTCATTATATAGTGGTTATATTGTTAATAGATAATATGGTTAATGTTATTTTAAATATGATAGGTGATATCAGTCCAAAAACCAAACTGGTGCATGTGTTTTTTATGAATACATTACTTAATAAGACATTTTTTTTAAAAAGAAGTTTTGTTTATGAATTTTTGAGACATTACATTCTTCCCCCCTTCAGAGAAATTGCCTTAAAATTTTAATTTCATACACTAAAATTGATGAGGGTAATTTTGTCTCATCTCCTCTTCTAATTCCCATGTTACTTCCTTATACTTTTAGTTCTTCCATAGCAATTTGACGAGGGGAGTTTTTTTCGTAGAACATTTTCTCTATGATCTAAGATCTTCATTGGGTGATCCTCATATAAAATAGAATTCTCTAAGGGTTTCATATCTGGATTTAGTACATGTGAGGGGTTTGGTATGTACTTCCTCAAGAGGGATACTTAGATCACATCACACTATAACAAACTAAGCGTTTAGCGTCGGTTTAGTAAACCGTTGCTAAAAAAATTTAAAATAATTTTACGGCAGTTTTTTATAAACCACCACTAAATGGTTAAAAAATTTAATACATGAAACACTTTCACCCTCCCCCAATACCCACGAACCCCCCCACCCCCTCCCTGACACCCCCTACCCCCCCACCCTACTGACTCCCAGAATCCTTATCCCATCGCCACCCATTGTCGGCCCTCGCCGCGCCTCGCCTCACCACACCTCACCTCTACGTACCTCTCCTCACCGACCCTTGCCATCGATCCTGACCCCCACCTCGTCGCCCCTCAAAGGTCAAGTGGTAAGTGAAGGTAACACACTGAACAATTTTATTTTTGGTTTTTTTATAATATTAGATGATATTAATGGTTAAATAGGTGTTACATCATAGGTTTTTTTCTAGTGTAGTGTCGAGAGTGCTTCATAGACAATATAAGGGGTGTTGTACATGTGTTTATTGTGATAGTAGTGCCTAGTGTGTTTTCTATCATTTATGCCTATTTTTTAAAAGTAAATATATAATTATAATTATTTATAGGTAGTTATTAATGTTATGTGATGTGATGAAAATTTTGAGAGTTGATACAAACTCGGATGCAGCATGGATGAGATTGGATGAGTTTTGTAGAAGTATGGTTTAGGTTCTAACATAAATATGGAGGTTGGTGGTCCCTATAATTCAATAAAATATTCTTATTTTTGTATTAATTACCACTATAATAATATTGTATAGACTTTGGTATAATTTATAGGGGAATATTAATGTTGAGTAAAGGAGATATGATAGTGTTATGTCTCCTATACTTGAGAGAGGTTCACTTGATCACTTGGGTGAATTGGGATCACCCTATAACTATTTCACCAAAATGAGATAGTGTCAACATAGTTGGGGGGCATTGGTTTTTTGTTGTGTATAAGGTGATAAATGGGTTTCACAAGATTTTTTCCAAGGGATAGTAAAGTAGGTCAGAGATTCTTAGGCCTGCTGATTACTGGTTAGATGATCAGACATTACAACCATGGTGAGTGACACCATGTTGAGGGTGGTTTGGGACATACTAAGCATTCTAAGTGGGATTATTTCTTTAGGATAGAACAATGTATGATGTATTGGGTTTCTTAAAAGTTTTATTGTTCCCTATCACATCATGTAGTTTATTGTGTACCTCCCTAAGATCTAATTAGTGTGATAAGTTGACCTTTATTTATTATTATTTAGTTAAGGACCTCTAATGAGAGGGTTGTTCCATGGTACATTGTGAGATGACATCAATGAACCCTACCTTTATAGATAATGTAGTGGGATGATAATTGATTCCTATATTTAAATAATTAACCACTCTTTACTTTCATAAAATTTCATGATAATTCAATGTCATTTTCAAGGTTTTTACCCCTTTAATCATGTTTTTAGAAACTTATATTTTCAAAATTGAACTTGTGATCTTTTAGATCGCAATAAATTTCATATTTATGTACTATATATTATTAAATTTAATAAATATTCATTGATTGTTTCCCTATAATTTCACATCAATTAAGGGTCATTTTATTAGTTTTGACCATTGTAAGCATATTTTAGAGTTATAAAATAATAATTTTTTTGAATTTCATTCATTAAAAGATAACTAAAACTTGGATTGATGTGATTTTTATTCATATATTTAAAAAATTAATCACTAGTAATTGTCCTAATATTTCAAAATAACAAAAAGTTATTTTCTAGAATTTGACCATCTAAAACATGTTCTTAAAGACTTTTATATCATTAAAAACACATTTTTGGTTATTCTAAATAAACCACACATAGATTAATGTTTCATTAATTTATACATGTTAAAAGTTATCCAATAATAATTGTTCAAAAATTTCAAATAAATCCAGGGTTGTTTTCTATGTTTTAAACATTACTTACATGTTTTATGAATTTTAAAATAATAAAACTACATTTTTTGTCATTCGGAGAAAACTAACCTTCATATATATGTAGCGTCTTTTCCTATATGTCACAAATTAATCAGTAATCATTATAATAAGATTTAATGAAAATATTAGGTTCTTTTATTCGTTTTAAAACCTTAAATGATGTTTGTAATGATTTTTATATCTTCAAAAAAATTATTGTGGTCATTCTAAGCATAATGTAAATCATATTTTTGTTCCATCTATTCTTACATGTAAAAAATTATTCAAAGATAATTTTACTACCATTTAATGAGAATTCAAGGTTGTTTTCTAGGTTTTCACATTAAATACAATGATCTTGTGTGGAATGTTTATTTTATTTCTTATGTATACATGAATATGATAGAATATACTAGGGGCACCTAGTAAGGCCCAATGGAGATTTATTTCTCACACCATTCACGGGAACCCCTATGTGCATTCATACCTTATATTTAGACTTTAGATAAGCACATCACATGTATTGGATAAGTCTTGTAAAGCTTGATTTTTATTTTTAGATAGGGTGTGTTGAGACTTGAGTGTGGATGTAGGTCTATATTTTTGGTGTTTTATTATTATTTTTTTGTTTATTTTATATTTTTCATCATCCTTTTGGTGATTAGTGTTTGTATAAAAATATGAATTATTTATGGCATTTATTATATAATTTTGTTTATTTTATTGTTTACATTGATATGTGGTAGATGTTTTGGTTATTTTTTCATTATAGTATACTCTAATTTGATGTATTTTTTTACCATAGAATATGGATTTGTACCTTACAACAAGTTTACAGCCACTTGCATATGTGTTGGAATGCTTGAGGTATGTCGAACCTCATCTCATATGATGATTCTAGAATAGGGAATTACAATGTGACATCATATCATTTAGTTCATTTTATAAATTGGGTAGATAGAAGAGGGGAATATGAAAACTTTATCGAATCCTGTGATAGACCATATACAAGTGAGTCATGAAAACCTTTTCAGTGGTAAGTCCTGGTTATAATGGGTGTGAGATTGTTGTTATTTCATTTTTCTGATATGATTGAGTTTTTTATGAAATATATTGTTCTTTAAAAAGTTGTTATTTTAAATTTTCATATCCTATATCACTAAAATGAGGTCCATGTGCATGAACCATATTTGGTATATATTACTTTCATGACATATACATGAATGAATTTAATTTGAATTTTAAAAAGGTATTCAGTTGTTTAAAGTGTCAAAAAAACATATATAGAGTTAAAAAGTATTTAACATCAAGGAATTTATGTTACATTATTGATCCCTTCATAAATATAATTATTTATAATATTGGGGATTGAACTCACGAAGTCCTAAAGATTAATTCTTGATCCCTCCTTTTGTATTTATATAGGAAAACCTTATTTAATATATTCATATTTTCTTCAACTAGTATATATGAATCTCTATTCCTATTTAGTAATAGTTATGTGTTTTAATTTTATTTTAATAATGTGTAGGCACATTGTGATATATATGGATAAAATCTAGATTACATTGCCGATGAACACGCCTCAGTATGCTAAGGGTTTGTCGTAGTTTTTAGATTTTTCAATTTCCAATCGATATGTTGATGTGAGAATAAGATTTCCATGTCATAAATGTAAATTTAGAATATGGTTGAAGAGAGATGAATTTTATGAACACTTTATATTGAAGAAATTTCCTACTCAATATTTGTGTTGGATTTGGAATAGAGAATCGAACATTACAGAAAGGTTGAGCACTGAAGTCAATCCACAGAATGAGCTCCCAACTTCATTAAAAATGGAAAAATAAATGCAAAACCTTATAAATGATGCATTCAGTATTGAAAGGCACCAACATCAACATAAAAACATATCATAATAACCAATTGAGGGTGATACAAATAGAAACATTACAAGTTATGTTTTTGAGACTGTAGTACAACCAGATTAATATTGTAACATATCATTAGATCCTCCTCCTAATTCAATGGAGACTAATGTAAGAGAAAATATTACTAAATAAACAGATGAATTTCATGGTTTATTTGATGATGGAAATCATGATTTTTATAGTGGATGTTTGAAATATTCAAAACTTTCTTTTCTGCTGAAGTTGCACCCTATCGAATGCCTATGTGGAATTATAAATAAGACAATGTCCATGATATTGGAATTTTTGCATGATACATTTCTTGAATCAAAGATCCCTGAGTCTTTTTATGATATAAAAAAATTTGTTAACAAGATTGGTCTGAATTATACAAAAATTCATGTGTGTCCCAATGATTGTATGCTTTATTGGGGAAAGGATTCAAGTAGACAGGATTGCAAGAAATGTTCTTTCTGTAGATGGAAGACTATAGGTGATGTTGGAAGTATGAATCAACATAGTACCATGATGAATAAGAAAATGAACACATCTACAAAGGTTTTGTGTTACTTTTTTTAAATCCTCTATTGAAAAGATTATTCATGTCATCAAAAACCACCAAACACATGAAGTGGAATTCTATAGATAATAACAATGATGGGTTAATGTGACATCCAATAGATTAAAAATCATGGAAAACATTTTATTAATTACATAAATATTTATAATCTGATCCTAGGAATGTTTGATTGGGATTATCTATTGATGGATTCAACCCATTTGGGACTTTGAGTACCAGTTATAGCATTTGGCCGGTTGTTTTGATCCCTTATAGTCTGCCTCCATAGATGTTTATGCAACAAAAATATTTTATTATTTTGATGATTATTCCTAGAAAAAAAATGATTATAAATGATATTTATGTATACTTGAAGCCTTTAATTGAATAATTATAGGAGTTATGGAGCAACGGTGTTGAGACATATTATTCATCTTCTAGAAAAATGTTCAAAATCCAAGCTGCTCTAATGTGGACCATTAGTAACTTCCCCGGACTTGGGAATTTATCTGGTTATAACACTTACACGGGTTTGGATTGTCCTGTTTGTAACTTTTATTTTGATCCCGAAAATCAAACTCCCGATAGAAAATGGTTCTTATTATGTCATCCAAGATTTCTCGATACATCTCATAGATTTCGGCTGAACAAGTCAAAATTCAATCGTTTCATTGATCGTCGACAAGATCCAAAGTTTTTAACTGGTTCTGAAATATTGTCACAACTTGGAAATGTTGAAACAAATTTTGGGAAGGTGCATCATTTAAATGATAGTGTAAAACGAGTTTGAAGTGCATCGTCAAGTGAAATTGGAACGCAACAATGGAAGAAAAAAAGTATATTCTTCAAAATTCTGTATTGGGAATTTAATTTTTTGAGGCATAATCTTGATGTGATGCATATTGAGAAAACATTTTGTGAAAATTTGATCTTCACATTTCTTAATGATCATATAAAGTTGATGGATCATCTAATGCTTGGAAAGACTTACAAGCAATGAGCATAAGGTGTGATCTCTGGCCAAATGATAATGGAAAGTATGCT
Source organism: Viscum album (assembly GCA_963277665.1). Classification (NCBI taxonomy): domain Eukaryota; kingdom Viridiplantae; phylum Streptophyta; class Magnoliopsida; order Santalales; family Viscaceae; genus Viscum; species Viscum album. The sequence goes on along the minus strand of OY728125.1, from coordinate 1,271,679,543 downwards.
CCAGCCATTTTTTCAATGAAAAATAGGGATAAAGATACATTACTTCAAATTTTAAAAAATTTGAATGTATCTGATGGGTATTCAAGTAACATCTCAAGGTGTGTTGACTTAAATAATAATAGGTTACATGGATTGAAAGTCCATGATTCACATATTTTGTTACAGCAGTTACTTCCATTGGAATTAGATACATTATTACCTAAAAAGGTTACTACTATTGTACTCTAATTCTGCACATTTTTCTAACAACAATGTGAGAAAACTCTACATCCATTTCATCTTGAAAACCTTCAGGAGATATTTTTATTGACACTTTGTGCAATGGAGATGATCTTTCCTCCATCATTTTTTACTTTCATGATGCATTTAACTATGCATTTGGTTAAGAAAGCTAAATTAGGAGGCCTCATACATTATTGATGGATTTATCCAATTGATATGTACTTTATTTATATTTTTTTCATTTCAGTAAACAATTATTAGCACTTAATTAAATACATAATTATGTTTTTTTATTTTATTTCACAGATATCTTGGTCATTTGAAATCATACATGATAAATAAATCTCAACCTGAAGGCTCTATTTCTGAAGGTTATTTGGTAGAGGAGTGTATTACCTTTTTTTTAGAGACTTGGATGATATTGAGACAAGATTAAATCAAGTTTTATGTGTTGAAGACACATTAACTCAATCATAAATACATGGGAAATCAACAATATTTCTTGCTAATGGTTGATCAGTTGGGAGGAGCTCAAATGTTACACTAACAGAAATGGAATTATTACAGGCACATAAATATGTGCTTCTGAATAGTGAAATTTCAGATCCATTTATTAAAGAGTTGAGGACACAAATAAAGAGATCAATGAGAGGACAAACACAAAATTAGAAAGATATAACAAAAGTTGTTAATAAAGATCTTGTAGAATGGTTTGCATGGCGTGTAAGTTCATAAATATTACAATCAATAAGGATATTAAGTTGATACATATATTTTTTAAATCTAATAATGTATATTAATTTTTTTAGATCATGAATACTAATACTTGAGTAGATTTTTTAGAATATTTGAAGTTTCTTGCTCAAGGTACTCTAAAATAAGCTAGAAATTTCAATTCTTACAATGTGAATGGATTTAGATTATGTACAGTTGATTGGGAAGAGGGTTTTAAAACACATAATAGTTGAATATTTATGTTTTCTAAAGTGTAATACTATATAAAATTCACTGATATTATCAAATTAATCTAACATAGAAATTTTTAGTTGTTTTATTCAAATGAAATTGGGTGGATATTATCTGGGGTGTTAAAAGAGTTTCCTTACAATTTACTTCTGTGAACTTCTCTCGCTTGATGGATGTTGGAGACCATGAACTATATGATTCATATATCTTATCATCGCGAGAGAAAATGTTATATTATGTTAAATATGTTGTGTATGAAGGGTGGAGTGTATTTGCTCATGTAAAACAAAGAGACTTGTATAATATGGGTAGTGAAGTGGAATATTTGACCTCTAACATTAAATCCCATCAACAGCAAGAAGTGGACTTATTTGTCCATCATAATATTGAAAATATTAGTCTTTCAAGAGTGGATTAAGTCGATGAAGTAATGATGGAATAGGAAACTAACATGATTGAAGGAGAAAATGATAGTATGTGCATTTATCCATTCATTTATCAACCATTTTTGTCATTTTTGTAGTCATTTATTATCATTGTTATGTATATTTTGTTTTTTAGTACTATGCATCTGTTATCATTTTTATTTTTTTTCTGCATGAATTTTTCGAAATATATGTTCTGAACATAATTTTATTTGATTAAATGATATAAATGCTAAGGAAGAAGTGTTATACTCACACTGTTGGGTCAAAGAGTTTTTCTAGAATCTGATCAACCCTGGTAATCTTTTCATTAGTTTAACTATTTATTGGAAAAAAATTTCTATTTAATATATTAAATTATTGATTTATCTTTGTTTAATGAAGTCACCGATTTTATTCCATCAATCATCCCAAATATAAGTGTGGTTGAATGTTCATAAAAAATATGATGGGAGTTTTGTTAATGATTCTGCTAAAGAAGTTGGGGTATGAATTCATTTTTCATTATAATAACTTATTATCAGTTTTTATTATGTTAATATATATTGCTTATAATATTATTGATATTTCACTTATAGGTAAAAATTAAATAACTATGGGATTTCAATCCCACACAGTCTTACTCAGTCTCCCGAGATGACCCTGTTGGTAAAGTCCTTAGGAAGGAGTATCTTGGTCGAGTGCATGGATGGGTTTGGGACTATTACCATCTCAGATATTTGGAAATAAAACGAGGATTGAAAGTGATGACTAGTGGTGACAAGGTAAATCACACAACTTCAAAATCATTTAGTTCACAAAATTTTATTGATTTAAGTTTAAATATAAATATATAATATTTTTTAATTTTCAATATAATTGTCTTACAAGTGTCAGTAGCAGGAAATAGAGATGGAAATGGAGAGGGTGATGAGCATAGTTCTTCATTGGGAAATTATTAGTGGAGAGGGTTTGTTCACGTATTAGTACATCCAATGTGGGTATTTTTTATCTTTTTCTTATATTTTATTGGGGATTGGGAAAACGGTTTCTCTATGTATGTTTTGTTTAACCATGTGTCTATATGTTGTGTTTCAACTGGCTGTAGAGATTTAAATTTCTATATAATCATCTATGATGTTTAATTTCTTATCTCTATTTTACATATAGTTTGATCTAACTATTCTATTCTACTATTTCACACTTGTGTTCATGGTTTATTACTAAGTATGTTTATACTCACACCTACATGGGCTTTGCTTGCATGATTTTTTTCTTATATAGACAATAGGTAGATGGTGTCCTTAGTGGACCTAGTATCTATGGAACATAGAAATAAGTGGAGGCACTAACCATGTTTAGTGGTTAGACTTAGGGATCTTGAGTTGGGAACTCCAATTATTTTCACTTTCATTTGTTTCTGTATTGGAAACTACTTTCCTTATTCCTGGTTAAGAATGTATTTTACCCTTTTCCTTTCCTGGATATTTATCTATCTCATTCTGATGTATTTCCTAGGATTTATTACATAAATTTTTTTCATAGAGAGGTTTTATTTTATTATACCTATCCTGTATTTCATGGAGTTGAGTGTGTGTGTGTGTGTGTGTTCACCTACAATATGATAAAGCCTCCCACTTCAATGATATTCTTACTCGGTGCTTGTTGTTATCCCTTTAACTATTAGGGGTGAACATGTGGTGTTACTCTTAGATTAATGGTGTCCTCAGTAGGGTTCCTATAGGTCAAAACCCCATGGTTTTCTCTAGGTCACGACCCGTCCTCAGGGCCCGTGCAGTGACTACCCCAAGCCCGCCTTCCATAGGCCAGGGGCTGGCGACTAGCACATAAGGCGTAAATCCCGTTAACTGGAAAGGCATTGCCTTTATAAATCATAAAACACATCCAACCAGAGTACAAGCGGAATTAATACACTAAGTACAAAAGAAAGTGCTGAAAGGTAAATGGGCCAGAATACAAACCCAACTGAAAAGTACAGCTACAACTGAACGAAAGTACAACAGAATAGACAAACAGCTGGAAGATAGAAGCAGCTCCTGAGTCGTCCACCTCGAATCCTACTTGAAGGGTAGGTACAGATAGTGCAGCTCCTGGATTGTCCACCTCGAATCCTACCTGAAAGGTAGGTACAGATAGCCTCCTCAGCTCCCTCGTCCATCAACCCCCTCCGGGTACCGACTCGTCATGAAGTCCACCTCCGAGTACTGACTCATCGTGAGGTCCACCTCTGGGTACCGTCCAGTCCTAGTACTCTCTATCTCTATCGGTGTTGTCTGTCATCTGTATCCAACACAACGGGGTGCGGGCATAACCCGTGCAGGGGTGAGTATAATGATACTCAGTAGGGACCCCGAGACCCCCATGGTCTCACTAAATCCAACATGGATATCCACAAAGAAGGATCTCAACAGATAACCCTTACTTAGGTATAAGCCCATACTTATACCTAAGTTATCAATTAACCCAAATCAATCATGAGGTAACACAAAGGTTATGAAATCAATGTATAACCACTACTTAGTTATATTCCCATACATATACCTAAGTTATCAAGTAACACATCTCAATAAAGAGGTAAACACAAAGTTTATTGACTCAACTCAAACCAGGATTTTAATTCACGGTGATGAAAAAATTGTTGCTGGAGAACTCCTCCTCTATCGAGAACAGTAGTCCTATCACAACTCTGAGGTTCCACTCACTAACCTTAGACTACTGAGGTACTCCTCCTGTCGAGTATCGAGGGTCTTCCACCTCACAAAGTAGTGCTCCCCGCCATGGGTCTGCCACCTCACACAGTAGTGCTCCCCCTCATAGCCTACAGAGGTACTCCTCCTGTCGAGTACCGCAGGTCTGCCACCTCACAAATTAGTGATCTTCCACCATGAGTCTGCCACCTCACAAATTAGTTCTCCCCACTGGGCTAAACAAGTCACTCCGAATCGAATCGGACAAGAAGTCATCAGGTCTCAGCCAGCTACTAGGTCACTGTACTCCGTATGCGCATCTCCGGGAGGATCCACTCCACAAGCTACTGGTTGACACTCAAAGTGTCACAAAGTCCCACGAAGAAGTATCTTAAAGAACTGCCTCGTCATAGTGGTCTCAACGCAACAGACGGCGCGTCAATCGGACGCCCGGTCTGTGAGTTATTAGCCTTTTTGTCCCGGGGGCCCGGTTGGTTTCATGTACGAACCAACCCGAACGTATCTCAACTATACCTCAAACTATCATAGGTTATACTCAAAGGGGCCATTTATCAACGATATTACCAACGCCGCTGACGGTTCGTCAAACGGACGTCCGGTCTGGAAGTTATCGGCTTTTCCGTTCTAGGGGCCCAGTTGGTTTCTATGATAAAACCAACCCGACCGTACTATAACGGCGTCCAAACCTCAAGTTAAGTATTCCAAGATATCCTTCTCATCAAGAGGAATCCAACAAAGTCGACGGCACGTCAATCGGACGTCCAGAGCTCAAGTTATGAGTGTTTCCGCTCTGAGGGCCGGGTTGGTTTCGGGTTAGAACCAACCCAGAGATACCCAATCTTTGTCGAAATCTTGAGTGTAATATACTGAAATGATCGTCTCGGTCCAAGGATGCCTACTCAACTAACGGTGCGTCAATCAGAGGTTTGTAGCCCAAGATATGGGCATTTGAACGAACCTTGTCCCAAAATAGGGGGTTCGGGCCCGGTCCGACCCGGCCCAATAACCCCTAGGTCGGCCCGAACCGGGTCGACCAGACCCTGATCCAGGTCCGGCCTGGTTGGGCGTGGCCCGGCGGCCTGCGGCCCAGTTCGGAAGCCGGTCGTGGCTCGACGCTGGCCGAGCGGGGCGCAAAGGGGGGCGCCGCCACCTTGTTTCCGAAACGGCAGACCCGTGGGGTCCGCCCTATGTGCTGGTCAGGGGGTTACAACCCCCAGGTTTCTCTGGAAAACGGCCGGCCTTTATGGCCATCCGGTTGAGCCGTCGCGGGACCCTTCAGGGTCCCGCCTCCTGGAGTCGCCGGCGGCCGGCACAGCCGGCCGCCCCTGCTGAACCGTCGCGGCCTAAGGTCGCGGCTCTTGCTCGATCAGCATGGCGCGACGGCGCTGCGCCCCTCCACAGTGGCCCACTCCGGTCACGGCCTCCCTCGGCTTCTCCGGCGCGGCATGACGGCGCTGCGCACCACCTCTGCGGCCCGCTCTGACCGCGGTCCTATTCTTTCCCGCATGGTGCAACAGCACCGCGCCACACCTCAAATGTCAACGTTGATCAACAAGAAAGTGGGGAGGAGAATCGACAGAGTTTGTGTGGTCCGATCTCCTCCCGTTATTTCGATAACAAGTGGCTAATCTAAACGAGATGCCCAACGACAAAACAAAACATGATTTTATTTCATTAAAATTAAACTTAACCCCTACCTCGAAAGAAGTTCGCAGTTGTCAAGCGTCGCGGATGATGGCGTCGTCTCCGTCACCGTCGGTGTGCACCTGAGGAAATGACGTCTCTTCTTTTATCACGAAGGGAAGAAGATGATTGTGCGCGTTGGAGAGTTGGTGTTCTTCTTTGAAGATGAAGTTCTTCAAAAGTGACAAGAGCTCTCTCCTCCAATACTCAACACAACAAGCTAACCAAAATAAAATAAGCTTCCCCTTATTTTATTTGACTTTGTCATGCATTTCAAAAAATTACAAAATTTTAACACTTAATTCAATTAATTGATTAAGTGTGTGTTGGCATGAATTAATGTGGGAGAGTGGGGAGAGGAGGAGTCACTTAATTAAATACAAGGGGTTTAAATGGGTTTAAGGGAATGTGAAGGGTTGGGACTCGTGCAGGCCCCACTCCACATTTATCCTCACATGGGTAGTTAAGATGCTAGTGGGTCCCACCCTAACTCCCCCTTGTAGGATAAAACCACCTTAGTTAGGAATAAAATTGTACCACAATTTTTATTCACTTTTTATTTAATACACTTTTTTTTAACAACTCCTCCCAAGAAAACACATCTTTGATAAAGGTTCTCTTAAGCAATTATCGGTGCTGCGGTTTCATCGGTGCCCTCGGATTTCAATTCCAAGCACCTGTTCAAAAGATAGAAAAACCCACTCTTTCGTTCACTGAACGTACCCAATCTAAACTTCAAAAATTGATTCCAGGCACACCGGGCCTTAGAATTAGGTTCCATCAGAAACTACGTACTCGTAAAATCCCAAAGAATTTAAGAAAAAAAATTCCTTGAAATTTACGAGTCTTTACATTATTCCCACCTTAGGGATTTACGTCCTCGTAAAGCTACAAAACAAACTAGGGAAACTAAAGAAGGTACCGAGCATGAATCTGAGCCTCCTGATCCCATGTGCTCTCCTAGAGGTTCTCGTTCTTCCAACAAAAGCACACAAGAGGAATTGACCATCCCCGTAGGAACTGCTCATGTCAACACTAAACCTCTACTAGAACCCCGTGTAAGTCGCCCCGTGATCGATATCTAGCTCTTTATGCTCGATGATAACAGATAGGTCATGCACACATCTCCTCAGCTAAGATATGTGAATGACATCGTGCACCCGGTGCATCTGAGGTGGAAAGGTTAGGCGGTAAGCCACCTTTCCTACTCTACTGGGGACCCGGAAAGGTCCGTTGAACCTCGGAGATTACTTGCCGCCTCGGCCACATCTCCGTAGACCTTGTCGGGGTGAGCCCCGTATGAAGATGTGGTCGTCACCATCTTACTCCAGTGGTCGCGTCTCCTATCAGCATAGGACTTTAGTCTACTCTGTGCAGTCTTCATATACTCCTGGATAATCTGCACCTTCTCCGTTGTAGCCTGAACCATCATTGGTTTTACACATGCTGACTCCATCACTATCCACAAAGGATATCTGAAACGCGGTCAGCTGCTGTCTCGCCACTCCTAACAGTTGAAAGCCCGATCTCCTACTAAGAGCATCTGCTACAACGTCCCCCTCTTCAGGAGTATAAAATATCACGAAGTCACAGTCCTGGAGGAATTCAAGCCATCACCACTGTCCCAGGTTCATGTCCTTCTGAGAGAAGATACATCTGAGATAATTGAGATGGAGAGAACCGTAAACCATTCGCTCAACAAACAATGGGTGAGACTAGCCAGTAGTAAGAACTCATATCCACCCTTCTTCATCCACGTTCCACCAAAGAGCTGATGGGATTTCTCCTCTGCCTAAAAGAGAATTCTGATCTCATCCCCTGGATGAACCGCGTTCTTTGCATAATACAGTCAATCCTGACATGAACGGTACTCTTTCATGCCATGGAAGACGTCGTAAGGCCTCGACGCTACTACCAAGAGATCCAACTGTTACGCTCACCTCCAAGGGTCAAATCACACTGTCAACAGCAGTGTGTGGTCATTGGGTCTCCTCCATTAGGTATCTCGAAAGTGAGGATCAAGTCCATAGTTTTAAACCGGAACCTCTTAGTATCAACCATACAAAGTGGATAGGAAAGTAATCGTCACAAAGAAATGTGTCTTTTATTACTGCATCTCAAAGTACAAGACACATACAACTACAACAGCGACAACATGGAAACTAAAAACACCAAGAACAAGGGCCTCCATGCCTAGACCCACTCCTGTCCACCTGCTTCCAAAGATCCGTAGTCATATTCTTCAGCAGCCTGAAGCTGAGCTCTCCCATATCCACTCATTCCCTATAGTCAGGGTGGTCATCTGGGTGGTGGTGGTGGAAACACCTCGAAGCGTCGTCCACCTCCATCTGCACGGCTAGCTCCTCTGCCTCTGCCTCCTGATCCTTGAGGTCTGCCTCGATCGAACCTCTACCTCTGCCTGGGAGGTTCTTCATCTATCTACTGATCATCCGAGCGGTAGGTCGGACAGTCATGAGCCATGTGACCTTATCCGCCACATGTGTAACATAGCATGGAAGGTCTGGCTCTATCTCTACCCTTGGTGCCTCTCACTACCGATCCTGAGTCATGTAGTCGACCACCTGTAGGTCTGGCCCTCCTGAACCTCTACGTCGTATGTCTACTGCCAGCTGCAAAAGACTCTGCTATAAGTCAACTAGTGGTGGGTCCCGCTGCTGGAGTCTGTTCAGCAAGGAAACTCTCCACTAAGAGGGTTCACTCCAACACCCCTGCCTGAGTCGGGATGCTGAGAGGGATCGTCGAAGTTCTGATCTTGTGCCTCAGTCCCTGATCGAAGTTCTGGGCCCTGAAGAACGGGTATCGTACCATGTCTGTAGAGTAGCGTGAGAGGTCTGTGAACCTCGCTAAGTACTGAGCTACACTCATTCTGCCCTTCTGCAGATGAAGTAGCTCTTGTATCCGCACCGCTCGAAGGGTGGCTAGCACAAACTCTGCCCGGAACAGGATCTCGAAGTCTTCCCATAGAAGTGACGTCTCGTCATGCATCTGGAGCATCAGGCTCCACCATCTGCCTGATACTACCTGAAGAAGGATGGAATCAAGGATCACTATGAAGTCCGCTGGTGTACCTACTTGCCTGAAGATTCTCACCACAGCCTCCAGCCAATCCTCAGCCGCCTGTGGGTCCGTCTCTCCCCGGAACCTGGATGGCCTCTGGCACTGGAACTCGTGCAGTGTGCTTAAGCGGCGTGCATCGCCTACTGCTGGGGCTAGTGGCATCGGTGGACCAACGGGTGGTAGTACCGCTGGTGCCTCCGCTGGTGCCTCAATTGGATGAGAGCCCTATATTGAGGCCTCATCGCTCGGCGGCCTGTCAGTACGTACAACTCTCGGGGATCTAGCTGGTCGTCCGCGGGTAGGCATCCTGAAAGAACAGATGTGACATGGTCAAACGATTATACCTAGTGAGCTGACCTGGTTTGAGCTGTTTTAAAAAAAAACTTTTTGAAAACACACACACAATCAGTGTTTTCGTGCACTGAGTCGGAAATCAGTAGTCACGGTCCTGGTGTATGGATATGTCGGCCGCCCGCACCAACACTGGACTCCCTGAACTGAAGACCACACTTAGTACCCTTAACACTATTGCTTCACAGAAAGAAAATATTAGAGTCCTAAGTTCTGCGGTAGAACCAACTCCTTTGATACCAATTTATCACGACCCGTCCTTGGGGCCCGTTCCGTGACTACCCCAAGCCTACCTTCCATAGGCCAGGGGCTGGCGACTAGCACCTAAGGCATAAATTCCATTAACTGGGAAGGCATTGCCTTTATAAATCATAAAACACATCCAAATAGAGTACAAGCAGAAGTAATACACTAAGTACAAAAGAAAGTGCTAAAAGGTAAATGGTCCAGAATACAAACCCAACTGAAAAGTACAGCTACAACTGAATGAAAGTAAAACAGAATAGACAAACATCTGGAAGATAGAAGCAACTCCTGGGTTGTCCACCTCGAATCCTACTTGAAGGGTAGGTATAGATAGTGCAGCTCCTGGATCGTCCACCTTGAATCCTACCTAAAGGGTAGGTATAGATAGCCTCCTCAGCGCCCTCATCCGTCAACCCCCTCCGGGTACTAACTCGTCGTGAAGTCCACCTCCGGGTACTGACTCATCGTGAGGTCCACCTCCGGGTACCGTCCAGTCCTAGTACTCTCGATCTCTGTCAGTGCTATCTGTCATCTGCATCCAACACAACGAGGTGCGGGCATAGCCCGTGTAGGGTTGAGTATAACGATACTCATTAGGGACCCCGAGACCCCCATGGTCTCACTAAATCCAACAAGGATATCCACAAATAAGGATCTCAATAGATAACCCTTACTTAGGTATAAGCCCATACTTATACCTAAGTTATCAAGTAACCCATCTCAATCATGAGGTAACACAAAGGTTATGAAATCAATGTATAACCACTAATTAGTTATATGCCTATACATATACCTAAGTTATCAAGTAACCCATCTCAATCAAGAGGTAAACACAAAGTTCACTGACTCAGCTCAAACCAGGATTTTAATTCACGATGATGAAAACATGGCTGCTAGAGAACTCCTCCTCTGTCGAGCACAGTAGTCTTATCACGACTCCGAGGTGACACTCACTAACCTTAGATTGTTGAGGTACTCCTCCTGTCGAGTACCACGGGTCTGCCACCTCACAAAGTAGTGCTCCCCGCCATGGGTATGCCACCTCACACAGTAGTGCTCCCCCACATAGCCTATAGAGGTACTCCTCCTGTCGAGTACTACAGGTTTTCCATATCACAAAGTAGTGCTATTCCGCCATGGTTCTACCACCTCACAAAGTAGTGCTCCCCACTGGGCTAAACAAGTCACTTTGAATCGAATCGGACAAGCAGTCATCAGGTCTCAGCCAGCTACTAGGTCACCGTACTTCGTATGCTCGTCTCTAAGAGGATCTGCTCCATGAGCTACTGTTCGACACTCCAAGTGTCACAAAGTCCCACGAAGAAGTATCTCAAAGAACCGCCTCATCATAGGGGTCTCAACGCAACAGACGGCGCGTCAATCGGACGCTCGGTCTGTGAGTTATTAGCATTTTCGTCCCGGGGGCCCGATTGGTTTTCTGTACAAACCAACCCTGACATATCTCAAATTTACCCCGAAATCTCATAGTTTATACTCAAAGGGACCATTTCTCAATGATATTACCAACTCCACTGACGGTTCATCAAACAGACGTCCTGTCTGGAAGTTATCGGCTTTTCCGTTCCAGGGGCCGGGTTGGTTTCTAAGATAAAACCAACCCGTCCATACTCCAACGGCGTCCAAACCTTAGGTAAAGTATGCCAAAAGATCTGTCACATCAAGAGGAATCCAAAAAAGTCAACGGTACGTCAATCGGATGCCCGAGCTCAAGTTATGAGCATTTCCGCTCCGAGGGCCCGATTGGTTTCGGGTTCGAACCAACCCGGTCATACACAATCTTTGTTGAAAGCTTGAGTGTAATATACCGAAATGACCTTATCGGTCCAAGGATCCCTATGCAACTAACTTTTCATCAATTGGAGATCCATAGCCCAAGATATGGGCGTTTGAACGAACCTGGTCCGAAAATAGGGGGTTCGGGACCGGTCCGACCCGGCCCAATACCCCCTGGGTCGGCCCGAACCGGGTCGACCTGACCCGGGTCCGGATCTGGCCCGGTTGGGTGCGGACCGGCCCGGGTGGCTCGATGTTGGCCGAGAGGGGCGCAAAGGGGGGCTCCGTGCCCTTATTTCTGAAACGGCGGACCCGTGGGGTCTGCCCTATGTGCTGGTCAGGGGGGTTAAGACCCCCCAGTTTTTTTGGAAAACGGCCGGCCTTTATGGCCGGCCAGTTGAGCCGCCGCGGGACCCTTCAGGGTCCCCCCTCCTGAAGTCGCCGGGGGCCGGCACAGCCGGCCGCCCCTGCTGAACCGCCGCGGCCTAAGGCCGCGGCTCTTGCTCGACTGGCGCGGCGCGACGGCGTTGCGCCCCTCCGTCGTGGCTCGTTCCGGTCGCGGCCTCCCTCGGCTTCTCCGGCATGGCGTGACGGCACCGCACACCACCGTCGCGACCCACTCCGGCCATGGTCCCTTTGGCCTCATCGGCTCGGCATGACGGCACTGCGCACCACTGCCGCGGCCTGCTTCGTCCGCGGTCCCTTCGGCCTCACCGGCGTGGCGCGATGGCGCCGCGCACCACCACTACGGCCCGCTCCGGTCGCGGTCCTCTTCGTTCCCATGCGATGCAACGACACCGCGCCACCTTCACCTCAAACGTCAACGTTGATCAACAAGAAAGTGGGGAGGAGAATCGTCCGTGTTTGTGCGGTCTGATCTCCTCCTTTTATTTCGATAACAAGCGGCCAATCTAAACGAGATGCCCAACGACAAACAAAGCACAATTTTATTTCATTAAAATTGAACTTAACCCCTACCTCGAAAAAAGTTCGCATTTGTCAAGTGTTGCGGATGATGGCGTCGTCTCCGTCGTCGTCGGTGTGCACTCGAGGAAATGACGTCTCTTCTTTTATCACGAAGGGAACAAGATGATTGTGTGTGTTGGAGAGTTGGCGTTCTTAGTTGAAGATGAAGTTCTTCAAAAGGGACAAGAGATCTCTCCTCCAATACTCAACACAACAAGCTAACCAAAATAAAATAAGCTTCCCCTTATTTTATTTTACTTTGTCATGCATTTCAAAAAATTAAAAAATTTAAACACTTAATTCAATTAATTGATTAAGTGTGTGTTGGCATGAATTATTGTGGTAGAGTGGGGAGAGGAGGAGTCACTTAATTAAATACAAGGGGTTTAACGGGGTTTAAGGGAATGTGAAGGGTTGGGGCTCATGCGGTCCCCACCCCACATTTATCCTCGCATGGGTAGTTAGGATGCTAGTGGGTCCCACCCTAATTCCCCCATGTAGGATAAAACCACCTTAGTTAGGAATAAAATTGTACCACAATTTTTATTCACTTTTTATTTAATCCACTTTTTTTTAACAACTCCTCCCAAGTAAACACATCTTCGGTAGAGGTTCTCTTAAGAAATTACCAGCGTTGCGGTTTCATCGGTTCCCTCGGATTTCAATTCCGGGCACCGGTTCAAAAGATAGAAAAACCCACTCATTCGTTCACTAAACGTACCTGTGCTAAACTTTGGAAATTGATTCCGGGAACACCGGTCTTCGAAATCAGGTGTCGTTCGAAACTTCGTACTCGTAAAATCCCAAAAAAATTAAGAAAAAAAATTCCTTGAAATTTACAGTTCTTTAAACTCCAAGACCATAATATCTATCTAAACCCAACCATTATAGAAAATTCTATACCCTTTTCCAAATCTCACATCACGACCTAGTCCTACTGACCAAGGATCATTTTATGTTATCTCTCACCAAACTAAGGTCCTATATCACTTATCCATGAAATGATATCTCAACCCTATAACATATAGGATAAAACCTATCTATCAGATCCTCTTTTCGATTAGTATCCTCTTGTTTTCACCTTCTTTTTTAGAGCTCAATCTTGATGTGTTGGGTGATCTCCCTTTTGGGATATTTTTGTGCTCTATTTGTGCATGGACCCTATTTTTTAAGCTCTGTCTTGTTGGTCTTGGTTAAGCCGTGGTGATTTAATCGGATAACTCAGACTATGTGGATTCTTATTGGTTTAGTAACATAGAGGCATATATTTTGTTTTTCGTGATCTCATAAAGGGGTGGGATCAGTGTTGGAAGTCTTGGGATTTCATAAATTATTTACCCGTTGTATAAATCCATGTCAGTTTTAATCCGCACTTGTGGAAGTTTAGATCATTTATGGATATTTAGGGTGATTTATCTTTTGGATAATAATTTCTTATTGGATTTGAATCATTAATAACCCTTTTTATGAAAATGGTATTCATGATGAATGGTTTTATATTGAGATTTATTTATTTATTATTAAATTAATTTATCTTGTTTGTAATTTTGGTGGATTTAGTTTTAACTTGTGAAGCCTCATTTTAATGGAAGTATTTTGATTCTTTATATCTAGTTTTAAATGTATTAAGTTTATGTTTTCCTTTGAAATGTGTTGTGTAATAGTTTAAAGAATCAATGTACTTTTAATGAGAAATATATTGATAAATGTATTGATTCTTTCAATGTATTGGGAAATGTATTCTTGATTCTTTCAATGTGTTGATTATTTCAATGTTTTTATGTATTATTGACTATTTTAATGTGTTATGTCTTATTTGATTATTTTAATGTATTTAGAAATGTATTATTTCTTTCAATGTGTTGTTTCCCTTCGTTAATGTGTCGATTCTTTATGTTTTAGTGAGAATCAACGTACATTGATTCTTTAGTTTTAACATGTGTTGTTTTCCTTGTACGTTGATGATATATTTGATGATTTGGTCAAATTTTCAGTGTCACTATTGTGTTGTTCTGGCTACAGGTTCTAGGGATGCAGAACCTGTAGCTTGTTTTTTTTTAATGCACGAGATAGTGGTGGTTTAAATTGCCGCTATATATAGTATCTTTTTCATGATGTTTTAAACCGCTGTTATATTATGGTATTTGTTTTAGGGAGGTAGTTTAAACAGCTTCTAAATATGAAAAAAAATTACTCAATGGAAGTTTTCTCCACATTAGTTGTGGTTTTTTTGGTAAAAAGTCCAAACTTTAGCGGTGGTTAAAACCACCGCTAGATCCCAGTTATTTTTTAAAGCTAAAACTACCACTAAAACTAAGAAAATCACCACGAAATACGACTTCTATAACACTTTATAGAAACCTCCACTAAATGGAATAAACCACTGTGTATTGAATGCTGACACCCATTTTAGTGGTGGTTTTTTGAAATTTTCTTAGAACAATATAGTGGCAGTTTAAACCACCACTAGATAAAAAACCTCCAATAAATGGGAATTTTTTCATAGTGTCATATAATTGAGATAGGTTAGGTGGGATTATAATTAAATAAGTTATAGCTCTAATTTGATCAAGGATCTAAATGGGATGATGTATCTAGGACTAATATTCCCCTTCTTCTCAAACCTCATGAATTTATTACACGGTGATATATGAAGGAACACTTTATTTCCAACCTCAAACTCAAGGTCACATTGATGATTGTATACATATATTTTTTATCAAATTTGTGCATATTTCATATGATGTTGAATGGTTTGAACCTTATCTATTATCTCTTGGAGAATATTAGGTACCATTAGCTTCCACTCTCTAACTTTTTCCCAGCATGCTGGAGTCAAAAACATCTTTCCATAGAGAGCCTCATAAGGTGTCATTTTAATGCTAGAATAGAAATGGTTGTTATAAGATAACTCCTATAGGGGAAGTTTTTTATTCCAAAATCCTTTTAAATCCATTGAATATGATCTCAATGTATCCTGTAGAGTTTTAATGGTTCTATCATACTAACAATATATCTATGGTTGATAAGAAATACTACAACTTTTCTCTGTATCAAACACTTACTAAAGGCTTCTCTAAAACCTCAAGGTAAATCTCATATCTCGGTCAAATGCAATGGAGAGTGGAACTCCATGCAGTCATACCACTTCTATTATGTATATCTTGGTAAGTTTCTAAAGAGACGAATTTTAATTTATATAAATTAAATGAATTGACTTTGTAAGGTGGTTGACTACCACCCTGATGTTGTTATTTCCTTTAGATGTCCTGGGGAGTACTATAGTGAAATACATGGTTATGTTTTTCCATTTCCATAATGGTATGAGAAATGGTTTTATTATACCCTTATACTTTTATTATTTAGCCTTTATTTTTTTTCATACCAAGCATCAAGATACAAATTCTATAATCTATCTCTTCATATTATCCCATCAGAAGTTTTTATTCAAATCACTATATATCTTAGTGATTTTTGAATGAATATATAAGGATAAGCTATTTCCATCATCCATAAGTTTACTTTTTTGTTCAATTTTTTATGGTATGTATATTTGGGTTCCAACACTTATAACTCCATCATTGGAAAAGTTGAACTCCAGAATATTCACAAACTTTTTTTTGTAGCACCTCATCATCCTTTTAGGCCTATTTAATCTTATCAATAATGTATGGTTGATAAGTTATTTGAGAAATTTAATATGAATATCCTTTTATTATTCCCATTTCTATCCTTTTTGTGTCCAATAAGATTGGATCCCTTTCAATACTCATCATGGATAGGGTTATTGGATCATTTCTACTCATAGAATCTTCCACTTTGTTCATATTCCCAGAATGGTAATAGATTGAATAATTATAGTACTTAATCATATCTAACCACCTATGTTGGTGCATATTGATATCTTTTTGTGTGAATATATACTTGAGGATGTTATGGTTCATATATATGTTACACTTCTCCCTGTAGAGATAATGTTTCCAAATATTTAATGAAAATATCACTAAGTCCAATTCTAGATCATGTGTTGGGTAGTTCTTCTCATGGATCTTTAATTAGTGGGAGGCATATGCTATCACTTTGTCATCTTGAATAAGTATACAACCTGTTTCCTTTTTTGATAAATCACTATAGATCAAAAATACTTCCCTATTGGAGGGTAATGTGAGCATGGGTGTAATGATTAGCCTCCTATTTAACTCTTTAAATCTCTCCTTGTATTCATCAGTCCAAAAAACCTTCACTCCCTTATGAGTTATCTTTGTTAGTGGAATTGAAAATCATGAAAAGTTTCTCTAAAATAAATGATAGTACACATATAATCTAAGTAAAATATGTATTTCCATCATAGATGTTGTTCTAGGCCATCCTTCAACTATATTTGTTTTTAAAGGATCTAAATATATCCCTTTTCTGGTGATAACATACCCCAAGAATGTTACTTTCTCCATCCAAAACCCACATTTTCTATACTTTTCATATAACTTTTTCTTTCTCAAGGTCTTCAGTACAGCATTAAGATTCTCCTCATGATCCTACTTATTTTTAGGCTAGATAAGAATATCATATATAAAGACTACCAAAAATTTGTTGTGGTAATCCCTAAAGACACTAATAATTAAGTTTGTAAAGATATATGGAGCATTAGTGAGTCTAAATGGAATCACTATGAACTCATAGTTCCCATACCTTTTAAGAAAATTAGACTTGGGAATATTCCCCTTCTTCACCTTTACTTATTAATATCTCAACCACAGATCAACCTTAGAGAATTATTGGGCTCCACATTATTAATAGAATAAGTCATTAATCCATGGTAGTAGATACATTTTCTTTATCATGGTCTTGTTAAGATCATGATAATCAACAAAAAGTCATATTGACTCATCCTTCTTCATGGTGAAAAGGACCGGTGTACCCCATATTGAAGCACTAGGGTGTATAAACCCTTTATCCAAATTCTCCTATAGTTGTTTCTTCATCTCTTCAAGTTCAAAAATGGTTATTCTATATAAAGTTTTGGATATTGGTAAATCTCCAAGTATAATTTCAATTGAGAACTCAACCTATCAACTAATAATAAGACTAATAAATTCTTCAAAAAATAAATCAGTGATTTCCCTCACAATGGGAATGTCATCAAGGATGATCTTTTCCTTAGTCTATATTATTTGAGCTAGATACACTTTCTCATAAGACAATAATATCCATGCTTTAGATAATTATTCCAAAGGATATTCATCCTCCTCCCTACACTTGTATATAATCAGAGGGAGATTTTTTATACGTAGGTTGATTTCCTTCTCTGAACAATTTCTATTAGCTCTATACAAGGAAATTCAATCCATGCCTAGAATAACATCAAATTATTCTAAAGGGAATATCACAAGGTTCACTAAGAAACTCAACCAAAAAAATTAACAAGGGATGAGTTATATTATTGGGATGAAATAATTGACCCATTTTTATCTTCACCAAAAACTCAACTTCCATGTTTTGATGTGGTGTTTTAATATTGCTACTAAAATTTTGTGATATGAAATAATACATAGAACCATTGTCACATAGGAAATTTAAAGTTCATGAGTGGATGATAAGCCTCCCTTTAACTATTTTATTCTATTTCTAATAATTTAATTCAAACAAAATATACTTAGGGATGAGAATTTTCAAACTATTAAACACATAAAAGGTAAACTATGAACATTTAATGGATAACTCAAAAATGAAATATATTACTTAACCTATGAATTTTTAGGTTTCAATCAAGTTATCCATGGTCTATTTCCTAAAATAAAATTTTATGGGTATTTTTTCCCTTCAAAATAGTTCATAAAGATCTTTTGGATTTACCAAAAAATATCCCCTAAGAGTGTCAAACTAAGTATGAATCAAGGCCTCTTTATCGTGCACCAGGTGACGATCGGGTTAATACCTAATACACCATTTTCAGGATTATTACCACTAAGTGAAAATATACCAGATCCACATCCACTTTTAGTATCTAGATAGGGATTTGTTGTTTTAAACCCACTCACTCTATACTTTACCAAAAACTAGGGATGTTTTACTATGTTTTAGCCTTATCCCTAAGTATTTCACTAGTGTTTTCTAATCCTAATCCCAAAAAATAACTAGTCTTTCCTCTGATACCAACTATGAAAACCCATATCTATTATACACTTTATTTCATGATTAATTACATAATAACACACTTAATATAATTCAATAAGATCTATAGGTCTAGTTTTTTTTTGGTAAATTAGCTATATAGAATAATAAATTGAATATGGGTACAATAACATTATTTAAAAAACACCAAAACATGCCATTATATTCCATCGATCTTCTAATACTACATAGAATAGCCTAGGGACATACATAAGAAAGGGGTGATCTATAAATCCAAATAAGGGAATAATCAAAACATAACATAAGGTAAAATAGTACATGTGATTCAAGAGGCATAACATGGTGACATATAAAGGTGAGAATCATAATCATAAACATAGAATCATAGAATAAGATGATAACATCAAGGTGACATAAGGAATGTGGTAGCAACATAAAACATGACATCATAAACATAAGTCATGGATAACCACTGATACATCATAACATATAGCACTAAAGATTACTTATCATGCACTATACATGGTATATCATGAGATAGAAAACATTATCTAATGCATTGTAGTTCTATATAATTTTGGGCTCACTCGTCACATTTATATTTTGTACATGCATTTGTGTGCAATATAGATCATACAACATAAGGACATCATTATTAAATTGTAACCCCATGATTAAGAGTTGTGTTTAAAATACAAATAATCCCTAAATCAATGAGGGATAGGTATATCTAGGTTAATACCTTTTACTTTAAATGGGGATGGGTATTCACTATACAAATGTTTGGTAAGGAAAATTATAGGATAATTTCAATAGCATAATGGGTGTACATAAGGATTCCTATAAGGGTTTAATGAAAGTGAAGGGTGTTATATCATTAATTGGATATCATAATGGTGGTAAATTTATATGTAAAAACACATTAAAACATGGAAAATTGAAAATCAAAAGGGCATAATTCAAAGAAACTACTTGAATAAATAGGAGGTCGAGGGAATCTCACACATTGAGATGGTACTTCTAAAAGCTTGGGAGGAGCTTATTAATAGATTCAGAACACCTTGGGAGGAATTTATAGAGGTATAGGGAGATTAAATTCATGATAAATGTGTTCTAATTGAATATTAATGGGAGGTTGGGTGGGTATTTATAGCTAAAGAGAGGGGGATTCGTTATTAATTTCTAAACTTAGGTTTTGGACTCTGTATGATAAAATAATCCAAACCAAAAACATTATCATGGTTTTGGAAAAAAAATCTCCAAATAGCAGTGGTTTTAAATATTTTATAAGGTTAAGAACCAAATTTTTTAAAATAATACCATCGGTGATGTGGAATTGAGTCATGTTCATAAATAATTGATTTTAAAACCTTAAAATATAATATAAGTTTTGGAGGATTCATTAAACGATTATAAAATTAATCAAATAACTTAAAAAACACATTATTTTTAAGTCTAAACACAATTTTGGTCGTTTATAGTTCTTATAGTGTTTATTACAATGCTTTTGGGCTATTATGATGTCATAATACATATCATGTATTTATACCGTATTTAATTTTTACCCAAAAAATCATCTGTCTCTGAAAATTATGAAAAAATCACTATTAGATAATTTTTATGTGATGATTTAAAAAATAATATTTATTTTATCAAAATAATTATCTAAATATTAAAATTTACACCTTTAAATAAAAATCCCCATTTATTAAAAAATATTGGTTTTTACTACGATAATAGTTTTTTGACCCTTATAAAGATTATATTGGACTTCATTAAATTATATTATCATTTATATTAAAATAAATATTATTTAACAAGAATATATTATTAAAATAAAATTTATTTCAAAAATTCTTGAATTTTTTAAAATGAGTGTTTTAATTGAACCCATATATTATATTTTAGAAAAAAAATCAATTTTGATTTCTTCATATTAAAATATAATTTTTATCAAAATCATTTATAATTTATAAAGTAATAATAAAAAAGAATAAATATAATCATTATTTCATTTAAAATAAAATATATAAATTCATACTACTAGGTTCCACATACATAACCCCTTATTACACCAGCGTACACCTTGAGGGTAAGGTGTGTGATGGTGACACTTTCTTAGGGTGGTTTGGAAAACATGGTTTGGTTCATGATCTCGATAAGATTAAACTTCTCCCATAAATATTTCCGTTCATGCTTCGGTTTTTTAATCTTTTCTTGGGCTTGGTAATAGTAAAATCCCAATTATTCCATCATCCTTATAAGCTTAGATATATGGGCTTCATAAGGTATAATACTACTAAGTGAGGTCATCGCTTTTTATGTCTGGGTCAATTGGAATTTATCATAACCATTAATATATTAATCTTCATGGTTACTATACAATAAAAATATTATCAAAAGTTAATATGATTACTATTCTTTTAATTTTGATAGGTTATATCAGTCCAAAAAACCAAAGTTGTGGATGTGTTTTCTATAACTACATTAATTAATAAGAAATTTTAAAAAATGAATTTCCATTTATGAATGTAAGGGTTGTTACACTCTACCTACTCCCAGATCCCATTTTTTGGTCATCACATACTTCTCTCCCTTATATGAAGTAAAAGATACCTATCACTGATAGCAACCAATGTGATCTCAGAAGCTAATCATCCAGCCCATGTCGAGAATCACATCGAAGCTCATCATCTCTAGAATCATGAAGTCTCACATATGTCCATAGCTAAAAACGAATATAGGAAAATCCTAAAATAATTGATCATGGTCCACTTTCATTCCCAATGGTGCGTCGAGGGAAATAAACTCATAATATGACTTGATCAGCAATTCAAGTTCAGCAATAAATTTTATAGGTATACCTAAATAAGAAACTCTGGAATCATTAAAGCTACTAGCATAACATGCCAATCCTTTAGATTATATACTAGTTCAAATATTCCCATAAGTATTTCAACCCATTCATCATAATCTTAAGGGCCTCTAGTGACCTAGAAGAATGGAGAATTCTAGAGTTGAATGTCGTGGAATATTCGACCATAGTTTTGAACTCTTATGCCCAGAACAGGCACTAAAAGAAATACTTCTAGCTAAAGCAACTCGGTTTCCTAAACTATAGAGTAGGTGTGGGAGAATTATTAGTTGTAAACTCCTATGTATATGGTGGTGGAGTAGAAACATCCTCCCTTGCGGGATCATTCTATCCCTACTCGTAAAGTAGTCCCATAAGGATATATCTAGGTGGAATTGTCCAAAATGTGAATGAAATATTTAGGATATTTGAAATCATTAGGATAGATCCTAATCAGTCCATGGGATCGCATAAAGGTTCTCTTAGGATTCTACCCATAACCGAAGGTATACCCCGTCTAGAACTAACCAATGTCTCTATCCATACATGTTATTCACGTTCATATATATACAAACACATCATCATTATTAGGTGTAAATAATTAATGTAAACTGATAGATCAAAACAACATGTAAAATAGATATATCACTCATCAAAGAATACAGGTATATCCTGAAAAGATATCAAAAATAAAGGCATTATATTAGAAAATATTATGTGACACAACAACATGTATATATAGGGCATGTGATCCTAAATACCTAGTCATGATACATGAACACACCCAAAAATATCATAAAATTTTAACAGAAATATCATCAATGGTAACTCGGAGATCTATTACACATGTGTTGATCAAGCATATGAAAACTCCCCCACCAAAGTCCCACACAACTATATATTTTCCACTATATCCCAGGTTATTCCAAAAAGAAAAGAAGAAAATTGTTCTTTGATTCCATTTTGAAACTCCCCAACCCAAACCACTAGGTCTAATACGGAGAGTCACATGACCTCATGTATTCCTCCAAATATGCAAGAGTCCATCAACTAGTAGCAAGGGTATGAATTTCATTAGTGGGGAGACTATACTATCAATATCATATCTTGAAAAAATAATAATAAATAAATAATATCTCATAGTAATAATGTGAAATAAAATAATATAAAATGGTATACATGTCATATAAAAAATAAACAGACAGTATCCCTATGTGAAAATACACACCAAAGTATAAATACAGGAAGTAAATAAATAAATAAAACCTCTGGAGTACATCCCAGTACTGTTCCTAGCTCTATAATCCTTGACTCAACCATCTAACATAGTCCCCTTTTCCTTTCTTGGATCTTTATACATGATGTTTGTATGCACATCAAAATACTTTTATAGGATGTGAGTAATAAAATCCAATAGGACGCCACCAATGCATCTTTATCCAAATATGAAAATTTATAATATGTGTATTCTATGATAACAATAAATGATCAATAAAACAAAAACAATCATATACCGAGCACCTGTGTGCTAACCAAGCCACTATGAACCCTGATCTTACCTGATTTAGCTCTATACCAAAAGAATGGTTTGGAAGTTGAAAATGATCCATAACTATCCAAAAGGATAGAAACATGTCACTCGAATTCCTCAAGGAATAAAGTGATAATTCCACTTAACATCCACAAGACATCAAGTTCTGACATGTTATCTGGTATCCCTAAGGAATCAAGTTCCATTTGGGACACAAGGATATCATGCCCCTACCCTATATAGGGGTTCATCGTCATCATCATCACGTGTTATGTGGACCCCCCCCCCCCCCCCCTCTAATGGGTATTCATACCATGTTTTTCACCTATCATGATATTAAAAGAACAACCTCCAATGACATGGTAATACACAAAACAAGGCAGATCATAATAAGACAATTATAGTATGGCATCACGAGAATAAAGTAACATTATATAACAACAAGTGATCATCATCATGCATGGTAACAAGCTACTCTAGCTATACTCATGGAAACAAGGATCATACAGGAGTATCATGACAATTTACACACCCATAAACAATCACCATAAATCAAGAACAAGTCATTCTGGCACAAGAGGAATCAAGGAAAAAAGAGAATATAAGGGATTCAAATGATAAGGAACTTACTACCTCAAGTTTGTTGATGAAGAACTCCAAGATTCATCAAAGGATCGAAGAATGAGCATGTCATACACCCATGAATAATGTATCACAGATCAAGGATGTCTAGATCCTATTTTAGTTCATTAATAAATAGGTTTAAAATGGAGTCTCAAGAGAATTCCAAGTCAATAAGGTCATTCTAGAATCACAAACCTGAGGATTCTATGAATTGAGTCAATTTTGAGTTATATCAAAGGAAGTAATTCCAAATCATTGGATTATTTTTTGTTTCAAGAACAAATCATGAATTCCTCCTTAATTCAGGAAGAATGTAGAGACCCAAAGCTTAACGTACATAGAAATTACATTACTTTTGCGGAATACTTAGTACATAACAAAAACACACACACAAGGACCGTAATAGTTTAGTGTCTTTGGAAACTCGGAATATAATCTTCTAATCATGGTGAAAGATCTTCAACATCTCCCATAAAGATCTTCTTTTTTTTAAACCTAAATCCTTTCTTTATGTCCTTGGGAAAAGAAAACATAAAAGGGTGAGCTCAAATTCTCAGTAAGGGTAAACAAAATAAATATCAATCACATCATATTCATAAGAACATAACTTTTGGAAATCTTAACCTGCAAAAGAGAGCATAATTTCATAACATGGGATAAATCATAGTAGTGAAATGTAATCCCAATAATCATAACTTAAAACATGAAACTTTGTGGCATACACACATAATCATAGAGAATCATATCTTATTAGTCAGGACTCATTTCCAAGACTATCTTAGTGGACAAAGTCCATTTCTGAACCAAGTCACCCTCGTTTCAGTCCTGTTTCACTAAACCGGTATAACCTACTGTTCCAGCCATGTCTATCTCATGAGATATAAAATCTTTACCCAATGCATTGGAGGGAGATATAGGTCCCACCCATCTCATAATGATACCATTCTTATGCATGCCACAAAATCATAAACCATACATCATTGCATAACCCATGTAATAAAAATGGGAATCTTAAACATCATGACATCATAAAACAATTCATATACGATAAAGGAATTCATAAAAATAATTCCATCACAACATAATCAAATCAATGTAATAATAGGGATAAAAACAAAACCCTTTATTATCATAGATGGAAAATAATTTTGATAAAACACTTGAACTTCATTCTTGAGGAAAATATCCTTTCTACTTCAAAAACACTTTTCCTTTCTTAACATGTCATACAATTTTAAACTAAAAGAAGTTGATCAAAAATAAACTTGAAAACTTTTAAAGGATTTTTTTTGGAAATAATGTTTTAAAAATCCATTCATGCCGTATAAGTTAAAAAAACATTCTTCTCGTACTTTTGTCAGAAAAGTCAAAAAGTACCTCGTACGAAAAACGAAAAAAGATTCATTTCATATCCTTTACTAAAAACTCACCGAAGGGTAAATTTGGATTTAAACAATTGTAGTTGGATGGAAATAAAATTACATATTGAGGAAACATGGATGTGGATGATAAAATATACCCCAGTAAATATTAAAGTGTAAACAATCTCGGATAAAAATGAGATTGTGATATTTCCCTTACCTTAGGTCTGATATGCTTCGTAAGTGTCCGAACCTCCTGTATAATGATTTAAATAATGTTATTGACTTATTTCAGAATCATACTTATTGTTATGATATCATATATGGTCATATT
The DNA here is from genome assembly GCA_963277665.1 of Viscum album. Classification (NCBI taxonomy): domain Eukaryota; kingdom Viridiplantae; phylum Streptophyta; class Magnoliopsida; order Santalales; family Viscaceae; genus Viscum; species Viscum album. Next base: position 1,271,654,268 of record OY728125.1, on the reverse strand, counting down.
CTTAGCTTCTTATTAGTAATATTTCATTACTACTTGTTATTTGGGTGTTTATTACTTTTTGTTCTTATGCGTGTTTGTCGAATAAATTCTTATTCTTCTCTTTAGGTTATAGATACCTCATTTCCAGAATGGTATTAGTGTAACATATATCATATTAATTAATTCAATTCATTTATATAATCATTATTCAATGAAGATCATGTAGAATGAATCGCATCACATCATGGAGACGGTATTCCGTACGTACGCACGAGCGATGATATCGTTCCCATGATCGTGGAATTGTATTGGAGTGTATGTATACTATTTAATAATCAATATCACTTTATAATATTCATATATAGTCATTATTTATACCATTATACCCATCCAATTAAGGTGGTGGTGGAAAATAGATTACACCACGGCGTGGAGACGGTATTCCGTACGTACGCACGCGCGGTGATTTCCTTTTTCCGTAGGATGGATAGAAGGTTAATTAGAGTTGTTTCATATTTATAATAACATATAAGTATATAAGAAATACTTATGTTATTACTTTATCATGAAACAACTAAATAAGAAGAAGTTGAAGAAGAAAGAAATTGAAAAAGATCGGTAATGGATATTACCTCTTTTTGACGCGCCTTTTCTTAACCTCCACTTAAAGAACTAAGTATGGTCTTTGAAGAAGACCAGGACCTCTAGGATGATACTAGGGAAGTTTAGAAGATATTTTGGCAGGGGTTGGTTGATCTTGAAGGCTCAAAGTGGTGTGAGGAAGAGAGGGAGGAGGTGCCCTTTTATAAGGGAGGAGAGGGGCACCTTTGGAATAACTAAAAATATTATTTTATTATAAAGTCAAGTTCGGTTTTAAATAGCTCCAAATTGATTTATTTCGAAGCTAAGGTAGGGATGGGTCGATATCCTCTCATCCAATAGAATTTAGACAAGTTTAGGTTCCTATTTTAACCTTATCATTTAGATTTAACATTAAGTTAAATAATTTTACTTTTACCGTGTCTTCTTGTGTTCTTACACTATAAGGTTAATAAACTTACTATAAAAATAAAAAAGAACCCCAAGTTGTTTATTATTAATATATATAACCTTATATAAGTCATTTGGCCAAACCATAGATTTTTAAGAATAAAGTAACAATTAATAATATAATATTTGTTTTAAAAACTATTTTATGTCAATTTTGACACTATTTAGTAATTGATTTTTGTGAAAATCATAACAGAATTATTAGTTCCAAAAAAGTTAATTAAATAAATACTAAAATGTCATATTAATCTAGAAAATTAGTGGAATTCATAAAAAGTGTCAAATTACATTTATTTTGGTGTTTATAACATCAATTATGTCAATATTTCATTAATAAGTTAATTACTTCATCATCTTTGTGTCATAAATAAATTAAATTATTTAATGTCTAAAAATTACAAATAAAATACCATTATGTAGGAAATCTTTTTATCTTTCTAATGAATATTTATAGTCGAATTTATCTTATTTATAACCCCATATTAAAAATGATTTAGTTATTAAACTTTGATTTTAACTATTTTAACCCTTCTTTAAATAAATTAATAATAAATGTCCTAATCTAATCCAAGTGGCCCTAATTGGTCATATTTTATTCCTAAGTTTGTTTTTGGTCGAATTACACTTGTCCAATAGAATTAGGACATGTTTTAGGGTAATAATAATATCATTTTTACCCTTAATTACCCTATTTACTTTTAACCGTGGTAAAAAAAAGTAAAAAGTTACTATTCACCAAAAAATTATTTTCATCTCATTGAACCACATTTTACTTACTGACATCAACCGTGTCTCTCAGATTTTTGAAATTCCACTCACATAAGCGGTAAAATTAAGTTTTATGAAAAATTCATTTTTTTTAACTACCACTTAGTGGTTTCACTATTCATCAAAAAATGAAAGTTTCCAGAAAAATACCAAAAATTAGGCCTAAGCTATATTTGATATTATGAACTCAAAAATTATGTCTATTTTACCAAATTCAAAACATATTAGTTTCATTAATTAATTTAAAAATTAATTCCCGTCGTCAAAACAAATAGCGTGTTCTTAAGAGATAATAACTATCAAAAGATTTACACTTGTTTATGTCTGGTTTAAATGTGAAATTACATCCAATGAACAACATTGTATTTAATTGTAAAAATATATTCTAAATATACTTTAAAACCACTCAAATTAATAATTTATCACTATTAATTATTTCGATTAAAAAAGTTTTTTTTAATTAAAATTTAGTAATTTTCACTATTCATCAGAATATGAAAGTTATCCGAAAAGTACCAAAATTTCACCCTAAGCTAATTTCGATATTCCGAATCCAAAAATGAAGTCCATTTTGGAAAATAAAAATTTTAAAATTTCAAAAAGTGGTTATTACTATTCATAATGGCTAGTTTTAATAATATTTTAATAGCATATCATTGTTTAGTGAAACTCGGTATTGCGTATGACGCAAGCTATCGAGGAAGGTCGTGATTTCGTGTAAAGCAAGCCAATCAAGTGTTGTGTAGAAAAAGATTCCTTTGATGATTTATATAACATAAAAGTCTCAGGTGTTACATTCTACCCCCCTTAAAATGAATTTCGCCCTCGAAATTCATCAGGGTTATAAATGGTTTACTATTCGAAAGTTTCTTTAATAGAAACCCACATCGTAAAAAGGAATACCAAAACCAATCTTTAAAAAAAAGTATGAAACGTAATGGTTACCCAAATAAACTAATCACTAGGTTTCACAAAGGAGAACATAGGTGAAAATATGGATATGGAAGAAAAATCTAACCATCAAGTTCTGATGGAGAGTGGTAGAGAACATGGCTATGAAAAAGCCAACAATCACAAAGCCATAAATTTGTGATGATCTAAGGTACCATTTGATTCATCAGATATAAGGGTAGTAGGACAACATTTTTTGTTTTTCAGGATCATTTCCCTAAAGTTGATGAAATTGGAATTAGAAGAAATACTTTCGTGATTTTGGTATAGTCTCATTGTTTGTCATTCTTTGGACAATTTCCACTTCATCTCTTAAAGAAATGAAGTTGAATTTGTCAGTCGTGATGTGTTAGCAGATCATGTGATAGAATGATGGGTCATTCCATCTGTCTCAAACAAAAGGTTATAAAAGTTATCAAAAAAATACATAAGTCCATCTATAGTGAGATTAATCTTATATAGTTCCTAAAATGGACTTATACTGCTTAATATAATAAAACTAGTTTCTACTAAACAGGGACTTCCTATAGGCCAGTGGTAGGCAAAAAAGGCCAGTTGCACTTTGGTTGTGGGTTCGATTCTCATAGCCTTGTCCGACGCGATGGGCTGCCACCCGTCCTGCAGGTTGTCCTTTTTCTAAAGCTATATTACTATAACATCCCATCAATAATATCGAAAAAAGTTCTATCCTAACTTATGTCCAACATAATCCATTCCAATCTTTAGGATTATCTAAAATACTTCGGTCCAAGCTCATAGTATAAAGAAAATGATCACGTGAATGCCATCATTTATCCCCCATATATCATAAGATATATCTTGTTGGTCAAATTCCAAATATTCAAAGGCCTTAATCATGTATTCTCTTGAATACCCATTAAACCTTAGTGAAAACATGTATGCCGTTAAAAGTTAACACTTTCCACATACCAAATCCTCAAAATTCTATATACTCAAACCATGATATCACTTAGTCCTTATATCAATCATGATCTCATGAATACTGTCAAATATTTCATTTTCTCATTTTCCCTTCATTATGCGCATATCATCTTTTTTTCCAAAAATATCTCAATCACTTTCCATGGTTATCGGTACCATAAAATTATTGAAAACCACAATAGACCAATACATAAATATTCCAATATTCCACGATAATATATACAACATTATTTTGGAATCCCATTACATAATCATTCAACCACATCGTTGTCATATTCAACATCGCCAATAGTGATCGCATGTGACTTCCCTTTTTCCTTTGCCTTAAGCGGTTGCTCATGTTGATCTTCACTAACCCTTGGATTAGGGCATTTATTGGCATAATGTCCCATCTCCTTGCACTTGAAACATTGAAGTGTAGTAGTTTCATTCTGTGTATCCCTTCCTTTGTTTGCATCATTAGACATCTTCTTCCCATCATTGCGGCATTCAAATGCCCGATGACCTTCCTTTCCACATTTGAAACATTTACTTGTCCCTTTAAGACAATCTCCACCATGCTTCTTTCCACACTTTGAGCATAAGGAAACATTCATCTTCTTTTCACCATTATTCTGAGATTTCTCCTTGAACTCCATCTTTCATTTCTTGTCAAAACTATGAGATGGATAAGTAACACCTACTTATATTTCTACCTTGATAGCACAACTCACAATTTCTTCATAGCTACTGAAGTCTCTTATAGCTAATGCCCTTCAAAGATTTGGTTTTAAGCCACTGAAGAATCGATCAACTTTACTTTCAGGTTGGATAATAATACCAGAAGCGTACCTTGCAAGTCTTGTAAAATTTGCTTCATAGGTACCAACAGATTCATCATCCTTTTGCTTCAGTTCAAGAAACTCTTTCTCCATCTTTGTTCGGAGAATACGAGGGAAGTACTTATTAAAAAATAAGTTCTTGAACTCGTCCCATTCCATGGACTCAATTTCATCTCTTGGCCTCGTATTCTTGATAAGATTCCACCATTGATCAGCATCACATTCCAAACGATACACTGCTAAGATGACTTTATCATGTTCAGAACATTGAAGAACTGAAAATATCTTTTCAGTAGAACTAATCCATTGTTCAGAAACAAGTGGATCAGAAGACCCACTGAAAGAAGGTGGACATTGCCTCATGAAGGAATCAATAGAATATTGTTCCCTTCTTTGCTCATTTGGAAGTCCAGAATGATTCATAGCTTGTGTAAGTATAGCAATAAGATTTTTCACTCCATCTCCCATAACATTTGTTTGTTCAGGAGGAAAATCATTTCATTGTCCATTGCATTGATCAACACGGTTCCTTCAGGTTCCAGCCATCGTCTAAAACCCAAAAAGAATAGTGTGAGAGGCAAAAATCATTCTAGGGAAAACAACATAATAAAGGGGGAGTACCTTCAATATCTAACATCTTAGGTTTAATTCTAAGATCATTAGCGCGATTCTAGGACTATAACCTATACTTATACTTAACCTTAGGTACATCCCTAGACATACCTAAGAAATATCTCTAGGGATCTCACTAAAGTTCTCGCATCCTAGTTTCCAAAGGTTGACTAAACCTTTCCTCTGATACCAACTGTAGAGACCCGAAGCTTAACGTACATAGACATTACATTACTTTTGCGGAATACTTAGTACATAACAAAAACACACACACAAGGACCGTAATAGTTTAGTGTCTTTGGAAACTCAGAATATAATCTTCTAATCATGGTGAAAGATCTTCAACATCTCCCATAAAGATCTTCTTCTTTTTTAAACCTAAATCCTTTCTTTATGTCCTGGGGAAAAGAAAACATAAAAGGGTGAGATCAAATGCTCAGTAAGGGTAAACAAAAGAAATATCAATCACATAATATTCATAAGAACATAACTTTTGGAAATCTTAACCTGCAAAAGAGAGCATAATTTCATAACATGGGATAAATCATAGTAGTGAAATGTAATCCCAATAATCATAACTTAAAACATGAAACTTTGTGGCATACACACATAATCATAGAGAATCATATCTTATTAGTCAAGACTCATTGCCAAGACTATCTTAGTGGACAAAGTCCATTTCTGAACCGAGTCACCCTCGTTTCAGTCCGGTTTCACTGAACCGGTATAACCTACCGTTCCAGCCATGTCTATCTCATGAGATATAAAATCTTTACCCAATGCATTGGAGGTAGATATAGGTCCCACCCATATCATAATGATACCATTCTTATGTGTGCCACAAAATCATAAACCATACATCATTGCATAACCCATGTAATAAAAATGGAAATCTTAAACATCATGACAACATAAAACAATTCATATACGATAAAGGAATTCATAAAAATAATTCCATTACAACATAATCAAATAAATGTAATAATAGGGATAAAAACAGAACCCTTTATTATCTTAGATAGAAAATAATTTTGATAAAACACTTGAACTTCATTCTTGAGGAAAATATCCTTTCTACTTCAAAAACACTTTTCCTTTCTTTACATGTCATACAATTTTAAACTAAAAGAAGTTGATTAAAAATAAACTTGAAAACTGGTAAAGGAATTTTTTTGGAAATAATGTTTTAAAAATCCATTCATGTCGTATAAGTTAAAAAAAACATTCTTCTCGTACTTTTGTCAGAAAAGTCAAAAAGTACCTCGTACGAAAAACGACAAAAGATTCCTTTAATATCCTTTACTAAAAACTCACTGAAGGGTAAATTTGGATTTAAAAATTTTTAGGTGTATGGAAATAAAATTACATACTGAGGAAACATGGATGTGGATGATAAAATACACCCCAGTAAATATTAAAGTGTAAACAATCTCGGATAAAAATGAGATTGTGATATTTCCCTTACCTTAGGTCTGATATGCTTCGTAAGTGTCTGAACCTCCTGTATAATGATTTAAATAATGTTATTTACTTATTCCAGAATCATACTTATTGTTATGATATCATATATGGTCATATTCTTAGCTTCTTATTAGTAATATTTCATTACTACTTGTTATTCAGGTGTTTATTACTTTTTGTTCTTATGCGTGTTTGTCGAATAAATTCTTATTCTTCTATTTAGGTTATAGATACCTAATTTCCATAATGGTATTAGTGTAACATATATAATATTCAATCATTCAATTCATTTATATAATCATTATTCAATGAAGATCATGTAGAACGAATCGCATCACATTGTGGAGACGGTATTCCGTACGTACGCACGAGCGATGATATCATTCCCATGATCGTGGAATTGTATTGGAGTGTATGTATACTATTTCAGAATCAATATAACTTTATAATAGTCATATATAGTCATTATATATACCATTATACCCATCTAAGTAAGGTGGTGGTGGAAAATAGATTACACCATGGCGTGGAGACGGTATTCCGTACGTACGCACGCGTGGTGATTTCCTTTTTCCGTAGGATGGATAGAAGGTTAATTAGAGTTGTTTCATATTTATAATAACATATAAGTATATAAGAAATACTGATGTTATTACTTTATCATGAAACAACTAAAGAAGAAGAAGTTGAAGAAGAAAGAAATTGAAAAAGATCGGTAATGGATATTACCTCTTTTTGACGCGCCTTTTCTTAACCTCCACTTAAAGAACTAAGGATGGTCTTTGAAGAATACCAGGACCTCTAGGATGATACTAGGGAAGTGGATAAGAGATTTTGTCAGGGGTTGGCCGAGATTTAAGGCTCAAACTGGTGTGAGGAAGAGAGGGAGGAGGTTCCCTTTTATAAGGGAGGAGAGGGGCACCTTTGGAATAACTAAAAATATTATTTTATTATAAAGTCAAGTTCGGTTTTAAATAGATCCAAATTGATTTATTTCGAATCTAAGGTGGGGATGGGTCGAAATCCGACCATCCAATAGAATTTAGACAAGTTTAGGTTCCTATTTTAACCTTATCATTTAGATTTAACATTAAGTTAAATAATTTTACTTTTACCGTGTCTTCTTGTGTTCTTACACTATAAGGTTAATAAACTTACTATAAAAATAAAAACGAACCCCAAGTTGTTTATTATTAATATATATAACCTTATCTAATTCATTTGGCCGAACCATAGATTTTTAGGAATAAAATAACAATTAATAATATAATATTTGTTTTAAAAACTATTTTATGTCAATTTTGACACTATTTAGTAATTGATTTTTGTGAAAATCATAACAGAATGATTAGTTAGAAAAAAGTTAATTAAATCAATACTAACATGTCATATTAATCTAGAAAATTAGTTTAATTCATAAAAAGTGTCAAATTACATTTATTTTTGTGTTTATAACATCAATTATGTCAATATTTCATTAATAAGTTAATTACTGTATCATCTTTGTGTCATAAATAAATTAAATTATTTAATGTCTAAAAATTACAAATAAAATACCATTATGTAGTAAATCTTTTTAGATTTCTAATGAATATTTATAGTAGAATTTATCTTATGTATAACCCCATATTAAAAATGATTTAGTTATTAAACTTTGATTTTAACTATTTTAACCCTTCTTTAAATAAATTAATAATAAATGTCCTAATCTAATCCAAGTGGGCCTAAATGGTCATATTTTATTCCTAAGTTTGTTTTTGGTCGAATTAAAATTGTCCAATAGAATTAGTACATGTGTTAGGGTAATAATAATATCATTTTTACCCTTAATTACCCTATTTACTTTTAACCGTGGTAAAAAAAAAGTAAAAAGTTATTATTCACCAAAAAATTATTTTCATCTCATTGAACCACATTTTACTTACTGACATCAACCGTGTCGCTCGGAGTTTTGAAATTCCACTCACAGAAGCGGTAAAATTAAGTTTTATGAAAAATTCATTTTTTTTAACTACCACTTAGTGGTTTCACTATTCATCCAAAAATGAAAGTTTCTAGAAAAATACCAATAATTAGGCCTAAGCTATATTTGATATTATGAACTCAAAAATGATGTCTATTTTACCAAATTCAAAACATATTTGTTTCATTAATTAATTTAAAAATTAATTCTTGTCGTCAAAACAAATAGTGTGTTCTTAAGAGATAATAACTATCAAAAGATTGACACTTGTTTATGTCTAGTTTAAATGTGAAATTACATCCAATGAAAAACATTGTATTTAATTGTAAAAATATATTCTAAATATACTTTAAAATCACTCAAATTAATAATTTATCACTATTAATTATTTCGATTAAAAAAGTTGTTTTTAATTAAAATTTAGTAATTTTCACTATTCATCAGAATATGAAAGTTATCCGAAAAGTACCAAAATTTCACCCTAAGCTAATTTCGATATTCAGAATCCAAAAATGAAGTCCATTTTGAAAAATAAAATTTATAAAATTTCAAAAAGTGGTTATTACTATTCATAACGGCTAGTTTTAATAATATTTTAATAGCATATCGTTGTTTAGTGAAACTCGGTATTGCGTACGACACAAGCTATCGTGGAAGGTCGCGATTTCGTGTAAAGCAAGCCAAGCAAGTGTTGTGTAGAAAAAGATTCCTTTTATGATTTATATAACATAAAAGTCTCGGGTGTTACAAAGAAAGTATTGGTTCTATCCAATGATGATTAGTCTATCATCAATCTGTCAATGGAAGAGAGATTCAATATGAGATTCAATAAGAAAAAGGTCTCATGATGATTATTCTAGAGAAAATTTCTTAGAAACTACCATCATTATTCATAATTATAACTCTATACAAATGTTTTTTCATTGATATATCAAATCCACCACCAATCTACCATAGAATCATCAATAGATTAAGTGTATGTCGTTAATCCTCTATTAATAAGAGGTTTAGGAAGGTGATTTATGAATACTTATCTGTAGAACATCTATTATCATTATAAGATCTTGATCTAATCAAGAAATGTTTTCAACACACTAGATATTCCACTAATATATGAATAAATGGAGAAAACTTCATTATATCTTCATTGAAAATACAGATCTGACATAAATCCAAGCTCATCCATCAAGGAGGAAGAAGTATTTGTCATGGATATAAGAATAGATTATCATTATAGTTTAATAAAATCATTACAATGATGAAGGATAAAGGTAAGGTGAATGAGAGAGTTAAAGATGCAAGAGGGGAGGTATCATATTATAATTAGGTTCTTAGGGTTCATAATTGGGGTATTAAATAAAGGTCAAACTGTGTGGGATTAAGATGTTTAGGATGCATTTAATGCACCCCTATAATGAGCACACTAGCCGGATTGTGGAACCATCGGTTGGTCGGTGTGCCTATTAGAATTTTTTTCATTCTACCTCAACCCCCGGTTGGCTGGTGGGGTCTACAGAAAAATGAAGACCCACTAAAACCTCGTTGGATGGTCGGTGGGTTCAACGGGATAGTTGGTGGCTATTTTATAGCCACCTCAATGTCATGACCTCCTCAAATCTTCCACATTTTGTTCCTAGGATATTATTCTCTAAAAATAATCCTTTTCAAAACCTATTAGAGAAGAACAAAAAAGAAAAGGAGGGTTTCATTAACAACAACATCTCATACATCAAAAACAAGAGGGGTGTTACAAGTAGGATGTTGAGAAGATTGTTAACATGTTGATGATATTCTAGAAATGAATAGAGTTTAATCATGGATAATTATTTAAGTATTCAATATAGAAGAAAATTATATGAAGTAAAAATGATATGTTTGTCACACCACATTAGTTTCAGTGTCATGGAATCAAAGTTTTAGTGACCAAGACAACATAAAAATAATATTTTGTCTATCATCAGATTTCTGATTACCTTCATTAATGTTCCTATAAGTAAGAAAGTATAGTGGTTTTCTATAGTTGGTGGCTACTAGCCTTCTGGTAGTGTGTAGTGGAGATCCATCATCTTTCTAAAAAAACACATAAGATTTTTTCTATGACAATATAGATTGATAATTTCTACTGGGATTCACTTAGAATGAACCCTATACATCCCATATAATTTTATAAAAGTGTGTTGAAAGTTTATATATAGATCAAAGACTACAATTAAAAGGTAATTTTATGGATGTTAAAGTTAGTTTCTCATTTTTGAATTTTAAATTAAAAAATAAAAAAGGGTAAGTGTGTTAAAATATAAAGAGTTATATTTTAACAGAATTGTAAGAGTAAGGTGAGTGTGTAAAATTATTATAACTTAATAAAATCCAAGAGGAAGAATTAATTCCTGAAAGAACTTTGTTTATTCATTTTTTGACATGTGATTACTCAAAATATAGATTGAATACTTGTAATAAATAGTGTAAAGATTATAGTGTTTGAGGAAATGGTATTTTGGGTATCTCATTATTATCTAAAGATCCAAATGTGTGATTTTCTTCAAGAAAAATCATAATAATTAAAGTATTTGGATTTTTATACTGAGTGATAATATACTAAAATTAGAGAATTTAGTGTTTAATAGTTAGTAAAATTTTGAATATGTGAAGAATAGTGTTCATCTATTCAAAAATGGAGTTTATTCTTTATTGAAGGATCCTCTATGATTTTTGGTGATTCAATAAGAATCTTGGGATATATTTTTTGTTATATTACTTCATTATACCATTTTACATGTATGAGAGAACTCATTGAAGTTGGGATACTTTCATTGTATCACAAGTTCAGGAAACACCCTACTTGTTTGTATTCATAGGGTCATGTGGTCATGGAGTATTTCATGTCATTCTAAGGATGTAGTTATTCATATTAAATGAAAACCCACATAAATATTTGGTATTGATCACTATTTTATTGTGTTTATTTCCACTAAAAATAAATAAAAACAAAAACATAGCTAGTTATTTTTTATATAATTGATAAAAGAAGGTTGAATAATAGTGTCTATAAAATCTAAGAAGAGAGGAAGTGTATACACTGATTCACCCCCCCCCCCCACACACACACACACATCCTCAATGTATTAGGATCATACTTAGGTCCCCATAATTTATAATCAAAAAGTATTTTTATGAATGCTTCATAAATTAAATATAAACATATTATATGGATAATTATTTATAATTTATAAAAAAATTTAAATATATTACATTTCATAAATTCAAAAAAAAATATCAATATATTATTAATGATATACATATATAGTACAATAAAATTTAGTCTTTCCCCTTATAATACCATGTTGCAAAAACTTATCACAATTATGTCATATACTATGGTATGAAATTATAGGGTGTGATATCAATATATCACATGCTATGATATCATTAAAGTAGGATATTACAACCCTTTGGTCATGAATATCACAAGTTGTGATTAAAAATCACACACTATGGTATCCTAGTATTTTATATATTTTATATTATAAAATAACAAGATTCACTACTACAAAATAGGCCTTTAACAGCACTAATCTTTATCAGTGCTAGAAAAAAACATTGATAAAGGTTCCCTTTATCATCGCTAAAACAAGCGCTCATAAAGGGTCCCTTTTATCAGTGCTTTTTTTCTAGCGTTGAGAAACTTCACCCTTTATCAGCGCATTTTTTTAGCATTGATAAAAGGTGAGCTTTATCAGTTCTTTATTTTTAGAACTGATAAAGGGCACCCTTTATCAGTGCTTTATGTTTAGCATTGATAAAGTGTAACCTTTATCAGTGCTTTATTTTTAGTGCCCATAAATAAATCCTTTATGAGTACTTTTTTAGCTCTGATAAAAGTCTAAGTAAAATGAAATAATTAAATGAATAAAAAATAAAATTGATTTTATTGAAAAATTATTAAAAAAAAATATTTATTAAATATTTATTAATAAAAATGAATAAATTTATTATACTATATATAAATTATAAATACTAATAAATAGTATATATTAAATATATAGATATATGTAAAATGAAAATTAAATAAATAAAAATTAAAATAAGTAAATTAAAAAAATATATATTAAACATTTTATTAATTAAATAATTATTGATAATGTTAATAAATAGTATATACTAAATATATAGATATATATGCATGTATATACATATTATTTATATAATAAAAAATATTTATTCTTTATATTAATTAATAGTAATATATTTAATGAATAATGGTTTATAATTAAAAATTAATATGAATTAAAAATACTGACTAATTACATCGAGTAATGGACATAATTGAATGTCGTTTGATTTTTCAATTTAACATAGATCAAACGTATTATATTGATTTCACATATACATAATTAATGGATTTTTATATACAATGTACACACACAAATATTTTTTTAGGAATTTAATAAATTTTTACTATTTATTTTTTATATATTTATTTACTATGTTTAAATATTTTCAATATGTATTTATCTTTATTTCAATATATATCCATTTTTTTATGGTTTATACTTAGTTAATCAAACTTATTTAATTTTTCAATACTGTTAAAGTTCACTCATTACTAATTATTCAATTTTACTCGTTTTTAACATGCATGCACTTAAGACTAAAAATTCATTAACAATGTTAAAAAAATTGTAAAAAAAATATTTATAAATAAATATATTTATAAATAATATTTTTTAAAAAATTATTTATATAATTATAAATAAATAATTATATACATTTAAATAATTATATAATTATAATAAATTTATTTAAATAATGAATATATTTACTATATTTATATTTATATTTATTTATTAGATATATATATATATAATAATAAAAATATATATAATGATATAAATATTATTATTTTTTAAAAAGTATTTATATAATTATAAATAAATAATTATATATTCAAAGAATTATAAAATTATTATTTTATAAAAAGTATTATTATAAGTATTATAATTATATATAATAATTATACTTTTTTTTAAGTATTGTCTTTTTTTAAAATTATTATAAGTATTTATTAGTTCTTTTTTTAGCGTTGATAAAGAGAGAGACTTATCAGTGCTAAAAAACACTGATAAAATCAATCTTTATCAACGTTAACATTTTAGCACTGATAAAAGTGTCCCGATCTATTTTAAGAACCCTAACCATCACAAACCAGTTCATGATATCCAAAGATATCTATGGAATCCACCTGATTTTGGTGCTCCTCATTGTCAAATCCAAGCTCAAATTGAGGCTAAAATTACGGATCCAACTATTCCGAGGCTCAAATACAAGGCTTGAGTGATTCAAGGGTCGAATGAAACCAATGCTCGAAAAAAATCTAGGTTTTTTTATATCTCAAATTTCCCTCAATTATCCACTAAACCTTCTCATCCCACATCCATCTAACAACTCTAGTTGCACTATCCTATAAAAAAACCCCAGAATTCATTGTTTTTTAAATATATTGAAGTATCATCTTCATCGATAGCATGTGGCTCTCCTTGGGACAAAATTAGTACTATGTGAATTGAAATATATAAAACCCAATGTTGGGTCATGTTGTTGAGGTATAATAGGCTCCCAATAACTATATTCCATGACATCTACCTCTTTTCAATCGTCAACTTTTAAAAAATTAATCCATATAGTGGTCGATGTTGGAATTGGTTTGGAATATTCCATTACAAATAACTTGGGAACCTCTTTTTCATATTTTGATTGAGAAATTAATGTTCTATTATTTCCTTGATTCACCTATAAACCAAAGATAATGTTTCACCAATCATGGACATCTCAATATCACACCTCATATAATCCGTAAAAAAATCGCATTGTGATTTTTCCAATCCTAAAATATTATGTCTTAGACATATATGAGTACCAACATCCTTTGATTATTATTCTTCTTGATGTAGAGGTTGTGATCAAATCTACCGCACTAAAAACCAAGATTCTTAAGTATTGATCCAACCTTGAATACTAGGTCCTCAATGATCTATTTATCTTATACAAATAATTATTTAACTGGCACACCTTTATCTCATTTTCATCCATAATAAACCCATCTATATTCTTAATGTATACTCCCCCTTAAGAAATCCATTGATGAACATAGATTTGACATCCATTTGGTATACTTTTAACTATATTTTCACTGAAATAGCCAAGAAAATTAAAATAGTTTCCAACCAAGCTATGGGAGTAAATTCATCATAAATATAAAAACCTTTGATATAGGAGTTCACCTTTCACACTATCCATTCTTTATTCCAATCCACTTTTCCATATTCAGTTAGTTAATTATTGAACACACACTTGGTTCTAATAAAATTTATGTATTCTAGCCTTGGAACAATTTCCCATGTCACATTGTTCTTATTCGGATCAAGCTACTCATGCATAGATTTGATCCGATTATCATACATATTAGCCTCTCCAAATGATTTAGGCACTACTTGAGTAAAAAAATGAGGTTTTTGTCGAGTCTTACTCCGAGTTTTCAAAAAAATTGTTTGATCACCAATGACATTTTATTCATTGATGTTAACCTTTCTTATTGCATTTGATCATCCCTCTTAATTTTCCTCACCATCAATGGCTTATTTTGAGTCTACATCATCCCCATGTGCTCCCCCCTATGCTACTCAATTTAACAATAATTTCCTCTGATGTTTCATCATTATTTTAATTATTAACAATCTACCCATTCTAATTAGTAAAAAATATCTATCAATTTTATCTTGTCATCATAAAAAAATCTCAACCTACCCTTTTTAATTCATTATTTAATTGTCTCGTTATCTAATATGATCAAATTTTCACTACTACAAATCAATTTCCTATTTCAAACAAAATTACCATAAACATTTACTAACTCCAAATCAAAAAATAGTTCAGATAGTTTTTTATACATTTTTAAAAATATATCCATATTTAAAATGATAACCCACTCATTAATACTTCTTAAAAATCACTTCATTTATTTCATCACACATCTAATAAACACTATATATGTTTTACTTTAATCCATATAAAAACATATCATTCTTTAACATTTTCTTTTGGTTTCACCCTTAGGAATCTATAAAAACCATCCATGTAATTCTCACAAATGGGAGGCATTACCCCTTTTAGAGAACATAATAGAGTATAACTATCATCCTCATCAGTTTCATCTATTGAACAATTATTATTCTAATTTTATGCTTGAGACTCATCCCCCATCTCTTTTATTTTTCTTATACTACTCTGAGTAGTATTCATCATATGGATGACTACTACTTTGAGTATTTCAAGTAACATGTGTGCATGTCCACAAGCAATGGAGGATTAGTTCCAAATAAAAAAAATGCAATGATAACTATTTGGAAGATGAGCTGATGAGGATGAAAATTATCAATAACTTTCACCTTTGGATTAATTTAGAGGATAAAACCTATAATAGTGGAGTAATTCTTTTCTTAAATTCTATTACTAGTTTTCTTCAAAGCATACTGAAATTAGTTGATTCAATCAAATGTTGATTTTCCTTTATTATAATTATCCATAACTTTCACCTTTGATAATTAATATATTATGTGTATTTATTTATTTATTATAAAAAATGAATATTTTGTGAACCCAATAGGATATTTTTACTTTCTCTCAAACGATTCAAAGATTTAATTCATGGTATCTTATTTTCTCCTCATCCTCCTCACTTGTTGATTGATTGTTTGATGATATCTATTTGTGTTTTTTTATCATCATTCTTGCTTTATAGTCGGCATATCCCCATAGTCAACAATTTTTGCAGAGTAAAATCATTATCCATATAATTAATTTATTATTTCATATTTATGTTTTATTTATTTATTTATAGTATTACTCATATGATAATAATTTTCTTGTGCAGGTGGATTCTTTTATTCAAATTGGGGTGGTTTGTTCGAAGCTACTCATGCTCATGAGGGATTGGACTTCAATCCTACAATTGAGATAATGACAATAAGGAAATGTGTCAAGAATTCATACAACCATCATGAAAAGGTGAATTCCTATTACTTATTTAATTAATTTTTTCATCATTTTATCTAATATTTGTAAGTTAATTTCCTTATCATTTTTATCTAATACTTATTTAAGTTTTTCATAGATCTTTTGGGAAGTCATATTTTTCTTTCAACTATATGAAACAAGCCACAAAAGATATAAAATAATTCTTTCTTCCAATGTTACCATGTTTTCAATTTTCATTTCCTTTCTTTATTAAAATACCAACATTGTATATTGATTCGATGTTGTTAGTCGAACAACCTTTTTCATTGTTGAAATTTAGAAGAGTAGAGGAAGATCATGTACCCATTTTGGTAAATTCTCATTATATAATGGGCATATGATCTTCCTCTTCTCTTCTAACTTTCAACAATGATGAAGGTTTTTCATCTAAGAACATTGAGTCAATATTCATTGTTGTATGTTCGACATAGAAAGACAATGGAAACATCATAACATTGGTAGTTAGGATTTTTTTTTGAGACTTTGGTACATGTAATAATCAACTACACCTTAATCTGACACACGGTGTGACCGATATGACATCAAGTGCTTATTTTTATTTAAAATTAAGATTGATTTTAGTAAAAATTACTACTTACATACTCAAAACCGAAAAAACATATTCCAATTATTTTTTATAATTTATGGAAATGATACCTAATTAATTTAAAATGTATAGGAATCATCCTCACCTCAATTCGATGCAAGGTGTGACTGTTATGACTCAATGTGTTTATTATTAGTTTAAAATCGACAGTTTAGTTAAAAAAATGTCACTCACTGAAAACAGAGAAAACACACTCAAATTTTCTAGATAATTTAGTTCTTCGATTTATAAGTCATTTTTGAGGTGTAGGAATCAATCTCACATCAAACCGATACACACTGTGATCGGTATGAGTCAAAGTGTGTGTTTCCATTTTAAAATGACATTATAGTAAAAAGGATAATTGACCAACTCAAAACCAAGTAAACACATTTATATTGTTTTGATACTTCAAAAAAATAATCCATAAGTCATTTGAGATGCGTAGAAATTAGACACACCTCAATCTAACGCACGGTGTGACCGGTATGACTCTAAGTACATCTTTTTATTTAAAATTGGCATCAATTTTAGTAAAATTTAAAATTTACCTACTCAAACCAAGAAAACGCATTCATATTGTTTTGATACTTTAGGTAAATAATTAATAAATCATTTTTTATGTGTAGGAATCAGACACACATCAATATGATACACGATGTTCCCGGTATGACTAAATATGTTCGTTATCAGTTTAAAATCGATAGTTTAGTTCAAAAAATGTCACTCACTGAAAATAAAGAAAACACAATTGTATTTTCTTGATAATTTATAAGATAGATTAATAAGTCATTTTTTATGTGTAGGAATAAATCTCACATCAAACCAATATATGATGTGATCAGTATGAGTCAAAGTTCTTGTTTCTAGTTTAAAATGATATTTTACTAAAAAAGAAAAGTGACATACTCAAAACTGAGTAAATGCATTAAAATTGTTTTTATACTTTATTAAAATGATCCATAATAAATTTGGGACATGTATTAATTAGTCACACTTCAATCCTATATATGGTGTGACTGATATGACTCCAAGTGCATCTTTTTATTTAAAATTGACATCAATTTTAGTAAAAAGGACAAATGACATACTCAAAACCAAGGAAACGCATTTATATTGTTTTTATACTTTATTAAAATTATACATAAGTCATTTTTTGGTATTTAGGAATTAGAATCACCTCAATATTATGCATGGCGTGACCGGTATGACTCCAAGTGTGTCTTTTTATTTAAAATTGACATCAATTTTAGTAAAAAGGATAACTAACCTACTCAAAACTGAGAAAATGAATTATAATTATTTTGATACTATATTAAAATGATCCATAAGTCATTTGTGACATGTAAGAATCATATTAACCTTAATATGATACACAATGTGCCTAGAATGACTAAATGTGTCAGTTATCAGTTTAAAATCGACAATTTAGTTCAGAAAATGTCACTCACTGAAAACCGATCAAACGCACTCAAATTTTCTTGATAATTTAGTAAATTAATTCATAATTAATTTTTGATATATGGGAATCAGTCTCATGTCAAACCTATACATGATGTGATCAGTATGAATCAAAGTGTGTGTTTCTAGTTTAAAATTATATTTTAGTAAAAAAGACAAGTGACGTACTCAAAATAGATTAATGCATTTAGATTGTTTTAATACTTTATAAAAATTATCCATAAGACATTTGAGATGTTTAGTAATTCTCCACACCTCAATCTGGTGCATGGTGTGACCGATATAACTCCAAGTGTGTCTTTTTATTTAAAATTGACATCAATTTCAGTAAAAAGGACAACTAACCTACTCAAAACTGATAAAATGCATTTAGATTATTTTTATAATTTAGGAAAATGATCCATAAGTAATTTTTGATGTGTAGAAATCATACACACCTCAATCCAAAACACAGTGTGACCGGTATGACTCCAAGTTATCTTTTTATTTAAAATTGACATCAATTTTAGTAAAAATGACAAATGACTTACTCAAAACTGAGAAAAAAACATTTGGATTCTTGATACTTTAGGTAAATAATCCATAACTAATTTTTTATATGTAGGAATAATCCGCAAATCAATCCAATACACGATGTACCCGGTATGACTAAATGTGGTCATTATCAGTTTAAAATTTATAGTTTATTTCAAAAAATGCTACTCACTAAAAACTAAGAAAACGCACTCATATTTTCTCAATAATTTAGGAAATTGATTCATAATTAATTTTTCATGTGTAGGAATTAGTCTCATGTCAAACTAGTACACTATGTGATCTTTATGAGTTAAAGTGTGTGTTTCTAGTTTAAAATGACATTTTAGTAAAAGGGGAAGTGATGTACTCAAAACCAAGTGAATGAATTCATATTATTTTGATACTTTATAAAAATGATCCATAAGATATTTAGGATTTTTAGGAATTAGCCACACCTCAATCTGATGCATAGCATGGCCAATATGTCTCCAAGTGTATCTTTTTATTTAAAATTGATATCAATTTTAGTAAAAATGACAACTAACCTACTCAAAACCAAAAAAACACATTTAGATTGTTTTTATACTTCAATAAAATGATCCATAAGTCATTTTTTATGTGTAGTGATCATATGCACCTCAATACGATGCATGGTGTGACCGGTATGACTCCAAGTGCATCTTTTTATTTAAAATTGACATCAATTTTAGTAAAAAGGACAACTGATCTACTCAAAACTAAGAAAACACATTTGTATTGTTTTGATACTTTAGTAAAGGAATCCATAAGTTATTTTTTATGTATAGGGATCATCCACAACTCAATACGATACATGATGTTCCCAGTATGACAGAATGCATCTGTTATCAATTTAAAATTGACATTTTAGTTAAAAAAGTTTCATTCACTGAAAATAATCAAACATGCTTGGATTTTATTGATAATTTAGGGGGGGAATCATAAGTCATTTTTGATGTGTAGGAATTGTTACCATGTCAAAATGACACACGATGTGACTAGTATGAGTCAAAGTACATGTTTCTAGTTTAAAATTACATTTTAGTAAAAAAGACAAGTGATGTACTTAAAAATGAGAAAACACATTATAATTATTTTTATACTTTATTAAAATAGTCCATAAGTCATTTTATTCATGTAGGAATTAGCTGCACCTCAATCCGACTCACGGTGTGACCAGTTGACTCCAAGCGTGTCTTTTTATTTAAAATTGACATCAATTTTAGTAAAAAGGGAAACTAACCTACTCAAAACCAATAAAATGAATTTAGATTGTTTTTATAATTTTTTAAAAATATCCATAAGTCATTTTTTATGTGTTTTAATCATCCTAACCTCAATCTGATTCACGGTGCAACCAGTATGAATCCAAGTGCATCTTTTTATTTAAAATAGACATCAATTTTAGTAAAAAGGAAAATTTACCTACTCAGAACCAAGTAAACACATTCAAATTGTTTTGGTACTTTAGAAAAAATGATCCATAAGTCATTTTTATGTGTAGTAATCATCCTCACCTCAATCCAATACACAATGTTCTTAGTATGACTCAATGTATCTGTTATCTGTTTAAAATCGGCATTTAGTTCAAAAAGTGTCACTCACTAAAAACCAAGAAAACGTGCTTTGATTTTCTTGATAATTTAGTAAAATTATTCTTAAGTCATTTTTGATGTGTAGGAATTGGTATCATGCCAAACTAACACACGATGTGACCAGTATGAGTCAAAGTGTGTGTTTCCGGTTTAAAATGACATTTTAGTAAAAAAGACAAGTGACGTACTCAAAACTGAGAAAACACATTCAGATTATTTTGATAATTTAATAAAATGATCCATAAGTTATTTGATACATGTATTAATTATCCTCACCTAAATATAATACACGTTGTGATAGGTATGACTCCAAGTGTGTCTTTTTAAGTGTCATTTTTGTTTAAAATGCACATCATATCGCCAAAACTGAGCAAACGAACCTAGATTTTTTTCTCATCATTCTATATGCTATTACTTAATTAATTTCCTTATCATTTTTATCTTATACTTATTTAGTTAATTTTCATAGAGATAATTTTTTAATATGAACAAGAAATGGTGTGACGTGTAAGAATCAGTTGCAACTCAATCTGATACTCAGTGTTCCTGGTATGACTCCAGGTTTAGTTTAAAATTAACACTTCCTATTAATTTATTTCTTTATAATATTACTAACATAAGAATTTTTTTTCTTATATAGGTGCATTTTTCTCTCAAGTAGGGGTTAGGATCAAAATACAAAGTAAGACTGCTGTTTTTGAATGTATGTAATAATTTTTACTTATGTAATTGTATAAACCAATGTTTGAAATGTCTATAATATAGTGTTTTTTTCTTGTATTTCTATTGTAAATTTTATTTCATTTAAAATATATATTCATAATTGATTTTATAATTTCGTGGTTTTTTTGTTGTTGCGGTGTGTTGTTACAACACACTACACTGGTGCTACAGTGTGTTGTTGCAGCATACCACAGTATATCCCTTTATCAATGATTCTAAAAGCACTAATAAAATGATCCTTTATCAGTGATTCTAGAATCTCTGATAAAAGACTAGGGATTTTAATATCACTCTAGTATTCAGTGCTTCTCTATTACTAATAAAGGCCATTTTTAGTGCTGTTAAAGGTCTATTTTGTAGTAGTGATTTTAACTATGTTATGCCCTATGACGTAACTAATGTAATAACCCAGAATTTTTAAGTGTTTTATGTATTACTTTCATCCCTTCTTTGAGTGTTTTTGAGTTATTCTTTTCTTGGTTGAACTCTCAGGTAGCTTCTAAATGTTTTTGGAAATATTTAAAGGCATTTAAGGGGGTACACAATTTGTATATGATTAGGGGAAACTATGTGGTACTCTCTAGGAAATTGTGTGGCTTGTTGAATAGGTATAGTGGGTAGCGCACGATTGGAGCACGTTTAGATCTAACCATGTTACTTTCCCAAAAAAAATGTGTGACCCAAGACAAAGGTGAAAATCATGGTTGGAATATGGTTTACCAAATTGTGTGAGTGCCCAAAATTGGTAGAGAGACTCGCACGGTTGTAACAAAGTTTAGTAAAATGTGTGTAGAGTTTTAATTAATCTGAAAATTGAGTTTTAAACCCGAATCTATTCATTCTTCCTCCTATGCCTAGGGCTCTCAAACTTAGGGACTCTAATAGTGGTTTTTAGTGATTCTCCTCCCTTCATACTCAAATTACGATGAATCTAGAGTCTTTGGGTCATGATAATTCAAGGTATGTGATCGTTTTTCTCCATTATTCTTGATCTCTCTATATCTTTCCTCTTTCTCTTGGGATAATACATAGATATGGGTTGTTATAGATAGATCTATAGACTATTATTTGATATAATAGAGAATTATTGAATCATTGAAGGATCAAAGCCTAAATATATAGAGAATCGCTTTATCTCTCTCAAATGGATCTAGATCTAATATTGGAGGCAGATCTCATTGGGTAAGCCTAATCAAATTTATGCCCTTATCATGTCCTTCTTGAATCTTATTCTAGAATCCCATTTGTGACAATTGGGATTGGTTCTAGGGATTTATTTAGGTGATGAATATGGATGGATATTATCATTTTTCATCAATGCGCTTGAGGTAAAAAATTCATTACCATGTAGATCCCATGTATAAATTTATTGCCTTGATATTGATCACATCTGTGTGTGTAGACCATGAAACCCATGTTTGATATTGATTTCATGTGTGTGTGTGTCCCATGAGACCATTCTTGATTATGATCACATGTGTGTGTGTGTGGATATGGAGACTCATGCTTGATATGTTATGGTGCACCTATATGTGTGATTCCATATTATGTGTGAATGTCTAGCCTTGAAGGTTTTTCTTCTAGTAGAAAATGGAAGGTGGACCATTTTGGATGGGTTAACCCTTAGAGGGGGAGCATGTGCAACATGAAATGATGATGATGATGATGAACCATGACATGGTGAGGGGGTATGATGGCCTCAAGGATAGACCTGAGGCAACTTGTGGCATGGCCTGTGATATAGACAAGGTATGATGGCCTTGTGGCATGACCCATGATAGAGACAGGGTTTGACAGTCATGTGGCCTGAAATGAGACTTGTTGGCCTTATGTATACTCAAGGATATGTGTTTTGTACCTGTGGTTGAACCATGATAATGACTACCATTATTATTTTCCTTCCATTATAAATCTGAAGTAGGTGCAATTGGGGTTCATAGTGGCTTGGTTAGCACATGATTGTTAGCCACATGATTAATTATTGTTTTCTTATGAATTTATGTATTGTCATGGAATACACCTCTTATGTATGGTGCGTAATTTTTTTATACTCACAATCTGCATAGAAATATCGATTCACATGAAGGCTTCATGATCAGGGATATGGGAAAGGGAAAGGGCCCAACGATAGGAAGCTAAGGAGGGAGATCTTAGTGTTCTGATGTGGTACTGAGATGAGATCTGGATTGATATCATAGTGTCTTATTTATTTTCATTTTATTTTCATTATACTTTGGTTTGACCTATCACATTAGGGGTACTTCATTTATTACTTTGTATGACTTGAGATACCTTCTATTTCATCTGATATAGAATTTTTATTATTCACTTATGTTGTTCCCATTTTTTTATCATTATTATTTTCTTGATATTATTTTGATGTATGACATTTGATATTGAGGATATATTCTCCCCTCTATATCATTTGGACCCTCACTAGTCATAAACCTCTTGCATGTGGGGAGGTTCACATTAGGCCATGTGGTACTCCGGCCTAGACTAAGTGATTCGAGTTAGGGCAGTACAAAGTGGTATCAAATGAGGTTTTTCTTTTTCTTTTATTCTTTAAAATGTTTTTGGTGAGGTATAAAGGCATTAGGTTTTGTGGAAATCAGGAAAAGTAATCATGTAAGTGCCAGGACATCTCTTATGTGATGGACCTCTAAGTTACCAGTGATGGGACCAATGTTATAGTTGTTGCTTTATGTTTTCATGTTGATCCTGAGTATGTTGTGTTTCTATAGTTCATGGGATTTATATAACATCCCTGGTTTTTGATCGGTTTGTTTTTCTAAGTAATTTTGAACTTTTAAGTTTTGGTATAATTCCAAGGGGTTCGGAGGAGTACTAGTGAAAGTAAGGATGGCTTGGGAAATTTAAAACAACTCCAGCTAGAAATAAACACCATGTAACACTTACACGATATATAAGTCATTACACGATGTGCAGTAGGGCGTGAAGTCCTGGGGGTCCAACCCAAGTAATTCACAATGTGTAACTACGTTACACATTGTGAACCTAATACACAATGTTTACTATTTACATGTTGTGTAAGTTTCGGAAAATGTTTTTTTAAGAGCCGGGGGCTCAGTTATTTTCATGCACAGAGGCAGAGGGAACCTTCTCAGTGCACCTCTTCCTTTTCCCCTAGCATTCTTGATATCTTCCCCACCTAGTGTCTGTTTCACTTATTGTCAGTCATGTTGGATCCCTCACAATAAGATCTCAACTCCACTTTCTTCTCTTCCTTGTTTATCTATCCACATGGTGTGATAAATCCATGTGATCTATTTTACCCTATTTTTAGGGAATTCATTTAAAACATCATTTTCTTCTGATTCATCTCGATTTAGAGGCTAATATCAAATGAGCGGGTGCCTACTAGTACAAGGTAGGTGGTGCCTAGATTTCTCATTGATTTTATGGTTATTTTGGGTGTGAATTATATATACACCATGTGAGTAGTCCAAGAGATACCCCTAACAATTAAATGATTGATTTAAAATTATTAAATTGATGATGTGAGATTACTATGGGAATTCTCTTTCTCCATTACAAATGGTCAAGATAGGTGAGGGTCTTGGACCAAATTGGGCAGTTTAGGCATGGCATGTGATTTAAATTAAATTAAATAGTTTATATTGATATGATTGGTTCCATAGGAATGTGACAGGAAAGGTCTGAGGATTGGGGTGATCTTGGTCACTTAGACTGAGGTGAAATGTTCATCAGGATTGCCTTGGCCCAAGATATATGGGGTGATTTTGATCACCAGGTTGGGAGACATGATCATTGGACTGAGGTGATGAGGTTATCAGGATGAGGGCATGGTCTGTGTGATTTGAGGTGGTGTTGACCATCAGGATTTAGTGACATGGTCATAGGGGTACTAGGTGTCATATGATGTGACTTAGGATGTTTGGTGATTTTTTCTCACTTTTTGTTGGTCAATGCACTGTTGGAGTCATGTTCACATAGATAATACTCATTTGAGGTGGTGTTTACCACTCATTATGGGTGGAGGCCCCCATAGACTATGAATATTTGGTGATGGTGTTGACTATCAGATATGTTTGGGGTGATCACCATAGAAATCTATGTGGATAGTGATGTACCATCAGATTATGGTGTTGAGACCATATGTTGGGGGCTCAGGCTCATCATTATACTTTAGGTTGTTGGGTCTGGATATTGGGAGGATGGATATCATCATGCCTTGGTACATCAGATGTTTATCCGAAAGTGTTTATTTATTGGAGTATATATGTCACTATGCCTCGAGATGTACTGATTTAAACTAATGTGGGTTTATGAGTTGAGGTCTAAGGGACCAGGTACTCATTTCAGGGGTGTTCCATATGGACATTGAATATTTGATAGATGGAACATGGTGTTGGGTGACTTAAGTTTAGGTGGAACCTGAGAGTTCACCTGGGTTTCTATTATTTAGGGGATACCTTGGTCTTTATGCCATGGATCATCACCACTACAATTATATATATGTAGATATTTTTTGTATGCCATATATATAATTAGGGGAATGTGTTTAGACTTATAGTGGTGATGGATGAAGCATCTAATCATTTCCTTGTGGTTTTTGAGTACAAGGGAAGTTTTTTATTTATTAAATATGCATGTGTTTCCTTTTATTACTTTTATCATACACCAGTATAATTATGGATGTAAGACAGGAACACGTTAGTGGTGGACTACTAAGGTTATTCTCACACCCTATAAGGGGCCCCTTAGGACTCATGTAGACTTTATGTCTTTGAGATCGGGTAAGGGATAAGGATCTGGAGCTAGACCTTAGTGATCGAGTCATGTTGTTTAGCATGGGATGGATGGAAGGGGACCATGATGGTTCCTCTACATCAAATGGAGTTCCTTTTTTGTTTTTAGAATGATTTATATATTTATATATTGATGGTCATCCATGGTCGTCCCTATATGTTTATTTACTTTTTTATTACCTAATATGATAAGTGTTTTCTATTAATGGTATTGTTTTCCTCTACATATTTTTTTATATGATTCCACTGAGTTGTGTTGCTTTCACTGATTTATAGTCTTCTTATGCTATTATATTTATATCTAGACCATTATTATCATCACCACCAGAGGGTATAGTCTCTCAATTATCACCTCTCATACTTTTGCTTCTAGTTAGAAACCTTTGGCATATGGAGAGGTGCATTTAAGGCCCAGTGGTCAACTAGACCAGATAACTGTTTAAAGTGAATTTAGGTCAGGGCACTGTAAATGGTATCAGAGGAGTTTTCTTCTATGGGATTTGATATCATCATTATTTTGTCTATAAATGGTATCAAAGGAGTTTTATTTCTTTACTTGGTCATACTATTTAGTATATGGTAGACCGTATACTAGGATGTAGTCGAAACTTAGTACAGAGCTCATGTTTGGGTGCCTACAACCCCATGCAAAGGGGATAGACCAAGTTGCTAGGGGTGGGAAATTGATTTTCTCATTTTCTATTTTACATTTGATTTGATTTCCACCTCATGTGGCACACTTGGTTGTGATGTTTACCTATTATATTCTTTTGACCCTTGGACCAAAATATAATGGGAGTTTTGATTACGCATCATGATAGGCACTTAGGCTCATATGATGTATTTTTCTTGGGTTTTTCATTGGTAACCTAAATTGTGTTAAGATGGGTTGGGTTGTTTAAAGTTTCAATAAAGAAGATAAATAGTGTTTCCTACTTATCCTCTTTTAGTGGAATTATAATCAGTCATCCCAGGAATGTGGTCCTAATGATATATGTATTTGATTCTATATGCATGTGATATATGGGATTGACCCTTGTCAGGGTAGACAGGGATTATAAAAGGGGGTGAGTTGTTTAAATTTTCAACAATGAAGCTAAATAGTGTTTTTATATTACATACTTTGTGGAATTCTACTCAGCTTCCCTATATGATATACTTGATATGTGATGCATGACTCAGATGTGGGTAGGAATGGGGCCACAAGGTCGGGTTACATGTGATACCTGATCCTAATATAGGAAGTTAAGGAGCCATGAGGCTGGATGACACTTGATACATGACCTTGATATGGGTAGGTAAGGGTCCATGAGGTTAGATGTTGTGGGAAATGGTGCGGTAGGGGAGTGTAAGGGTGGTGAGATACACTACATGTTATAGCTTTCCCTATCTTTTATATTTATATATATATACTATTATGACTATTTGACCATCATTATTGGTATTCAATGGGATGTATCCTAGATGGATTCCATTGAAGCATCAGGAGGGCGACGATATGGTTTCACTTGAGCATACACAGGATGAGGCCCCTGAGAGTTGGGATGAGGCCCTAGAGGGTTGGGATAATCATGAGTTGCAGGTTCAGGCTCTGGTATAGGAAAGATAGCCACATATGGTAGACTTTTATCCATAGATTGATGAGAATCTCAGGGTAAGATAGGTGCATGTTATAAAGGGTATCAACAGGGGAGCTTAGGGAACTGAGCCATCTATGTCATACTTGACTTGGGATTTCCAGTTTCAGCATCAGCCTCTATTTCAAGGTGGGGATGGACTGTAGGTAGTAGAGAACTAGATCGATTTGGTCCAAACCATATTCGACCATATCGAGACACCACAGGTTAGATGGTGAAGCTATCTATGTATATGCTCAGAGGGCTGAAAAAACACTTGTGTGATGGAAAAGTTCAAAAAGGTAGACATGATGGACTAGCTTTAAAGGATTTCGAAGCTAGGTTCTTCAAGCACTTATTTTGATAGATGATTAGGGTGGACCGAGACCAGGAATCCATGAATCTACAGTAAGGGGATACTTCTTATATGAACTACATGATGAACTTCATAGACCTATCTCATTTTTCACCTGCTATGGTGGGCGATGATGTCACTAGGGTGAGACATTTTGAGGATGGATTATGGCACGCCATCAAGGTACAATTCAATATCTTCAAGTTGTATTCTTTTTCAGAGGCATTCAACCAGGCACTGATAGTTGGGGGGAATAGGACGAATTGGTCTTATTTGAGCCAGGTGATGGCATCAAGTGAGCTGAGCGGTGATACAAATGGTGGAAAGAAGTGGGACTATGAGGAATCTTAGCAGGGCAGTCATGATAGAGATTCAGGTAGACCATTTAGGAGTGGGTCTTCAATAGTGTGCTTCTAGTGTAGGAAGTCAAGGCATGCTCGAACCTTGTGTGATTATGTTCTGAATGAGTGTTGGGCATGTGGAAAGATGGTACATTTGGAGAGGTTCTCTATTAAGCCTTCTAATATAGTTTCAATCTAGAGACCGGGGAAAACTCAGGGATCTAATGTCTAACTAGGATCGATACCAGGAATTGGTAGTGTGGATTCAGCTACATGTGGAGGTCATAGAAAATACAATGGGACCTAGCAGTGGGGTCAGTGGCTGTTATCTGGTGAATCTCCATAGGGATATCAGGCTTCAGGTAGTTAGGATTCAGGCTTGGTGCATGTTATTGAGATTACAAGGTCAGAGCGGGCTGGGAATAGACGATAGTTAAAGGTACGCCATGGGCATGACTAAGTTTCTTTTATTTTGGGATTTTTCCAGTTTTGATGTACGAGGTGCATATGTATTGATTTTTAACTAATTGGATGATGGTTAGTATGTTGGAATTAGTTATAATTTTGGATTTATATATATTTGAGGTGCGTAGACATCTGGGCATCGATGCAATGGAGATTTTTTATGTGAGGTGCATTGGCACTGGGACTTCTTGTGGGTATCAATGCGATGTTGGTTCTATATGAGGTGCATAGGCATCAAGATTTTAATGGGAATTCATATGTATATATGATGAAAAATGATTTTGGGAATCTATTGAGATTTATTATCTATGGGCATCTGATGAGATGTGGGTTATTATGAGTGTCGTGTATGGAATAGGTATTTATGGCCATCTGATGAGATGTGGGACTTAATGGGTGTCAGATATAAAATGGGTATGATTGGAGCACATGATGAGGTTCAAGAGTAAAGTTACATCATGGGAGTACTTTTTTAGTCCAAGGGTGGTTGGTGGACCATCAGATATTTTGTTTTGGGTCAAGAATCTACTGGGTTTGTAACTACTAAGGTAGGGAGCACCTTGAGGGAAGTTGACATGTGACATGATGAACAAGTTTGACTGGGTTAATTTTGATGATATGGGTATGTTAGATATCATCTCTAGGTAAATCTTGATAGCTCAGAGATGATCTATGTTGAGGTGGGTAGATTATAACATCCTGGGTTTTTGAGTAGATTTTTTTTAGGTAATTTTGAACTTTTAAGTTTTAATGGATGTTCAGGGGGTTTGGATGAGCATTAAAGAAAGGAAAGATGTCCTAACCTATTTAAAATAGATCCATCAATAATTACACATTGTTTAACACTTACATGATGTGTAAGTTGTTTACATGACCTACAGTAGGGTGTGAAGGCTCAAGGGACCAACCTAAGGAATTCATGACATTTAACTGGGTTACACGTATTAGCCCATGGGGTGTTAGCCGAGTGGTACCCGCTGGTTATACCCCTCGCTCTCCATGGGAACTGGTGCAGGATCGAGTCCCACCAGGCTCGAACAACTATTTGTATTATGAACAGGGTGATTCAAATCCAATTCTTAGCTGGGGAATGTGGCACGCACCTGGGCTGGTGGGGTCCCCCTATGGGAGTCGGTGTTAGCAACACACGTTTGGAACATGAGCCTCAGCCCAGTTGGTGAGGACTCCTTAAGTGCATCTAGGAGACCCAAGATCAAATCCAGGAAGAGGCTAATTTTCTGGGGGGGGGTATTGTAGCAATACTGTAACAGTACTGTAGTAGTATTGTAGCAGGGGCTGTAGTAGTAACTGTAGCAGGAACTGTGCAGAACTATAGCAGGACTGCAGCGGGAACTGTAACAGGAACTGTTTGTCACTGTAGTAGCTGGGAATATTCCCCTGTTTGGGCCACCGATTTGGTCCTCGAGTCCTTTAAGGCCTTCGGGCCACCCAGGTCCTTGGGCCACCCAGGCCTTCGGGCCACCCAGGCCTTCGGGCCACCTCAAGGCCTTCGGGCCACCTTAAGTGCAGATGAAAAAAAGACAACCAACAAGGAACAAGCTTTAGAAGGAAGAGGATCAAGGAGCTTTCACCATAGCAGAATCTAAACGGATTGCAAGAATGAGAGGGTATGGCACCTACCATCGGGACAAGCCCGTGCATGCACGGGAAAGCCTAGCTGAACAGCCATGCGAAGGTGGAGAGCTGATCTCACGATGAAGATGTTGGGGAGGAGCAGTTCCAAGTAGTTAGTCTGGGTTTTATGTAATGTTTGAAGCCTACGAGCAATGAATTCATCTAAGGCCTATGGGCCATGTAATACTTATGCCTACGGGCCTTATAAGGTTTCCACCTCACCCCTTGAAAGGCAGATTATCAAAAATCAATAAAAAATGAAGGCCTTCGGGCCATTGGAGTGGATTGAACTGGGTTACACGTCATGAACCTAATACATGAAGTGTACTATTTAAACACTGTGTAAGTTGTGGGAAATGTTTTTTAAAAGATATAATGGTATCAATTATTTTCAAATATAGAGGCAGAGGGAACCCACTTGGCATGCCTCTCCCTTTTCCCTTAGGGTTCTTGAGATCTTCCCCTTTGATGTATGTTTTTCTTATCATCAGTCACATTGGATCCCTCATGGTAATCTCTCAACTCTGCTTTCTTCTCTTCCTTTTTTATCTCTCCATATGGTGTGCTAAATTAGTGTGATATATTTTTTCCTATTTCTAGTTCATTCATCTAAATTTCTATTTTATTCCAATTTGGATCAAGTTATAGGTTGATATCAAATGATCAAGAACCTACTAGTACAAGTTCGATGGTTCCTAGATTTCTCCTTGACTTTGTGGTTATTTTGGGTGTGCATTCTATATAATCCATGTGGGTCGTCTGAGAGAGACCCCTGATAATTAGATTCTTGCTTTAAAATTATTAAATTAATTATGTGAGATGCCTATGGAAATTCTCTTGATCCACTATAAATGGTCAATCCAAGTAAGGGGTTGGGCCATCTTCAGCAATTTTGGTCGGACATGTAATTTAAATTAAATTGAGTTGTTTAAATTTATATGATTGGTTTTATAGGAACATTATGGGAAAGGACTGAGTACTGAGGTGACATTGATCACCTGGAATGAGGTTATATGGTCATGAGGATGGGCTTGGACCAGGATATATGGGGTGATGTTTTTAACCAGGTTGGGTGACGTGATCATCATATTGAGGTGATGAGGTCTTTTGGATGAGGGATTTGACCATGTGATTTGAGGTGGTGTTGACCATCTGGATTTATCCACATGATCATAGATGCATGAGGTTTCTGATGATGTGTCTTACGGTGTTTGGTGATTTATGCTCACCGTTTGTTGGATGACACAACATTGGAGTCGTATGCACATAGATTAGACTTGGTTTAGGTTGTATTAACCACTCATTGTGGGTAGATGCCCCCATAAACTATGTGGATTATGTGATTTTGTTGACCATAAGATATGTATGGGGGTTCAAATCATAGAAACCCATGTGGATGGTGATGGACCATCAGGTGATGGACCATCAGGTGATGGACCATCAGGTGATGGACCATCAGGTGATGGACCATCAGGTGATGGTGTTGATACCATCAGTTGGGGGTTGAGGCTCGTTGCTATACTAGAGGTCATTAGTGCATGATATTCAAGGGATGGATATCATTGTTCTTCAAAACATCGGCTTTTGAGCTTATTTATTAGAGGAAAAACATCATTTTTTCTATGGATGTCGGGCTTCGAGCCGATGGGGATTTTTGAGATAAGGTTTTAGGGTCTAGGTACTCATTGCATGGGAATTCCATATGGATTCTGAATATTTGAGAGATAGCATGAGATGTCGAGTGACATGAGTTTAGGTGGAACCTAAAGGTTCACATGGGTTTCTATTCATATATGGATTCCTTGGGCTTCATGCCATGGATCCTCACCACTACAATTATTTATATGAAAACATTTTATGTATGCTATATATATATATGTGGGGGCATGTGTTCAGACTTATATCGATGATGGTTGAAGCAGTGATTGTTTCCTTGTGGCTGCTGAGCATAAGGGAAGTGGGTTATTTATTAAATGTGTATGTGCTACCTTTTATTACTTTTATCATGAACCTATATAATTATGAATGTAAGACAGGAACACATTGTTGGTGGCCTACTAAGATTATTGGCACACCCTACACAGGCCCCTTAGGATGCATGTAGACTTTATGTCTCTAAGATCAGGTAAGGGGTTAGGCTCAGGAGCTAGACCTTAGTGATTGAGTTATACTATTTAGCATGGGATGGATGGAAAGGGGCTATGATGGTTTCTCTGCATCAGCTAGAGTTCCTTTTTAATTTTCAACATGCTTTGTATATGTATCTACTGATGGTCATCCACGAGTGACCCTATTTGTTTATTTACTGTTTGTATGGCCTGATATTATATGTTTTTCCTAGAAATGGTATTGTTATCTACTAATTATTTTTTATATGATTTCACTGAGTTGTGTTGCTTCCATTAATTTATGGTATTATTTCGATGTTATATTTATATTTGGACCATTATTATTATCACCACCAGAGGTTATAGTCTCCCCGCTATCCCCTCTCAGACCCTCGCTATTAGTTGGTAGCCTTTGGCATATGGGGAGGTGTGCATAAGTCCTAGTGGTCAACCTTCCCAGAGCACTATTTAAATTGGAATCTGATTGGGGTGATACAATTTGGGTGCATTCATGCATCATTACTAGGAACATAGGATCAGATGTTATATATATATATATATGCCTATTGTTTTCTATAAATGGTATTTAATTTAATTTAATTTATTGATCGATTCTTTTTTGATATACTTTATTGACATTTTAATTATTTGAACTTGATTATTATTTTTGTTATGAATATGTTATTATGACTAACATGCAGGTATAGAAGACTAAGTGTAAACCTTGGGTAGTACTAGGGGTATACCTTATCACTATAGGTAACCTCCTAGGATAGGTATTCCAATAGAAATCCATCATGTGTTCCCATAAACTTTTTGAGTTGATATCTTAAGTAATTTATTATAGGAATTCTAGGAATCTTTTTGGCATTACAGAAAATTCTTCCTAAAATACATTTAAGGGGACCGTTGATGGAAGCAGTTAAAAATAATCCCATGAGGGAGAACACCCATATTCCACCACTAGTCTTATAGGAGGATGCAACTAAGCATGACCTTTTACCTACTCCAATGGTTCAGGAAATGAAACCACTATATCCATAAGTTTTCTGTATAGTTCTTATTCAAGGAAAATGATTTCCCAAGACAATGGTCGATTATCCCAAGACTCTAGTTCCAATATCCTCCATCCTTCTAGGGTATTGGAGGTCCTCAACATGATGATGAGTGTATTGACATCATTGAGGGGATCTTTGATCTAGTGGATACTCCACAAGACTGACGGGTAAAGTTGGCTACCTACATGCTTCGGGGACCCACCATAAGATGGTGGGGTTCCATGAACCAGGTGGGTGGGTGTACAAATAATTTTTTCTTTTTTACTTGACCATCAAGTGAGCTAGTGTTATGGTATTAGGTTGTGAGACCCCAATGAGAGTCATAGGGCCTCATTAGTAGATAATCAAAGTTTTACCTTGTGGTTTTATCTTGGAACCCAAATATGAGCCTTATAGTGAGATGAGACCATTGTTTGTTCCTTATAATATAAGATACCAGGTGAGACTTGATGGTCTTGAAGCATCATGAAATGTGGTGTGGTTAGAGAAGAATTTTGTGACTCAAGTATAGAGGATGTCCTTTGGGTGAGTGGTGAAGTTGGCACACAATTTTTTTAGGAAGTTTCTTTGAGAATTTAAGAATTTTTTGTAGTGTATCCAATGAGTAGTGCATTCATAAACTACTCTGGGAGTAGGCATAGTTCTTATAGAAGATTAATTGGTAGTTTACTCCTCTTTTCCTCTAGTGGTAGACTGTTACCAAGACACTATTCTAGATGATTTCTTAGGAATCCATTTTGATAAAAAGATTGAATTTGAGATTTAACTCATTCCTAGAGTGCAACCTATATTCCTCCATATCATATGGTGTCGAACAAGTTGAAATTACTTAATTTTAAGCTGGAGGATTTAGAGGTTAAGGTTTTTATCAAAACAATCACATATCCTTGGGGTGATTTGGTGTTGTTCATGAAGAAGGTGGGTGATAGTATTTGGTTGTGTGTGGACTACAAGAAGTTGAACCCGGTTACCATGAAGAATAGATACTCATTTCCAAGGATTTATAACTTTTTTAATCATTTTTTTGGAGCCCGATGGTTCTCCAAGATTGTAATATGATCAAGATTCCACTAATTTCAGGTTAAAGAGAAGGATATTCCTAAGATTTTATCCAAGAGTAGATACAAATTGTATGAGTATCTTTTCATACATTTTTGGTTAATAAATGAACCAATGGTGTTCATGGATCTCATGAATAGGATATTTCATCCATATGTCAACTCTTCATTTTGGTGTTTTTTGATGCATCATATACTCATGGATCATGGAGATTCACTCAAAGAAGCTGAAGATTGTGTTGAGTACACTTAGAGCACATCGACTTTATTATAAGATCTCAAAGTGTCACTTATGGATCCAAGAGGTATGTTTTCTTGGGAATGTGGTCTATGAGGTGGGAATTTTAGTAGACCCATAGAAGGTAGTGTTTTTGATTCCTTAGGCATTCCCCAGAAATGAGTTTGAGATTAGGAGTTTCTTTGGGTTGGTGGGATACTAGCGATGATTCATACATGACTTCTCCCATTTGGAATTGCTTATGATATGATTTACCAAGAAGTGTGAGAAGTTTGAATGGAATAAACAGTGTGAAGAAGACTTCTTGGAGATGAATAGGATATTGAATAAATCTATAATATTTACATTACCAGAACCTAGGATTGGATATACAGTTTACTGCAATGCCTCAGGTGTTGGTTCTAGGGTTTTTCTGATATATATGGGTCAGGTATTAGCTTATGGGTCTCCCTAGATACAACCCCACAAGAAAAACTACTTGACACATGACTTGTAATTGGTATTTATGGTTCATGAACTGAATTGTTGGAGTCATTATCTCTTCTATGAGAGATTTATCATATATATGGACCATAAGATCTTTTTTTGCATCTTCTCTTAGTGGTAATTGAATATTTAATAAAGGAATTAGATAGAGTATCGATAAGCATTTGATTTTGAGATAGTTAATGCTTTGGGGAAATTTAATGTTGTTGCAGATGCTCTCAGCATAAAAACATAGGATCTTAGAGAGATTCCTTCAAAGTAGGAATGAAGGTTGATGATATTGTTGGTGGAATGGTCAGTGGATGCATCTGAGGAATAAGGGGTGATGACATGTGATCACCTGGTTATCACACCATTGTTGGTAGACTGGGTAAAGGATATCCAAGAATCATATTCTAAATGCTTAGTAATGTGGAAATGGTTGGTGGGAAGAGACCTAGTTCAAATATAATCAATGGATAGTGCTGATATGATCTATATTCATGGGAGGGTCATGGTTCCTACTTCCACGAGGGAAAATATGGTGAGGAAATCTCATTCCTCTTAGTGAGAAGTGTACCCAAGTTTGATAAAGATATATTAGGATATCATTTGATGCTTCTGGTGGCCATAAATGAAGAGAGACATCATAGGCCTTGACTCTCATTATATGGCCTATCAGAGGATCAAGTTAGAGCATCAGTGATAAGTAGGGTTACTTTAAGAACATCTCATACCAATGTTGAAGTGGGATAAGGTGAAAATGGAATTCCTTGTGGGGTTTCCTAGGACCCTGATAAGTTGAGATGTTGTTTGGGTGATAGTTGATCAGATGATGAAAGTGGTACATTTCTTGTCGATCAGACGAGGTTGGTAAGATTTATGTCTGGAATATTGTACAACTACATGGAGTGAATTCCAGTATCATATAGGATAGGGATGTATGATTTACATCATGGTTTAGAAAGAGATTAAAATGGATTTAGGGACTTAGTTAAAACTAAGTATGGTGTATCATCCATAGACCAATGGACAGTTAGAGAGGATAATCCATATCCTAGAGTACAAGATTTGAGCATGCATCCTAGACTTTGATGGAGCATGGGATGATCATCTAGCCTTGGTAGAGTTTGAATATAATAACATTATCCAAGATTCGATTCAGATAGCCCCTTTTGAGGATCCTTCTGGTCGGTCATGTCACTTAACATTATATTAGAATGAGGTGGGTGAGGCAACTATTTTTGGGATGAGTACGGTGTAGGAAAACTCCAAGAGGGTGCATTTGATTATGAAGTGCTTGTTTACTACTCAGAGTCGACAATGATCGCATGTCGACCAGAGGATATGAGCCTTTGTGTTCGCTGTGGGAAACCGGTTTCTCTTATGGGTATCACCTCAGTTTGAGAATCTTCATTTGGGGAGATAAGGGGAGGTTAAATGATGGTTTATAGAACCATTTGAGATCATAAAATGTATCATAATGGTGTCTTATTGATTGGATCTTCTTCCATGATATTGAGCTATGCAAGTTTTTTTCTATTTTTCTCATCTTCATAAGTACAAGCCCCATCTTACACATGTCATTGATAGTGAGGAAATTAAGTTCGAACTAGATGTGTCATTTGCGGAGTGACCAGTATAGATTGGGGAATGAAGTGAGAAGGTGTTGAGGGGGAATATAGTACCTCTTGTTTGAGTTATCTGGAAGCATGGATGTATCCAAATGAGACTTGGGAGTAGGAATCTGATGTAAGAGCTCAATAGATCAATTTTTTTTAGCATTAACTCTAGATATATTTCTTAAGGACAAAAAGTCATTAAAGGGGTAGATTGTAACGGCCCTGAAATTTCAAGTACCTTATGACTTTCTGACAATTCTTATTTGAGTTTTTTTCAATTATTATTTTCTTGGGTGAAGTATAGAGTAGCTTTTGGATGGTTTTGGTAGGTTTTAGAGACCTTTAAGGGATGTATAGTTTGTACATGGTTAAAGGAAATTGTGTGATTCTCCCCAAAAAACTATGTGGCTTGTTGGAGAGGAACAGCGGGTGTCGCACGGTTAACACAGGGTTAAATCTAACCATGTGAATTTCCAAAAAAAACATGTGACTCAAGACAAAGGAAAAAAATAAGGTTGGCACATGGTTTACCAAACTGTATATCCAAAAAGTAAAAGTGCCTAGAAGAGGTAGAGAGTCTCACACGATTGGCACATGGTTTAGTAAACTGTTTGACCAAACCATGCATTGAGTTTTAATTAATCCAAAAAATGAGTTTTTAACCTAAAACCTATATGATTCTCTTTATTCTTCCTCCTATGCCTATGGGTCACAAACCTAGTGACTCCATTGGTGGTTTTTGGCAATTCTCCTCCATTTAAACTCTAATTCTAATGAATCTAAAGGCTTTATGCCATGATAATTCAAGTTATGTGATAGTTTTTCTCTTTTCTTCTTAATATTAGTAGATCTTTCATCTTTATCTTGGGATAAATCATAGATTTTTGATTTTATGGACATATATATGGATTCTTATGTGATATTATGGAGAATTCTTGGATTGTTGAAGCATCGGATCCCAAATCTATTGAGATTCACTTTCTCTCTTTTTAATGGATCTAAATATACCATTAGTGGTGAATCTTGTTGGGTAAGCCTAATCAAATTCAATATATTATCATGTCCTTATTCTAGAATATTTTTCTAGAATCCTATTTGTAATGAATTGGGATTGGTTCTAGGGATCCTTAGTAGGTGGTTTTGATTTGGGTCAAGACTCTGGGTTCTATTACCATTTGGAATCAACACACTTGACGTAGGAAGTTTCTTACCATGTAGATCCCTTGTATAAAGGTGTTTCCTTGATATCGATCACATGTGTGTTCATGTGTAGGCTATGAGACCCATGTTTGATTTTTATTATATTTGTGTGTGAGTAGATCGTGAGACCATGCTTGATTATGGTCACATGTGTGTGCATGTTTGTGTAACATCCAATTACCTGCTTTCAGGTACTTCTTAAAACATTTTTTTATCATATTTTATTTGAGACTTGTTTCAAGTTGTTTCATAATATTTCAGAAAATTTTGGAAAAAATTGAGGCTATGCACAATTTGTACATGGTTAGGGAAAACCATGAATTTTTTCCTAGAAAATCGTACACCTTGTTTGAGGGTCTAGAGGGTGGCACACGGTTAGTCCAAACCATGTGGCTATCCCTCCAAATAGTACAGCCTTGGGCAATGGGGGTTTTCATAGTTGACACATAGTTAGACTAACCATGCAGCCAAACCATGCACCTTTTCCAAAATCCCAGTGAGGGTGCACGGTTAGTACTAATTGTGCTTTCAAACCCAAAAAATTGTTCAAACGGGTTTTTAATGCCCTAAAAATACTAATTTAAAATATTGAACCCCCCCCCCCATTATTAATCCTAAACACCTCACATTTGACCATAATAAAATCTTTTGGCTTTTTCGGGCTCTCTAGAGTCATTCTTGAATCCTTTGACCTCCTCTCTACTTAATCGAAGTGTTGGTGGAAGAGATCGATCCATCTTCAGTAATTGAAATATCTCTTGATTTGGAATTACTATTTCCTCTCTTCTATCCTCCTTTGAGAGTGATGAATAATCATGTTGTTAATGGTTTGGATCTTTGATTTGATGGATTGTGATTCTAGGTATTCATATTTGATCTTCCCCTCCATTGATTCTCTATTAGAGATTCCCATTTTGGGTGATTGATCATTTGATCTGGTGATTAAAGGTAGGTGGTTCCATAAGGATTTTCCCTATAATTGAAACCTAAACTACTTACTTGAATTGAAATGCATTTTCAATTGTTTTATAAACCTTTAATTATAATGATTCAATGATTGATTTCAAAGTAATGTGATTTATTAAATAAATCCTATTTTCAAGGGCTTTGAAAATATGTTGTGATTTGAGAAAATATGGCTTGAAATGATTTTATGTTGATTCTTAAGAAAAATGGCTTTAAATGAAAGATGAATTTAAAATGCATGAATTTGATTAAAACCTCGGTTTTGGTTTTAAAATTTATGTGGCATGTTGAAATTGAAATTGTAAATTGAAACTGTGAATGATGTATTGATTTGAAATGAATGATTTTTTCCTTGATTGATTTATTGATTGAAGTACATGTGAGCCTGAGTAGTTAGTGGGTGATTAGGAAAAGAACGCTAGGAATATGTATCCCTAGTGTCACATTCCTACATGGAAGCCACTAAAACATCCCTTGATACGGTTGGTGAAAAGACCTCAAGCATTCCTCCCCATACACGAGAGGTCGTCGACTAACGGCGAGGTACTAGGGTGTGTCTGTGAGGAGACTTCCCATATATCAAAGTAACCAGTGGAAATAACCAAACATTATCCATAATAATAATAATTGTAGCATGGAATCAATAAGTATAAAAATTCTGTAATAATAAATGGTATGAAATAAAGGCCCAAATAGACATATCATACATACATAATTGATCGCACACTAAACCGACCATATATATATATATATGATTAAATAAAGGAAACATAAATAAAACTACAAGGAACTACTACTAACTCTAATACAAACCATATACCTGATCTCCACATACACATCTGATCCATCCTACCTGATCAGTCTCGAACCTTATCCCACCCTCTACCTACAACCAAGTAAATGTTTGTTTGGGTACTCCAATTCAATAGAGGCCCGGGAAAGGTGTGAGAACAAAACTTAGTAGGTAACTACCAATGTGGTCCCATATATAGATAGTAATATGTAGTGTTTGTATATGTGGGCTACTCATTAGGATCACAATAATAATAATAACTAAAATCTGGGAATAACTAAACAACAAAAGTCATACTAGGCATGCTCATGGGATGTGCTCAGCCTAGTCGAGACATAACTAGAAATAAGGTGTCATCATATGTGTGTTTGTGTGTGTGTTCCCATATATATATATATATGTGTGTGTGTGTGTGTGTGTGTGTGTGTGTGTGTGTGTGTGTGTGTGTGTGTGTGTGTATGTGTGTGTGTGAGAGAGATTAAGGCATCAATAATATGAATAAAATAAGTCCAGAGCTGATCCTTGATCCCAATCATCTAGACATCCTATGAATAAATCATTGAGTAGGATATTTTTTCACTCAAGCCATGTATAATTAATTCAATCCTTGAGTTTGTAATCCTGATCAACAATACCTTCTTTGGATAGCATTAGGAATATCACTGAGTAAGAAACGTCTCCACAAGGGGATACATTCCCTAGCCTTGAGATCACTCATACTCGTCTCCAATCACTATAATGAAGTATTCCTAGTAATAACCAGACATATTGTAAATACAAAATTGAGTTGGACATCATTCCACTCAACCCAAGTAAATCCATTCTGAAGTCTGAATTTTAGGCCCTAGTCCATAGGTAGTCACAACACTTCGACTTGTATGGTTCCTAAGGGGGGTGAGCCTAAGGTGATCTATAAGGAATTCTTTCTGAATCCAAGTACATGATTGGTATCCATTCAATAAACGGATCAATATCCCACTCTCAAATATGTTTTGTGAGTATAGTAATGGTGTATCCACCCAACCCTAGGTAGAATCCTAGACATCGCTCGAAGGGAGAATAATCATACTCAAGTATGTATCAAGAAGGGTGTGGAGTGTCATGTCCAACATCCAATCATAACTTTGGAACTCCATGTCCACTAACGAAGAACGCCATTTCCAATTACATTCAAATGAATATTTGGAACTCCATGTCTAATATTCATTCATAACTATGGGATTCCATGTCCACTACTAAGGAACTCCATGTCCAATTACATTCAAATGAAGATGTGTAATTCAATGCCCGATATCCAATCATGTATGGATCAAATATATGGATCCTAGTAAGTGTGTCTGGATATAACAATCATATAACAATCAAATAAAAAGAATCAAAAGCTAGATCTCAGGAATTTAATTTGGGAATCCCTAACCAAAAGTTGCATCGCATCAGGAACATCAACCAAAAACCATGAAGTACCTATATAAATAATAGTTGTATCAATAGTAACCATGTGAATGCATAAATAAAAGAGTGAGGGTGGCCAAATGCCTAACCCCAATCACCACTACAATAGCCTTATGGGGTTACATGTTTAGTATGGTTTCTAGGTACCACACACTACCATCTCTACCCAAGACCATGATGTACTAGATCAGGGTAGGTTAAACATTGGGTCACCCACTGGGTTCCCTAGGTTAGCACTCAAGAGAGGAATCCTACTTAGGATCCTCAAGATTCTCATGATAATAGAGGCATCCCTCTTGGGGTCCTCTAAGTTAATATGTAAGTAAAGGCATCCCTCTTGGGATCCTCATAAGAAGTAAGAAAGTATCAGAGTCATCCCTCATGGGATCCTCTAAAAGATTAAGCAGAGGCATCCTATATAGAATCCTATGGATTATAACATAAGCGGAGGAATGCCTCTTGGGATCCTCATTCACCCACTAGCCTCAAGTCAAGGTGTGAAGCTATCACATAGGGTTTCTAAGT
Organism: Viscum album; assembly: GCA_963277665.1. Classification (NCBI taxonomy): domain Eukaryota; kingdom Viridiplantae; phylum Streptophyta; class Magnoliopsida; order Santalales; family Viscaceae; genus Viscum; species Viscum album. The sequence goes on along the minus strand of OY728125.1, from coordinate 1,271,612,062 downwards.
TACCCCTGGCGTTCTTCCAATTTAATTAACCAATTTTAATAAATTAAATAGACACTAGAAAATTAAACAGGGGGCATCATCCTTCGGGGATATCCCATTCATACACATATTACCATAAACATTCATATGTACAATAGGGTGTGTATGATAGACCACCTACCTTTATGAATCCTTCCATTTATTTTCCCAAGGGCCAGCAGCTGCTACCAAGGCCCGTACAAGCTCATCCAAGATGTGAAGGTTCCTATATCACCCAAAAAATTAGGAATTAATTAATTATAACAACATTATAATTAATTAATAAAATATAATAACTTATAAATAAATAAAATCCATTTTATTTAAAATTTCATAATGTCTAAAACCTCACCGGCCAATCCCATAGCACTGGAACGGTGATAAAATGCTCACTAAAAACCCACAACATATGAAAAACCTCAAGATGAACATAATCCCTAAGAAATAGCATAAAATTCATTAAAAAATTTTAATTTAATCTTGAAATCTTTATAAATTCACCATGGAGATGTACCTTGACAAAACGGCACGTGGTGAAGTGAAGTCGACATCTCAGGTCACCTTCTTTCTAGGCTGAGTGAAAAACCCATCACCAGTATATGATTCCACCATGATCCCGTGGAATTGGAATTTAAAACCCTAACTTAGAAAACCAAAGATCAATAATGATGAGAGTAGGAGACCAAGGAAGTTCACCAAAGGATAAAACATACCTTAAAACACCATGACATGCCATCAAAACCACCCCCTTGATGGGGTTTGAAGAGAGTAAGGGGATGAGGTAATCTCTTGGGTCATGCAAGGGAGAAAGGGGAAGTAAAGAGGGGTTTATCCTATTAAATCACATATGGGGAAATGGTTATTTCACTTGGACAAACTGTGCACCTTTATTGTCTAAGGAACACTCCACTTCACATGATTAGTGCATACAGTTTAATAGATTGTGCGCCAACCATGTGGAACATTTATAATTTATTGCAGAGGATTGAATGGTTTTTCAAACCCCCTAAATAGTTTTCTCCAGTCTTTACACCTCTAAAAATTGGGTTGCATGGTTTGGTCGCACGATTAACACCAATTGTGCACCAACCATGTTCCCTAGGTTGTACCTTTCCAAAATATTAAATTTGGGTCCTGAACCCCTGGGATGCTCTAGAAACCTATAGGCTACCTTTCTAGCCTCATTCCATATCTAAAAACATCAATTTGAAGCATTCCAAACTTTATAATTCCATTCTGAAACTCTAATCAAGATTTGAAATATTCTGTAACTGATAATTCAATTTCCTTCTGAAATTTCCAACTCGAAGAACATTAGACCATTCAACCACCACATTGTAAAACTTCTCATTCCTGAAAAACCTAGGTGGACATCAAAATGAAAAAATCAACCTACTTTTATCATGAATTTTTTTCAACTATCTGCATTGTATTTCTAAATTCTCAATGCGTCTAGAACACATCTTTAAACATATAGTTCCTGATCCACCAAAACTCGATCCAATGCTCATAACCAAAGTTGAAACACTAAGGCAATGCTTAATCAATCCCATCCAATTCCTGACATGGGTTTTTTCTTTCAATATCCAATTCCAAATCACGGTACTAACACCACCATAATTTCTAAATGAAACATTCCCCTAGCATCCTATCAAAGCTCCCAACACATTTCTCAATTTTCTACACTTGTTCATGCATGAGGATGCCTCTATCAATCCTTAATTTGAACTAATGAACGAATCTCATTCAATCAATATTAACCTCATCATTTCATTTTTTTCCTTGAAAGGTCGTAGAAGACCTTTAGTATGTACATGCATCATCCCAAAGGTGTGCCCAATGTGGTTCCTCACCGACCTCATTTAACTATTCAAGATAACATAAGTCGAACTGCCTCTAGCTGGTTATTCTCAAAAAATCATTTAGTATCCAATGCACCACCAAAACCATATTCCAAAAGCCTTTATCCTGAGGCATACTGAGATTTTTCTAAGTACACCCACCAAAGATTGAAATCAACTTTCGATGACATTTTTTGGTCGAACCATCCCTTGTCCAACGGCATCTGATATCCTAAATGACTAGTCATCCTTGCACAACTCTTCTCACGTGAGGGTTAAAAGTTGGTGACCATCATCCTACTCCCCACCTTAGTCGAATCCTTTTCATCACACCATCGAAATGAATCATTGATCACATCATCCCATTCTACATCAACCTCTAAATATAATAACAAGAATGGATAAAAACACAGTCATACCTGAGCATCAACATAAACATCACTCATCACCCATTCCTAATCCATGGAAACAGTACCCACGATATTTCTAAAATTCAAAACATAATGAGGGACACTACCCTAAAATGTCCAGTAGTCTCCCCGCCATATGAATTTCCTTTTGACCACTCCTCGAGTGAAACTCCCAAGGAGTCTCTCTATCAAAATAGAATAGCATTTAACTTATCTCAGTGTATAGTTGACGTCGTCTCAGCATAATCAAGATGATATCAATATATTGGTCATGATCGTCTCTAGACTAAGAGTATACTAAGATTCCATTGATAGGCATGTATTGCTCTCTCTAATCCATGCTCACATCAAACATGATATACTTGCATTTAACTAACTCATAACACCACATATCCCAACAATGTGTATCACGGTCCTCCCACGGGTCAACCGTCTCATGGCACCCGGTCTGTTCTTAATGTCTCATATACTATGAATGAATATTTCTCATTTTATCACAACTCTCAGGAAACCCTATCCATAGCATTTCTTTGAAACCATCGATCCTTGGATCACACATGGTCGCTCACCAATTTATGATTTAAATAGTACCATGCACAATGGGTGTGTACTATAACCACACAACTCACGCTTTAGTAAGTCATTCATCACAAGGGTAACCTGATCGTGCTACACAACATTTTGGTCTTACTAATCTAGAATCTCTATTGGAACTCCTCTTCAAAATTGATCACTTCACCTATGGCGTGATTTATTCCATGATCGCCCATCACCCGGTGTCGTTCCAGTAAAGAGAATCTACCTGCTCCATGACCATGCTGGTAACAACACAAGCATAGATTAATAGGTCTAGGAACCTGAATAGTCCTTCCCATGAAATCCAAACTCGATACCCAAGCACCCTAGGTGCTTTCTGATAAGTCAAAGGCACAATCATGCCTACATCGAAAGACTCATACACCTATCGTTAATCGGTCACAACATGAGCATATATCCAAGATTAACACCTAAAAAGGCATTTATAAACCCAAGACAACCCTTCTTATAGGTTATCCTTGATCCAACTAATGGATAACTTTCCAGGGTTCGAGTCAAAACTAAGGGTCTATAGGTCATCCACCTAGCCCTACGGATCAAGTCTCATAACAGGGTAACTTGGTTTGATAACCTAGACCATAAGGTTTAACCTATAACTAAGGCCACATATCATAATGCATCACCCATGCACTCATCTAAACCATTACACAATATTTAACATGCATGTCAACCCTCTCTAAAAGAGCTAAAGATAACACTGACCTATAAGGGTCAAAACTGACATCATCGACCTACCAAGACCTGATCCTCTTTGAGCATACTTATTAAGGGACTGATCCCTGAAGGTTCATGAAATGTATATAGAAAATAAAAGGAATTAACCCTCATTGGGCATCCATATAAGGTAATACCCCCTCGAGGATCCAGTTTACTAAAACATTTTGGTACATATCAGCATCACACTAGAGGATTTGACTAGGTAACCATAAATGAAGGTCAGTTAAGTAAAATATTATAGCAAGATAGATGGTAAAACTCCATATAGGTTGTTACAAAGATTTAGTTAACCGTACCTGAAAAGGATACACCCACAAGTGTCTATAAAAAGGCTCCAACTGTAGATATTGATGTATAAGGGTCAGTACCATAATTCCACCATTTGGTTAAGTATAATTTCATTCCATTCTATGTGAGAAAACACTATATAGGTTGTTACTAGCACTTTAAATAGCTAAACCTAGAAACAACGCCCCATAATGGGTCTAACACCTGGGCACCATATGCCATTTCAACCTACTAGGTTCACTGCACCTTTTGTGCATGAGGACTGATTCAACAACCTCGCTGTCAAACATCTCACTATAGATCCATATAACCTTCCATCAAAAAGAAATATATATAAATTTCATCCCAATTGAATATAATTCCACTAAGAAGCTATATGGTAAAGCATAATTAAGGTTGTTTTAGACGCATTAAACAATTTTCCTCTATCGTCAATAAAATTGTACAATAGCAGCTCTATAACATGTGGATTCTATGTTCCAAATATGATGCATGAGACACCTCTTGCCTTTATCAACCAAGAGTAAAAATTAGTCATTGTCCTCTTTCTAATAGGCCAAGAGCCATAAATCTATCAATGGCCTCTTGCCAATGGGCCGAGAGCCATAAATCCATAGTAAGTCATAAACTCCACAAAGCATGTGCATTTCTCAAAGAGAAAATCATATACAGCTATAATATCATAGATTAAAATAGAAGTCTCATATCCCCGATAACCAGGACATCCTACCATAATAAGCATTCATGACGCACTAGTCCAATATCCATCATAGGGTCTAACACGTTCCTAATACTCATGTTTACCATATCCCAAATAGTAATACAATAGGAAAAGAAATATATCTTATACCACTTTTTCATGTCTCGTCTCATGAGCCACTAAAATGATGCCCCAAGCCAGTTGGTGACAAGGCCTCAAGCGTGCCTCCCCATACACCAACAGCTTTCGACTGGCATTGAAGACCTGGGGTGTGTCTATGGGGAGACTATTCTCTTATATCAAAGTAAGAAATCAATATAAATAACCAAAAAATATCCATATAAGTAATAAATAGAGTGTGAAATCAGTAAATATAACAAGGATGTAATAATAAATGGAATGAAATAAAGATTTGAACATACATTTCATACATATAGCACTGATTTCCCACTAGACCAACCATAAATATACAGGAGTAAATAAAGTAAACATAAATAAAAGTATAAGGCTCTACTACTAACTCTGAGCCAAACCACATACTCGATCTCCACATACACATCTAATCCATCCTGCCCGATCAGTCTTGGGCCTCAGCCCACCCCATGCTTGCAACCAAGTAAATGTATACTTAGGTACCCCAGTGCAATGGTGGCCTAAGTAAGGTGTCAGTAAAAAAACATTAGGGAACCACCGATTTGGTCCCATACATAGCCAGTAATATGCAGTTTATGTATATGTGAGCTACTCATTAGGATCATAATAAACATAATAACTAAAATATGGGAATAAAAAAACAACAAAATTCATACAAGGGATGCTCATGGGATGTGCTCAACCTATACGAGACATGACTAGAAATAAGGTGTCATCGTATATATATAAATATATATATATATATGAGTAAGGCATCAATAATATGAATAAAACAAGTCCATAATTGATCATTGGGTCTGTAATCCTAATTGGCTAGACATCCTGTAAATAAGGCATTGAGATGGATGTTGTGCCACCCAAGTCATGTATAATTAAGACGATCCTTAGGTCTATAATTTTGATCAAAAATTCCTACTTCAACTAGAGCTAGGAATGACTCTGAGAAAGCTATGTCACCACAAGGGGATACATTCCATAGCCCTGGGATCACTCGTACATTCCTCTAATCACTATAATAAAGGATTCCTAGTAGTAATTGGACATCCTATAAATATGGCATTGATCTGGATGTCGTGCCACTTAACCCATGTAAATCCAGTCTGATTTCTAAATCCTAGGTCATGGTTTGTATGCAATCATGAAATTGAAACTTGGATAATTCCTAAGGGGGATGACCCTTAGTTGATATGTAATGAATGCTCTTCAGATCCAAGTACATGCTTAATATCCATTTAATAAATGACTCAATAGCCCACTCCTAGAAAAATATGGTGAGTACAGTAATTGTGCATCCACTTGACCCTAGGGATCATCCTAGGCATCTCTTGAAGAGATCATAATCATCCTCAAGTATGTGCTAAGAAGGGAGTGGATCATCACGTCCAACATTCAATCATAACTATGGAACTCCATGTCCACTAATGTGGAACGCCATGTTTAATTAAATTCAAATGAATATGTGGAACACCATTTCTAATATCTATTCATAAATGTGGAATGCCATGTCTACTAATGGGGAACACCGTGTCCAATTACATTCAAATGAAGATGTGGAACGTCGTTCCCAATATCCAATCATGTAAGGATAAAAATTTGAATCATGGGATGTGCATCTAGGCATATTAATCATATAATAATAAAATAAAAAATACTCAAAAGTTAGATCCTAGGAAGTACATCTAGGCATCCCTTACCAAAAGTCACATTGAATCAGGCACATCGGCCACAAACCAAGAAGTACCTCTTGAAATCATAGTTTCATCAACAGTAACCATGTTAATGTATAAATAAAAGATTGAGGGTGTTTGAATGCCTAAACCCAATCAAAACTACAACAACCTTATGGGATTACATGTTCAATACGGGTTCTAGGTGCCACCCACTACCATCTCTACCCAAACCCATGATGCACTAGCTCAAGGTAGTTCAAACATTGGGGCACCCATTGGGTCCCCTAGGTTAGTAATCAGGAGATGTTTCCTACTTGGGATCATCAAGGTTCATATGATAATAGAGGTATCCCTCTTGGGGTCCTCTAAGTCAATACGTAAGTAAAGAAATCCCTCTTGGGATCATCATAAGGAGAAAGAAAGTATCAGAGGAATCCCTCATGGGGTCCTATAAAATAGTAAGCAAAGGCATCTTACATGGAATCCTATGGATCAGAACATAAGTGGGGGAATCCCTCTTTGGATCCTCGTTCACCCACTAGTCTCGGTTCAAGGTGTGAATCTAGCACATTAGGGTTGTTAGTGACCCCAGGCGTTCTTCTAATCTAATTAACCAATTTTAATAAATTAAACAGGAATTGTAAAAGTAAACAAGGTGCATTTCCCTCAAGGTCAGGCCCAAGCATACACATATTATCATAAACATGCATAAGTACAATAGGGTTGGTAAGACAGACCACCTACCTTTAGGAATCTTTCCATTTATTTTCCCAAGGGTCGCAGCAGCAGCTAAGGCCCGTCCAAGCTCGTCCAAGACATGAAGGTTCCTGACTCAGCCAAAGAATCCAGAATTAATTAATTATAAAAACAATAAAATTAATTAATTAAACCCAATAACTTATAAATAAATAAAAATCATTTTTATTTAAAAATTCATAATTCCCAAAACTTCACCAGCCAATCCTATTACACCGGAACAACGACCCAATGCTCACTAACAACCCACAATATAATCCCAACCTTAATCTAGGCATAATCCCTAAGAAACAACATCAAAAAACCATTCAATAATTTTAATTTGAGCTTAAAATATTTATAAAATTATCATGGTGATGTACCATGATGAAAGGAAACAAGATGAAATGTAGTTGGCATCTTGTTCACCTTCTTCCTAGGCTAAGCCAAATCCCCATCACTGGTATATGATTCCACCATGATCTGGTGGAATTGGAATTGAAAACCATAACTGTGAAACCAGAGAATCGAGAATAGTGAGAGGATGATACCTTGAAATCTCACCAAAGGAGAAAACATACCTTAAAACTCCATGAAAATCCATCAAATCCACCCCCTCGATGGGGTTTGAAGAGAAGAAGGGGAGGAGGGAACCACCTAGTTTGCACAAGGGAGAAAGGGAGAGAAAATAGGGTTTTATTCTCTTAAATCATGTAGGGAGAAATGGTCATTTGCCCCTTTTAAGTGTGATGCATTGTTTGTCTGCATGGTTGACCAAATCATGCACCTCTACTGTCTGAGGCATACTCCACTTCACACAGTTAGAGAGCACGGTTTAACAGACTATGCACCAACCGTGCGACATGTCTTCAATTTACTGCAGTGGCTCACACAGTTTTTTGAGCCTCTCATATGGATTTTCCTAGCCCATGCACCTATGAAAACTAGGCCGCATAGTTTGGCCACACGGTTAGTATTAATTGTACGTCAACCGTGCGCCAACCATGTGCCCTAGGATGCACCTTTCCAAAACTTTGGATTTGGGTCTTGAACCCTCAATATGCTCCCAAAACCTCCATTCTACCTTATGAGCCTAATTTTATATCTAAAAACATTACTTTGAGGCATTCCAACCTTTAGAATTCTATTTTGAATCTCCAATCAAGATTTGACCCATCCATTAATTGAAAATTCAATTTCCATATGAAATTTCCAACTTGAAAAACATGGGACCTTATGCCTAATAATGGATTAATCATGACTGCTCTAACTAAACCAAATTTAGCATGATTTCCCTGATGGGGTTTTGATTGATTATCCTGATGGCCTGAGCCTTAGGGACATGTGAACACATTGTGATCCGTATTGATTGACAGGGTAGCGAGAGGATCTTATAGCCAGAAACTAACTTATCTCATGGATTATTAACATGTTTCTTAGTATTGATTTTATTAGTACATGCCAGTGATTATAGAACTTCTTTATTCATGTCCTTTCTATTTTAATGAAAAATGTTCATTTAAGCCTATTAGTGATATATCTTTCATCTAATTTTTTTTAAAGCATGTTTTGATTGAAAATGTTTAAATGATTTAACATACCTTGTATTTATTTAAATTGAATCATAAATGGTTTATTTGTATTGGAATTTCTTATGGAATATTTGGTGGAATCCTACTGGTATATTTTTTCTCACACCCTACCTTTGCCTTCAGCAGTTTGTAGATTATGTTATGCCAGATCCAAGAAAAGGGAAAGAACCACTTAGAGGTAGTGGGTGTCCTTGATTCATAGGACCTAGAATGATGTTGGTGACCAGTGGAGCTAGGTTCCACTCGTTGCATAGGGTTTTTGATATTTTTTTTAGTGGATGTTGTGTCATATTTTGGATGATATTTTTCTTTGGGTTGTTTATCTGACTGCTTGTGGTACTATTTTCTCATTGAGGAGTTTTTGGAATACCAATTTTTTATTCTTTTATGTTCTACTATTAAATATTCTTTTTTTGATCTTTTGGAAAAAAATATTCCCTTTGACTTCTCGTTGATGTCAGGTGCTAGTCATCAACCCGTGGGGATCGGGAACGCCATTCAGGCTATGTCAGGACCAGCTCAGGTATTGGGGTGCTAGGATATTCAGTATAATTCATGATATTTTGGTTTCTAAGACTCATGTACGGTATGTTATGTTGTGCCTATATGTGTTATTCCTTGTTTTGTATGAATATATGACCTTTGGATATTTTTCTTCTGGTAGAAAATGATAGGTGGACTGTCATGGATTGGTTAGCCCTTAAAGGGGTAGCATGTGTGACATGTGATGATGAAGATAATGGACCAAGACACGGGGTAGGGGTGTGAAGAACTTGATTCCTAACCTGAGGCAGAGACGTGGTACGATGGACTTTTTTCCTGTCCCGTAACAGAGATGGGGTATAATGGTCGTGTGGCCTGACCCATGATAGAGACGAGGATTGGCGACCTTGTGGCCCGACCGAATACGCATTGTGGCTACTCTGGGATATATGTGATGTCCTTGTGGCTGTACCATTATCATGAATACCATTATGACTATCCTTCTTGCATGAATTCAAAGCAGTTACAACCATGGTTCATAGCGGCTTGGTTTGCACACAACCGCTCGGCACATGATTGATTGTTGTTTGCTTGCGCATTTAATTATTATCATGGCATACACCTCTTGTGCATGTGCACTTACGTTAATGACACATTGGTGGTGTCTTGTTGGGTTTATACTCACACCCTGCATGGACATATCGATGCATGTTCAAACTTCATGATCAAGGATCCAGGAAAGGGAAAGGGCCCAGCAACATGGAGTTAAGGATACTGAGCTTGGTGTTCAGAGGCAGTACCTGAACGAACTCCGAAGTGATGTCACAGTGACTTATTTATTTTTCTATTGTTTTGATTATACTCTGGTTTGACCTACCGCATTAGGGGTCCTTAGTTTATTTCTTTATACGACTTGAGATACCTGTCATGTCATCTATTATAGCATTGTTATTATTCACTTTTGATGTGTCCTTTTTTATTATTCTTTTCTTGATATTATTTTGATGTATAGATTTTGATAATGAGGGTATAATCTCCCCATTGTACCATTTGGACCTTCATTGCTAGTCGAAAACCTCTTGAGTATGGGGAGGCATGCATGAGTCCATGTGGAACTCCGGCCCAAACCGGGTGATTCGGGTCAAGGCGTTACAGGTAAACTTATACAACACACTATTCTTATTTTTTTCAATTTTCATATATCATATCTATCATATAGCATATTATACATTATGATACTCTGAAATCAGTGAACTTTTGACATCATGCCTTATGATATGGCCAATTGTATTATATAATGTATATCATACCCTACAACATCTGTAATCATATTATACTATTAATTAATCAAATAAACTAAAATTATTCACAACATATCATAGCCAACAAAATCCCCATGTTGTACCCTATGATATGATATCATGTCCTATGATATCCCTATATCATATTTTATGATAGTTCTTCAACAATTCTCCTGAAATTTTATATTTTTTAAAATTTCATTGAATTTTATTTGATGCTACTATTATGTTTTGTAGACATCTAGTGTAAATCAAAGGCGATAAAAACAATAAAACTCATTTCCAAGACCAGTTAATTGAGAAATATGATAAATCATATAAAACATGATGAACATGAGCTTACATGATACTTTGATTAACTAGTCTTTTTCTTATATGTTTGATGAACTCAACTAAGAACCATCCTAAGGACTCATTCCTTATCATGTGATACACCATCTATGAAATCATGAATCTTATCTATAGATTTTCTCAAAGTCTTCTCAACATACTAAAACCTCTAAAGAAAAAGTGAGAGGCAGAATTAAAAGCATCAACTAGAGGGGTCTAGTCACTGATGGAGGTTAATGTTGTGGGACATATATTCTTTTATATGGCCTTCATTCAATAAATAAAGGAGTCTCTAAGGAATATAGTGTTGGTTAAATGGTCATTGAATAATGGTTATAAAATATGATTCCTTTATTCATACAAGCTCTTTAAGTGCTAAACTCCTTTGTCATTTATTAAAATATGTTCAAATCCTCATACACATCATGTGATGATGTGGTATGTGACAAAATGATAGTTACATGGAAGAATCAGGGAACTCATTGAAAACCCATCCTCATGTATGTAGCACAATATGATATACATAGTATGCCTCTGTAGTATAACATAATTGTAGCATATCATATAATATGATATAATGATTTTATGGCATATCGCTAACATAAAATACTTTTCAATTTGCACTTATTATATGAATTAGTTGAATGAGCTGAAGTATTAAAAAGGATATTTTGAAAATTAATATTGTAGGGTTAGGGTAAAAAGTAAAGAAATAAACAAGTATTTTATATGATTCATATGGTGCCATATTTAATTATATTAAGTTCAATTGATCGAAAATTAACGAACACACTATCCTTTGGCATCCCTCATTTAGGTTGGAAGATGAGCACATGAAACAAACTCAAATCATTTATCTTTTCAAGGGGATGTATGATGCAATATCATACCAACTTTAAGTTTTGTTTTACTCATTTTCTATCCTAATTTGATTTCACAATTGTTTGATGCTTTATTTTATTTATTTTTATTTATTTTTTCATTTTCTTTTAGTTACCGCAATTAACTATACATTTTATTTTAGAGATAATTGTAATGGGAAGTGCCTACTGATATCCATGGATGGATTCCTTGTAATGAATTATCGAAAAATATTGAATTCTTTCCTTTGATTTTTTTATGGAAATACATTCTCAGTCACTCTTCAAATTATTCATGATAAGGATTTGATTTGCGTTCAGAATACATCAATTGGTATCGAAGCGAGGTCATTCCTTATCCCTTTCCACTGATTGGTAATTATCTCAATTCCCTTATTGGCCCTAAACCTTTCCCTGTGGGTAGGAATTTTTCGTCACACCACTCTATATATCTCACTACTCTGTCATCCACACCACTGAGCGACGACTAATAACTCTATTTTGTATACATATTTTGATGTGTTTTTATATGTGTTTCCATTGGTTATTAATTGATTTAATATAAGATATTTTATTTATATCAATGTTTTTTGTATTCTTGTAGGATTGATATATGGAGCAATATGAAGGAAAACAATGGAATTGAGGGACAAAGAGGCACTTCACGCCATGATCTATGCTCGCAGCACAACACCGGATGTTGAGGATGCTCTTGGAGCACTTCCAGAGGCACAACATAGAAGAAGTAGGATAAAATAGAGGTTCGGATGCTGGAAGATGAAGTTACACATCATGTAAATATTGCACGACGTGAAAAGGCCTGCACATTACACGTCATGTAAAACATTACACAATGTGAGATTTCTCGAGAAGATTCAAAAAGTGGAGATTCCAGCGTATATTTGACAGAATTTTGTATATTTGACCACTTTGAATGGCCATTACATCAAGTATTTGACCCATTAAACTCAATGGGTGTCCTTCATGCCTATATATATGGAATTCATCTAGGAGAAATGGAATTCCATCGAAGCGTGGAGAGGATCGACTACCGAGAGGCTGTCGTAGGGTTATGGCCCAGATTTCTTCGTAGATAGGTTTGTGTTTATGCCTTTCTTTTCTTTCTTTCATGTAATCATTGAATTATTCATAGTTTTAATTCCAATATATTTCTTTTCATCCTTCCATTATCGTTCTTTCTTTCTTAATCTCTCGCCTATGGATTTGGGTTTAATCGTCATTGGTGATCACCCAATAATAGTTGGCTAAAATCCATAGGGGAGAGCAAAATCGGTTAAAGAGGGTGCATACCAACAAATCATGATTTGCCTTTGCTCATAAATATGATTTTATTCTATAGTATCATTTTGTTCTTGCGTGTCTATTCTATTCGTCATTGAATCATTGATCATATGTTTTCAATAATGAATGAACCCCAACATGATTGAGATAATTTATTCATGACCATTGAATGGAATTACTCTTTTGTTGTTGACAATCTGAACTTGATGCACATTAGTTATTTTGATTCATCTGACCATGATGAATTGGGATTCTGGGGTAGTTTGATAGGGAATGACCATTTCTTCTATCGATGAAACTGTTTGGTTGCACATCTATTTGATAGAATTGTTTTGCAAGTAAAGTTGAATTAATTTAGTAAAACCACCCCTCAAAACTGATTCTCCTCTTTTTTGTTTCTCTATTTGAATTCATTTATTTTATTTTCATAATTAGTGTAATAAAATCAAACTAAAATTGGAGTGAGCTAACCTATAGTATAGAGTTTTCATTGTTGTGTTCTCCGCTCTCTGTGGGTTCGACCACGTGCTTCTGCTATACTATGCCTTTGTAGTTAGTATGGTTCAGGAACAAATAAATTTCTAATTTGATCCATACCTAAAGGAATTAACGATGCCTTCGAGCGTGTCAACAACTCATGTTGACCAACAAGTGAGGTGGAAAATTCTCAATGACATAATCTATTCTAAACTCATTCTCAAGTTAAAAAAATGTACTTGAATTGATTGTTGATAGGGGATCCATGATAACTTGATCTCCAAGTAAATAGTCAAGTGGCTCCACTTAAAAACAACACATCATACTTCACCAAATAAAGTTAGAAGGATCGTATTTGTAAGAACCTGGATCTTCTTTTGAGGTACGGATCTTTCCTTTTTGGTTTTTACTTAATAAAAAAGAGGAAAAACAGACCAAGTACTGGTTACAGCATTGTTACACAATGTGATTGGGGGTTACACACCATGTAATCCCAGTGCATGCCATGTAATGATGTTGGCAAGACCTTTTAATGATGTGCAAGGATGTCGACAGAAGAAGCGTAAAACTAGAATATACATGGCATGTATCTTGCCAGTACATGTCGTGTACTTTTCTTTTTTTGTTAAAATGGGCAGTAGCCTCGTCTTCTTCTCCCGGACAGAACCCTCACTGCTTGGTTCTCAAACAGCAGTGCTGGAGGAAGATTTCCCTCTTGATTCGTCGTCTGAACTCTGATTCGAACACTGTCAGATGCTTTGGAATCCCCTCTACGAGTTCTTGATTCCTCTTGATCTTTTCTTCATGATTTCTTCTCTCATCCATGTTATCAAAGCTTGAGATTTTATACTCATTTTGAAGATCTACTTCATTCTAGATCGAATTAGAGGCCAACGATGGATGAGGAGAGTCGTACTGCTACGAGGTTGGTGGTCTCGTTCCTTTCATTAATTTTCAAGTTTATTATATGTGTCAGAGTGTCGCACACCCATTTTTGGGTTTCGCCTTGATTAATAATTAACCTATGTTATTGCCTATTGTTTTTTAGGTAATCGGTTAAGTGATTCAAAGCATGTTTTAGGTTGTTATCCTTGATTAAGGTCCACCCCATGAGTGTGTTTCCCTTGGATGACCATTTATGGCCGTTTGGCCTAGGATGTCTATCGGTATGCCTTTGATTCCCTTTTTATGGGTTGTTTAAAATGAATTGATGTTAATGATGGAATTACAAAGTTGTTAAATTGTAATTGTTTTGGTTAAGGGTATTGTAATGGTTTTCTCCTTGACCCATGTTTATGCCAATACTTGTTTAAGCTTGATTGGAATGTATTGCTCCAATTGTGAACTTTCCCATGTGAGATAAAATCATGGTTGAGCCTTGTGATAGTTTAAATTGCATGATAGGCTTGTTATATGAATTGCCCACATGAATTTATTATTTTCAATCCATGTAATAGTTTACTTTACGTGTACTGCTTGTTATGTGAAATTTTCCCATGTGAGTAATTGAAAGACCAAGCCTTATGAGGTTGGTCTGGTTGTTATGTTCAAGTCGTGAGCGAGCCACAGATGTAGCGGTCAAGCTCATGTAGGATTTACTTGTTTTGTCAAGTGAAACATGGATCATTGAGGGATGCCATGGAAAGATTCCATTGGCTTTGTTTACATGTCATGAGTGATACATGGGGCTTCCTTATAGGACCGCCAGTAACAGAGCTTAGTTGACATGGACTTATACCACACCTAGAGTGATACTAGGATTCCAGAGAGGTTCACCGAGATGGGCTTGTAGGATGTTGGTAAGTTTGCACCTAGAGTGATACCGGGATTCCTGAGAGGTTCACCAGGATTGGCTTGTAGGTCGCAGATAGAATTTCACCTGGAGTGATACTTGAATTCCAACTTAGGAATGTCAAGGATGGACATGGGTTATAAATTGAATATTTAAATGAAATGACTTATGAAGCATCTACCAAGATAAAGCACAAGCTTGGATTCGGTCTTCACTTGTTTAGATAACCTTCTGAGGTATATGTTGTGCTTACTTTTACATGGGGATTGTCGGGCTTAGGTCGGATCCCGAGACTTATATAATTCAATGTAATTGAATTAATAAATGGACATGAAATGAATGTAAATGGAAACCAGTGCTTGTAGGACTGTTTACTTTTGAGTACTTCCTAGCTTACTGCTTTCACTATTGTACATTGTCTGTCATAGATATTCACTGATAGATTGGAACAGATCTTGGGTGGTTGCCTACTGATATTTAGTCCCACACCCTGTTTCAGTCATGTTTTTTGACCCAAATAGGCGGTTGTGGGTGTTGATAAGGGTAAAAACCCTTCTATAGGTACTTGATATGTTGTTTAGGAGCAGGAGAGCATGGGACCAAGTCGAGGCTTGCGGTGCTTTTGAGTTTCTTGTGTTCTGTCTGTGCTGTTGGAACTTATATCATGTATTACTATAGTGTATCCTATTTTTGTTGTTTTCTTAGAACATGTGACATGCAGCAGCATCCTTTGTATGCTATGAAATCTGGTTGATTTATTGTCAGACTTTTGTTGTTTACTTTTGTTGTCTGGTATTATTGTTTCCGCTATTATATTGTTATTGTTTCCACAGTGTTACACTCTGCCAATGAGGGCATAGTTTTCCCACTATCACACATAGGCCCTCACTGCTAGTCGGAAACCTCTAGCATTTGGGGAAATGTGCTTGAGGTCATGTGGCCAACTGGGTACGGGGCACCTTTGAGTGGCATTCGGGTCTGGGATGTTACAAAATGGTATCAGAGTAGTCTTTTCTGGTTTTCCTTATTGTTTGGCGATATTAGACAGGGATAAAAAAGAAAATGGAGTTTAGTATTAAACTGTTCCTAGGAGTAGCTACCTCATGTACAGGGAAAATCCAAATTACCTCAAGTTTAATTGTAATTTTTGGATTTTGAGATATTAGAATTGATTCGATTTCACCATTGGGTGACACACTTGTATTGTACTGTTATTATTGATATTATTGTGGTTCTATTTTGTTGAAACCTGATGAGATGAGGGTATGTCATCTCATGCATCATATAAGCACTTGTTAGAAATCACATGTCACGCATTATTGTCATTCCATTTAGAGAGCATTACTGATTGCATGATGTTGTGATAGATGTCATGCTAGATATATATGCTATTGTGATAGGTACCATGATAGATATACTTGTTGTTGTGATAGCTGTATTGGTACATGTTATGGTTCGAATTGGATGGACACCATGCTTTGGTTCCTCAAGTGTATGGTCCCTCTTTGATCATAATTTGGTGGACCATGTTTCGGACTTATATTGAATCATGATATGATATGCTATGGATGGATGCCAAGCTTTGATCCCTAAGGTGTATGGGACCTCTTGGATTGGAATTTGGTGGAACATGTGGCTGCTTTAAATTAAATTATGATATGATGTGTTGCAGGTGGATGTAAAACTTTGATTTGTGGGGAGTATAGGCCCTCATGGATCAGAATTTGGTATACCATTGGCTTACTTTGAAAAAACAGGGGTTCTAGGGAAGTTTCAGAGGTTTACTACTTAGAAACCCAGACAACATTGTGTGTGATGCTATGAACACACGTCATGTGTTCTTCTGTTTGGGAAGAACATTTTTTCTTAAGTACACGTTGTGTGCTATGTGTACACACTATGTGGTAAATAATCGTGTGTTCGGCCGTGTGAGAAGAAGCACAAAATAGTAATGGTTTTGGATAGTGCACGTCGTGTACTTTAGGTACACACCATGTAGTGTTACACAGGCAGACCCCATGTGGTTCTAGCCATGTAAAAGTACATGGTCAGGAGGGGAGACTCAAGTACACATTGTGTTCCTGCCTGACACACCATGTATCTTGGGTGGTTACACACCCAGGTCGGTGGAAGTACATGCCCGGGTAAGAGCTTGAGGGTACACACCATGTATGGTTTATACACGTTGTGTACTCTTCTTTTTGTAACCTTTGAGGGTTTTCTACTCTCGTTTAGTTCTTGCACTCTTGAACTACGAACCTTGATAATGAACATGAACTGAGGTGTGTGCTTGACCTTGTAGAGTCATGCCTCCATGACGACCTCCAGTTATACGCCGAGAGAGTGGCAATGATCATACCTTGGAGGTGGTAGGCCATGGGCTACCAGTGGATCCTTCAGTCATGCTAGTTGTGGCACCAGCTGCTATACCAGATGTAGG
Organism: Viscum album; assembly: GCA_963277665.1. Taxonomy (NCBI): domain Eukaryota; kingdom Viridiplantae; phylum Streptophyta; class Magnoliopsida; order Santalales; family Viscaceae; genus Viscum; species Viscum album. The sequence goes on along the minus strand of OY728125.1, from coordinate 1,271,594,356 downwards.
TGCTGATGAAAAGTTTTGTGAAGGTTTTATGAGGTTCATGCAAACCTTTAAAAGAGCACCACACTTCTCCATGTCTATAGAAGAGCTAACATGAGTGTTCCATCAGCAGCATCCACCCATGTTTTCGGGGGATGGCAGACCACGGGCTGCAGAGTCATGGCCAGAAGCCATGTTTTCGATCTTTGACCATCTGGAAACACCTCTTAAGAGGAGGGTAAAGCTCGCGATGTATATGTTGTGTGATTCCTCCAAGATATGGTGGGATGTAATTACTCAGTCAGAGCGTCATCGGGATATGGCATGGGTAGAATTTCATATAGTCTTCTATGATTACTATTTTCCAGAGACGCTGAGGGTTGATCGAGCCTAAGAGTTCATGCATCTGGAGTAGCGGACGCTGTCAGTTATGAACTATTCTGCCCGTTTTACTGAGCTCCAGCATTTCATGCCTATTCTGATGGGTGATGATGTAGTGAAGGTTAGGCGATTCGAGGATGGTCTCAGGTACGATGTTTGATCGCATGTAAATGTATTCAAGTTGATTGTTGTATCTACTATAGTGAATCAGGCGCTGATTACCGAGCGTAATCTGAGGGAATCAGGGGGTACGAGCCAGGGCAGTTCGGCACCAAGATCTGGTATGGTCTCAACTGGTAGTAAGAAGCGTCATATGGAGCTTTCTTGCGGTGATAGTGGCATCCAGAAAGTATCTTCAGGTAGCCAAGTGAGGTGCTACCAGTGCGGTAGGTCGGGGCATACAAGGTCGTAGTGTCCGCAGGACCCAGTCGAGTAACGATCTTGCGGCAAGATGGGTCATCTTCAGTGCTTCTACAGGACATTTCCACCAGTGGATAGTGATAGAGGGTTGACATTGACTCCATGTTTAGGAGCAAGGTCAGCGGCTTCTCACCAGTCAGGGAACTGGAATGCGTCATGTTGTTCAGGCCGAGGTGGTGGTTGTGGTCATGGTAGCCAGACCCCAGGTTCTCAGTGACAGTAGGGTGGATCAGCTCAGGGTATCCAAGCAGTGTCATAGGGTCGCAGTATAGGTCAGACTTATGTAGTGCAACAGACCCAACATGAGCAGGATCTCAGACCTTCTACTGTTAGAGGTACTATTTTAGTCGCCTCTATTTTAGCTTCTGCACTTTTTGATACAAGGGCTTCACATAGTTTCATATTTTTTCCCATTGGGGAGAGTCTTGGGCTCTTTGTTTTTACTTTGAATGATGTTATGATGTTAGACACTCTGTTAGGGATTGGAACAGCAAGTGTTTGTCAGTGAAAGGAGTGCCCCCTTGAGGTTGGTGGGTGTCACTTCGTATGGGACCTCTATGTCTTAGAGATGACAGGTTTCGATATCATTCTCGAAGTGAACTGGTTGGTTTATTTTCAGGACTTTGTTGATTGTTATCACCGCAGGGTGAGTTTCACGTCACCAGAGGGTGGAGAGTTTCTACATAAAGTTGAATGGGGTGCCCAGGCGAGCCGAGTTGGACCCGAGCATCATGGGTTGGGCAGGATGACAACCCATATCATGAGTTTATATCTAGATGACCAGGGGACACATCAGGCATATTTCCCTCCAGTGGTTGATTATTTCAGGGATGTCTTCTCTGGCGACTTTTTAGGTTTACCTCCAGTGAGAGAGGTACAGTTCTCTATCGATATAGTGCCAAGAGTTTCACCAGTATCCATTCCTCCTTACAGGATGGCTATGACGAAGTTGCAAGAGCTCAAGAGGCAGCTAGAGGATTTGGAAGCTAAGGGATTCATCTGACCCAGTACTTCTCTGTGGGGTTCGTCGATCCTTTTTTCAAAAAAAGGCGGATGGTACCCGCAGGCTATGCATGGATTATCGGAAATTGAACCAGTTAACGATTAAGAATTGGTATCCATTGCCACAAATAGATGATCTCTTCAACCAACTTTGTGGAGCTTGTGTTTTCTCTAAGATCGATCTGAGATCCAGTTATCATCAGGTGTGTGTTAGATCATCAGACATACCTCGCACAACCTTTCGGAGCAGGTATGGAATGTAAGAGTATTTGGTAATGTCGTTCGGTCTCACGAATGCGCGCATGCAGTCTTTATGGCACTGATGAACCAAGTGTTCCATCCTTATCTTGACTCGTTCGTTGTGTTTTTTGTGGATGATATCTTGGTGCACTGTCACAATCGATACGACCATGCCACACATCTTGAGATCGTTTTGAGTACACTGAGAGAGCATCAGTTATATGCTAAGATCACAAAGTGTCACTTCTAGATGAATCAGATTCACTTCTTGGGTCACATCATCTCAGAGATAGGAGTATTAGTGGACCTAGAGAAGGTGAGAGCATTATTTTCCTAGGAGAAGCCCAAGAATGTCTTTGAGGTGTGGAGTTTTCTAGTAATGGGTGGTTACTACAGGCATTTCATACAGGACTTCTCACGTTTAGCAGCATCGTTGACGAGCCCGACTAAAAAGGGTGTGAAGTGTGTGTGGACAGATTCTTACGAGATGCCTTTTAGGAGTTGAAAGGGAGATTGACTTCAGCGTCGATACTGATTTTGTCAGATCCAGGCAGGAGTTACATTGTGTACTATGACGCATCAGGTATCGGGCTAGGAGTAGTTCTTATGCAAGGGGAACGAGTCATTGTGTACGGGTCTCGGTAGTTAAGGCCACATGAGATGAATTACCCGACACACAATCTTGAGTTAGTTGCAGTTTTCATGCTTTATGATGTTGGAGACATTACTTATTGGGAGAGTGTTTTGTGGTGTACACTGACCACAAAAGTCTCAAGTACATATTTACGCAGTGTGATCTGAATCTGAGGCAGTGAAGGTGGGTGGAATACCTTTAGTCCTTTAAAATCGAGCTTGACTACACACCTGGTAAGGGAAATGCGGTGGTTGATGCTTTGAGAAGGAGGACTCAGATACAGGCAGTGCAGCAAGCCAGTAGCGAGTGATAGCTTATGGCGTTGTTCTTTGAGATGCACTTGGAGGTGCACGACAGTCAGGGGCAGACTTTTCTTTTATCCTTAGTCGTTACCTCCACCCTACTGGACAAAGTCAGGATGAGGTAGCTATCAGATTCTGAAGGTCTAGTTCTATGGGAGAGTGTGGTAGGTGTGGACCCTCCTCCTGGTTGGACAATAGGTGAGGATGAAGTTCTGCGGTTACATGGTCGCGTGTGGGTTTTAGCTGACATGCGCAAGGAGCTGATGTAGGACTTTCATGCCTCTTTATGGATAGTGCATCCTGGTATCACCAAGATGTATCGGGATTTACATCATCAGTATTGGTGGCCAGGTATGAAAAGGGATGTAGGTAGTTTTTTTCATGAGATGTTCCACCTGTCAACAGGTGAAGGCATAACACAGCGACCAGCTGGACTTTTACAGCAGTTACTCATTCCTAAGTGGAAATGGAATGATGTCACGATGGATTTCGTGATAGGGTTACTGAGGTCGCCTTGAGGTAATGATGTCGTATGGTTTGTTGTTGACAGGATCACGAAGGTTTCACATTTCCTACCGATCAAGGAAATCTTCAGTGTTGATAAGCTTGGGAGGTTGTACATCTAGGAGATTATATGACTACACGGGATTATGCATTCTATTATTTTAGATAGGGACGCCCAGTTTACTTCTCGTTTCTGGCAAGGGTTACAGAGGGCGTTGGGTACACAGGTGCTTCTGAGAACGGCTTACCACCCTCAAACAGATGGTTAGTCAAAGCACACGATTTAGGTGCTGGAGGACATGCTTCGGGTGTGCATCCTGGATTTCAGGGGTTCTTGGGAGAGACATATACCCTTGGTCGAATTCGCCTATAACAATAGATTTCAGGCTACTATTCAGATGGCGACATATAAGGCTTTGTACAGTAGACCATGTCGATCACCCCTGTGTTAGCTGAAGGCAAGAGACGTAGCTATGTTGGGACCTCGTCTTGTCCAGGAGACCACTAAGCAAGTGCAGTTGATTCGGAAGCGGATGGCTATTGCGCAGTCTCGTCAGAAATCTTATGTCGGTCGCCACAGACGACCTCTGGAGTTCGAGGTCAGGGATCGGGTTTTCCTACATGTTGCACCGAGGTTGGGACACAAGAGGATTAGGAGACAGTGTAAGATTTCACCAAGATGTGTCGGGCCGTTTGAGATTTTGGAGAGGGTCAGGTTGGTTTCCTATCGGTTGCAGTTGCCTCAGAGGTACAGGGCTATGCATGACGTCTTCCAAGTTTCTCAGTTGTGATGTTACTTTTCAGACCCGTCTCACGCTTTTCAGCCTGAGGAAGTTGAGTTGCAGGTGGATGCATCCTTTGAGCAGCATCCTATACAAATTGTGGATCGTAGCACAAAGGTTCTCCATGACTGGTCAGTTCCTTTAGTGCGGGTGTTATGGCAGCACGACCGAGTGTAAAACGAGACATGGGAGAGGGAGGCCGATGTACGATTGCAGTGGCCGGGGTTGTTCTCAAATATTTCTCCATCACCCTTGAAAGGGCAATTCGGGGATGAATTGCTTTAAGGGGGGAAGTTTGTAAGAACCTGGTTCTTCTTTTGAGGTATGTATCTATTCTTTTTGGTTTGTAGTTAAGAGAAAAAAAAAAGAGGAGAAACAGACCAAGTGTTGGTTACAACACTGTTACACAACGTGACTGGGGGTTACACGCCGTGTAATCCCAGTGCACATCGTGTAATGATGTTGGCAGGACCTTTTAATGATGTGTAAGGATGTCGACAAAAGAAGGGCAGAACTGGCATATACACGGCGTGTATCTTGCCAGTACATGCCATGTACTTTTCTTTTTTTTGTTAAAATGGGCAGTATCCTCATCTTCTTCTCCCAGACAGAACCCTCACCGCCTGGTTCTCGAACAGCAACGCCGAAAGAAGATTTCCCTCTTGATTCGTCGTCCGAACTCCGATTCGAACATCGTCGGATGCGTTGGAATCCCCTCGGTGAGTTCTCGATTCCTCTTGAGTCATTCTTCGTGATTTCTTATCTCATCCAAGTTATCAAAGCTTGAGCGTTTATGCTTGTTTTATAGATCTACTCCGTTTTAGATCGAATTAGAGGTCGACGCTGGATGAGGAGAGTCGTACTACTACGAGGTAAGTGGTCTCATGCCTTTCATTAATTGTCAAGTTGATTATATGTGTCGGAGTGTCGTGCACCGATTTTTGGGTGTTGCCTTGATTAATAATTAACCTATGTTATTGCCTATTGTTGTTTAGGTAATTGGTTAAGTGATTCAAAACAAGTTTTAGGTTGTCTGCCTTGATTAAGGGTCACCCCATGGGTGTGTTTCCCTTGTATGATCATTTATGGTCGTTTGGCCTAGGATGTCTATCGGTATGTCTTTGATTCCCTTTTTATGGGTTGTTTAAAATGAATTGATGTTAATAATGGAATTAAAAAGTTGTTAAATTGTAATTGTTTTGGTTAAGGGTATTTGAATGGTTTGCTCCTTGACCCATGTTTATGCCAATACTTGTTTAAGCTTGATTGGAATGTATTGCTCCAATTGTGAACTTGCCCATGTGAGATAAAATCATGGTTAAGCCTTGTGATAGTTTAAATTGCATGATGGAATTGTTATATGAATTGTCCATGTTAGTTTATTATTGTCAAGCCATGTAATAGTTTACTTTACATGTATTGCTTATTATGTGAAATTTTCCCATGTGAGTAATTGAAATGCCAAGCCTTATGAGGTTGGTATGTAGCAGTCGGGCTCATAGAGGCTTTATTTATTTTGTCGAGTGAAACATGGATCGTTGAGGGATGTCATGGACAGACTCTATTGGCTTTGTTTACATGTCATGAGTGATACCTAGGGCTTCCTTATAGGACCGCCAGTAACGGGCTTAGTTGACATGGACTTACCACACATAGAGTGATATTGGGATTCCAGAGAGGTTCGTCGGGACGGGCTTGTATGATGTTGGTAGGTTTGCACCTAGAGTGATATTGGGATTCCTGAGAGGTTTGTTGGGACGGGCTTGTAGGTTGCAGATAGAATTTCACCTAGAGTGATACTTGAATTCCAACTTAGGAATGCCAAGGATGGCTTTGGGTTATAAATTGAATATTTAAATGAAATGACTTATGACACGTCTGCCAAGTCAAAGCACACGTTTGGATTTGGTCTTCACTTACTAGTTTAGATAGCCTTCTGAGGTATATGTTGTGCTTACTTTTACACGGGGATTGTCGGGTTTAGGTCGGATCCTGAGACTTATATAATTCAATGTAATTGAATTAATAAATGAACATGAAATGAATGTAAATGGAAACTAGTGCTTGTAGGACTGTTTACTTTTGAGTACTTCGTATCTTACTGCTTTCACTAGTTTACATTGTCTGTCATATATATTCACTGACAGATTGGCACAGATCTTGAGTGGTTGCCTACTGGGATCTAGTCTCACACCCTGTTTGGGTCATGTTTTTTGGCCCAAACAGGGTGTTGCAGGTGTCGATAAGGGTAAGAACTCTTCTATAGGTACTTGATATGCTGTTTAGGAGCAGGAGAGCATGGGACCAAGTCGAGTCTTGCGATGCTTCTGAGTTTCTTTTGTTATGTCTATACTGTTGGAACTTATATCATGTATTACTACAGTGTATCATGTTTTGGTTGTTTTCCTAGAACATGTGACATGCAACATCATCCTTTTTATGATATGACATCTGGTTGATTTATTGTCAGACTTCCGCTGTTCATTTATGTTGTCTGGTATTACTGTTTCCGCTATTGTATTGTTATTGTTTTCGTTGTGTTACACTCTGTCAATGAGGGCATAGTTTCTCCACTATCACACCTAGGCCCTCGCTGCTAGTCGACAGCCTCTGACGTTTGGGGAAATGCGCTTGAGATCATGTGACCAACTGGGTACGGGGCACCTTTGAGTGGCATCCGGATCTGGGGCGTTACAGTATTGGCCAGAGACATCAATATCATAGAGTAATGAAGCATTCCCTTCTCTATTGGCCATTACAGGGACCATGATATTTGTGACGTGGTAAACACATATGCATGACAGTAATGGCTAGGATGCCCCTAACTGTTTGACACTGACACTTGCCACCATGGTCATTCCAACATGATCAAATTCACTCAAGATTGAGTTAAATTCGCTCTATCTCTAAAAGAGAAAGCATATGACCAACAACAATTATTCCTGTACCGCAATTGTGTCGTCGTACCAGTCACACCACCAGCACCAACCACAGGTTGCTCACCTTGCGGTCAAACCAGTTAGGGGCAATATTGATGTCTACACTATTTCTGATGACGTTGTTGCCCATGCCAAGCTGGTAGGAGCTGATTCCAATGCACCAATAGGAATCACTGCATGTGCGCCCTATCAAGACGTTGTCGACCCCTTTCAGAAGGAAACATTGTCTACACTTCCCCAATAGAGATTTCAACAGATTCAATCCCTAACAAGAAAGATGATAAAGAAGATAATGTAAAGATAAAGGCAAAGTTGTTGCATCAAGACTGGGTTGTTGCCTGCAATTCTACTCATGAAGTTGTTGTCCGCATGCCAACAATTGAAGATTTTAATCGGCATCTTCAACAAAAGTTACTACCTATATTCTTTGAACAACCCAAATCATGTCACAACTTCAGCCAAAGATCAAGCATACTACTATACATATTTTGCTCATCTAGTTGAACTCGGGTCTAAAGTCTGAAGGAGACAGATACTCAAATGACAAAAATGTTGATTGGAAAAACCCTTTAGAAATTGATTATGGAAAAACATAGAAGTTCAAAGTACTTAACAGTGTTTGATGAAAACAAGATCTTTGACTTGGACTGTCATGGAATCGGTCCATCCCAACAGAGCATATGAGCAACCATCATGGAATGGAGATTGGTGGTTCCTCATTTTCAAACTCAATGAAGTTCCTTCAAGGTTTCCTTTGTTACAAAGCATGTATCATCGCGCCTTCTTATTTAACCCAAACGACAAACAATCCAAACAAGACTCAGGGACTAGTCGCTTTCAAACCAGGGTGAATGATGTAGTATCGTACTACCTAGTCTTTTCAAACTAGTCCTTTTCACAACTTCAACCAAAGATCGAGCATACTACTATACATATTTTGCTCGTCTAGTCGAACTTAGATCTAAATTCAGGACACGATCATTCAAATGACGACAATGTTGATTGGAAAAGCCTTTTGAAACCTATTATAGAGAAACATGGAAGTTCGAAGTACTTAATGGTATTTGATGGAAACAAGATCTTTGACTTGGACGGCCATGGATACCATCCATCCCAACAAAGCATATGAACAACCATTACGGAATGAAGATTGGTGGTTCATTGTTTTCAAACCCAACCAAGTTCCTTCAAGGTTTCCTTTATTACAAAGTATGCATCATCACACCTTCCTATTTAACCGAGATAACAAGCAATCCAAACAGGCCTTGGGAACTAGTCCTTTTTAAACCAGGGTGAATGGTGCAGTATCATACCAGCTTTAATTTTATTTATTTCTCCATTTACACATTTTCCATCATATTTTGATTTGATTATTGTTTGGTGTTTTATTTTTATTTTATTTTAGTTTTGCATTTTTTTCATTTAACCTAGTTGACATGCTTCATGATTTATTTTCGCTCTTGGAATTTCACATGATAAGGATTCAATTTGCTTCCATGCTACATCAATGTAACAATAACTATTAAAATAATTTGATTTAAAAAAAAAAATCTCACGTTATATTTGTAACTTTTTTCATAGAACAATTACATTGAAGGACCACTACACCAAATTAATGACAATGAATGACCTTCGTAGTTATAAACACATCCTGATACACCAAAATCAATTGTCACATACCAAACAGGTCATAAACAATAAAAAGATCACATGGGTTGCATTCTTCAAAAATCAACAATGCTTTAATATTTATTTCTTTCCAACAGAACCATGGCCAGCGAACAAAAATGATGATGATAGTAATGACAAACCATCAACCAAAGAACTAAAGAAAACAGACGCACAAAAAAGGGAGATGGTAACAAAGGGCAAAGTTGGGGAGGCACCTAGCTCGTGCGTGGAACAAAATTTCTACTTGGCAGTGCCATTGGGCAGGTTGGATGAATTGCCAGCCGGGTTGAGCTCATCCCAAGCTTCGATCCAGGTGACCATGGCATCGGCCAGCTTCGTGAAGTACGGGTTTACTTTCCCTAGCTTGTCCCTGACCTGCTTGGAAAGCTCAATATAGCACTTCTGAACAGTGGCGCAGTCCTTTGAAAATGTAGCAGACTGGAAGAAGGGGATGATATCCTCTTGCCAGAAGATGCCATGGTACTCTTTCTTCAAGTTCACAAAGGGGTTGCTTGCTTTGCTGTGCCAGATGTATGGCAGACCAGTTTTCACCCCCAGCTTCAGATGATCACAAATTACCTGTATTGCCAATCCATTTCAAAGAAACATCACCACAATTCAGGGATTTTAATGATGAATGACACAATAAAAGTAGATAAACAATGCACCTTGATGCACCAGCCAGCCCACATATCGTCATAGCGTCCGATCGGCTGGCCATCTCCCATGAGCCCGAAATACATGGCCGGGCCAATCAGGTCACGGCGAAATGCCAAGTTCATGCCACACATGGGGAACAATGTGCCCTTCGGAATGGTCAAAACCATGTCCACATACCTGATATAGCAAAAACAGGCAATTTGAATCTCCAAGAAGTTGCTGATGCAGTTGGGATGGGTGTAAAATCAAGACTTTAGGGAGTAAATTTGACATCTAACAGCATAAGCCGTATCCAAATGTGCAAAAAAAAAAAACAAAAAAAAAAAATCTTCAAACTTAAATAGGGCCAAACAAACAGAAATCTTAAGGAATCCGGTATAAATGAAAGATCATTTTGACACTAGCCAGTGTTAAACATTTGGCATGTTAAATCCTCGAGATGTGTATTGGGTCTTCTCAACCCCAAAAACTAGAACATGAGGTGAGGCTTCCCTCACACTCATATCGAACACCCCTAGCTCTAGAGATGAGTGTTTCCCTCACACTTCAATTGAACACCCCAGCCCCTTCCACAGTTAATGTGGAATCACCCACAATGTGAATATCCTAGGGATTCAGAAAGACTACATTTTAAGAAATAATGCTCTTTCAATGAAATCAGATAAATGTGTAAATGTGCCTTTTTGATAAATAACTTTATTTTATTCCCATGTTTATATCAATCAACCAAACAATTTATCGAAATTTAACATATTTCATTCCCTACTTACTAGACTTAATAATGGTTTACATGATTTTATTTCATCCAAACACATTTCTTCATATTCCCTTCTATTTTACTGATGAAATGGAACAAAGCAGGGACTTGGTTTGAATTTCTAAAGATGTTGTGCATGCTGTTAAACAAAAATTCAGGGGCTTTGGACATTTTTTTACGCGCAGAGCCCACAAATTTCACATAGAATTGCAAAAACAGCAACCCCAGAAGATGCAAAGCCTTTAAAATCATCACAGACAACTTAAGCCCTCAATTCCCTTCCCCAACAATGCTGTCCATGCAGTTAGAATAAAACTCCCACAGCCAATACATCTGGTCTGAACAGATCGCAGGGGGGTCCAAAGGTGCAAAAACATGTCCTTAAACTAGAATAATGTTAACCAAACTCTAGATCCAAGATCCTGAAGAGGGCGTACCTGGTATTCCTCTCCAGAGGCTTCACGAGCTGGGTGGGGGCATCATAGTCGGGGATGTTGAGCCACAGGCCATGGGAGACCGCAGTCGGGACGCCCTCCCTGAGGCTGAAAGGGTACCCTCGCACGAAATCGTTGCCCTCCATGAACGGATCGTAGAGCGTGTTGAAGAAGAAGGGAGTGGAGGGGGACAGCAGATTCTTGATGTGCTGCTCCAGCGCGTTGATGTCTTTGCCGGACGGATCCTTCGCGACCTACACACGCATCATCAAACAGGGGTTGATTCCATGCGGTCATTATAAAACACGATTAGGACCAAATTTAAGCGCATGAATGCCCAGCCACGATGCCCTAGAAAGCCTCGCGAATCTAACGATCCCGTCTTCTGCGAGACACAGGCAGTGAGATGTCTCGCAGAGAAGCAAGACGCAAGCAATGAAGCAAAGCGAGGCAGTGGGAGAGAGAGGGGCAGGGCGGAGGGCATACGAAGCAGTCGTCGTCGATGGTGTAAATGTATTTCTTCTTTGAGACCATGTAGCCGAAGCAGCGGCAGGCGGAGTCTTTGAAGGAGATGCACGAGGATTTGGGGCCGAGGATCTTGTTGATGTCGTTCCGGTTGTAGAGGTCGTAGTGGAAGCCCGAGGGAACGGAGATGGTCTTGGAGGGGTCGCCATCCTGCACAATGATCAGGTGGTAGGGCTGGAAGAATGGACGCCACATCTCCAAAAAGTCCAGGTTTCGGATGGTGGGGATGACGATGTCCAGCTCGTCCTTCAGCGGCGGCGACGCGGAGCTCTTGGCGGCCATTTTGAGGGGTCGGGAGGGGGAGGTGGAGAGGTGAATGGAAGGGGTAGCCGGCTGGGTCGCCTCCCGAGGCTTTACATAGGGAGCGGATGAATGCGCGGCGGAACGTGCGGCATCAGGACGGCCGGCGCGAGCGTTTCCGGACATGCTGTTCCTTGGAAGAGGGCGATGACATGTGGAAAGCGGAGGGACTGGGACGACTGGTTCGCTGAGCCATTCCTACGATTCCGCTCCTCCCCTCACGCTATTGAATTGCCCGTGAAGGGGGTAAGGACACGTGCATTTCTGGTATTGGCTGGAAGTATATGACGCGTTATAATTTGAGTCGGTGCTTGAGAATGACAGTGTCAAACCCCAAAGGGCCCACCCTAGTGATTTGGGTGGATTTTATTAATAATTTGTAATTTATTATCCACACACATTTGTAAATAACTTTTTCAATTCACATCTCAAAGTTACTAGAACCTAACATGATTTTGATCCTCCTTTCCTTTGATTTTTAAGTTATAGGCTAAACAAATCTCTAAGAATAGTTGATAAAAGGAAGAAGGAATCAATGGACACCTCGAAACAAAAAGACACTAAATTCATTTACCACGAATGTGTTTCCTAAAAACGTGGTCGAGGTGTTTCTCTTATATCCAACAATTGATGCAGTAATCATGTAGAGTTAAATGTTTTCTTTATCATTTCCTTTTACTGAGAGGATCTTCTTTTGAAATAGACAAAATAAAATTTATGCATGATGCAACCCAACATGGTTCGCTAGATTTCTTATTAATAATGATCATTAAATATAAGTTGATATAGGAAATTTTGTCCTAGAGACCCATCATGATATGATGGTTCATGACAAGGATTGTATTACATATTAATTAATTTATTGATAAAAACATTCTTTCATTATCATTAATTTGTGTTTTGTTGCTTTAACAATTGTATTGGCAATGGTTGTATCATGTATTACTTTAGTTATTATCAGGTTTCCATTATTTCAACTTTGTGTTATGTTCCATTCGTTGTTGATGATGTGACGACGAGAGAAAGGGCGGTAACAAGGGTGAATATAAGGATTACCAACTCTTGTTATCAAGTGGCTAATCTTAGTGTGCAATGGTTGTGATCCCGGTACCCATATTCTTATTTTATTATCAATAAGAACAAGGAAAGTGTTGGAGATCTTACACAATGGCTGATTTTCGGACAATGTATCACCGAACGATGCATGCAATGGAATAGATCCTCCAGAAGACTCCCACAACTTAGTGTATCAAAAGATAGAAAGCCGCATACATTACTCGCTACACCAAGTCGAACCTCACACACACTCAAGCGAACCCACACGTCACAAACATTCAAGCTAAAAATGACAAAGGAAAAGGAAAGAAGAAGTTTATGTGGTTCGAACAATATGTCATACTCCCACGGGAGAAACACTGCTTTCTTTCCCAATATAATAGGAAGATACAAGAATTACAATCACTTTAGCCCCCAAAAAATATGGTAATTAGATCACTAATAGCAAGTAATCCTCAATCGCATCACAATCCCACATACACATATATGGGTGGTCCTACTTTCTTATAGAAAGTATTGGTCAGTCAAACAAGAAGCACCATTTGTTGGACGGAGAAGAGAAGAAGTGATGGCAAGAGGGGGGTGAATTGCCTTTTAAAAATTAATTAACAATTTAAAAACAAAGTGAAAGTGCAGCGGAAATAAAAGAGGCAAAACACACAACTTGATAACGGAGTTCGGCTTAAACCCAAGCCTACGTCTCCGCTCCCAACTCAACCATTGAGAGATTTACTACCGCTTGCTTTTTAATGGTTTTAGCAAGAAACCCACTAGACTTTAAGGTTAGTCTAGAACCTATTACAGCTTGCTTTTAATGGTTATGCAAGAACCCACTAGCCTTCTTACAGGTGAAGGCTAGCTCACCTATGTCTCAAGCCTTTTAAAGGAAAGGCTTGACCAACCTCTTCGCACCTTGAAGGTGGTGTGAAAACCCAAAAGAGAGGATTAGAGAAAGAGATGGGGGTTTGTAGGCACAAACCCAAAATGATGCTCAAAATAAATAAAATAAGAAAAACCGTAATGGGGAAGTCTTGGGCGCCAAAGGATTGATGGAGTTGATGAAGAGCGCTCCCAAGCTTCTTTGGTGGTGTTCCTTGGATGTGGAAATGTGTTGGAGCAATTTGAGGTTCCTTGAAGGAATCCGCCGGAGGTTCGCCAAATGATGAAAAATGTGTCCGTTGGCTTCCGTATGGCTTGGTTAGTGTTCCGGGGCTTCCTAGTCCTTTATTTATAGAGGGGGAACCCTCATATGGCCTTTGGGAGGCTTCAGAGCCGTTGGAGAGGCCTTCGGAGCCGTTGGGAGGCAAGTGGACAGGTCTGGTCAAAGGCCCAACGGCTAGTTTGACTGGCTCTACCGGCTGACCGGTGCAGAGCCACCGGTTGGCCGGTGTGTGCAAAATGGAGGAGGGATTCTGTCCAGGATCCACCGGCTGGCCGATGAGGAGGCCACCGGTTGGCCGGTGCTGAGGCAGTAGCAAACACTATTCTGCTGGGTGCCACCAGCTGGCCGCTGGTGAGGCACCGGTTGGCCGGTGGTCTGGACAGAAAGATGCCTTCTGTCCAGGCCTCCATCGGCTGGCCGGTGGTCTTCCACCGGTTGGCCGGTGGACTGAATTTCAGTCCATTTTTGGCTTTTTGCCTTCTTGGCCTTCTTGGCCCAATTCCTTGGCAACATGAAATTATGCCTATCATCCAAAAACACTTAAAACAAGATTAGATAAATAAGAGGGTGATTGTGATCATGAAAATTAAACCACGAGGGGTACGAGAGGTACAACAATCTCCCCCTATTTTGATGATCACAATCACCAAAACAAACAATGTAGAAAATGAAATGAAAAGCATGCTTTAAAGAATTTTTCCCCCAATCAACCAAGAATTTCTCCCCCTTTGTGATTATCAAAATAGCACGAGGCATAAAACTTGATTGAGGGAATGAGTTGAAAAACAAAATAGAGATTTAAAACCAATTGAAATTTTTGAAATTTGAATTGAAAGTTTTGAATCGAAAATTTTGAATTGAGAAATTTGAAATTGAAAAAAAAAGCTTAAACGATCCTAACTCCCCCTAAATAAAAACAACAAATCACCGGGGAGAGGTTTTTGAAACCGAGACAAATTTTGGTCCGGTGAGACTCGCTAAGAGGGATTTTTCAATCCACACTTGTCTAGTGGCGGGTCTTCTCCTATAAAATTCATCGTTAAGGCAAATGGTTTTGGGCCTACCGTACCGGGCATTTTTGCAATCGCACTCATAAATTAAGTGCCCGGGTTTTTTGCAATAATTACAAAATTTAAATTGGGAGCCCCCCCTTACAAAAATAGTTGGAGCATGGGAAGAGGAAGCTTGCTTGGAATAGCCAAGCCCTTCGGTGGTTCTAGATATGCGTTGGGAACCGAGGAGTTTGGTTAAATTTTGTTCCCCTTGGGTGAACTTGGCAAGGGATTCCCTTAAATCCTTGATTGTTAATTCCATAAAATCAACATCGGGAAGGTTTTGGACTTTGAGGGACAACTCCTCCTTTTCTTTGAGAAGTTGTTCCTTTTCGGAAGAGAGTTTTTTGAAATTCTTTTTTAAAGCAACGAATTTGGAAGAAAGTTCGTGAAAACCTTCCTCTAATTGATCTCTAGCGTATTGGAGATCCTCGTAAGACAAATGATTGAAAGAATTTGAGGAACTAGAGGATGAGGAGTCGGAAGATGTTACCTCATGAAATGCCATTAGGCATTTGTTACCGTTGTTACTTGAGGAGGAGGAGGTGGATGTGGAGCTATCACTCCATGTGGCCTTGAATGCCTTCTTCTTCTCCTTTTGCTTGGCCTTTTTCTTTTTGAGTGGGCAATCGGGCTTGTAATGGCCTTTCTTGCCACACCTGTAGCATGTTACCTCGGGCTCGGATTTTTCGTCGTGTTTTTCCTTTCGAGCCTTGCAGGATTTCTTCTTCTTGTGTTTCTTCATGAACTTGTGCATTTTGCGGGCAAGATTCTCCATTTCGGAATCGCCGCTTGAAGTGGAAGATGATGAGGAGGAGGAGCTTTCTTCTTGTTGAACTTTGAAGGCGATGTTCTTTGGAGTTTTGATCGGTTTGCCTTCCTTTTCAGCTTGCCTCCTCATGGTGATCTCATAAGTCATTAAGGATCCGATGAGCTCTTCGACCGGTATGTTTTTGATGTCCTTTGCTTCTTGAATTGCCGTGACTTTCGGTGCCCATGTGCTTGGTAGGATCCAAAGGATCTTCTTGACCATTGTTTCTGCAGAAATATTATCTCCAAGAGATTTTCTACCATTGCAAACGTCATTGAAGCGAGTAAACATTTCAGAAATTGATTCATGTGGGTGCATGGTGAAAGACTCAAAATCTTGAAGGAACATATCCAATCGAGTGCCCTTGACTTTGTTGGTCCCCTCATGGGTAACCTCCAATAGTTTCCAGATTTCATGTGATGAGGTGCATGTGGAAACTCGATTGAATTCATTACGATCAAGGCCGCAATGAAGAGCGTTCATGGCTTTGCCATCAAGCTCGAAATTTCTAATATCGGCTTGGGTCCATTTGGATTCATCGGGAGAAGAAAGAGAGTAACCATGCATGACAATTTTATAAATAGGATATCCAATACTTCTAAGAAAAGTGGTCATGCGGGTTTTCCAAAAATTATAGTCGGTTCCATCAAAAAATGGAGCACGACCCAAAGAATAGCCTTCGGGGGCGAAAGAAGTTGAAGCCATCACAATGGATCTTGAATTTGAAACCGGTAAAGGTATTACTCAAACTTTCCTCTGATACCAATTATTGGACGGAGAAGAGAAGAAGTGATGACAAGAGGGGGGGTGAATTGCCTTTTAAAAATTAATTAACAATTTAAAAACAAAGTGAAAGTGCAGCGGAAATAAAAGAGGCAAAACACACAACTTGATAACGGAGTTCGGCTTAAACCCAAGCCTACGTCTCCGCTCCCAACTCAACCGTTGAGAGATTTACTACCGCTTGCTTTTTAATGGTTTTAGCAAGAAACCCACTAGACTTTAAGGTTAGTCTAGAACCTATTACAGCTTGCTTTTAATGGTTATGCAAGAACCCACTAGCCTTATTACAGGTGAAGGCTAGCTCACCTATGTCTCAAGCCTTTTAAAGGAAAGGCTTGACCAACCTCTTCACACCTTGAAGGTGGTGTGAAAACCCAAAAGAGAGGATTAGAGAAAGAGATGGGGGTTTGTAGGCACAAACCCAAAATGATGCTCAAAATAAATAAAACAAGAAAAACCGTAATGGGGAAGTCTTGGGCGCCAAAGGATTGATGGAGTTGATGAAGAGCGCTCCCAAGCTTCTTTGGTGGTGCTCCTTGGATGTGGAAATGTGTTGGAGCAATTTGAGGTTCCTTGAAAGAATCCGCCGGAGGTTTGCCAAATGATGAAAAATGTGTCCGTTGGCTTCCGTATGGCTTGGTTAGTGTTCCGGGGCTTCCTAGTCCTTTATTTATAGAGGGGGAACCCTCATATGGCCTTTGGGAGGCTTCGGAGCCGTTGGAGAGGCCTTCGGAGCCGTTGGGAGGCAAGTGGACAGGTCTGGTCAAAGGCCCAACGGCTAGTTTGACTGGCTCTACCGGCTGACCGGTGCAGAGCCACCGGTTGGCCGGTGTGTGCAAAATGGAGGAGGGCTTCTGTCCAGGATCCACCGGCTGGCCGGTGAGGAGGCCACCGGTTGGCCGGTGAGGAGGCCACCGGTTGGCCGGTGCTGAGGCAGTAGCAAACACTATTCTGCTGGGTGCCACCGGCTGGCCGATGGTGAGGCACCGGTTGGCCGATGGTCTGGACAGAAAGATGCCTTCTGTCCAGGCCTCCATCGGCTGGCCGGTGGTCTTCCACCGGTTGGCCGGTGGACTGAATTTCAGTCCATTTTTGGCTTTTTGCCTTCTTGGCCTTCTTGGCCCAATTCCTTGGCAACCTGAAATTATGCCTATCATCCAAAAACACTTAAAACAAGATTAGATAAATAAGAGGGTGATTGTGATCATGAAAATTAAACCACGAGGGGTACGAGAGGTACAACACCATTGTCCAATATTCATGGATAACCCACCGTTGATTCATGATGATTGTAGATCTCATATAGCCAATGACAAATGATCGCTGAAGCCGGATGTAATGAACCACAATTTTAGTAGATTTTTTTGGTCCGAATAGATGGAAATAATAGACTAGAGGAGGGGTGAATATTCCTTTAAAACTTTTAAAACAAATAATCTATCAAAGTATATTATTGTATGAAACAACAGTGAAATACAGTGTTCAGAATATAATGCAACGAAAATAAAACATGAACGTGATATTTTTATAATAGTTCGGATCACTAAGATCCCACTATAATCTTCAATCATCTCTACTCAATGAGAAGACTGATACCCACTAAGAAACCTTACTTTTAAAGGTGTGATAACCTATTTACAAACCCAGCCTTTTACAATACCCGGAGGCACAACTAATACCTGACTTTTTACCAGAGTCACAACCTAATATATCCTAAATTTTATTCGGGAGTCAAAACCCAAGGAAGTTCCTTTTGATGGAAAAAAATAACTAATACTAGACTCACTTTTGATTAGAAAAAGCATAAACCGACGCTTGCAATTGTAAATAGATGAAAGAAAATATAACACTGTGAGAACCAAAAAACAATAACGATCAACAAAGAGCAGAAGACGTGGAAGTCGATGCAGCTCGCAGAATGATGAAGCTAACATTTTCACACATTTTTTTACTATAATTCAATGTTTTTGATCCCACCATAGTGTTATTTTATGGGCAATTGTCACATTTTTTGGCTTTAGCAATATTTAATTTTGGATTGTAAATTGTTTAAATTTACTTTGGTATTTTGTCCAGAAATTTTTCTACACTGATTGAAATTGTGAAATTACTTTTTTGTAGTCTTCCATACATGTTGGGATTCATTTCATTCACCTGTACCCAAAGATCAATCCAACATTTTGAGACAAAAACTAGCTCACAATCCATCCTTGAAATTTTTGCATAGATTTGGAGAAATATGAAGTTAGGCCTATATCTCAAAAATGGAAGAGCCAAATGAGCTGAAATTCGACATGGGGCTAGAGAAGAGGAATAGAAAAGAAAACTCATTAACCATGTCCATATATGATTCTACCCCCTTCAAGACCATAAATTCATGGTAACTTGGTGCGTGAGAATTCAAATAGTCACCAGGCCGGAATTATTTTCCTAAGTAAATCTGCCATAACTCCTTCATTATTTGGCTAATAAAGTTCATTTTTTGTGGGTACATGCACAAGACCAAGGTGAAAAACTTTTATGAATTCGATCATTTAATAGGTCTACTAGGAACAAACATTCGGGAGACACTACTAGAAAAATATCGTATACCAACGGTTTGAAACTGTTGGTATAGGCCTCCAAACCATTGGTATATCCTATACCAACGGTTTGGAGAATCGTTGGCTAGTAAGTCATGGGGATAGGTCTATACCAACGGTTTTGGAAAAACCGTTGGTATAAGTAATATGAAAAATCTATACCAAAGGTTCCATAAAACCGTTGGTATATGTATTTCAAAAAAGAAGCATTCTGTGGGTTTTGATCCCAGTACCTCCAGTTTATTATTAAACGACCTAACCACTAACCTAACTTGACTTTTGTGAACATAATTTCATAAATATATATAGGTATTATCATAAGCATTTTAAATTTTTATTTATTTAATGTTCTTTGTAATAAGATTCCATAAAAAAATACATGTAACTATACCAACGGTTCTGAACAAACCGTTGGTATAGGGGGGACCTATACCAATGGTTTGGGGAAAACTGTTGGTATAGGGTCTCTATTATGGACCTATACCAACGGTTTGGCCAAAACCGCTAGCATAGGTCCATATGAGTGACCTATACCAACGGTTTGGCCAAAACCGTTGGCATATGTCCATATAAGTGACCTATACCAATGGTTTCCCCAAACCGTTGGTATAGGTCCCCCTATAGCAACGGTTTGTCCAAAACGGTTGGTATATATCCAAATTAGTGACCTATACCAACGGTTTTGGCCAAACTATTGGTATAGGTCCATATAAGTGAACTATACCAACAATTTGCCCCAAACCGTTGGTATAGATCTTATTTCCAGTAGTGAGACATATTTAGAGTAAAAATGAACACCCCACTCCCTATAAATTTGTACTCTGCCTCCATTTCAAAGGGTTGGGAAACTTAATTTCCATTTTCAGCAGCTTAGTAGGATTTTATTTTACTATAATAGTATTCTAAATATTTCATATATAAATGTCATTATTCCTCTCATTCTTTCATTTCTTTTCTTTTATGTGTTCTCCAACCATGTCCCCCTATCAAATCTACTAAAAATGGAGAACTAACCTCGAGATTGTTTGGGGGAGGGAATGGCGGTTTGATTGAGTTTCATTGAACATAAATTTCATTCTCTTTATTCAATTCTAGGAATTTCAGCGATGGTTAAATCGAATAGGGTGAGCATTCACCCCATTTTCTCTACCATTCGATTTCTTCTTCTCATTTATCAATCACCCTTCCCTTCACTATTTGTGTTGTACATACGGTGAAGCATGACATGGGTAGTGATGGTTGATGAAGAGGTATCCTAGATGACATTTAGAAGAGGATTGACTATATGCAGAAGTCTCGGTATGGGGTGATCAAAATTCAAACAATAAGGTGAGGTGTGATAGGTCTTGATCACCTCATTGAATCAAATATTGAGATTCCTTTTGAACAATGATTTCAATCATTATGAACTCCTGAGAACAATTATCCTTCTTATTTCTTCTAACCGCATTATATTTATCATTGAATTTATATTTAAATTAGTATTTTATATCACATGAATTTCAAAACCCCAATTCTATATTAGTATATAATTTAGAAGTATATTTTTTGATTTATAATAGCTACAATAGAAATTTAATGTGGTGTGGGTGGCTTACACTAGAGATCGAACCTAGGTTGCGCCACTATGACACATTCTTAGGATAATAAGAATTTAATTGAATATTGGTTTGCGACAAACTATCGTCATCAATTTGGTGCTGTTTCTGGGGAAGTCGAGAGCTTATGAACACTTTTTTCATAAAAACCCAAAAGAAATCAAAAATCTCAAAAACTAAAAAAGGATTTATTACATATCTTTCATTTAATAGGCTAAGATGGTTTTTATGGTGATGTTTCATGTGCCTATATTGATGTTGATTCTAGTAGGGAATAATCTTTAATGTTTCAAATTCAAGATAATTTCAAGATATTGGATTAGTTAATCAAGAAAATAACATCATTGGCCACTTCATTTTAGGAAATCAAATTTTTATGGTGGGAACAATAACAATAATGGAAAATTGAAGAAGAATTCAAGCTATTTTGTCACGAACCGAATCTGGTCGCCGTCAAAACTGGCACCTGACCCGACCCATGGCAAGTCCCAAAGGGTGTTCCCGATCCCCATGGGTTGGAACAAGTTCCTGGGTATCAAAAAATGAAAATTGGGAAGGATTTACCTGAGTTTGTATACTTAAAACAACAAACAAATCCAATAAAACAAATCTGGATTTTTCAAACAAAATCATCTTTTAAAAAAATTTCAGAACTGAATTACATAATTTAAAACAATTATAGAAGACTATAACAACTGGAGAAACCCACAATGGATATCCCAAGAACCTCCACATGGAGAGAGCCACCGCCCACAATCCATATCCACAACACTGTATCATGATGGACCGCTAAAAACCCGAACTGTTGGCACAAAAGTTGTACCCAAACCTGTGACAACAAAAATAACCAAGTCTACTTACACCCAAGGGTGTAAGTAGGGTGTGATCCAATGCCCAGTAGGATACCACCACTAAGAGATTCCATGTGGTAAACATTCAAAGATTAAAAGCATGCAAGTTTTCAAAAACATGTAATTTGGAGGCACAATTTCTAAAAGATGCAACTTAAAAAAAAATCAGTTTTCAAGTGGGCTAATTTAAAGAATCAGCACTTTTAAAATAAATTCAAAAGCTACTGAATTTTTCCAGCCAAATATAGCGTATGCCGACTGTCACGACCCCCTCCCACCAAAGATGCCCCTCCTGAGCTGGGAATGGTGAAAGGGAGATAATGACCCCCGAGTCCCGCCTCCAGTAGGCCCCAGGTTGGTGACTAGCACCAAGGGTATGAGTTTTCACAAATATGGGAGGCATTACCCTTTTATTATTTTAATATCGGGAAATAGGACAAGTCAAACACCAAAAAGGAAAAGAACAAGTGTATAGAAATAAACCCAAACCAATCCCACATGCATGTTTAAATAGTTCTGAAACAAGGTACAAGTAAAAGAAAGCTCAAAAGTACAATACCAAAAGAAAACAAGAGTACAACAACAGGAACAACTCCAACTGTCTGACTAGTAGGGTCCCGCATAGCCCTGGTAGTCCTCCTGGAAACCTGAAAGTAAACTTAGGTTGAGCATACAAGTATACTCGGTAGGAAAACCTAAAGCTCTCGTTCACAAGTGGGGAGACATCCTAATGTCCTGTGAGAATAACAGAAGAAACCTAGCAAGGAATTCTATCCACCCAACCTCACCAGCCACACTCACCAAAAACACAATCACAATAGGTAGTAGTATATAAGAAACAAGAGTATTGGGTACCCTGCACCATTTCCCTTTAGTTTGTTTCTCTTCCTAACGACGAACGTCCTGACGCTGCCACACTCTCCCCGCCCGCACACACCTGGGCCTCGCAAACCACATATCTCACCCACACACACCTGGGCCTCACAACCACGTATCCCGACCGCACACACGTGGGCCTCACAACCACGTATCCTGCCCGCACACACCTGGGCCTCACAACCACGTATCCCGCCCGCACACACCTGGGCCTCACAACCACGTATCCCGCCCGCACACACCTGGGCCTCACAACCACGTATCCCGCCCGCACACACCTGGGCCTCACAACCACGTATCCCGCCCGCACACACCTGATCCTCACAACCACGTATCCCGCCCGCACACACCTGGGCCTCATCCCAAATATTCTTGGGAAACAGTAGAACCTCCCCGAAGAGTCTTGGGCTAAAACCACCCCAATCGAAACCTACCCGAAGAGTCTTAGGTGTAAGGTCGCCTTAAGCCATCACAGCCTAGGGGAGAAGGATCAGGAAGGAGCTAGTAACTAAGGGAAAACACCCTCTCCCATGAAATGGGAGTGTTCGTCACTAATTACTAAACATGGGTGGGGTGCGATAAAACAAAAAAGATACAGATATATATATGTATACCAAACACACAGCCCAACCTATGGATTCTAAACAGAGAAAACTGAGAACGTTCCTCGGCACTGCTACTACGAAGCATGCATACAACAAACAACCCCAACCCCATTTAGGTTTTCACATTTCAGCAGAATTAGTTTATTTAGTTCCTTAACTACTGGGCAACTATCCACAACCATCCACATCGATCGTTCGTAAAACATATCCCTGTCATCCACAGATCAAGTTAGGAAAACACAAGCAACACAACCAAGTCCTTATCAACCAACCAACCCATTGATTATTAATCTCATTCCATTACCATGCACCACCATTCATTAATTATTCCACTTTTTATTTATTATTCACAACCCATAATTAGTTCACATTCAAACCCATCCATGTAGCCCCACTGCCAACCACCATAACCAAAACTACACCGTACATCATTATCCATTTAATACCATTTATTTTAGCCCTGCTGCCCATTACTAACATAGCATTCACACCAACCCATAACCAAGCCAACCGTAGTCCCGCTGCTCACCCAAACCACAACAACCCACAAAACACCCCCATCACATGCCACGTATCCAAGCCAACATCCACAAGTTCATTATTCCATTTTGTTCAATCGGGGTGATCACACAAGGGTTCCAGATTTTAAACAGCCAACTTTACGTGATTAACCAAATTCCACATTCCACAAAGTTTCCATCCATAAGAAAATCCAGAAGGAGAGGGCAACATTTAATTGCATAAGAAAAGGCCCCCAATGACCGTGATTTTCAGTAGGCATAATCATATTCACTTCATAACATATCAATAGGATAAACAAAGATAAACATAACAACTTCCCCATCCCCGTTCTTTAACCAGTTATTATCTTTATTTAATGGTTCAACTGTTTCTCATGAAAACAAAAGGATACCCACCCCACATGATGCACAAATTAGAGAGACGAAGGTAAAATCCCTAACTCAACAGGTTCTGATCACAACGCTTCCCCAGATCAACTTTAGAAGACGTCTGTCGGCATCCGTCACTTCCGTCAGGTCCCGGAAAAACCTCCTCGGGTGGAATTCGGAAAGGAAAGGCCGAAGTAAAGACAACAGATCCAAGCTCAGAAGTTCCGCCTCGTCGTTACGATCCCGTGGCCGCTGAAGGATCGTAAATTGGAGCTCGGATGAATAAGTTATGGAAGAAAGAGCCTTCGAGTCTCTTGGGAGAACTCTACTCAGAGGAAAGGGGAGGAGAGGGGTGAGTTGAAAAGGAGGAGACCCCTCTTTTTATAGGTGAGAAAAGAAAAAGTACACGGCGTGTACTTTATGGTACACGGCATGTACTCGGTTATTTCACACGGTCTCCATGCGGCTTCCAACACGGCTCCGCGACCATTGACTGGTCAACACATGGTTTGAGGGTAACGCATATGCGGGGAAGGACTACACGACATGTACCCATTTATTTCACACGGCAAAGACACGGCTCAAACACGGCACATGACCATTGACTGGTAACGCGTACGTGGGGAAGGACTACACGACGTGTAATACTGGACACACGACGTGCACCCATTTATTTCACACAGCTCCAACACGGCACACGACCATTGACTAGTCAACACATGGTAACGCGTACACGGGGAGAGACTAAACGACGTGTAGTATTGGATACATGGCGTGTACCCATTTATTTCACATGGTAAGGACACGACCTTCAACACGAGGTATACCTGGAAAGGGGGTACACGATGTGTACTCAAACTACACGGCGTGTAGTTTCAAAATTCTGGAAGGTGTGGGAAAAGTCTATTTTACCCTCCAGAACACTTCGTGGCCTTCTTTTTGACAAAGGAATGGGCCAGAGAGGTCCAGGACATTACATCAGATACCTCTTAAAACATTCTCATCCACGAGAATTCAAAAAAAACCAACCCAGAGGAACCCAACAAGATACCTCTTAGGGTTCTTGTTATAATAGGAACCCGACCAACAACCCTAATCATAGGTGTTAGGAATTTCCTCTCCCATGTCAAGATATTATTCGCTTTAGACGGCACTGACTCACCTTCATGGGTTTAATCGCATCCTCATTAATGCGTCTTGATTAAGGATTGGGCCTTCCCACTCCCATATATTAGGATTTTCCAACTTACACTACCCCCAACACCACACAACCAACACACAGCCCGAACATGTGGTTTTTGGGAAATTCCTTCTCCTATGTCGAGATATTATCCACTTTAGGCGGCACTGACTCGCCCGCACAGGTTCAATCGCATCCTCATTAATGCGTCTCGATTAAGGATCAGGTCTTTCCCCTTTGTTTCCACTCATCCTAACATGCTACACACCTCCAGAGAACAAGGAAACAAAATGTCTCACAACCGACAAGCCAAGCTTTCCATATATCAAAGGTACGAATTACAACATCAACACAAAGCTCAGAAGAACAAGGAAAAACACAAGTCAAAACAACTTCGGGTACTGAGCGTGCATCTAGGTCTCCCACTCCCAAGTGCTCTCCTCGAGGCCTCCATGCCTCCACAACACACGAACCAACGGAATGGTTCGTCCACGGAGCACCTTCTCTTTACGATCCTTGATTCTGACTGGTCATTCCTTGAAGGTCGCGTCATCTCCCATATCTAACTCTCCCCAGTGGATAATGTTGGAGTCTTCATGTAACTACCGATGAAGCTGGGAGACGTGGAAGACGTCATGAACCTTCTCCAAATGAGGTGGTAGGTTCAGTTGATATGCCACCTAACCAACTCGCCTCATCACCTCAAAAGGTCCGATGAACCTAGGTGAGAGCTTTCTCCCTTTCCCAAACCTCCACTACCCCCGTCGAGGGGAAACCTTCAAGAACACATGATCTCCCACCTCGAAACCCAAGGGCCTCCTCCGACGATCAACATAAGACTTCTGTCGGTCCTGAGCCACTTTCATCCTCTCACATACAAGCTGGACCTTCTCTATAGTGCTCTGCACTACCTCTGGCCCAAGAGAACCTGTCTCACCAACCTCTACCCAGAAAATGGGTGAACAACATGGTCTTCCATACAAATCCTCAAACGGTGTCATGCAAATAGTAGGGTGGAAGATGTTGTTGTAGGAAAACTCTACTAAAGGCAAGTTTCATACCCATGATCCTCCGAAATCCAGAACGCATGCTCGTAGCATGTCCACCAACGTCTGGATAGTTCGCTCTATCTACCCATCGGTCTGGGGGTGGAAAGCAGTGCTAAGGCGTAGCTGGGTGCCAAAAGAATGTTGTAACCCCCTCCAGACTCGTGAGGTAAACTGAGTATCCTGATCTAAGACGATAGTCTTTGGAACTCCATACAAACGTACCACCTCGTCTACGTACCTCTGTGCTAAGGTACTCACTGGGCCTAACTCCTTAATTGCTAAGAAGTGAGATGATTTCGTTATTCATTCCACCACTACCCAGATAGCATCATAACCACCCTGAGCTCTGGGTAGTCCTGTGACGAAGTCCATTGAGATGTCATCCCACTTCCACTCGGGGACATCTAAATGATGAAACAAACCACTGGGAACACAGTGTTCGGCCTTCACTTGCTGACACACTAGGCATTTAGCCACAAACTCCGCCACTGCCCGTTTCACCCCGGGCCACCAAAAATGTTCCCTCAGGCCTTGGTACATTTTTGAAACTCTTGGATGTACTGCCAAGGCTGAGCTATGGAACTCACGGAGAACTCCGTCACGCATTGTCTCCAGGACAAACAACCTTCCATGGAAAAGCATCCGATGTTGGCTGTCCTCTGACCATCCTTCTGGAGCATTCCCCTGATCGACATGATCCCGCATCACTTCCGCCTCGGAGTCCCCCCACTGAGACTCTTCCACCTGCTGCAACAAGGAGGACTGCACCATCATCTGAAACAAAAAGCCTCTAACACCTTCTTCCCTTACATCCAAGTGAAAGGCAACCAACTCTCCCATCGCTTTCCAAGCATCAGTGGATTCCTGAACCACTTCCTTATGCGACTTCCTACTCAGGGCATCAGCCACAACGTTGCCCTTACCTTTAGTGTAAGAGATCTCAAAGTCATAGTCTTGGAGAAACTCAACCCATCTCTGCGGTCGTAAGTTCAGGTCACGCTGGGAGAAGATATAACGCAGACTCTTGTGATCTGAGAAGACCACAAAGTGCTCCCCAAAGAGGTAATGTCGCCACAACTTCAGTGCGAACACTACTGTTGCAAGATCTAGGTCACGGGTGGCATAGTTACGCTCGTGAGGGCGTAACTACCTATACCCATAACATATCACTCCCTTCTTCTGCATCAGTACGCACCCCAGACCAAGGCCAGAAGCATCACAAAACACCTCATACAACAACCCTTCCTCTGGAAACCTGAGTACGGGAGCACTGACCAACTTCTCCTTTAGGTAGTCGAAAGCCTTCTGGCATTGCTCACTCCATAGGAAAACCTAGTTCTTCCTAGTCAAATCTGTCAATGGAGTAGAAACTCGAGAGAAGTCCGAAACGAACCTCCGATAGTAACCTGCTAACCCCAGGAAACTACGAACTTCTACCACGCTCTTGGGTGCTACCCAAGAAACAACTGTCTCCACCTTCGACGGGTCCACCGACACTCCATGCTGAGACACCACATGCCCAAGGAAGTGTACTTCTTGCGTCAAGAACTTACACTTCGACAATTTACTGTAAAGATGGTGGTGTCGAAGGACTTCCAAGACTACCCTGAGATGCTCAATGTGCTCCTTCTCTGATCTTGAGTAGACCAGGATGTCATCGATAAACACAACGATGAACCAGTCCAGAAACTCTCGGAAGACAAAGTTCATAAGTCCCATGAACACAACCGGTGCATTCGTAACTCCAAACGACATCACTACAAACTTGAAGTGCCCATACCTTCACCTGAAAGCCGTCTTCGAGATGTCACTGTCCTTTACCCTCATCTGATGATATCTAGATCGCAGATCAATCTTGGAAAACCAACCTTCTCCCCTCAGTTGGTCGAAGAGATCATCTATCCTTGGAAGGGGGTAAAGGTTCTTGACCGTTACCTGGTTCAACCTTCGGTAGTATATACATAGCCTGATACCACCATATTACTTCTTCACGAACAAAACTGGAGCACCCCATGGCGATACGCTGGGTCGAACAAAACCTTTCTCCATCAGATCATCAATCTGAATCCGAAACTCCTGCAACTCTGAAGGTGCCATCCGATAAGGGGCCATCGAAATCAGACGGGCACCAGGCTATAAGTCTATTCCGAACTCAACATCACATCAGGGGGGTAGAGTCACAACTTCCTCAGGAAAAACATCGAGGAACTCCCCAAAAAACTCCGGGACATCCATCATCTCTGTATCAGCTGGAACCACTGATAACCCGCTTAACAAGGAAAAGAGAGGCTCCACACGCCAGCTTCCCACCTGATAGCTCCTCTCGCCAACAAAAGCTACGCGCTGCCCGTCCTCGTCGGAGAACACGACTCTTCTCCGGAAGCAGTCGATAACGACACTAATAGAAAACAACCAGTCGATGCCTAGGATGACATCGTATGGATGCATCTGTAACAAAAGAAGGTCCCCACTAGATCTATTTGGTCCCAACGTCAGCCCACATCCCCTACAAACACAAGATACACTGGTCTGGCCTCCAACTGGTGTACTCAGTACCAGTGGTATGGAAAGTCTCTCTACGTCTAGTCCCAAAGCATAGGCTAGACCAGGTGCAACAAAGGAGTGTGAATATCCTAAATCGAACAAAGAAAAAACAAGAGTGATGAACAAAAAAATTGTACCTCGCACCACCTCTGGTCCTTCTGGAGCTGTCAACTCTGCTGCGTGCAACTGTCCATGCCTAGCTCCTCTTCCTCTCTAATGTCATCCACCTCCCCGACCATGCCATGGTCGAGGTCCCTGAGGAGCACCTTGAGGTTGGACTCCTCCCGCAAAGTCTACCCTCGGAGGAGCATGGTCCTGCTGCTACTGGAAGGGCTTCTCCGACAACTGGTGATACTGAGGTGGGCGCTGAACCTGCCCACCTCCACCGTACTGATCTCGGGTCGGGCACCGAATCTGAATGTGCCCGAAACCTCCACAAGAAAAACACCTCGGTCCTGGGATCGTGAAGAAGGAATGAGGACCTGAAGATCTGAACTGGAACTGCTGGGGTCTGCTCCCAACTGGCCTGAACTTGGAAGGCCCTGTCGCAGGAGACATGTTGCTGACTGCCTTCCCCTTCGACGAGCCCGGATGGATCCCCTCTTGGGGTGCACCTCCCAGCGAGTGCATCCTATCTAAAACCTCTTCCTTCTTCTGTACTACCAAGTACGTCGGAAGGGTGAAGGGGGTAACAACATACTGGAGCGAAGGACAAAGCGCCTCCTCCAAACGTCTCGCCCGAGACTCCTCATCCAGAAAGAGATCCGAAGCAAAGTGCAGGAGATCCTTGAACTTGATCCCCAACTCTCATATCGACATACTCCCCTGCTGAAGGGAGAGTAACTCCTGCCGCTTCTCCGCCTTGATCATGGAAGAAAGGAATTCCTCTCGGAATTCCTTCTCAAAGTCAGCCCATGGAACCTCTGCCTCTATCCTCTCTCTGAGGTAGAGCATCCACCACTGTCATGCCGCGCCTCTCAGCTGACTGACTGCGAGGGGAACCCAGTAATCCCTTGGAGAACGGATCAAGGTAAAAGCGATCCCTAGCTCCTCAAGCCACCCCTTCGTCTCCGTATCCGAAGTACTACCCTCATACTTCTCGAGGGTCTGCCTCTGGAAAGAACGGAGAGTCTTCTGCCACTGGCTATCTTCCTCCTCTCGGTCAATCCTCAACTGATTGACCGCCTAAATCTACTGGCCTCGGCCGTCTGAGCCACCTGGGGACGACGTCTAGGTGCCATAGCTGTACGGTAAACAAGGATCACCTAAGCCCAAGTAGTAAGGAAAAACTCAAGGTTTTATTTTATCATTTTATTTCAATTTCTTTCCCAGAACACCCAAAGTAAAACATAATGATGATGCATGTACCTTCCCTAGGGTCTCTACCCTGCAATCAATGTAGTCTCACTTGGTCATTCAGTAGGCTTAGAGTCCTTTCATCAGATCACGGGGGCCCCTAAAATCCCGTGTCTTAGCCGGTCTTCCCTGGCCTATGTCACACACCAAGATTAACTAACACTGTTTCCCTACCATCCCATGCAATCCTCATTGTTCCTAACTCCAGAATCCATCCTATCTCTCAACCATCAGCCTCTGATACCATTCTGTCATGACTCCCTCCCACCAAAGATTCCCCTCCTGAGCTGGCAATGGTGAAAGGGAGATAATGACCCCCCGAGTCCCGCCTCCAGTAGGCCCCGGGTTGGCAACTAGCACCAAGGGTATGAGTTTTCACAAATATGGGAGGCATTACCCTTTTATTATTTTAAGATCGGGAAATAGGACAAGTCAACCACCAAAAAGGAAAAGAACAAGTCTATAGAAATAAACCCAAACCAATCCCACATGCATGTTTAAATAGTTCCGAAACAAGGTATAAGTAAAAGAAAGCTCAAAAGTACAATACCAAAAGAAAACAAGAGTACAACAACAACAAAAAATCCAACTGTCCGACTAGTAGGGTCCCACACGGCCCTGGTATTCCTCCTGGAAACCTGAAAGTAAACGTAGGGTGAGCATACAAGTATACTCAGTAGGGAAACCTAAAACTCTCGTGCAAAAGTAGGGAGACATCCTAATGTCCTGTGAGAACAACAAAAGAAACCTAGCAAGGAATTCTATCCACCCAACCTCACCAGCCACACTCACCAAAAACACAATCACAATAGGTAATAGTATATAAGAAACAAGAGTATTGGGTACCCTGCAGTATTTCCCTTTAGTTAGCTGCTCTTCCTAACGGCGAACGTCTTGACGCTGCCACACTCTCCCCGCCCGCACACACCTCGGCCTCGCAAACCACATATCCCACCAACACACACCTGGGCCTCACAACCAAGTATCCCGCCCGCACACAACTAGGCCTCACAACCACGTATCGCGCCCCACACACACCTGGGCCTCACAACCACGTATCCCGCCCGCACACACCTGGGCCTCACAACCACGTATCCCGCCCGCACACACCTGGGCCTCACAACCACGTATCCCGCCCACACACACCTGGGCCTCAAAACCATGTATCCCGCCCGCACACACCTACACTACTGGAAAAGTAGGCTATACCAACAGTTTATAACCGTTGGTATAGGCTGGAAAACCGTTGGTATAGGGTATACCAATGGTTTTCCAAACCATTGGCCAGTTAGACGTGAGGAAAGCCCTATACCAACGGTTTCATTTAAACCATTGGTATAGGTGTTTGAGAATTCTGGGAAACTCTTTACCAACGGTTCATAACCGTTGTTATAAGTTTACCAAGGGTTCAGAACCGTTGGTATCTGTTTTTCTAGAATTCTGGAAAACGCTTTACCAACAGTTCAGAACCGTTGGTATAAGTTTTTCCTGAATTCTGGAAAAACAAATACCAACGGTTTTGAACCGTTGGTAAAGCCTTTTCTAGAATTCTGGAAAAACTTATACCAACGGTTCTGAACCGTTGGTAAATAGTTTCCCAGAATTCAGGAAAAGGCATTACCAATGGTTCAGAACTGTTGGTAAAGCTTTTCCCAGAGCTGCTGCACAGCAGCCCCCAGAAGCCCTCCAGAATCCCTACCATACACTTGCATAAAAAATAGTGCACAACAGCCCTCCAGTATACCCTCCACTATATACCTGCATAAAAAATATCACAAAAGCCACATACAGACTTCAAACAGTATAAAAAACACCTAAAATAGCCCAAAAAAACACATATGACAACAATCATCCGGCGGTAATTCACCTCACCCATCAAATTCTAATAGGCAGAATAGTTTGATAAATATCTATTAGAGTTGAATAAGACATTCAAATTGACTCAAATCCCATTTTTTTGTGAT
This sequence comes from Viscum album, assembly GCA_963277665.1. Lineage (NCBI taxonomy): Eukaryota > Viridiplantae > Streptophyta > Magnoliopsida > Santalales > Viscaceae > Viscum > Viscum album. The sequence continues at coordinate 1,271,562,470 of OY728125.1, read as the reverse complement.
ACTAGGTTTGGGTATGTAATGATTTGTGATGAATTTTACATTGAACTTGTATTGTTTATAATATATGGTGAAAAGATATTTTCTTAGGAGTCTCGTCACTTATGACCCCATGAGTGAAACTACCCAACTCATGAAAAAGAGTTTGCGACTATCGTTGATGAGTGTAAATTTCAGTTGTATTCACTTAAAATGATTTCCTTTTGAAATAAAAGAGATACTTTGAGTGGTGTCGTCCACACCACACCTCGGATTGAGGAGAAGTTGACTCGTACACATCACAAATGACCCATGGATACATTTCCTAAAGTATCAACAGTATCCGAATTCCTTTGGTCTATTTTCCATATGTCAGTTGTTGTTTTAACTTAAACTGTTGTCCATTTCAAAGAAAAGTGACACACTTTGAGTGGTGCCGACCACACCATGCCTCGGATTGAGGAGGGGTTGACTCCTACACGTCACAAATGACCCATGGATCATTTTCCTAAAGTTTCAATAGAATCCAAAAGCGTTTGGTCAGTTTTCCATATGTCGTTTTTTTTACTTAAAAGCGCATCCATTTTAAACAAAATAAAGACACTTTGAGTGGTACCAGCCACACTGGCCCTTGGATTGAAGCAAGGTTGACTCGTAAACATCACATATGACCCATGGATTGTTGTTCTAAAGTTTCAACAGAATCCGAATGCGTTGGGTTGGTTTTCCGTATGCCAGTTGTTGTTTTCACTTAAAATCATGTTCATTTCAAATAAAAGTTAGACACTTTGAGTGGTTTCGGCCACACCGTGACTCGGATTGAGGCGGGGTTGACTCTTACACGTCAAAAATGACCAATGGATACATGTCCTAAAGTATCAACAGTATCCAACTGCTTTTGGTCAGTTTTCCGTATGTGGTTTTTTTTACTTAAAAGCGCATCCATTTTAAACAAAAGAAAGACACTTTGAGTGGTCCCGGCCACACCGGCCCTCGGATTGAGGCGGGGTTGACTCATAAACGTCACATATGACCCATGGATACATGTCATAAAGTATCAATAGTATCCTAATACCTTTGGTCCATTTTCCGTATGCCAGTTGTTTTAACTTAAACCGTTGTCCATTTCAAAGAAAAGTGAAAAACTTTGAGTGGTCCCGGCCTCACTGGCCCTCGGATTGAGGCGAGGTTGACTCTTACACTTCACATATGACCCATGGATCGTTTTCCTAAAGTTTCAACAGAATCTGAATGCGTTTGGTCGGTTTTCCGTATGCCAGTTGTTGTTTTCACTTAAAATCCCGTCCATTTCAAATAAAAGTTAGACACTTTGAGTGGTGTCGGCCACACCGCGCCTCATATTGAGGTGGGTTTGACTCTTACATGTCAAAAATGACCCATAAATCATTTCCTAAAGTTTCAACAGAATCCTAAAGTGTTTGGTTGATTTTCCGTATGTCGTTTTTTTTTACTTAAAAGCGCATCCATTTTAAACAAAAGAAAGACACTTTGAGTGGTACCGGCCACACCGGCCCTCGGATTGAGGCGGGGTTGACTCGTACACGTCACATATGACCCGTGGATCGTTTTCCTAGAGTTTCAACATAATCCTAATGCGTTTGGTTGGTTTTCCGTATGTCAGTTGTTGTTTTAACTTAAACTGTTGTCCATTTCAAAGAAAAGTTAGACACTTTGAGTGGTACCAGCCACACTACGCCTCAGATTGAGGCGAGTCTGACTCTTACACGTCACATATGACCCATGGAGCGTTGTCCTACAGTTTCAACAAAATCCGAATGCGTTTGGTTGGTTTTCCGTATGTCAGTTGTTATTTTAACTTAAATTGTTGTCCATTTCAAAGAAAAGTTAGACACTTTGAGTGGTGCCGGCCACACCGCACCTCGGATTGAGGAGGGGTTGACTCGTACATGTCACAAATGACCCATGGATACATGTCCTAAAGTATAAACAGTATCCGAGTGTGTTTGGTTAGTTTTACATATGTGGTTTTTTTTACTTAAAAGCGCATCCATTTTAAACAAAAGAAAGAAACTTTAAGTGGTACCGGCCACACAGGCCCTCGGATTGAGTCGGGGTTGACTCTTACACGTCACATATGACCCATGGATCGTTGTCCTACAGTTTCAACAGAATCCGAATGCGTTTGGTCGGTTTTCCGTATGTCAGTTGTTGTTTTAACTTAAATTGTTGTCCATTTCAAAGAAAATTTATACACTTTGAGTGGTACCGGCCACACCGCACCTCGGATTGAGGCGGGGTTGACTCGTACATGTCACAAATGACCCATGGATACATGTCCTAAAGTATCAATAGTATCCGAGTGCGTTTGGTCAGTTTTCTGTATGTGGTTTTTTTTTTACTTAAAAGCGCATCCATTTTAAACAAAAGAAAGACACTTTGAGTGGTCCCAGCCACACCGGCCCTCGGATTTAGGCGGGGTTGACTCGTACACATCACATATGACCCATGGATACATTTCTTAAAGTATCAACAGTATCCGAATGCCTTTGGTCGGTTTTCCGTATGCCAGTTGTTGTTTTCACTTAAAATCCTGTCCATTTCAAATAAAAGTAAGACACTTTGAGTGGTGCCGGCCACACCGCGCCTCGGATTGAGGTGGGGTTGACTCCTAAATTCCACAAATGACCCATGGATACATGTACTAAAGTATCAATAGTATCTGAATGCGTTTGTTCAGTTTTCCGTATGTGGTTTTTTTACTTAAAAGCGCATCCATTTTAAACAAAAGAAAGGCACTTTGAATGGTACCGGCCACATCGGCCCTCGGATTGAGGCGGGGTTGACTCATACACATCACATATGACCCATGGATCGTTTTCCTATAGTTTAAACATAATCCGAATGCGTTTGGTCTGTTTCCCGTATGCCAGTTTTTGTTTTCACTTAAAATCCTGTCCATTTAAAATAAAAGTTAGACACTTTGAGTGGTGCCGGCCACACTGCGCCTCGGATTGAGGCGGGGTTGACTCGTAAACGTCACATATGACCCATGGATACATTTCCTAAAGTATCAAAAGTATCCGAATGCGTTTGTTCCATTTTCCGTATGTGGTTTTTTTTACTTAAAAGCGCATCCATTTTAAACAAAAGAAAGACACTTTGAGTGGCATCGGCCACACCGGCCCTCGGATTAAGGCGGGGTTGACTCATACACGTCACATATGACCCATGGATCATTGTACTATAGTTTAAACAGAATACGAATACGTTTGCTCTGTTTTCTGTATGCCAATTGTTGTTTTCACTTAAAATCCTGTCCATTTCAAATAAAAGTTAGACACTTTGAGTGGTGATGACCACTACTTCAAAGAACATTTTCCATATCATTTTCCACATGAATAAACATGAAATACATGGCTAACTAAGAAAGCTAAGTAAAAAAAATAGAAAAATGAGTATCACAGTACCAAGGAATACTAAAGGTCTAGGTAGTAGACTAATCATACAATAAGAATCAAGTGCAAAAAACAGAATCTGAATGCAATGTCCCTATGAAGCAGAGGAAAACCCCAAAGTGGAAAACCATGTTAAAAAATAAAGAGTTATACAGAATTCAAAAATGTAATGGATCAATCTCCCTATGATCACCATCACCATCACCACCACCATCATCAGCCTTATCCTTGCCGCCATCTCTGTCCTCATCGTCGTCCTCGTCATCGTCCCCATGCTCATCGTCGGCCTCATCCTCGTCCTCGGCATCATCCTCGCCCTCGGCCCCATCCTTTCCCTTGGCCCCATCCTCACCCTCGTCCACATCCTCATCCTCGCCCTCTTCCTCTTCAGCATCCTCGTCATCACCAGGAACGTCATCATCTCGATCGCCACTAGAGCTGCCGCCTGGTGCATTGGATGATGCACCCATCGACGACATAAATGTCTGACAAGCCGCACTAGCCTATGGTGGAAGTGATGAAGATAATTCTTTCATCAGTTTCATAAATTCTCTGTCTCTTGTTTGAACTTGTACTTCCAACTCTGTGACCCTTTTATCAGACTATCTTGCATGCTCCTTGACCTATTCCAACTCGGTGGTACTATAATGGATACCTGGAGATAACCAATACCTCGTCAGGACTATATTCTTACCAGGTCGGCAGCATACTCGACCAGAGTGCTCATCTCCCAAAACCTGATATAAATGATCATGTGACCCAAAATTGTCAGGCTCCTGGGCATCAAGAGACTCTAAAGCATCCTGTAAAAAATATTAATAGATTATTAAATTTCAAATTAGATATTAAACTTTGAAATAAACAAATTAAAACTTACAATCTTCTCTTGGGTCAGTTCATTTACCGCAGTTCCATCTTTTTTTCTTCTACTCGAGCAAAACAATTTTGCTCGAGGGATACGTCCTTCAATATTCATTTTATGCTTCTGTAATGACATTGAAACAATATAAAGTGAAAGTATAATCATATATTCATTATTCAATAAATCACATAATTTAAGTAGGATCCACTAAAAAGGGAAAGTCCTAAAGAAAAATTATAAACAACTATATCGTACCTGCTGCCTCTCATGATCTGCCATAGTTGTGCGCCCCAAAGTGTGGAGGTATTGCTTTGAATCAATGTTTTTTTTATTTTTTTAGAAGATTCCTAAATAATGATTAATAATTAATAAGATTATATCAATGCAAAATATGAAAACTCTCATTTAAATAACTCAAATGAGATTAATACCTTAAATTTGGCAGTCGCCCAATGGGTAATCATTTGGCAATATTGCTCTATTGGGAAGTCATCCACGAGAGGTAATGTCTCTAAATCCGTGCCCACTCTATCACACCAGCCAACATATAGCTCATGCTTATAATCTCTCCAAAGCTCTCCTAGCTCTTTTAAACACGCTGGTCGTGCACCTTCGCCATCAGGGAAGTTAAACCGAAGCTGAAACCAAATTGATTAGTTCATTTAAATACAAAAATATAATACATTAAATCCAATAGTTTTTTTATCCATATTTGTGCCCACGCGTTATCCTTGACTTCGGGTGGCAGATGTCTCTAAGAGAGAGGGCTGACCGGAATGATATCGGAGTATTTGGATAGCATCGCCAAAAAACCCCGACATTGCTGCCCAGATTTCCCAATCATTTGTCCATCAACATTGTATTCAACCATCAACTGTGTCTGGCGGTTCCATACCGCACGCAATCGAGTACGCCCCCTCCCCCGCCTCCTATCTGTAGATGAATCTATTATTAAAGAAAAATAATATCAATACAAGTTATAATAAAAATAAATTTTGGTATAAAAATTGATAGAGTTATATAAATATACCTGTGGTAGTCGGATCAATGGGTGCAGAAGCTGAAGGAATATCCTGTACAGGTGGAGTGTCCCTCAGTGTATGCTCCTCATCCACATACTGTGTCACAGCATGAGTCGAAGAAGGTGGAATATAATAGCCCGGAGATAATGAACCAGAAGCAAAAGATGATGGCATAGACGTTTGGCCAGCTGGTAGTGTAAACATCGGAGGTCTAAATATCTCATATGTCCCTGAAGACACGCCTGGATCAAAATAGGGCGTATAAGATACGTCTGTGGTAGTGGGTCGTCTAACTCTCGCCCCATGAGTCCTCGTACCACCGGCCTCAGTATCGGGACCACTAGATGATCGTCCATCTCTGACACCACCCCCCTCCTACCACCAACCTCTCTACTGGGAGCAATATCAGGCTCCTCGTCAGATATCTGTCGTCTAGGGGGTGGATCCTGAAAAAAATTTTAACAGAAAAGTAAACACATGATATTATAAGTTATTGAAATATTTATATTTGAAATAAAATACTCACAACAGGGATGAGTGGAGGAACACCCATCTGTACCATGCGACGATTATTATCTGTCATCTTTTTCTGCCGCCTCTCTTCAATGGGTGTAATTTCCTGCAATGAAAACAAATATGGAAGTAATTAGAAACAGATAACTAATGTGTAACCCAAAAAACAAAATATAGAAAAACTATTATGATAAAAAGAACATAATGAAACAGAAGATTTATGGTGTTATGAAGGTAAGTACTAGGATACACACTCTGAATGATGTAGGTGAAACATGTAGGTGAGAACACGACTGTACGATTCTATATATTTCCCACCACAACTTCGGGTTCACAATCAACTCTGAAAATTGAGCTGTTGGGGTCATCATAAGTAATAAACGGATTGCTTCTAATTGCAGTAGGGATAGTGTCATCTTCATCATCACCATCATCAAAAATATGTCTGGGATTTACTTCAATAATTACACCGAATTTAGGATGACGATGATCTTTGACATAAAAAACTTGTTTCACCATTGATACCAATACATATGGTTCATCGGTGGTAAGAGTGCGAGTCATGTCAATAACTCGAAATCCACAATCATCAATAAAGGTGCCTTGCCTCGTCATTGAATCAAACTATTGACATTTCATCATCGTGACTCGACCATGCGAGTAATAATCCAAAATTATTATTTTCTCCATGACACCATAATAAGCAACATTTTCAGAACGAGGTCTAGTGTTCGATGAACTGGCATAACAGTCTGTTGTGGCAGTTAGCATAACACCATTATACTGTGTTCTCATGTTTCTTGCTCGTTCAGTGATAATAAATTTTTATCCATTGATCACAAGTGATTTACAGGCATGAACCATGGTATTAGGACCAAAAGCCAAAGCTCTTATTTCCTCAGAAACAGAGTCTGTAGGCAAACTCGATACCTGAAATATAAACAAATAGTAAACTTAATTAAATATTATTTTTATTTAGTTATTACAGAAATATTTTTACCTTCAATTTCAACCAAGCAGAAAACCCTTTGCTATGAAAAGTCTCCTTATTTCTCAAAGATAAAGAACGATGCTTTCTATATATCAATTCTTTATGTTCCCTGTAGATAAAAATAATAATAGTTTAACAAATATTTAAAATTACAAGAGATAAGATAATAGATACATGTACAATTAAATTACTTGATATACTCATCGAACAAATCACAATTGAACAACACTGCGCGATGTGCCATCTCTCGCTCTTCAAGGCTTAATGTTGTCAATGTATATGATCCTGGAATTCCTCCTGTCTGAGGAAGTGATGGAAAACTGGGTTCAATTTTCCCATACTGTTCTTCTTCATTTCTCATTGGTCTGTTTATTCTTGTAGTATGATCAGACAAATACATTGAGCAGAAATCCATACATTCTTGATCCAAGTAACCGTTCACAATAGAACCTTCAGGATAATTCCTATTCTGAACATATGATTTCAATGTGCACATGTTTCTTTTAGTTGGATACATCCAACGAAAAGCAACGGGTCCTCCAAGAAGTATTTCGGTCGGAATATGGACAGTCAAATGCAACATGCATGTAAAAAATAATGGAGGGAATATTTTCTCTAACTCACACAAAATTAATGGTGTCTCTGCCAGCAGTTTTTGCACGAGGGATTTGGACAACCTCTTAGCACAAAGATCTCTAAACAAATAGCAAAACCGTATAACTGAGAATCTAACATTATTGGACAAGAGATGATGGATTTCTATTTGAATCAACTCATGCAAAAGGACATGATAATCACGAGTCTTCAAAGATTTCAACTTCAACTCTTTTCTGTTGACCCGTTTTGATATATTGCTTGAATAGCCATTAGGAACTTTAATAGTCTCTATCACTTCCAGAAATTGATTTTTTTCAGCAGGAGTCATCACATAAGAAGCACATGGAACTTGCCATTTATTTTCACTGATACAGACAGGATGCAATTCTGGTCTGATTCCCCAATCTACCAAGTCTCACTGAGATCGTAAATCATCTTTTGTCTTCCCCTTGACATTTAGAAGAATCGAAAGAAACATTTCACATATATTCTTTTCAATGTGCATTACGTTTAAGAAATGACGTAACAAGTTGGTTAGCCAATATGACAACTCAAAGAATATACTCTTATTCTTCCAATTGTAATAGGTATCATTGGAAACATTTTTCCTCTTTCTAGATTTCATTACACTCTTCCCAAATGAATAACTGAAATATTTCAATTCATTAAGCACATCAGTTCCAGACATACGCTGAGGTGGATCGTCATTCTCCATGGTATTGTCAAATCTTTGACGATTGTTTCTATATGGATGGTTCATTGGCAATAATCGTCGATGTCCCATAAAACTAAAACTACGACGATATTTCAGTCTTCTTGATCGAGTATTCTTCATACAAATAGGACATGAAAATTTTCCTTTTGTGATCCATCCAGACATCATTCCATAAGCAGGAAAATAATTGATAGTCCACATAAGTGCAGCATGCATCTGAAATATGTCTTTTAAACATGCATCGTATGTGGGAACACCCACATCCCAAATAAGTTTCAACTCTTTTATTAAAGGTTGCATGTATACATCTATATCATTGCTGGGATCAGAAGGGCCAGATATCAGTATACTCAAGAAAGTGTAAGGATTTTTCATACACAACCAAGGGGGAAGGTTATAAATGTGTATGAAAACCAGTCATGTGCTGTGCAAAGTAAGCATCTTCCCAAATGGATTAAAACCGTCACATGAAAGACCCAGTCTCACATTACGCACGTCGGCTGCAAATTCAGGATATTGAGCATCAAATCTCTATCATGCAAATCCATCTGCAGGGTGAACCAACTCTTCATTATTATTTTTTCTCTCGGTGTCATGACATCGCATTTTTACGGATATTTCATCAGACATGAAAAGGTTCTATAATCTGGGGATCAATGGAAAGTGCCACATTAATTTTTGTGGCACACGAGATGGTGTTCCATCATCTTTTGGCTTCCATCGGGATGTTCCGCATTTTATACAATCATTTCTTTCAGCAGTTTCCTCCCAAAATAAGCTACAATCATTCGGGCAAGCATGATTTTTTTTTTGAGAATCCAAGTTCATCAACCAACTTCCATGCCATATAGTGGTTTGAGGGAATATCTGCATCATCTGGAAGTAAGTCCTTCAAGAAGGTAAGAATGTAATCAATTCCAGTATTTGAAATCCCATACATAGTTTTCCCATGAAACAATCAGATTAAAAATTCCAACTTTTTCATTTTATCACATTGCCGATATACTGGAGTCATCGCAGCATAATTCAATTTTTTCACCCTATCAACATCATCATTTTCATTGGACGCATCATGTGTGCTTGTATCAAAATCTTGTTGGCTGGACATCCTTTCCTTCTCATGATGTCGAATAAATGGAAACCGATCATATATCAAACTCTCCAATTCAGTCCTATCATTTGGATCATCAACATTTTGAGATTCCATTTTCTCTCCATTGTGATACCACACATAATAGTTTGTTTGGAAACCATATTTTGTTATATGATAGCTAACTACTTCACGGACCAACCAAGGTCTTCCAACATAATTAAAACATGGGCAGTGTATGTGACCACTATCTGAAGCCTTGTCAAATGAAAAATCTAGAAAGATTTTCAAATTATTTTGAAAATCGGTTGAAATCCGATCAGTTTCGTACATCCAACTTCTATCCATTCTGTAAAAAAACCGCAATAAGTCATTTCAAATCAATTCAATAATATTAAAGTTTAATCAAAAAAATATTAACGTAAATGACAATTGTTTACTCTATATAAAAGCATAACTGACACATTACTCTATATGAGAATCATATTAAGAAATACAACAAAATACAGTGTATATAAGAAAATAAGATACAAAATTTATAATGCCTATATTCAAGGATTGACCAGTAAGATATTAGAAGTGGATCAAGGAATACATAATCCTTAAGGGTCTTGTTGGGAGTATATGAGTTTTATACTTTAACTTCTTCAAGTAGATCAGGATGAGGAGTAGGATGAGGATCATGGGAGTGGCGGGACTGTCCAAGGGGGGTGTGGCATGTCCAGGGGGTGCGGGGTGTCTAGGGGGTGGTGGGGCCATCCGGGGGGTCGGAGGTGTCCAGGGGGTGAGGGGCTGTCCAGGGGGGTCGGGGTGTCCAGGTGGGCGGGCTGTCCGTGGGGGTGGTCAGGTTGTCCAAGAGGGTCGGGGTGTATAGGTATATTTATATGAAAATAATACCCCCACAATAATCATGCAGCCCTGTCATTAGTCTAAACCCCTAGAACACATAAAAGAAGCCAGTATGGACATTTACTAAAATATTTAACACCATACGAATGAAAATACACTCTAAATATAGTTTGAGATGATATAATGGTGTGTGTGAAAAAAATGATATTAAATCAATTTAAATGAATATGGAATAAATGAGGGTTTATAATACACTAAGAGTACCTCAAACAATCCAAAACCACTATAGCACCACATATTCAACTTCATGAAACAAGACTTGGAAATCTTACCTACGTCTTTACTAATTACCACCTAATTGGAACACTCTATTTATGGTTCTTGAACACAAGGAACAAACAATGTTTGGTCTCTACCAACTCAATCACCCCCTTGTAGATCATAATCTCATTTCCCCTTATACTAAAATGGTCTCACTGGAAGCTACTATTAATACCGGACCTAAACCATTCATTCTCCATAAAACAATGATCAAAGAACCATCGGAGGTATCTCTCATATAACCACAACCATTTTTATCTATGATGTAACGAAATTCACAAGAATAACTTTTATTCAATAACCTTTTGGTATATAATGTGCATCAACAATGGTTCAATTATATGGTTCATCACATTCCAATTTATTAATCACCCATACATGATAAAAATTGAACATTGAATTTCATTTAATTACAACCATCATATTTCATTTAATTCTTAACAAGCATAGAAGCATGGAAATTGGAATCTAATAACTTTAATTAGTCCCCAAAACTTTTTAATAAATTTAACATGAAAAATAAAACACTTTGAAATCTAAATAATCACTATGAAGTAAAATGAGATTGGAATTCTATTGCACAAGTAAAAACACTCAACGATGGAATATATGAAAAGAATATTAATATAAATTATTAAAACAAGATAATAAAGTAACAATGAATGTTAAAACTAAACATGTGATTGAATTTTATAACATATAATAAAAATTTCTTGGTAATGAAACATGAAAGACACATCAAAAAATTAGACAACTATCTAATGCAATCTATATGGGCTGGAATATGCATGGAATGTAAATAAATAACGGAAACATAAATTGGGCTGGAACAGAAATTTGGTTGGAATATGAGAATAGAAATTGGTCTCATCCCACATCAAAATCGAAACTAAAAACTAAGAAAATACCTCATCCTTAGATGGGATGGAGGAAGAGAACCTGAAGCACCTCCAAAATCGCCTCCAAAATCGCCCAAGCGCTCCCGTTTAGGGCTCTGGATCGCGAATGGGGGAGAGGATCAACTACTTCCAATTTGGGGGAAAGTTTTCCCAACAGTTTTTAAAAACCGTTGGTATATAACTCCATCCCAAACCTATACCAACGGTTCAATGAGAACCATTGGTAAAAGGTCACCAAAATCCCACTTTTACCAACGGTTATCATTGAAATGTTGGTAAAAACACCCCTATACCAATGGTTGTGATGAACCGTTGGTAAAAGCTTCCAAAAAACCATCTATACCAACGGTTATCAGAAACCGTTGGTATAGATGGCTATTCCCAATGGTTTAGTAAACTGTTGGGATATAAGTGTTGGGAAAACTCTGTTTTCCAGTAGTGTTGGGCCTCACAACCACGTATCCCGCCTGCACACACCTGGTCCTCATGCCGAAGATTCTTGAGAAACAGTAGAACCTGTCCGAAGAGTCTTGGGCTAAAATCACCCCAATCGAAACCTACCCGAAGAGTCTTAGGTGTAAGGTCACCTCAAGCCATCACAGCCTAGGGGAGAAGGAGCAGGAAGGAGCTAGTAACTAAGGGAAAACACCCTCTCCCATGAATTGGGAGTGTTCGAAACTAAGTGCTAAACATGGGTGGGGTGAGATAAAACACAAAAGATATATATATATATATATGTATACCAAACACACAGCCCAACCTATGGCTTCTAAACAGAGAAAACTGAGCACGTGCCTCGACACTACTACTACGAAGCATGCATACAACAAACAACCCCAACCCCATTTAGGTTTTCACGTTTCAGCAGAATTAGTTTATTTAGTTCCTTAACTACTGGGAAACTATCCAAAACCATCCACATCGATCTTTCGTAAAACATATCCCTGCCATCCACATATCAAGTTAGGAAAACACAAGAAACAAAACCAAGTCCTTCTTATCAACCAACCAACCCATTGATTATTAATCCCGTTCCATTACCACGACCCACCATTCATTAATTCTTCCAATTTTTATTTATTATTCAAAACCCATAGTTAGTTCACATTCAAACCCATCCCTACAGCCCCGCTACCAACCACCATAACCACAACTGCACTATACATCATTATCCCTTTAATACCATTTATTTCAGCCCCGCTGCCCATTACTAACATAGCATTCACACCAACCCATAACCAAGCGAACCGTAGTCCCGCTACTCACCCAAACCACAACAACCCACAAAACACCCCCATCACATGCCACATATCCAAGCCAACATCCACAAGTTCATTATTCCATTTTGTTCAACCGGGGTGATCACACAAGGGTTCCAGATTTTAAACAGCCAACTTTATGTGATTAACCAAATTCCACATTCCACAAAGTTTCTATCCATAAGAAAATCCAGAAGGAGAGGGAAACATTTAATTGCGTAAGCAAAGGCCCCCAACGACCATGATTTTCAGTAGTCATAATCATATTAAATTCATAACATATTAATAGGATAAACAAAGATAAACATAACAACTTCCCCATCCCCGTTCTTTAACCGGTTATTATATTTATTTAATGGTTCAACTGTTTCTCATGAAAACAAAAGGATACCCACCCTGCATGATGCAAAAATTAGAGAGATGAAGGTAATATCCCTACCTCAACAGGTTCTGATCACAACACTCCCCCGGATCAACTTTAGAAGACGTCCGTCGGCGTCCGTCACATCCGTTGGGTCCCGAAAAAACCTCCTCGGGTGGAAGTAGGAAATGAAAGACCAAAGTAAAGACAAAAGATCCAAGCTCGGAAGTTCCACCTCGTCGTTACGATCCCGTGGCCGCTGACGAATCATAAATTGGAGCTCAGACGAATAAGTTATGAAAGAAAGATCCTTTGAGTCTCTTGAGAGAACTCTGCTCAGAGGAAAAGAGAGGAGAGGGGTGAGTTGAAAAGAAGGGGACCCCTCCTTTTATAGGCAAGAAAAGCAAAAGTACACGACGTGTACTTTATGGTACACGGCGTGTATTTGGTTATTTCACACGGTCTCCACGCGACTTCCAACACGGCTCCGCGACTGTTGACTGGTCAACACACGGTTTGAGGGTAACGCATATGCGGGGAAGGACTACACGGCGTGTACCCATTTATTTCACACGGCAAAGACAAAGATCAAACACGGCACACGGTCGTTGACTGGTAACGCATACGCGGGGAAGGACTACACAGCGTGTAGTACTGGACACACGGCGTGCACCCATTTATTTCACACGGCTCCAACACGGCACACGACCGTTGACTGGTCAACACACGGTAACGCGTACGCGAGGAGAGACTACACGACGTGTAGTATTGGATACACGGCGTGTACCCATTTATTTCACACGGTAAGGACATGACCTTCAACATGGGGTATACCCAGCAAGGGGGTACACAATGTGTACTCAAACTACACGGCGTGTAGTTTCAAAATTCTGGAAAGTGTGGGAAAAGTCAATTTTACCCTCCAGAACAATTCGTGGCCTTATTTTTGACAAATGAATGGGCCTGAGAGTTCCGGGCCATTACACCGATGGTAAGTATAAAGGATCTAATGAGCACAAATGATAGGAAATAACCCATAGGCACTAGCTAGCTGTGGGTCCCAGGTACCTCGTATCTCGGTGAGAGTAACCACAAAAAAAATATTTGTTCTCATGCATGAGCCACTAGTAGGGAACATACCCATAACCTAGTGGTCTCCAATCATCATCATCATAGTTTAGTTAGAGTTGTAAGCGTCAATATTGCTAAGTGAAACTGAGGCCAAACCCCACAGATTCACTAACATACAAGTACACGTCCACCCACCTAGATACCCGGGTTTTCCCTTTGTGCTCAAACAAGTTCAACAAGCCAAGAAATATATTTTTCACATGAAAATATCACTTCGAAATCACACATTAACCAAACAGCCCCATGTACATCCCACAAGTCACAAATTCCACTTTTCATTCAAATGCATTTTGAAATCAAACTCACAGCAAAATAGCCCACAACACTTTTTGTATAACTTTCACAATCCAACACATCCTTTAACAATTTTATAAAGTCCCTCCAAATATGATAAACATCACATAACAGCCCACTCACATGTTTCATAAAACCCTTTTTATAAACAAAATCCATTTTTCACATCGCACTCACACAAATAGCCCACATCACGTTCACACCTCTTTCACATTTCAGTAAATCTATTAGACATTTTTATAAAACACTTCCAAGAGGATACACATCAAATGACAGACCTATTCACATATAAAATGTTCCATTTGAAAGTATAAACAATTCAAAAAAGTTTTCCAATATGGTTTCACCTCTTACATAAATCATTAAACCATTCAAAACTTTCATAAAACAATTCTAAAGAGTGTACCAGAGCTTTTCACATAAAACCCATTTCAAAACCATATTTCAAGAACAAAATAACACCAATATAAATTCAAAACAGAATTGGTAGCCCCAAAAATATTTATTAAACTACCCCCAAGTGTTATACAAACACCTCAAACAATACCACAAAAGATCCACATGAAAAGCACACGTTTTCAAAATCACTTTCAAGAAGTACAATAAGGTTTTACACCTTAAACCCATTAAAAAAAACCACTTTAAAACCTAATGGAACACTAATAACCTACCAAATCAGAATTTTCAGCCCAAAAAAGATTTATTAAACCAATTTCATATGTTATAAAACACACCCAAACAATACCCAAAGGGTTACACATGAAAAACACCCAATTTTAAGCTAAAATGAAACTATAAAAATAAATGCTTAACAAAATCCAACATAAAAATTTTTCACACAACACACAACATATTAGGAACATGCATAATAAGTAATTCAAGCAAACTAACTCATCTAGAAATGATTACACATAGAATCACCTACCTTTTATGTCGAAACCCTCAAAACATGGTGCGAAACATCAACCGCACCGCCGCCGCACCTAAAGGAAGATAAATCCAGACCTAGATCACAATATTTGACCAAAAATACACCAAATCAAACCCTAGGTTCGAACCTCAACTTCTGGACATGAGGAACTTCAAGAAAGGGTGAAAGAAACCCTAAGGAAGGGGAAGAAATCAAGGAAAGAAACACTTACTTGAAACATCTTGAATCAAACGAACCAAATACACCAAAATTTGAATCTCCAAGCAACCAAACCTGATATGGAGGCTCTAATGGTGATGATAAGGTCATGTGGGGACTGAAATAAGGGAAACATAGCAGATATTGAAGGAGTTATGAAAGAAACGATTTACCTTTTGAAATCTGGATGATTTGAGAAATCCAGAGATGATTCTCCCAAATGA
Source organism: Viscum album (assembly GCA_963277665.1). NCBI lineage: Eukaryota > Viridiplantae > Streptophyta > Magnoliopsida > Santalales > Viscaceae > Viscum > Viscum album. The sequence continues at coordinate 1,271,546,800 of OY728125.1, read as the reverse complement.
ACAAACCAAATGAGCTCAAAAGCGACTAAACAGGTAATGGGAGTCATACTTAGGTTTTTGGATTCTAGTAGGAGGTGGAATCACTGAAAAATAGTAAATATTTAATGAGATATTAAAATATTAAAAATAAAACTTAAAGCAGAAAATGGACTTTCGGGCAGGCCCAAAACCTTAATAAAAAACCCAAATCCATCATGATTATGGATTTTTATGAGGCCCAAAGGGATATGATGATTTTAATATATCAGTTTATTCCAATTGGGAAGTGTAATGGTTACAAAATAGTAAAAATTGAAGGAGTTATAGAAGAAACTAAATTTGTTTTTAAATCTGGAATTGGGCTCACGGTTTGGCCCAAATTTTCAAAACCCACCATTTTCACCAAAATGAGTGGTAAACCCCCAAAAAAAATAAGGAATGGAAATTAAATGAATAATGAATGTAAAAAAAAGGTCATTTGTTTGACAATTCTCCCTACCATAAAACTTTCTGCCCTCAAAAAGCCACATCAAAGACAAAGAAAAAACCAAACCCAACCGAAAGGCAGAAATGGACTCCTTTGCTAAACTTCGCCCCCAAAGGCCAAAACACATCTAGTGATCAATTAAGGAAGGAATACTTCACAACCAAAACATAAACCTCTTTACTGAAATGATCAAGCACATTCAGGATTTATCCTAAAAGAAAATTCCTCAAACACTATCTGAACAAGACTCAAGAAATTTACCCAAACAAACAAGAACATCGAACAAGGTTACATTTACCTTGATATAACTAAACCATTGGGAACTCTCAAATCCCAACGTTTACCTAAGGAAGATGTAGGTGGTTATATAGCTCCGAATGAGACTACCCACTTCCAATCTAATACCAAGTACAAAAATGAGTTACTGGTACAAGGATACACAAATGGGCTCCCCAACCATAAGAGACAACTTAATTTTTTTTTCCTGAGACAGAATCAGGACACTAACTGGGGGAGGCCTGAATAGACTCCCTAGTACAAGGGGTATAAATCCATTATAAATTTAAAAAATAATATGCATTATACCCATGGTGGGTCTCCCCACCACAAGAAGCAACCATCTTAACCGACCGGCGTGGGACGACATGAAAAGACCCAAAAAATTTAATGATTTAGGAAGTCTTCACAGTTAATCCACACGGTTTGGGAAACCATGTACTAACTGTGAAGATCATTCTTTCCACAAGGATTCCTAGCACATGGTCACTACTAATCGTGCACAAACCTCGTGCTCAGCCTATCTAGCCAAATTTCAATCCATTCTCCAAAGACTCAATGGAAACCAAAGGGGGGGGGGAGATATTGGGTGATGACACGGGTACAAGACCCTCCACCTATTTACACCGAACGAGAACAAAAGAAGAAAGATGATGAAACCATAGGTTTAAACTATTCCTATCTTTTATATTGAGGGTAGGACTTTGTATAAGTTTTTAAACGACACTGGGGTTTCCCCTGACTACGCGCCAGCTTCTCTCCGGGACCTATGGCTGGAGCTCAAAATATTGAAGCATCTTCGGCCTCGCAGTTAGGCTGTGGAAACCCCTGTGTGGAACTTCTTCTTTCTGTGCCACAAACAACTACACCACATACCCCGATGGGTTCACCAAGAAAAAACAAACTCCAGAACTCACTTTACCCTAACATGGAATTTCACTGAAATAAGGGTTTAGAGGATGCACTCACATCACACCTTGTTTCTTCGGGTGAGAAACAACAGAAAGACAAGACATGCATAAAAACCTTCCTCTAAGATAGAGAATTTTATGTTTTTCCCAAGTGAGACATACTCCCAACATAATATAGAACCTCAGAGGATTGCGCGACCTTCACCTTTACATTCAAATGAGAACACAACATCACAATGCATCACCGAACATGACCTTTGTGATTGATAGAAACAATACATGGAACGAGACCTTATGATAAGTCCCTAAACAACAGACAAGTCAAAAAAGTGGAGAAAATAGCCTCTCATGACCAAAATCCAAAAATTGGTGGTTTAACAAGAAATCTTGCTTCAAAGAAACTATGAAGAACCCAGAGGCTCTCTTAGACACCATCGACACACTCATCCACACTAACAACCCTAGAACAATTTCACCTTCAATGAATCAGGTAAATTAAGAAACTAAGGTCTCTTTCAACCTTCCACAAGCACTATCCCACTACAATAGGATCCAAAAATAAACAAAATGAATGGGTGTAGACTCAATCAACAAATATTGATAAAATATTCCTTATATTCATCAACTGGAGGATTTTCCAATGGAGAAACAATACGGGTTGCACTTCAGTTTTGCATTAACCCTTAATGGGGGAGTACCTTATCCAATGATAAAACCCAAATACCCAACCAAGCTGGTCTATTGGTCAAAACATGCCACAAACTAGATCCAAACACATGAAGGTAACCATCGTAAAGGTGTCCTGAAACATATCTCAGAAGAGACTACTAACCGGTCCTTCTACCCAACTTGCCGTCCAAACACAAACCCAAAACACGGTTCGAACAAGAGGGGTTCTTGAACTCAAAACATCCCACAACATCACCATTTAAAAAAACACATAATTCACACCATCCCAAACCAGTCATCAAGACATCATGTTTTCCTTTAAAAAAATTTCTTTGAAAACAAACGGTTCAGCGACTAGAGTATCCACCAATAGTACCCTATGGGCCTTACACATGCATGTTTTTGTACCACACCAGGAACCCTACTCATATCCATCCAGGAACTCATCTATTAATTCCATTAACCATCCATCATCCCCTATAACCCCATGCATGTGGTCGCTCATGGAAATACCAAAGGTTAAAATAGGAATCCATTCCACTTTTCAAAACCAAAACAATCAACCAATACTTCATTTTTCTCAAGACCGCTAACCATGGAATAAAAATCACAATCATTCAAATGAATAATCACTTTAAATTCATATACATCAATTTCAAAACATCTCATCCCATTAAAACACCCTTTTTTTGTTTAGAAAATTCTATTGGAAACAATTTTTCAAAACCAAATTCAATATAGTTCCTGCTTTCAAAAGAGGTGTAAGAACACCATTTTCCATTTCAAAACAATTCTGAAAATTCATTTCCACCATTTCATAAATCAAGCCATTACTTATTTATTTGAAAATAATTTCACAAAAACTTTATGCTTCTTAAAACCAAGTCACTTTAAAACCAAAGTTCCAAGATTGCAAAACTAACACACAAAACAATGCGAGAGGAAACTAGTTTCAGTGGGTGACTTGGACATATGGTTGGCGGCCATATCCCAATAAATTCACTATCACAGAGAGTGTTCTAGGGAATATCCCCAACTACACATGGTTTTCCAGGCCCTGTGAGCTCACTGAGACAATTAACCCAACTCTCTTTCATTTCCCCTAATCATCATCAAACCAAGAAAACCAAAGGACTTAGATAAATGCCAACTTCCCCTGAAAAATTGAATCCCATCATGAGGTGTGGTGATCAGGCACACTATCCATAACTAGAATATCAAGTCCTAACAATCCTAACTCCAGACTATCCCAACGCTTCCCCAAATAACATGACCTAAAGAGTTAACAAGAACCTCCTCTGATACCATTTTGTCACGAACCGAATCTGGTCGCCGCCAAAACCGGCACCCGACCTGACCCGTGGCAAGTCCCAAAGGGAATTACTGATCCCCATGGGCTGGAACAAGTGCCTGGGTATCAAAAACTGCAAATTGGGAACGATTTACCTGAGTTTGTATACTTAAAACAACAAACAAATCCAATAAAACAAATCTGGATTTTTCAAACAAAATCATCTTTTACAAAAATTTCAGAACTGAATTACATAATTTAAAACAATTTTAGAAGACTATAACAACTGAAGAAACCCAAAATGGATATCCCAAGAACCTCCACATGGCGAGAGGCACCATCCTCAAGCCATATCCACAACACCGTATCATGATGGACCGCTAAAAACCCAAACTGTTGGCACAAAAGTTGTACCCAAACCTGCGACAACAAAAATAACCAAATATACTTACACCCAAGGGTGTAAGTAGGGTGTGAGAAAATGCCTAGTAGGATACCACCACTAAGAGATTCCATGTGGTAAACATTCAAAGACGAAAAGCATGCAAGTTTTCAAAAACATGTAATTTGGAGGCACAATTTCTAAAAGATGCAACTTAAAAAAAATCAGTTTTCAAGTGGGCTAATTTAAAGAATCAACACTTTTAAAATAAATTCAAAAGCTACTGAATTTTTCCAGAAAAATATACCGTATGACGATGGTAAGTATAAAGGATCTAATGAGCACAAGTGATAGGAAATAACCCCTAGGCAATAGCTAGCTGTGGGTCCTAGGTACCTCGTATCTCGGTGAGAGTAACCACAAAAAAAAATATCTGTTCTCGTGCACGAGCCACTAGTAGGGAACATACCCATAACCTAGTGGTCCCCAATCATCATAATCATAGTTTAGTTAGAGTTGTAAGCGTCAATCTTGCTAAGTGAAACTGAGGCTAAACCCCACGGATTCACTAGCATACTAGTACACGTCCACCCACCTAGATACCCGGGTTTTCCCTTTGTGCTCAAACAAGTTCAAAAAGCCAAGAAATATAGTTTTCACATAAAAATATCACTTCCACATCATACATTAACCAAACAGCCCCATGTACATCACACAAGTCACAAATTCAACTTTTCATTCAAATGCATTTTGAAGTCAAACTCACAGAAAAATAGCCCACAACACTTTTTTCATAACTTTAACAATCCAACACATCCTTTAACAATTTTATAAAGTCCCTCAAAATATGATAAACATAACATAATAGCCCACTCACATGTTTCATAAAACCCTTTTTATAAACAAAATCCATTTTTCACATCGCACTCACACAAATATCCCACATCACGTTCACACCTCTTTCACATTTCAGTAAATCCATTAGAAATTTTTATAAAACACTTCCAAGAGGATACACATCACATGAAAGAACTATTCACATTTAAAATGTTCCATTTGAAAGTATAAACAATCCAAATTTTTTTTTCCAATATGGTTTCACCTCTTACATGAATCATTAAACCATTCAAAACTTTCATAAAACAATTCTAAAGAGTGTACCAGAGCTTTTCACATAAAACCCACTTCAAAACCGTATTTCAAGGATAAAATAACACCAATAAAAATTCAAAACAGAATTTTAAGCCTAAAAAACATTTATTAAACTACCCCCAAGTGTTATACAAACACCTCAAACAATACCACAAAAGATCCACATGAAAAACACACGTTTTCAAAATCACTTTCAAGAAGTACAATAAGGTTTTACACCTTAAACCCATTAAAAAAACCACTTTAAAACCTAATGGAACACCAATACCCTACCAAATCATAATTTTCATCCCAACCAAGATTTATTAAACTAATTTCATATGTTATAAAACACACCCAAATAATACCCAAAGGGTTACACATGAAAAACACCCAATTTTAAGCTAAAATGAAGCTATAAAAATAAATGATTAACCAAATCCAACATAAACAATTTTCACACAACACAACATATTAGGAACATGTATAATAAGTAATTCAAGAAAACTAACTCATCTATAAATGATTACACATGGAATCACCTACCTTTTATGCCGAAACCCTCAAAACATGGTGCGAAACATCAACCGCACTACCGCCACACCTAAAGGAAGATAAATCCATCTCTAGACCACAATATTTGACCAAAAATATACCAAATAAACCCCTAGGTTCTAAACTCAACTTCTGGACATGAGGAACATCAAGAAAGGGTGAAAGAAACCCTAAGTAAGGGGAAGAAATCAAGGAAAGAAACACTTACTTGAAACATCTTGAATCAAACGAACCAAATACACCAAAATTTGAATCTTCAAGCAACCAAACATGATATGGAGTCTATAATGGGGATTAAAAGGTCATGTGGGGACTAAAATGGGGGCAAAATAGTAGAAATTTAAGGAGTTATGAAAGAAACGATTTACCTCTTCAAATCTGGACGATTTGAGAAATTCAGAGATTATTTTCCCAAATTCTCGAACCAAATGAGCTCAAATGCGGCAAAACATATAATGGGAGTGATCCTTAGGTTTTTGGCTTCGATTAGGAGGTGAAATCACCGAAAAATAGTAAATATTGAATGAGATATTAAAATATTAAAAATAAAACTTAAAACAGGAAATAGACTTTCGGGCAGGCCCAAAACCTTAATAAAAAACCCAAATCCATCATGATTATGGATTTTTATGAACCCCAAAGGGATATGGTGATTTTAATATATCAAGGTATGCCAATTTAGAAGTGTAATGAGTACAAAATAGTAAAAATTGAAGGATTTATATATGAAACGAAATTTGTTTTTAAATCTGGAATTGAGCTCACGGTTTGACCCAAATTTTCAAAACCCACCATTTTCACCAAAATGAGAGATAAACCCCAAAACAAATCAGGAATGGAAATTAAATGAATAATGAATTAAAAAAAAGGTCATGTGTGTGACATATTTCCACTTATATTTTAAGTTTAAGAACATAAGTAGTCCTTAAATATGAAACTTAAAGATCCATTAAACCTCTCTCATCCATTACTTGAAGAGGTTCTCGAAGTTTTCATGTTAGCTGATACAATTGTGGGAGCACAACATGATTCTAAAGACCATTGGTTAAATTTTGTTGAATCCAAAAGGTATGTGATCCCACCATCTATTACAAACAAGAATAAACACCTCTCTACTTATCTATATCTATAGAAGAATAAAACTCTGAGATAATAGAATTTGAAGAAATGTTGGAGAATATTGACTACCTTCCTCCTTCTATAACAAACCTACTCCAACTGACACTAAGCAAAGAAGATGAATTAGAAGATGAGAAAATTAAGTGAGATAATATTTCCTTGAATTCTTCTAATATTGATTTTATTGAAGATAAATTGAGCATTACCTCCCATTATTTTAATTTTTTTAGATCCAAATAATAGTTGTATTTCCTTGGATGAAGAAGATGAAGAAATTGCTCATGTTGAGGAGAGAATGAAAGATCCAATCGAGTTGTATACTGGTGCATATGAGGATTATGTAAAAAATAAGAAATCATTATAGAATAATTTTTTTAACCCAAAATAGAAGAGAATACACATCATATTCTACTATCTTTAACACTAGTGGACACCACTCCTCTATCTAAACAAAATAGGGAGAACCCTTATATTCTTCCCATCCTTTGTATCTAAAATTCTCTCTTTCATATCTCTTGGGGGTCGTCAATGTTTTTCTTTTCTTTGTGGTTCCTCACTCTTGGAATATACTAATAGATATTTGGAGAAATTACATCTGGTGATTCATGATCAAGAAACCAACCCACCTTCATATTGAGGATAACCCACTACAACTTACAGACTAGGGGAAGTAAAAATTTAGCACCCACATGGTGGTACAAACCATGTTCTATCCACTTTTCCCTTTATTTTACATTTTCTTTATTTTTCTTATATTATGTTTTGTTCTTGATTTATAGGTCTAAGTGGAAGTATTTAGGAGCTTAACTCAAGGCTTATAGTTGAAAATAAACTCAGGTTGTGTCTTTCTTTCTCTTTGGTTTTTCTGCCCTTATTTTTATTTTGTTTATTTGAAATAAGGGGTGGTGCAATCTAAGTGTGTGTGTGTGGGGGCGTGTCAATATTCTTTGTTGTTTTTGTGTTTTTTTCTTCTTCTCACCTTTTATTTTTTAGTAAAATTGATCTTAAATGAATATTCATATCATTTTCACACTTTAATTTATTTTTAGAGAGTTGACATGATTTTTGAATGAATGGATTTTAAATAACTGTTGATGTGAAAAAATTTTCCATGAATTTTATTTTTAATCATTTTTATGAGTTTGAACATTTTTGGAAATCTATGCCCCTGAAACACTAAATCAAAATATTTTTCTAATAATACAAGTTATTCTAAGCCATTTTGACATATTCTTCTTAATATCTGCACTTTATTGAGAGAAACTTGGTTTTTTTTGTGAGAACCAAAACTTGTGATTTTTCTCTTTCAAAGATTCAGAATTCATGGAAGGTCTTTGACATGATTGATGCCCTTATTTGTATATCCAATTTTTAACTTAAGACCAAACCTTTACATATATCCTCATTATACCTTATATTCCCTGAATTTCCTTATAGGTTTAAGCCACATTACAAGATGATTTTCCTTACCTACATGAACTCTTAGTATTTTTACAAGGATATTTCAAGTTTGAGTGTGGGGGAAGGGCCTTTCGTGCATGTTCTTTGTGATTTACTTTATTTTTAGGTGGTGTGGGGTGTGTTTTATCATTTTGGGTAGTAGAGAGAGATATAATTTGGCATGAATTTCCATTTTATTATGATTTATTTGTATCATTTAGTTCTCCTTAAAAAAATTGGAAAAAGTGGAAAAAGAAAAAAAAGAAAAAAATGGAGATGATCTTGAATTATTCATTATGCTTAATTTTGTGACACACATCCCTCTCAAAAATCAAATTCATTAGTTTTAATTCATTCATTGTATTCAATTGTCATCTCATCCTCCATGTAAAAAAATGAAAAGAACAACAACAAAAAAATACAATATAGAAATGAAAAAGGGGGATGATTTGGATGAAATCATTCATTATAATCATTGCATAAATCATGTACTATGCCATAAAATGGAGTGTTTTATTTAAAATTTTTAAGGGTAATTGAGTGAGGAATTTCCTGGGTTTTACTTGAATATTCATGCATTATACTTAAGAGTTTATCCTCCTCTTTCTAGCCTTTAATTTTTTAAATGATTTTACCCACAAATCCTGAGAAATAGTGATTCCCTAGAAAGTACCTCATGATTGAATTAATTTTTATGTTTCATGGTGTGTAGAGATGATAATTGTCACAAGAATATGGTGATAAGTGCATTTTCCAAGTATGATCATAACTCCAGATTTAATCTCTCTTTAGCGAATAGTGATATAAAATTCAATGTGAGGTAGATTGTGATTAGGCCATGGATGTATTTTTAAGGTTTAAAAAATTTAAATGTTAGGGATGAAAATGAAAGAGCATTTTTTTTCATAGAGGATACATGATTGAATTCTATTTTGGAAAAGATCATGGATGTTTTATCATTTTTGATTCTTATATGAATTTTGATTTGGATATTTGATGATTACATGAGAGTTCAATGGTTAAGTGTGTGGGAGTGATGGAGATAACATTTTTCACATATTTTTTTACTATAATTCAAAGTTTTTAATCCCATTATAGTGTAATTTTATGGGAAATTGACACATTTTTAGGTTTTAGCATATTTTTATCTTAATTAGAAAAATGGCATAATTTTGGATTTTAAACTGTCTTAATTTACTTTTGTATCTTAGAAAAAAAATTCCAAACTGATTGAAATCATGAAATTACTTTTTTTAGGATTCCATACATGTTGGTATTTATTTCATTCAACTGGAACAAAAGTTCAATCCAACATTTTGAGGCCCAAAACTAGCTCACAATCCGAGCCTTGAAATATATGCACGAATTTGGAGAATTTTGATGTTGGGACTATATCTAAAAAATAAATCCCAAATAAACTGAAATTATATATGAACATAGAGACGATGCTAAGGAAAAACTTCATTGAATGTGGTCATGTCGGATTCTTCCTCCTTCAAGGACATAAATTCATGGGAACATGGTGCATGTAAATTTGAACAATCACCTGACTAGAATTATTTTCTAAAGTAAATATACCTTAAATACTTTAATACATGGATAATAAAACTCAAATTTTGTAGGTGTATGAGAAATAATAAGTAGAAAAAATTTCATAAAGAAAACATTTTCAAATTAATCCTTTTAATAGGGATACCAGACACAAAATTCTAATGGACATATTTAGAGTGAAAATGAGAACTCCTCTCCATATAAATTTTTACTCCACCTCCGTTTCAAAGGGTTTAAAACCTTAGTATGCCATTTTTATTATCTTTTTAGGATTTTATTTTACAGTAATATTATTTTACATATTTTATATATAAATTTTCTTCTTCCTCTCATTCTCCTATTTCTTTTCATTTATGCGTTCTCACACCATGTTCCATTCTTAACTCCACTAAAAATGAAGAACTAACCTTGGATATTATTCAAGGGAGGGAATGTTAGTTTGATTGAGTTTCATTGCACTTAAATTTCAATATATTTATTGAATTCTGGGAATTTCAGTGATAGTTGAATCAATTACGGTGAGTGGTCTCCTTATTTTCGCTATCGTTCGAGTTCTTCTTCTCATTTGTTAATCATCCTTCCCTTCACTATTTGCAACATGCATATGGTAGAGCATGGAATGGGTAGTAATGGTTAGTGAGGATTTCTCATAATTGAAATTCAGAAGAGTATTTCCCTATATACAGAGGTCTTTGTATAGGGTAATAAAAATTCAAATAAGAAGGTGAGCTGTGATGGGTCTTGATCATCTCATTAAATCAAATATTGAGACTCCTTTTGAAAAATTATTTCAATCACTGTGAACTCCTGAGAATATTTTCATTCCCTATTTATTTTAACACCATTTTTTTTCATTTCATTTATATTTATATTATTATTTTACACCACATGAATTTCAAAACTCCCATTATATATTAGCATATAATTTATAAGTATATTAGTTAATTTATAATAGTGACTATAGAAATTTAGTGTGGTGTGAGCGGCCTACATGTGAGGTCAACCCTAAGTTGTGACACTATGGTACATTCTTAGGAGAATAAGAATTTAATTGAATAGTGGATCATAAAAAACCATTGTCACTACGAAACATTGATCACTTCAACATCAATGAATCGAATGGTGAAGTTTCTTCATGATCGCATCAATGAAACAATAGTCACTGAATATCTCATTCGAGTATCAAGAAAATTATTTTTATACTTCATATCTTGATCTATATTTATAGACAAATCATCAATGGTCATCTTTCTCCCTCATTTGTTTCTCATTGCACAAGAGTTTCCTAAACTCGTCACTTCAATTCAATAGATATAAATATTAAAAATATGGAAACATGTCATTACCTATTTAAACACAATTCATATTTAATGAATAATTTTGGATCACTCTAATACTTTCATTGAAACCATTAAAACAACTTCCAATATGATCATTTGAATAAATGAGAGCTTTTAAAATAAATAAAAAAATAAAAAGAATTATGACAATCCTGCAACAATTACATAATTAAAAAATTATAAAAATAGAGTATAAGATAAATAATTTTTAACTCATTAATATTCAAAAATATTTCCATGATATTTTATATACCAAATAGCTTACACATAGTCATAATATTATATATTTATTTTAAAAATAAATAGAATGATTATAATTTTTTGAATAAACTTGTAGTTAAGTGAAATATCAAAATCCATCATAAAATAGAATATATTTTAATGGTATATTATTGAATAACAATTAAAATCTTCAAAATTTATTTTGAATATAATTTAAATGAATTTATGAAGTAAACAAAACATAAAAAATACTTATAAAAAATGAAGTTAAACATTTTATCAAAATAAAAAATAAACAGAACAAGCTGTATAATTCTAGAAAAAGTTAGAAAAATGAAAATGTGTTGCGGTGACCATGAGGTTCATGTTCAATCCACTTACCATGAGGTCCATGACATGTGGTCGATATATTTGAGTGTACTGTTGATCCATATGTCTTACTGTGCAATCGATATATCGGATCATATGGTCGATCCTTCAAAAACTTTGGTCGATCCATCATAATGTGTGGATGATCCATCTCAAACTAACCGTGAAGTATATCTTATGGTTGATACATTCTTGGTGTGGTCAATTCAACAATTTTCTATAAAACCAATGGTAGGTAAAAAATAGATCATGTGGTCGCTTCATTGTATTGTCATAAAATAGATATTGATGCCTATATATATACTTATACAAATATATATATATATAATAAAAAAAACATGTATTGTGTATACATATATATTCAAAATATATATATTAACACAAATAATAAAATAATAATAATATGTGTTATAAAATTATAACATTAAATCTAATCATATGAAACATGCTAAACATTATAACATTAATCTAATCATGTGATAATAAAATATGAAACATAATAAACATTATAACATGAGAAATAATAAAAACATATTTTCCAAATAAACCATAGGAGTTATAATTAATAAAATAAAAAATTATAAACCAAGTTCAAACACTAACGATCTCCCCCTTTTTGTAAATTACAAAACCAGCCATTTATTGAAAACATTCTCCCCTTTTTGATATTTATTAAAAAGAAAAAAATAACAATAAAAAAATCTTGAGAACATTCTCCCAAATTATGAGGAATTATTTTTAAATACATAAGTCACACCTTTATAAATGAATATATAATATTAATATAATTATGACATGTATATAAATATTTAGACTATGTTAAACATAAAAAAATTATAAAAACAAACTATTTTTATCAAAATATAGAAAAAAATTATCTATAAATTATTTAGAAGAATTAAAGTTCAATTATAACACGAATTAGAACATCTTCATGAAAAATTAATGATTAATAATAGTACTCATGAAATAAGATATTCGAATTAAAAAAAACTGTGTCCGATTTTAACAAGCAGTAAGCATAAAAATAAAAATATTATGTTTCTAACATATAAAGTTCAAAATTAATTTTCTAAAATATTATAAAATCTAATGGTTTAGTGAATATGCCAGCAAGCTATTTTTTAGTTGGAAAAAAATCTAATATACTATCTTCTTTATTTACATGATTCCTTATAAAAATAAATATAAAATCTATATGCTTTGTCTGAGAGTGTTTCAAAGAATTTTTAGAAATATAAATAACACTATAATTATCACAAAATATTGTAATTTTACCAAAGATAATATTAAAGTCACATAAAGTATATTTAATCTAAATACTTTTTGAACAACAACTAACACTAATAAAATACTCTTCCTCAGCTATAGATAATGAAACTGGTATTTGTTTCTTAGAACTCCATGAAATTAAATTCTTATTGAGAAAATGACACATACTTGTGTTTTTTTAGTTAAGACTACAACCTCCAAAATCAAAGTTGTAATATGATAATAAATCAAATAAATTTAGGATTGAATAAAATAAAATAGTATTAACAATTCCTTTAATATATCTAATAACTATCTTAATAACTTCAAGAGGGATTTCCTTAGGATTCGACCGAAATCTAGTACACAAATAAACTAAAAACATTATATCTAATCTAAATGCAGTCAAATACTATAAGATACATATCATTCCTATATATAGTTTAACATCAACACACTTTCTAGAATCATCCAAATCCAATTTGGAATTTATAATCATCAGTGTTTTAATAAGCTTTAATGAATCAAGACCATACTTTCTAACAAGTTCTTTAGGTTGATTCAAGAAAATACCATCTTTTTTTGGTTAATTAGTAACCCAAGAAAAAAAAAATTCTATTCTCCCATTAAGATCATATTAATATCACTAGTCATTAATTTATAAAAATCATTAAAAATTAAATCATTTGTTAAACCAAATATTATATCATCAATATATATATGTATAATCAATATATCATTTTATAATTTCTTTATAAACATGGTAGAATAAACTTTTCCTTTAAAAAATCATTTTGGATTAAAAATTGAGTTAATCTCTCATACCAATCTCTAAGATATTTATTAAGAACATATAAATATTTATTAAGTTTAAAAACATGATTTCAAAATTTTTCATTTTCAAATCTAGGGTGTTGTTCAACAAAGATTTCTTGAGAAATTATTTTATTTAAAAATGAAATCTTTACATCCATTTGTAATAATTTGATATTTTGAAAACAAGAAAATGATAATAAAATTATAATAGACTTTATCCTAGAAATAAGAGAAAAATAATCTTCAAAGTCAATTCACCCTTCCTAAGAATAACCTTGAGCAACCAAACTTTATTTTTTTAACTATATTTCCAGCTTCATCAAGTTTATTATGAAAAATCCCCTTAGTTGCTATTATTTGTTTATCTTTTTGGTAATTAAACCAAATACTACACTATTTATTTCAAATTGATTTAATTATTTATGAATATAATTTATCTAGTTTGAATAATTATAAGAATTATCAATATTAACAGGCACAAAATCTGCAAAAAATACATAATTAGCATAGTAATTTATAACAGATTTCCCATTTTTCTTTCCAGATTCAACATTTCCAATTAATTTTTCTAGAGGATGATATTTATGAGTTTTCTTATCTTTAGGATTAGTTTGAGAAGATATCCCCCCCTCAATTTATGCATTATCATTTTCTTGATCATTATCTTAACCAAAATTGAATTCCTTGAATTCACCATCATCTTTATTTAAATCAAAATTCTACTTGATATTGTTATTATCATCAAATTTAACATGTACAAACTCTTCAATAACTAAATTTATCTTATTAAAAACTCTATATGCCTTAATATAATTAGAATAACCTAAAAATATTCTATCATAACATTTAAAATCAAACTTGTCTAAATTGTATTTTGTATTTAGAATAAAAAATTTGCAACCAAACACCGTAAAATATGCAATTTTAGGTCTAAATCATTTAAAAAATTCAAAAGAGGTTTTATTTAAAAATAGTCTAACATAAAATATATTTAAAACATTAAAAGTTTAATTAATAGTTTCAAACCAAAAATATTAAGTCACATTAAACTCAATAAGCATTAATCTAGCAATTTATTGAATTGATCTATTATTTCTTTCAACCACACCATTTTTGTGTGGTTTCCTAGGGACATAAAAATAATATTTATATCCATTTTATTCATAAAATTTATCAAATTATAAATTAAAAAATTCACTACCAACATCACTTATGATAGAGACAATTGAGAGATTTTTTAATTTTTTTTTATAATTTTACAGAAATCACAAAACTTGGTCAAATTTTCACTTTTGTGTGATAAGAAATAAGTCCAGATGAATATACTATAATCATAAACTACTAAAAATATATACTTCTTTGCACAAAAACTAGTAGGTTTTATATGAAAAAATAAGTTAAGATGTATCAATTCAAGACATCTATTGATACTTACATCATTCACATATTTAATCCTTTCTTTATGTTTCTTACTATTTAAACATGAATCACATTAAAATTACTTACTTATTGTTGGACTCCTCATGTACTGATCATGTTTTAATGATCAAAAATCCTATTCAACCTGGTTAAATCCTGTAAATTATATCAAATCATGTGTATTATTTTTTAAAGTATTCTCATGATTTAAGAAGAGCCATTCAAGATCTTAATTTCTCTACATTCAGTTTAATTACTTTATACTACCCTTGATTTACTTTTATAATACCTTATTTGACAAATGATTAAGTCTAATCCATTCTATGATCATCATTGCTTAAGTCTGGATACAGTTATTTTAAAAAGTCTGAGACACCGTGAATCTTCCAGTGGTTATGTATTTCTGGAAAAGTAAATCAGACACCGTGAAGCAGACACTGTGAAGCAGACACCGTGAACAAGCAGACACCGTGAACAAGCAGACACAATGAACAAGCAGACACCGTGAACAAGAAGACACCGTGAACAAGCAGAAACCGTGAACAAGCAGACATCGTGAACAAGCAGACACCGTGAACAAGCAGACACCTTGAACAAGCAGACACCTTGAACAAGCAGACACCGTGAACAAGCAGACACTGTAAACAAGCAGACACCATGACCCCGAGACACCATGACATCTAGACACCATGAAATCCAGACACCGTGACATCCAGAAACCGTGAACAAGACACCGTGAACAAGACACCGTGACTGCGAGACACCATGATCGTGAGACACCGTGACCACGAGACACCCTGACATTCAGACACCGTGACCAATCCAGACACCATGTGAAGGAGACACCGTTTCCATGACATACTATGACACCGTTTCCTAATATATTTTGTTTTATTTTAATTTAATCTCTAACGGTCATATTTAAAGATTTTAATGCACTGACATAATTAATGTTTCTTTGTAGACATATCATCGGATAGTACGAGGTATGATGTGCAGAATACATGCAACCTGTCGGCTACAACACTTGCACTCCAAGATAAAAGAGTAATGCATCCCAGAAACTAAAAGAGAAGATAATGCATGAAAGAAAACCAATTGGGCATGAGCCCAACAACGAAGAACACACTTAGAGCCATTTTTGAAGAAAGGATTATTTCATACAATTCGATTACATGAAGCATACTGGAATCCCGAGAATATATTCACACTATCAAACATCATGAAGATCACAAGCTGGATCTGTCGGACTTACGAAACTCTGTTTTCCAAATGAGGACTCGAGTTCTGCATCTGCTTCATCTCAGAAGTCCAGAGCTTCAAATACCAACACTCAGAGCACTTCTAAACCTATCTCAATCTTTCTACTATTCTATGTATAATTTCATTAACTTTTATGTAGAGTGTGTATCTATATAGAAACACGCTCTGTCTCCTGAATTAAACTGAAGGATACAAGATATCCTCACTCAAACATTCTTTTACTCTTGTGTATACCCACTAATAAGTGTGGAAGAGGTCCCTGTGTGGCCTGGTCATCTGTACCCATGAAGAACTATGGAAGAGGTCCCTGTATGGCCTGGTCATCCGTACCCATGAAGAACCGTGGAAGAGGTCCTTGTGTGACCTGGAAAGTCCTGTGCACTATTGTTTAACCCCAATCCAGGGTGTGAATCAAAGTTTATTTATATAAACTGCTTGGTGGCAGGTGATCACCAAGTGGAGTGGATTAGGTCTCGACTTGAGACTGAACCACTTGTTTCATATCCGCTGTGCTACTTACTTTAGTTTTCTCTATTTTACTGCTCTACTATATAATTAATAAATCTCTAAACTCACTTTTATAGGTAATATTGGAAAGAATTTATAATTTATTTGTCTTAGAAAAATAGTTTCAAAAGTAATAACTATTATTATTACTGAGAAATAATCAATCTTCTAAGAAGTTTTTTAAACAGTCAAACCTTTATAACTATATTACTTTGATTAACTGGTCTGTATTTAACTTTAAGGGGAAGTCTTTTTAAGAAAAATTTTTATAGAAATTTTTATAGTTACTCAATTCAGCCCTCCCCTCTTGAGTAGTCTACTCTGACCAACATTTGGTATCAGAGGAGTTTATTAGGACTCTGTTTAATCTTATTCAACTGTGATTATAGTTGTACTTTAAAGATCTGTAAATTTATGTTAATTATAAATTTCTATATCTTTAAACCTATTTTGTTATTATGGATAATATATTGGAAGATGCTGCAACCAATAAACCACCATTCTTTAATGGATCCAACTATGCTTAATGGAAAATCAAAATGAAAATGAATTTAGAGAGTCTGAGTTTTGAAATTTGGTATTCCATTATAGATGAATATAAGATTCCTGCTACTGATATAATCACATGGGATGAACCTCCCAAAACCGCCTACAATAACAATTTCAAAGCTATGAATGCTCTATACTTCTCCTTAGGAGATGAGGAATTCAATATAATTTCTTCTTGTAAAACTTCCCATGAGATTTGGGATACCCTGTCTGTCTCACATGAAGGAACATCTAGTGTAAAAGAAATGAGACTTAATACTTATACTACCAAATATGATAATTTTAAAATGAAACCTGATGATCCTATTTCTGATATGTATCTTAGGTTCAATGAGATTGTCAACACAATGATCTCGCTTAGAAGAGAAGTAACTGCCAAGGAACAAATCATGAGAATTCTTAGATGTCTACCCAACAGATGGAGGGGAACCTCTGTCTCTATTAGAGAATCGGGCGACATCAGCAGACTACATGTAAAAGAACTCATTGGGAAACTAATTGTGTATGAAGAAGAACTAAAAGTTAACAAGGAAGAGGAGGATGAACCAAAGAGGAAATCTGTTGCATTCAAGACCACCACCTCTAAACACAAAGACAAAGGGAAACTGGAAGCTTCTATAGAAAGCTCCACCAGTGAACAATCATCATATGATAGTGATGAGGAGATGGCTCAATTAGCCAGAATATTTAAAATATTTTATAAGAAGAAGAAATTTTTCAAAAAACCTAACTTTAAGGGAAAATATGACCAAAAAGGAAATTGGGAGAAGGACTGGAAAAGAAGTGACAAGGCTGATGAAATTGTCTTCTATGAATGTAAGCACAAAGGACATATCAAGGTAGACTGTCCAAAGCTCAAGTACAAAAAGAGATATGAGGATAAGGACATGAAGTATAAAAAGGCCACGAAAGCAACCTAGAGTGCTTCTGAGGATAGTTCAAGTGACTCAGAAACATCACATGATGAACATGAAAACAAATCCAATATGTGTTTTATGACAAACACATATGAGGTAACACTGGATTCTTCTGTACATGATTCATACTTGCAGATGAGAGTGACTCTGAGAACATGACTAATGAAGAGATGTTTGAATACTGTAACATTCTTGAAGAAACATGAAATGAACTAAAAGACAAATATAAATCATTGAAGAAACAACATGCTCTCACTATGACTGTTAAATCTGAACTCACAACTGAAAAAGAGAAAAATGATCAACTACTCAAAGAAAACAACAAATTAAAAATGTATAATGAGAAATTAAAGAATGAACTTGAAAATTTTACCAATGGGAAGAATAACCTAACTCAAATGCTATGAAAACAAATTGCCCCTAAATACAACATTGGCATTAGTTATCAACCTGGTAAAAAAAATCTTGGTAGAAAAGATTTTGTTTCAAGATCTAGGACATATAGTTTTACTCCCAGTTCTGGACAGAAATCAATTAATGATACATATTCTAATGTTTCAAGTTTTTTTGGACCGAATGAAGTTTATTTTTCAAATACTTTAATCAATTCTTATAGGAAACCTATGAGGAAAATATGGGTTCCCAAATCACTTATTACTAATATTACTGGACCCAAACAAGTATGGGTACCAAAATCTATTTTTGCTTAATATTTTTGTAGGAATGCTGCTTAAAGAGTTCCTGTAAAAGTGTATGGTAATTGGATAGTGTATTTCAAGGAACATGATAGGAGACTACTCATGCTTCAAGAATTTAATAAAAATAGATGGAGGACATGTCACATTTGGTGACAATACCAAAGTAAAGATAATTGGCCTCGGCCAAATCGGTAACTCTAACTCAGTTTTAATTTCTAAAGTACTATTTGTTGATGGATTAAAGTATAATTTTCTTAATATCTCACAATTATGTGATGATGGATTTCATGTTAGATTTGAAAATGATGCTTGCCATGTCTTTAATTCTAAAGATGAATTAGTGTTCTCTACTTTAAGAAATGAAAATGTTTACTCTGTTAACTTAGATTCCTTAGCTTCTCAAAATGCTTCATGTTTAAGTGTATTTAATAAAGAGTCTTGGATCTGGAATAGGATACTAGGACACTGTAATGTTCACTCCCTTATAAATTTAACTATAAAAATCTTAGTTAAAGACTTACCCAAACTTGAGTTTCCAAATGACAAAGTGTGTAATCCTTGTCAAAAGGTAAAACAACACAAAGTTTCCTTCAAACCAAAGAAATAAGTGTCAACTTCTCAACCTATCGAACTGGTTCATATGGATTTTTTTGGAACATCTAGAGTTTCTAGCTTAAATGGGAAGCACTATGTTTTTGTTATTGTAGATGGATTTTCTAGATATACTTGGACTTTTTTTCTGGCTCACAAAAGTGAAGCCTGCTCTTATTTTACTAGATATGCCAAGTCTGTAGAAAATCTTAGGGGACTTAGAATTAAATCCTTAAGAATTGATCATGACCGTGAGTTTAAAAATCAATATTTTGAATCATTTTTCTCACAAAATGGTTATAATCACAATTTATCTTACCCTAGAACACCTCAAAAAAATGGAGTTGTAGAAAGAAGAAAGAGAACCCTACAAGAGATAGCTAGAATAGTGCTTAGTGAATATGACCTACCTATTTATTTTTGGGCTGAAGTTATCAATACAACATGCTACATAATCAATAGAGTGTTAATTAGACCCATTCTTAATAGGACTCCTTATGAGTTATGGAACAATAGAAAAACCAAAGTTATCTACTTCAAAGTTTTTGGCTGTAAAGTCTATATTCTTAATACTAAGGACAATATTGATAAATTTGCATCTAAGAGTGATGAAGGTATCTTTTTAGGATATTCAATGTCTAGTAAAGCCTATAGAGTGTTCAATAAAAGAACTAAATGTTTGGAAGAATATGTCCATGTCAAATTTGATGAAACAGGTCCACATGATCCTAAAACCTCTCTAGAAAACCTGGAGGATGATGTATCAAATCTGAACATCAATTCAAAATCCTCAAACACTTATATGAAAGAATCTGTAAAAACTTCTAGTTCTGGAAATTCCCTAGAATCAAGTCATAATGAACCTAGACCTGTTGATAAACCTGAAATCACTAGTCCCTCCTTTTCTATAACTATTAGAACTCTCAAGAACCGTCCTTTAGATGCTGTTGTAGGAGACCTAGACAAAGGAACACAAACTAGAGCTTCTTTTAGAAATCAGGTTGAACATCAAGTCTTCTTGTCACAACTTGAACCTAAAAACATTAATTATGCTATCAATGATGAATTTTGGGTGATGGCTATGCAAGAAGAACTTAATCAGTTTGAAAGGAACCAAGTTTAGAAACTTGTTGAATGACCTAAGGACACATTCACCATAGGCACTAAATGGGTGTTTATAAATAAGGTATATGAAGTTGGTAACATAGTTAGAAACAATTATGGATTAGTTTCACAAGGCTATAGTCAAAAAGATGGAATTAACTATGAGGAGACTTTTTCACCAGTAGCTAGACTTGAAGCCATCAAAATCCTTCTTGCTTATGCTGCACATCTGAATTTCAAACTATATCAAATGGATGTTAAGAGTGCATTATTAAATGGGTATATTGCTGAGGATGTCTTTGTTGAACAACCTCTTGGATTTACAAACCCTCATTTTCCAAATCATATTTTTAAATTATCCAAAGCTTTATATGGTTTAAAACAAAATCCAAGAGCCTGGTATGATAGGTTGAGTACTTTTCTTATTTCCAAAGGTTTTACAAAAGGAATAGCTGATCCTAACCTTTTTATAAAATGAATTTCTAATGATGTTTTAGTTTTTAAAATCTATGTAGATGACATTATTTTTGGATCTTCAAAAAACTCTTTATGTGTTGATTTTTCTAAAATGATGCAAAATGAATTTGAAATGAGCTTAATGGGTGAACTAAAATTCTTTCTCAGATTTCAAATATTTCAAAATAATGATTGAATTATTTTAACTCAAAGTAAATATACTATAGATCTTCTAAATTATTTTGGATTGGATAGCACTAAAATTAGTAACACTTCTATGAGTACCACTTGTAAGTTGGATCTTGATGAAGATGGAAAATCTGTTGATAAAACCACTTATAGAGGAATGATTGGAAGTTTATTCTACTTAACTGCTATTCGATCTGACATTATGTTTAGTGTGTGTATGTGTGATCGTTTTCAAGAAAATCCTAAGGAATCTCATTTAAATGCTGTAAAGAGAATTTTCAAATACCTCAAGCATACACCCAATCTAGTATTGTTCTATCCTAGAGGACAATCATTTGAATTAGTGAGTTATTCTAATGCTGACTTCGATGGCTATAAGTTATATAGAAAAAGAACCTCTGGAACATGTCACTTTTTAGGCAAGTCACTAGTATCATGGTGTAGTAAGAAACAAAATTCTGTTGCATTATCTACTTCAAAAGCTGAATACATAGCTGATGGCAGTTGTTGTGCACAAATCTTGTGGATGAAACACACATTACTAGATTATGGATATCAATTCAGGCATGTACCTATATACCGTGACAAAACAAGTGCTATTAACATATCGAAAAATCATGTTTCACATTCTAGGACAAAGCATATTGATGTAAGACATCACTTTTTGAGATATCATTATCAGAAAGGTGATATCACTTTGGAATTCATTGGTACTGAATATCATCTTGCTGATATATTCACCAAACCATTAAATTCTGAGAGAATTGACTACATCATACATGAATTAGGCATGATAAATATTAAGTAAATGTATTACTATTTTATATCTTACTGTTTCATGATTACTGTCTCATAGTTAGTGCTTCATGACTACTATCTGACAGTTACTGTATCACTGTAAAGTTCATGTTTACTGTCTCACTGTAACGCTTAGTTACTGTCTCACCGTAACGCTTAGTTACTGTATCACCTTAACTTTTATTCTCTGTCTCACCATAAAGACCCGATATGATCTCACCGTAAATATTCTTTATGATTTTTATATTTTAATTAAAACCATATCACGGTACTTATCCTTTTTTTTTATTTTTGTTTTCCCACACTTTTAATTTTGTGACGTTTGGTATTCCTAAATGATAAAATAAAGAAAGTATCACTCGATTCTTCACTCGAGCTTTCTTCTATTCACTCATTTCAAATCCTTCTTCAACCCTACAACCATTTTATCTCCCTTGAACCTTTGGTAGATGCCCATGATGAAACTCCCTTCATCGTTGACTCCTGAGAAACGTAGTGCAAAGAAGAAGAAGATTTAACCTAAGCTATCACCTTAAGGACCTCTAAACCCAAATCTGGTAAACTGAGTTGTCGTAACTAAGAAAGAGGTTTTCCCCAAATGGATTTAATCAATTAAGTCTCTAGTTCTGAAATATTTAAGAGATAAAGGCTGGCTAGAATGGTTTTCAAAGGAAGATAGACCTATCTATCCTAAGTTAGTGGATCAATTTTATCAATATGTTCAGTTCTCCTTTGAGTCTGAGGATGGATATGTTGTGAGAAGTTGGATCAATGACCAGAAATGATCATTCTCTTCAAGGTTATGGGCTGCATTCCTTAGGATAGATCATGAAGGCATCTGTGAGGATTATCATAGAGGACCTCCACCTTTAACCAAATCTTTTATCTGGAAGATGCTTTGAAAGCCGTAACTAGAAATGGCACTAAGAGGAGAGCCATTTCTGCTGAACTAGATGGAGAATCAAGAATTCTATTCAAGTTTATTCAGAATATGGTTAGCCCAAGAAAATGTGATTTTGTTATTTTGAAATATCAGGATGTGTTTCTGATCCACCTTATGAAAAACGGGCATAAGATCAAACTTTGAAAGTATATCATTCACCATATGTGTGAACTGATCAAAGCCACATCCAAGTAAACCTCCCTATTTTACTCTCATCTTATCTCAGCCATGCTTCATTCCAAAGGTATGGTTGTACCTAATGAAAATGTTATAAAGGATTGTGAGTAATGCCTTTCAAAAGCCACTATCAAGAGGATGAAGATAAATTAGAACCCTTAGAAAAAGGCATGGGTAGAAGACAATGATAGACTTTATGAAAAATTAAATCCTGTGGAATATCCCTTAAGACCAAGAGATATTTCTGATCTTGGTTTGGAACCATATGAGGTTGTTGAATATTCATCTAAAGAGGAAGAAGAGGCTGATATTCCCCCCAGGGAAACTATTTTTGTTGAGGAAGACAATACTCCTATCCCTCTTGTGGTAAGTGAAAAAGATTTCCCTGCACCTATAGAAGATGTTAATCTGGAATCTCAACCTGAGGCTGAAACAATATCTGCTGTCCAAGAAACTGAGAAGAATGATGTGGAAGAACCTATAGTGAAAGAGCTACCTATTATGCAAGGAGATGACCTTGATGAACTCCCAATGGAACAATCTATTCCTGAGATAATCCCTTTAGCTGAGGAAAGGATGGAGCTGGCTTTTCAGGTGGCTAGGTAAGAAATGAGAGAATAACTATGATATGAATTTGTGGAAATGGATCACGATCCTGAACCTCTCAGTCCTGAGAAGGATGCAACTGTTGAGGGGGAGAAAACCCAAAATATGGAATCTACTGAAGAACCAAACCTGATAGTTCCAAGTCCTGTATACACTTGATATAAGTTCCCAAGTTTTTGTGATGTGGATGAATCTAAGCAAATCTCAGCAAAAGGCCTTGACCTTTCCTCTTTGTTCTAGTTGAAATAGGTCTCTAATATCGCCCCTGCAAAGGAACCTGAAACCGTATCAATCCTTGTTTCTGAACCTTCATCAGAACAACCATCCTTTGTGAGTAAGAATTATTTAAAGGAATTTGGTTATACCCTTTTGTATGGTGTTGAAAAAGTTCTGAATTCTCAACCTGCTCTTGCGACACATCTAAGTGAGAAAGATGACTCTTTATTGTTGGAGAAAGTTATTTGTAAAATTCAACCCAAAATGATTCATGAGATTTAGAAAGTAAGAGTTGAGAATGGAATACTTAGTGCTAAAGTGAAGACTCTGAGAGGTATGATTGAAGACATGCAGAAAGAGACACATTTGATATCAGAGCTTATTTCTCATCCTATGGAACCTGTTGTTCCTCAAACCCCACAGAATGTTGTCTCTAAGATTCAGCCACACTTAGCTTCCTTAACTGAAAAGGTCGCTGAAAGGAACAAACAGATTGTGAAAGAAATGAGAGAGCTTATGGTTAATCTAAACAAACTCACTGATGAGTACACGGGGTGTCTTCAAAAAGTGTTGAATCAACTAAAATCTCTCACCACCGCTATCAATGCTTCTAAAGACTCTAGTCAATCCTCTCAACCTTCTTTAGATAGTGACCTACTCAGAACAATGGTCAAAGAAGAGCTTCAGACTATGCTTAGTGGATTCAATAAAGATTATCTACATAAAGTTATCAAGAACATTGACAAAGTTCTTGACCTGGTCCAAATCCATTCTAAAATCGCTAATGATGCTCAACAAGATATTTCCAAGAAAGTGGAATTCTATTTCAACTGAATCTTCTCCAAGATTAATATGTCAAATCATTTCAAGTATCTTGTGGAAAATCTGAGGATTCCTCCTGTTACTCAAGCTTTCAAGACTCAAGTCCAAAAGATCACAGAATTTACTCAGTTGTTGGATAAGTTTATGGAAAACAAGGATGATTTTGAGAAATCCATGTAGTATGATGGAGAGATAATTGTGAATTTTATCAAACTCCTGAGGCCCTATCTTCATGTATAGAGTATAACCATTGTTGCTCCTATAGATGAACCTCTAAGAACTGGTTTTTCTACCTTCACCTTTGCTCTAGCCTCAACTTCCATGTTTGTTATTCAGGCACTAAGTCAGATTAGGTATGTGATCCTTGATCAACAACTACCTCGGTCTTCTACTTCACCTACTTTGGCTTCCTCTGTTTTTGAAGGCCTTCCTTTACCTTCTCTATCAACCACCTCACTCTCTTCTTCTACCTCGACCTCTGATCCTATGGCTTCTTCTTCTGCTACTACTACTAAAGGTAAAGAGAAGGCCAACTCCTGAAGAAGAACAATGTTTACTTATTTTTGATAGGAATGATGTTGCTTTTGTTTTGCTTCTTTTCTATTTGTACTGGATCTTATTTTCATTAATGAAATGTGCACTTTTCATGATTTATCTTATTCCATATTTTTGATAATCCCAAAAGGGGGAGAAATCTCTATATGTTATACATTTATCTCTATATCCATAGTTGAATCAAATATACACTTTAAATCTACATGATTTTTGATCATCAAAAAGGGAGATATTGTTGGACTCCTCATGTACTAATCATGTTTTAATGATCAAAAATCCTATTCAACCTAGTTAAATCCTATAAATTATATCAAATCATGTGTATTATTGTTTAAAGTATTCTCATGATTTAATAAGATCCATTCAAGATCTTAATTTCTCTACATTTAGTTTAATTACTTATACTATCCTTGATTTACTTTTATAATACCTTATTTGAAAAATGATTAAGTCTAATCCATTCAATGATCATCATTGCTTAAGTCTGAATACAATTATTTTAAAAAGTCTGAGACACCGTGAGTCTGCCATTGGTTATGTATTTCTGGAAAAGTAAATCAGACAACGTGAAGCAGACGCTGTGAAGAAGACACCGTGAACAAGAAGATACCGTGAACAAGCAGACACTATGAACAAGCAAACACCGTGAACAAGAAGACACCGTGAACAAGCAGATACCATGACCGCGAGACACCATGACATCCAGACACCGTGACATCCAGACACCGTGACATTCGGACACCATGACATCCAAACACTGTGAAAAAGACATCATGAACAAGACACTATGACTGCGAGACACCGTGACCACGAGACACCATGATCGCGAGACACTGTGACATTCAGACACCATGAAAAATCCAGACACCGTGTGAAGGAGACACCGTTTCCATGACATACTGTGACACCGTTTCCTAATATATTTTTTCATATTTAAATTTAACCTCTAACAGTCATATTTGCAGATTTTAATGCACTGACATAATTAATGTTTATTTGTAGACATATCATCGGACAGTACGAGGTACGAGGTGAAGAATACATGCAACCTGTCGGCTCCAACACATGCACTCCAAGATAAAAGAGTAGTACGACCCAGAAACTAAAAGAGAAGATAAATCATGAAAGAAAACCAAGTGGGCATGAGCACGACAATGAAGAACACACTTAGAGAAATTTTTTAAGAAAGTATTATTGCATACAACTCGATTACACGAAGCATACTGGAATCCCAAGAACATCTTCACACTGTCAAAATCACGAAGATCACAAGCTGGATCCATCTGACTTATGACACTCTATTTTCCAGACGAGGAATCGAGTTCTGCATCTACTTTATCTCAGAAGTCCAGAGCTGCAAAGACCAACACTCATAGCACTTCTAAACCTATCTCAATCTTTCTTCTCTACTGTGTATCATTTCATTAACTTTCGAGTAGAGTGTGTATCTGTATAACAACACACTCTGTCTCCAGCATTAAACTGAAGGATAAAAGATATCCTCACTCAAACATTATTTTACTCTTGTGTATACCCACTGATAAGTGTGGAAGAGGTCCCTGTGTGGCCTGGTCATATGTACCCATGAAGAACTGTGGAAGAGGTCCCTGTGTGTCCTGGTCATCCGTACCCATGAAGAACCGTGGAAGAGGTCCTTGTGTGACCTGGACAGTCCTGTGCACTGTTGTTTAACCCCAATCCAGGGTGTGGATCAAAGTTTATTTATATAAACTGCTTAGTGGTAGGTGATCACCAAGTGGAGTGGATTAGGTCTTAGCTTGAGACTGAACCACTTGTTTCATATCCACTGTGATACTTACTTTAGTTTTCTTTGTTTTACTGCTCTACTGTATAATTCAGAAATCTCTAAACTTACTTTCATAGTTAATCTTGGAAAGAAGTTATAATTTCTTTGTCTTAGTAAAATAGTTTCAAATATAATAACTATTATTATTACTGAGAAATAATCAATCTTCTAAGAAGTTATTTAAACAGTCAAACATTTATAACCGTATTACTTTGATTAACTGGGGTATATTTAACTTTAAGGGGAAGTCTTTTTAAGAACACTTTTTACAGAAATTTTTATAGTTAATCAATTCACCCTCACCTCTTGAGTAATCTACTATGACCCACACTTATATTTAACTTTGGAAACTGTAGAGCCTATTCATGTTTTGAAAAATTGTGCAGTAGTCTGAAGTTTTCAAGTCCAAGTCTCATATGCTACAAAATATCACCCATTTCTATAAAATTTAAACATTTAACTTTCTATTTTGTTAGATCAAAAAAATAAATAGTTTAGATATTACATTTTATATTTGTAGAATATAAAATAGTTTTTTTGAAAACTATACATTTATCGTTTTCAAATATTACCTTTAATACATCATCATAGTGCTATGATATATATATTAATTTTTTTAAACTATCTACAAATAATAATTTTGAAATAAAATTTTTAGAATATCAAACTTCTCTAATAACTTTAATATGACCTTTATAGTGGTATCCAAATGTAACTAGGCCTCCATCACATGAATTAAAAGATATAAAATTTGAAATATCACCTATAATGTGTATAGAACACCCACTATCTAGATAACATGGATCTTTGATACTTCTAAGATATATTTCTTGAAATGAATCAATCAAGTAGAATGTTTTTGTACTTATGCTAATTTGGGTCCAATTAGATTAGTAGAAGAACTCTTTGGCATACAAATAGATTTAAAACATCTATGTGTGGGCTATTTAGAAAAAATTCATTAAAAATAAAATTTTTAATATGTAAAAATAATTTTTTAAATCTCAGAGAAGCATTCATTGGAACAATACCATTTCATTCTATAATTAAAGCACGTAACACTCAAAATAATCTCTTTTGAGACTTTAAAAAAATTAGTTGTATTCATCATTAGTGAATCCGTTATAACCAAAACCATTCTTGTTATATTTTTGTTTCATCATAGACATCATTTTATCATATTTTTATTTTCTTGAACAATTGTAGTTAAATTTTCTTTAAGATTAGAAACTTCCTTTTTCAAATCCACACCCTCTTTTTTAATAGAATCTATATCAATATAGACCTTTTCATTAGAACAATAAATATGTATTTCTCAATTTTCTATTTTCCTGATTGAAGTTATTATACTCATTATAAACTTTAGTCAAGTCCTCCAAGACTGAATTAACCTTCCTTACTGATCTTTATCATTTAATACTAGAAAATATTTAAGTGGATCATTTTCTTCTTTTAGTTTAAATATCTCAGAATCAATTTTTTTTTATTTTCCTCGCTCTGGAAAACAATGGTATTCATATTTTCACATTCCTTTTTTAGTTTATCATTTTATTTAACCAACTAATTATTTTTAATTTTTATATCAGTATATTTTTCAATAATCCTCACACTATCATTCCTTAAGTCCTAATTCTCTTTATACAGTTGTTTGACTTTATAATTCATAGAATCAAATTTCGAACTAGAATCAAATTATATTTATTTTTCATCTTAGTTATTTCATTATGATAAACATTAAAAAGAGTTATAAATTGAGTAAAAAATGATTTTGGTACCTCATAATGAATGACCATCAAAGCAAGGTTCCCTATCTCTCGTGAACTTCCTGCATCACTGCTTGAATTCAAACTATCTGAAAAATACCATCCTCCAAACAATGATTTCATTCACTTTATATTTTTGTCTTATTATTAATTTTAATGTTTGAGTTTGGGAAAATTAGTCTTTATGTGCCATTTATTCCTATACTCATAGAAGACCGGGTCTAAAACATCATTATTATTTCTAGTGTTACCATTCTTATACTATTTTTTATTTATTTTGAACCGCTTCTTACCTATTTTTTTCATAAACTTGTAATGATTTTTTATAAAATAAGACATATCTTTATCAATTTCTTGGAACTCAAATTTAGAAGAGTGATACGATGCATTAACATTAAACTTTAAGGAAATACCTTTCTTCTTTATAGACTCCTCATCAGTAATATTTTTCAATTCAAGTTCACACTAGAGTAAAGAACTGATTAGTTCATCTAAAGTATACTCTTTAAAATTCTTACTTTCATTAATAACCACTTTTTTTCAATCCATATATTTGGAAATTATCTCATCACCTTTTTAGTAAAACCTGTATTGTCTTATTCTTCACTAAGTGCACTCATACCATTTGTAATGCTTGTAAATTGGTGAAACATCTAGTTTATTGATTCATCTTCTCCCATATTGAAATCCTAGTATTTTACATGAAGCATTCCTATATTGGTTATTTTAAGCTTATTTATCCCATAATGAGTAACTTATATAATTATCTAAATATCATGGGTTTTCTTATAGACTGAAACCTAGCTATACACACTTTTACTTATAGCACAATACAAAATATTATTTACTTTATAATTTAAATCATACTTTTCCATATCAGTACCTACAAGTGTCTTTAGATCAGCTTCAGGTAGTTTATATGGTTTCTATATGTTTTTAAAATTTTCCAAAATTAATTTATTTCGGTATTCTTTAATTTGGTATTGCTAGTACTCATAACCACTTACATCGAAAAGTGGGGGGTTTTGAGGTATCTAGCCATCATTTTCATTAATAGCTTCTATCTTCAAGAACTGATCTTTATTTCTTATACCGTTAGGTCTAGGATATTTAGTCTAGTAAAAAAATATAAATAATAGAACCTATATTCAAAAGAAAATCACTCTAATACTAATTTTTAGTCTGGATATATGAAAATAATGGACTAGAGGGGGTGGGGGATGAATAGTTCTTTAAAAATTTTAAAATAAATAATCTATTAGAGTTTATTAATTTCTGAAACAATAGTGAAATAAAATTTTTAGAATATAATGTAGTGGAAATAATATATGAACACAATATTTTTATAATAGTTTAGATCTCCATGATCCTACTCTACTCTTCAATATTCTCTACAAGGCGAGAAGACTGGTTCCCATTAAGAAATCTCACTTTTAAAGGTGCGATAACTTGTTTATAAACCCTTCATTTTATAGTACCTAGAGGAACAACAAGTACCCAATTTTTATAAGAGTCAGAACCTAATTTATCCAGATTTTTTTCAAAAGTCACAACCCAATGACCTTGTTTTTAATGCTCAGAATAACCAATTCCATACTTAATTTTTATAAAGAAAATCATAAAACGATTATTATAATTACAAATAGATGAAATAAAATATACCATAGTGAAAATAGAAATCAATGATGATCATAAGAGAGAAAAAGTTATGGAAGTCGATGTGGCCCATGAAACTTTGATCACTTTAGCAACAAAAAATAAAATATTGAAGTTTCTTAATGATTGCATCAATGAAATAGTATCCACAAAAGATCTCAATCATGTATAAAGAAAATTATTTTTCTAATGCATCACTTGATATTTATTTATTGATAAATTTCCATTGGTAATCTAGTTCCTTCCTTTTTTTTCTCATTACACGAGAGTTTTCTAAACTCAGCACCACTATTCAATGGTTAAAAATATTAAAAATATAAAAACTTGTCATTTCCTTTTTAAACATCATGAATATTCAAAGAATAGTTTTTTCACACTCTAATTCTTGTATTAAACTCATTGAAATAACTTCCAATATGCTCGTTAGAATAAATGAGATTTTTTCAACTAAAAATAATAATAAAAACCAATATAACAATCATGCAGTAATTCAATAGTTCAAAAATTATAAAAACATAGTATATGATAAATAGTATGAAACTCATTAATATCTTAAAACATTTCTATGATATTTTCTCTACCGAATAGATTAAACATATTCATTATATTATATATTTATTTTACAAAGAAATATAACCATTAAAATAATTTTAATGAACATTAAATTAATTAAAACATAAAAATCCATTTTAAAATAGAATATATTTTGACTTCATGTTAATGTTTAATAATTTAAATCTTAAAAATTTATTTTTTATATAATTTATATGAATTTAAGAAGTAAATAAATCAATAAAAATACTTAAAACAAAAATACTGTTAAAAATTTTATCTGAATAACGAATAAATAGAGAAAGATATATAATTCCATAAAAAGTTAGAAAAAAGAAAAAGTGTTGGAGTGACTGTGAGGTTCATGGTTGTTCCACTTACAGAAAGTTCCATAGCATGCGGTTGATATATTTGAGTGTACGATCGTTCTATATGTCTTAATGTGTGGTCAATATGTTGGATCATATGATTGATCCTTCAAAACTCGCAATTAATACATCATAACATGTGGTAGATCTATCTTGTACTAACCATGGGGTATATCATACAGTTAATACATTCTTGGTGTAGTTGATTTAATATCTTTCTATAAAACCAATATACATATGGTAGGTAGAAAATAGACCATGTGGTCACTTCATCAGATTGTCGCAAAACAAATATTGCATCCTATATATATACTTCTACAAAAAAATATTCATACATATAAAATAAAAAATAAAACATTTATTATGTATATATATATATATGTATTCAATATATATATTTATATTATCACAAATAATCAAAAAATAATAATATGTGTTATAAAATTATAACATTAAATCTAATCATATGAAACATGCTAAACATTATAACATTAATTTAATAATGTGATAAAAAAATATGAAAAATGATAAACTTTATAACATGATAGATAATAAAAAAATATTTAACAAATAAATTATAGGAGTTTTAATTAATAAAACAAAAGTTATAAACAAAGTTTAAACACTAAAAAATTTTCCTTAATTAAATACCATGTGAGTAGTTTGTCTTGCATGAAACTATAAACTAAAACAAAAACCAATTTACCTTAATAAAATTATTAAATATTAACCTTATATTATAGTTGTTAAATTGGAAGGTATCAAGAGAAGTAAACACTTTATAAAAACTATATAAAAGGGTATAACAAAACAAAGGTCATTTTATGCTTGGAGATAAAACTTTTCTAAAAACATTTTTTTCACATTAAGTGTGCTTATATGAAAATTAAAATTTTCTCACCTTTAGAAATTTTATTTAGTAAAATGGATTCCATATTTGGAATCAGTAGGTCAAAATTATTTAAAAATTCCAATTTTAATTTTTTGGCATAAAAATAAGTTTATTAAGATTAAAGTTAATTACAGTTATAATGGTGAAACTGTTATTATCAAAGATTTGTTTTATTGATATTGTATATTATTTATCCAATTAATTAAATTAATGTATTTTAAATAATGAATATAAAATGATGTATTAACACATATATAATTATATTAACACACATTTAATTGGCAATCAATTCTAAATAATATTATAAACACATAATGTTTAAACATCATTTTAAAAAAACAACAATTTTTTAATATATAAAATGTTTTAGTTTAAAAGTTAATTTTCTCTTATTTAGAAATTGAATTATATTAAATCATTATTAAATTTATATTCATAACACCCAAATTTGGTAATAGGGGTTATTTTATATTTTTTTAGTAAAACATAATTTACTCAGGTAAAAATTAATTACCTGGTAAAAACAAAAAAAAAGGTTAAATTAAAAATATAAGATTAAATTATACGAAACATGTTTAAAAAATGTGTGAAAATTAATGGTTGAGGATTTCTCAACCCAATATCAACCCACTCAATTATTTCTAACTTTTGTAGTCATTGACCCTTTAATTGTGTAATGATATCATTGCAAAGTAAATGGTATTCACAAAAGTTCTCTTCTATTTAGTTTTTTTGGAACAAAAACCCTAGATGAACTATACATTTCATGATCTTCCAATAATATCCCATTCTTCTACAGGTGCACTGGGCCCTAAGTCTCAAATGTGAACCGGAACCCAACTAGGTAAACCTGGCCTCCCCACGCATCCCTGCATCGTTGAGGTGTTAAATCACACGGGGATGAAATTAACTCGGAAAAAGCCTACAACCGTTGGGATTATAACACCAAACCTGAAGGTTAGATCCCCCAAAACATTCCAATAGGCCACCCCTATGGGGAACACATTGTTATAAATCCTACCTTTTAACCTAAGGAAACCCTTTCTTCCCATGGGCGGGTCCACTAACCTAGGTAGTTCACATTCCCAAACTATCCCTCAACATTAGCGGGCCTCGAGGGGTCAGTTAGTTTCTCATACAGGGTTTATGGGGAAAATAAAGAAAAATATATTTAAATAATAGGTGTGAATCTAAGAGGGCTCAAACTTGAATCCCCAGTCTTAGACTCCATTTCCACTTCCACTCCCCTACCACCCCTGGGGGTTTCTCTTCTCTTAACTTATAAAAGGGGATCAATCAAACTATTTTAATTATCCAATTTACCTTCAAAATTTAATTGAACATATATCTAATTTACCTCTACTAGAAGTCCCTTGCATTTCTTAAATCCATTGGTCACTAGAAGTTAGCACAAAACTATCATTTCTAAGGAGACTTTTAAGAGAGAGATCAAGGTCCCTAAGTGAGTATTACTTAATATGTCACGACCTGACCCTAACCAGGGCTCGAGCCGCAACTACCCCAAGCCCACCTCTATAGGACAGGGGTGGAAACAAGCACCAAAATGAATATCCTAAATGGGAGGCCTTTTTCCAAAGTACTCATACACACACACCCGGACATATCAATATAGAAGTGAAAGTAATAATAATAAAATCATGCAATAGATAGAAATTAAACCAAGAATGAAAAACCTCCAGGGTGTACAAGAGTACGATGATTCAAACTAAAAAAGTAAAGGGGTAAAATACACGCCCAACCAAAAATATGTCCCAACCAGAAAAACTATAAAGAAAACTACTGAGAGATCCCATCTCCTGATAACCAAGCTATAACCATCGTACACGGTCCCAAGAACCCAATATCCCTAAGTTCCTATGAAGTCACCACCGACCTTTCTATCATATACACAAGACATGAAACATTTGGGTAAATCTCATGAAGGGGTGAGTATATACATACCTAGTAAGACACCCTGAAATATGAAGGGGGGGGGGTAGTAAGAGATAAAATAAGAATATAAAGATAGTAGATAGAAAGCAGGATGCAACTCAATCCAAAACAAGAGAAAGAGTAACCTCATCCAATCATAAGGGGCTCAACACGGTGTGTTTATGGATTACGCATTGAGTATTTTCCACCCATATCACGAGAGTAACCTCATTTAACCATGAGAAGCTAAACACATAAATCACATGGCATACCCTGCACATATTCACAACCCATGTAATGAGAGTAACCAAATCCAAAGGTATTAATACTGATGTATATATATATATGATTAGTAAAAGAAGACCAAATGAGAGGGAAAAGGGATTCCCATATCGCATCCCAGAGTAGGAAAAGAGTCTACAATAGTTCCAGAAGTCTAACAAAAATTCCTAACATTCAGTGCATCTACCGAGTAGAAAACATCTATGTCAATCCATGCCTTGTCAATGTGTATCATAGTCGAGGGGACATAATCTCTAGGTAGAGGACCCATGACCTGATATAATAAGAGGGTTTCACTCTATGGATATATATAGGATCCATACCCTATTATAATAGGAGGGTTCCACTCTAATAGTTGATAGAGGACCCATGCCCTACCCAGTAGAAGGGTTCCACTCTAATGGTAGAGGACCCATGCCCAACCCATTTGGAGGGTTCCAATCTAATGGATGATAGAGGACCCATTCCCTACCCAAAAGGATGGATCCACTCTGATTTTCTATAGAGGACCCATACCCTTCCCAATAGGAAGGTTCCACTCTGATGGTAGAGGACTCGTTCCCATCCCATCTAGAGGGTTCCACTCTAAGAGTCTGTAGATAGATAGAGGACTCATACCTTGTTCCAACAATAGGGTTCCACTTTGATAGTAGATCACCCATTCCCAACCCAAATGGATATTTCCACTCTAGGAGCCTATAGAGGACCCATACCCAGCCCAACTAGAGATTTCCACTATAGTCATCAAGGTCCCATGCCCATACCAACTATAGGGTTCCACTCAGAAAGCCTATGGTGATCTTGTGTGATCATGGTCACCATCGAGCATCACCTAATAAGTTCCATGGCTAGATAAATCTCATATCATATCCCAAAATCCACAACCAAGGGAACCATCATGATATATGTGGAAAAAAACTCAAGATATTCTACTCATGGGTCAAAATTTGATTCCAAATTAAGTAGATATGAGAGATTGAAGTTTCCTCAAAAGGAACCAAGGGGTACATGCCGAGTGAGGGGTCCCACACGGTGTGTGGTCCCACTCCATCTCTTGAACATGTCCCTAAGGTTATGTGGTTTTCCAACCATGTAGGGATACATGATGTTTAGGGGATATACATGGCATTCCCATGACATTTGGGGTCCCACTCATGTGCTTGTCCATGTTTTCGTATCTATCCCATGTCCATTTACATTACACCATGTCCATGTACTTTGGTACACAGACGTGTTCCTGTCCATGTACTCCCACATGGGGTCCTTCCCATGTTCTCTACCACAAAACTTATCCACCTAAAGAAGTGATACGTGGGGTATAAGAGGTATACACATTATTCCATCCTTATAAATTCCCAAAACCCTAGCCATCGCAGTATAGGTGATACACGCCTTATGTCCATCACGGTACATAGTGTGTAGTCAATTTTTTTACAAAAATCCAGATATGATCTTTGCACTCTAGATACACTATTTCTCCTTCAGTTTCGGCTTTGTATTCATCCAAAAAAGGTGGATCTAGTCACCGTTGGTCATTTTTGGCCATCCAATGGTCAGAAATTAGCATTCATCACCACAATGGTTTGTTGCTCGACCTGTATGCCTTGGGTTCCTCTTCCATTGATGATTCAACTTCTGATCATTAAAATGATCTCCCATAACTCACAAAAAATCTAAAATCATCCCTTGTTTGTTGATCCATCCCTTTCATGTAGATTTATCATGACTCTGGGGGTCCGATAGGGCTTGGTACCACCTGATAATGTCAAACCAGGATTGCAGGGTCCAACTTGTGACAAATGTGAATAAATTTAGGGGGAAAAGTACAATTTTTTTATCGATCATTTCCAAGTTTTCTTGTCCAAAGATCAATAATGGGGGTATATAAGGTTATAAAACCAATTAATAATCAATTAAATTGGTACATGGGCACATGAAAAGTCCATAATTGACATAAATCAAAGGAGGGGATTGATATTCTCAATCCGTTTAATAAAAAAGGGCATAATAAATAGTTTAAAGAGTCCTACCTAGATATTGGATTTTTTTATCATCAAAGAACACACTTTTCAATGATCAAAGGAAGTTTTTGCATTCACTGCACTTCGATCTACTCCGATCCAGAGTTTCATCATCATCCGAGGTGATTCACCCAATGTAATGAGAGGAGGAGAAGTTCTTGATAGTCCAAGGGTTATGAGGCTAACCTTGTGAAAATATCCACGATGATATATTTAAAGTAAATCATAAATATATTATTCAATTAAATTAATAAAATTAAACATTTAATTAATTCACTAAACATATCGCCAATAGACGATATATCCGAACACCTTGTACCAACCTATTTTAGGTTTCTCTTAGGGTAAAAAATGAATTCTAGACTCAAATGTGGTCTATGATTTTTTATATGAGATTACATTTAAGATTTATCCCATTTTATTTAATAAATTTCATGATTTTAATATAAAATATATTTAATATTTTTGTAAAATTAATTCTAGTCACATCGGTCCCTGTAATCGCACGTCGTATCAGTGCCTAACTCTAGAAATATATATAGAAATATTTAAAATTATTACAAGGAAAAAACCATGTTTTCACACCATTACCTCATTCAATATTTTCATTCTTGAAAATAAAAACTAACCAAACAACTCAGGATACTTATCCCACATCTTGCTTGCTTTCTCCCAGGAGCTCTCCTGCATGTTCCCGTGCTTCCACAACATGCGAACAAAGGGGATGGTCCATCCATTCAGGGTCCTCTCCTATTGATCTTTGATCACCATTAGGTTCTTCATAAAGGTGGCTCCATCCTTGATGTCCATCTTTCCCTATTCGATGATGTGAGTAGGTCCATGCACATATCTACTCAAATGCGACATGTGGAAGATGTCGTACACCTTCTATAGCTGTGGGGTAGGGCAAGGAGGTAAGAAACCTTGCCAACCCTCTGCATGATCTCAAACAACTTGATGAACCTTAGGGATAACTTGCCTTTTCAAACAAACCTTCATAATCCTTATCATAGAGAGACACTCAGGAAAATGTGCCCCCCCTGCTAAAACTCCAAGGGCCTACGACAATGATATGTGTAAGATTTTTTCCTGCTCTGGGCCATCCTCATCTGCTCACAGATGACCTGGATCTTCTCTGTCATCACCTGCACCAAATCTGGACCAATAAGAGATGTCTTAGAAATCTCTATCCAGCATAAGGTTTACCTATATATTATCCCATACTGGTCCTCAAAAGGTGACATGTCGATGGTAAAGTGGTAGCTGTTGTTGTATAAAAACTCTAACAAGGGAAAGTGATCCTCCCAGTTTTGGCCGAATTCTAAAACGCAAGACTTTAGCATATCATCCAACACATGGATAGTTTTCTCGGTCTTCCCATCTATTTGGGGGTGAAAGGATGTACGCATCCTCATCTGGGTCCTAAATTCCTCCTACAAGACTCTACACAACCATGACATAAACCGTTCATCAATATTGGAGACAATCATCAAGGTCACCCCATGGAGGCGAACAATCTCCCGTACATACAATTTCCCCAAACTCTCTATGAAATTATGATCCCATATAGAAAGGAAGTGTGCCAAATTCATGAGTTGGTCAACTATAACCTAGATGGTTTTATGTACCTTCATTGTCCACAGAAGCCCTATCAAAAATTCTATTGATATTTCATCTCTCTTCCACTCTAATATCTCAAGGGGCTGTAAAAAACCTGTCAGAACTTGGTGCTCATCCTTAACCTACTATCAAGTGATGCACTGATAGATTAACTTAGAAATACTCTATCATACCAGACCACCAAAATTTCCAATGAAGGTATCTGTACATATTCCCCCTACCGGGATGTATAGATAGGGGAGAAGTGTGGAACTTTCACATCACCTTCTCCTACATCATGACTAAAACCATTGTTCATCCCTAGAAAAAGATGATGTGATTACCTCCTTCAGAATATCCATATGGTGAGTCCCCTATAAATATATAGTAATGAAAGACCTCATAGTTTATGTCTCCTAGATGGGACTCTCTCACATGCTCGAGAAGTGGAGGAGTCAACACCATTGACTGAAGAAAAACTGCACCCTCCTACTCCACCAAGGTCAGCTGTAAGGAAGCCAACTATTCAGAAGCCTCCCGCACCAATAGAGATTGGGACTTCCTGCTAAGGGAATCTACTACCACATTGACCTTCCCTAGAGTATATACTATATCAATTTCATATCCCTGAAGGAACTCCAAATAGTGACACTGTATCAAGTTCAATCCTCTTTGTGTGAATACATACCTAAGACTTTGATGGTCTGAGTAAACCATGAAGCACTCTCCCAGAAGGCAGTGCCTCCACATCCTCAAGTGATCTATATGATCCTCCTCTAATTTAGAGTAGATGAGTATTTATTTGAAAAATAAGACCACAAAATGGTCCAAGTATGGTTGTATGATATAGTTTATCAAATCCATAAATATGGTGGGATCATTCATCACACCAAAGGGAATCACTAGGAATTCATAGTGTCTGTAGTGACATTAGAATGCCTACTTTGGAATATGAGCCTCGCGAACCCTCAAATGGTGGTAGTCAGATCGAAGATCGATCTTCGAGAACCATCTCATGCCTTGCAACTGGTCAAAGAGGTCATAAATACTTGTAAAGGGGTACTTGTTCTTTATCGTGTCCTGGTTCATTTGATGATAATTCACAAAAATCCACAAGATCCTACCCTCATTTTTTATGAACAACACTGGAGTTGTTTATGGGGACACACTGGGCCTGATTAAACCCTTCTATTGATGGTTATATAATTGTAACCAAAGCTCCCAAAGCTTGGTAGGGGTCGTTCGATATGCTGCAAAAGATATCAGAGTGGTCTTGGGATTCAAGCCGATGAAAAACTCTATATCCCACCTTAGAGGCAGTCCCATAACTTCCTTGTAGAATACTTCCATATAATCCTCCACAAATGAAGGAATCTAAATGAATGAAGTGCCTACTGCACCAAGGGAAATAATCACCAACTGATGGGTGATGGGTTGTAGTCTTCTGCTCACATAACTCACTCATCCCACCATGATATCTCTCTCACCCATAAAGGAGAATATAGTCCTATTAGTGTGTAGGCATATGACTCATATGTGGTGGCAGTAAATCTTGGATTGGACCATATAAAACCAATCTATACCCAATATTACATCATAGAGTTCCATCATGATGACCAAAATGTCCCATGTGATCCTCTATCCACCAAGAGATAGCTCACACTATTGTAATATAAATGACATAGAAGAAACATTCCTTATAAGAACCTTAAGACAAAGCTGCTGGGACAGTGCCTCAACTAGGAGCTTTAGCTATCACACTAGGAGTATAGAGATAAAGGGACTAATGAAACCTATTTCTACTAATACTGAAATAAAAGTAGAAAAAACATAGATCGTACCTCTGATCATCTTGTGCGTTATGGGGTCATAAGGCTCCAGAGCCTACAGCTATCTATGACCTTGACCACCAGTTCTCTAAGCCTAACATGAGCCTCCTGATGGTGGTGGTGGTGGAAGGATCTCATAACATCATCCACCACCCACAAATCCTTCTCCTCCTATTTCAGATCTTCCTCCCTAGGGGATTCCCTACCCTCTCCTGGGAGATCCCTGATCATGGCACTGTCTCTGCCATGGTAGTCCATTAGTTATCTGCCTATGATCCTCAACACTTCTAGTCAGACAGTCACACTCTATGAGACCTATACCATCACAACAAAATCATGGCCCCTCTCCAAGATTCCCTGGTGGTCTACGATGACCCTTTTCTACATGACCATGCATCTGAGCCTAATCATGATAGGATCTCCTATGATGAAATTTTGTTGACTGGTACCTTCTAGCTACTACAGATGAATCAACTCTGTGATGTCCACTGCCAAATCTAGTTACTTGGTGTCCCTATGATAGAAAGCTCTCTATCACCAGTTTCTACTCCAGCACCCCAGCATAGGTGGGGATTCACAAGGACACCACACTGGTGGATATCTCCCTATAGATACCCCACTCGAACTTCCATGCTCAGAAGTATCCATCTAAGATCATGGTAAGGGAGTATCTGGTATGGTTTGTGAACCTCACTACATACTTATCCACCATAATCCCACCCTTCCACAGCTCTAGAAGCTCTTGAATCTGAACTGAGCACAAAAAAAGGGGTATTACTCCCCACAAAACAACTACTAGAATTCAGACCACGAGAGTGTTGACTCATCATGCATAAGGGTAACAAGACTCCACCAGTGCTCAACTATTATGTAGAAATGGCTAGTTTCCATCATAACCACATGATTCGTCAGGGTTTGAATAAGCCTGATGATATAGACCACCGAATCTAGCCAATCCTGCACTTCTTGGGGATCTGGGTCACCACGAAACCTCAGTAGCCTCTGGAACTAAAATTCATGGTGTGCGATGAGCCTGCATGCATCCTCAGCCTACATGGATTGTATAATATGTTGCTCGATAGGTGGTGGTACTACTACCTTCCCACCTGGAGGAAGAATCTCATAGGATAGACTCTGAACTAAGGCCTCACCACTCATTGGATTGTCATCACAATCTGGAACTGGTATCCTAGATGGTTGTCATCATGGAGACATCTTGAAATTTAATCAAGACATACCATATTCATGTGAGAATATATATATATAACTACAATGGGGAGTTTACTCTAAAATTATAGTCAAAGAATCAATCCTATATGATGAATTTACCATTAATCCTTGCAATCAATGTCTCTATATAATGAGTTAACAATTGGTTAA
Source organism: Viscum album (assembly GCA_963277665.1). NCBI lineage: Eukaryota > Viridiplantae > Streptophyta > Magnoliopsida > Santalales > Viscaceae > Viscum > Viscum album. The sequence goes on along the minus strand of OY728125.1, from coordinate 1,271,505,120 downwards.
GGTCTTGGTGAATGGATACGTTGGCTGCCCATACAACCACTGGATTTCCATAGCCTGAGATCCGCACTCGAGACACTTTGAAATTGTTGCACTAATCCTAACTAAATTCATGTAAGGGGACTACTCCAAACAACATCCCAAGGAATGAACTACTCTGATACCAATCTTTCACTACCTGACCCTAACTAAGGTTCAATCCACAACTACCCCAAGCCCACCTCTATGGGCTAGGGGACAACAAAAAGAACCAAAAGGCATATCTTAAATGGGAGGATTTTTCCTAATGTACCTGTATTCACACACCTGGAAATATTAATGAAAAAGTGAAAAGGAATAATAATAAAAATATGAAATATCTAGATAGTAAACCAAGCATGAAAAACCTCTAGGGTGTATAATAGTATAACAGTGAAAATTGAAAAAGTAAAGGGGTAAAATACATGCCCAACCAAAAATATATCCCAACCTGACAAAACTAGAAATAAAAATCCCGAGAGATCCCAACTTTTGATCTCCAAGATATAACCACCATACTCGGTCCCAAGCACCCAACATCCCTAATATTCTATGAAGTCACCACCAAAATTTCCTTCATCTACATAATACATGAAATGTGCGGGAAAATTACATGTAGGGGTGATTATATACATACCCATTAGGATGCCCTGAAAGTTGAAGGGGGAGCAGTAAGAGATACAACATGAATAGAAATATAGTAGATGGAAAACATGATGTAGCTAAAACCAAAGTAAGAGAATGAGTAACCTCATCCAAGAACAAGGGTCCCAACACAATGTGTAGATGAACTACATTTTGATACTTTTTCATCTATAGCAGAAGAGTAACCTCATCCAACTGTGATAATCTAAACACAGAAATCATGTGGAATGCCTCAAAAATATTCACAACCCATGGCGGGAGAGTAACCAAATACAAAGGTATGGATACACACACACACACACACACATGCTTAGTAAAAGAATCCCAAATGAGAGAGAAAGGGGAAATCCATCTTACAACCCAACCCAAGAAAAGAGTCATCAATAGTTCCAAAAGTCTAATAATTATTCCTAGAATCTCACGCATCTTCCCAGTAGAAAACATCCAAGTCAAGCCACACTTTATCACCATGCCACAGAGTTGAGGGGATACAATATCTAGGTAGAGGACCCATGCTCTGATACAATATGAGGGTTACACTCAGTGGATAGATATAGGACCCATACCTTGTTCCAACAGGAGGTTTCCACTCTAATAGTTGATAGAGGACCAATTCCCTAACCAATAGGAGGGTTACACTCTAATGGTAGAGGACCCATGCCCTACCCATCTTGAGGGTTCCACTCTAGAAGTTGATAGAGAATCGATGCCCTGTCCCAATAGGAGGGTTCCAATATAATGGTCAACAGAGGACCCATTCCCTACCTAGGAGGATGTTTCCACTTTGATAGTATATATAAGAACAATGCCCTGTCCAACATGAGGGTTCCACTCTAATGGTAGAGGACCCATTCCTAGCCCATCTGCAAGGTTCCACTCTCGGAGTCTATAGATAGATAGATGACCTATACCCTGTTTCAACATGAGGGTTCAACTCTGATAATAGAGGACCCATTCCCAACCCAGTTAGAGGGTTCCACTCTAGGAGCCTATAGAGGACCCATACCCAGCCCAACTAGAGGGCTCCACTCTAGTCATCAAAGACCCATTCCCAGCCTAGTTGGAGGGTTCCATTCAGAATTCCTCTAGTGATCCTACATGATCACTACCATCGTCAAGCATCATCTAATAAGAACCATGTCCAAAAACATCTCAAATCATATCCCAAAATACACAACTGAGGTAACCATCGCATTCTATGTGGAAAAAACCCAGGATAGGCTACTTGTGGGCCAAAATTCGAGTCCAAATGAAAGATATATGAGAGATTTAAGTTTCTTCAAAAGGAACCAAGGGGTACAAGACATGTGAGGGGACCCACAAGACGTGTGGTCCCACTCCATCACCTGAACGTGCCCTTGGGGGTACACCACTCTCCAACCATATAGGGATACATAGTGTGTAAGAAATATACATGGAATGCCCATTCCATTCAAGGTCCCACCTATTTGTTTGATCATGTACATGTATCCATCTCATGTACAAGTACTTTACCTTGGGTCTGTGTACTTTACCCCATGTTCATGTACTTCGGTACACGACCGTTTGCCCGATCCTATACTCCCATACGAGTTCCTACCAGTTTACTCTTCTATATGGATCATCCACCTAGGGAAGAGATACATGATGTTCAGGAGGGATATGTGTCATTCTATCCTTACAAATTCCCAAAACCCTAGTCACCATAGCATAGAGGCCACATGTCGCATGTTCATCAAAATATATGGTGTGTAGTCAACTTTTTTTTACAGAAATATAGATTTGAACTCCATGATCTAGATCTAGTCTCCCGTGTTTAGATATGGATTCATATTCACCCAAAAATGTTAAACCATTCATAGTTGGTCATTTTCAACCATCCGGTAGCCGCAAGTTGACATTCATCGCCATGGTGGTTCGTCACTCGACTTGTACGCCTCAGGTTCCTATGCCATTGATGATTCGGCTGATGATCATTGAAAAAATATCCCATAACCCATAAAAAATTCAAAATCATCCCTGATTTGTCAATCCATCACTTTCACGCAGATTCGTTGTGATTCCAAGGGCCTGATCGGTCTCAGTACCACCCGACAATGTCAAATCGGGACTATGGGGTCCAACCGATGATGAACGTGAAGAAATTGAGGGAGGAAAGCACAAAAAAATGTTTATCCATAATTTCCAAGAATTCTTGGAAATGATCAAGAATAGGGATATCTAGTATTAGAAAACCAAAGAATAACCAATTAAACCGGTACACAGGTGCATGAAAAGCCCACAATGGGAACAAATCAAAGGAGGGAATTGATTTTCTCAATCAGTTTAATAAAAAAGGGTGTAACACACAATTGAAAAGTCTTAAATAGATATTGTATCATTATTAATCAAAGAACACACTTTCTAATGATTGATGAAATTCGTTGCATTTTCTACACTATGATCTACTACAATCCAAAGTTTCTTCATCGTCCGAGGTGATTCCACCAACAGAATGAGAGGAGGAGAATTTCTTGATGTTCCTAGGGTTATGAGACTAACCTTGGGAAAATCTCTATGATGATATATTTAAAGGAAATCATAAATAGGTTATTCAATTAAATTAATTAAATTAAAAATTTAATTAATTCACTGAATGTACCACCAATCGGTGAGATATACGCATGCCCTACGCTAACCTATTTTAGGTCATTCCTAGGGTAAATAATGCATTGCAGATTCAATTGTTGTCTTTGATTTATGATCTAATATTTAATTTAAGAGTTATCCCATTTTATTTAATAAACTGTATGTGTATAATATAACATATATTTAATATTTTTATAAAATTAATTTTGGGCACACCGGGTCTCGGAATTGCACATTGTATTAGTGCCTAGATCTTGAAATATATGTAGAAACATTTCACTATCTTACAAGGAAAAAACTAGGTGTCTACATAATTATTAACCTTTTATTCTTAATATTTCTATTCTAAACCTACCCTATCCATAATAAAATAATTAACTTGATATAATTTGTATACTAAATTTTTATTATATTAATAAAAAACCCTTATTTTTTCCTTTCCATCCAATTAGAAAAACAAAATAACATTGATCGTGCATTTTTGCTGACTACCGTATCCACAAAGCAATGTCTTATATTTTTCACCACTGCCTCTCTTAGTTGGTTATAAGGATGTATTAATGAATAAATGTTACTTTTATAATTTAATTATTATTATTAGGAGAGAAATTATAATCTACCTTATTTCCTTCTCATTCGTTGGGAAATGAAAATGTTAATCATGCGGTGTTTGGACTACCGCCTCTATGAATTAACATATCTCATATTTCACTTAGTCTCTTTAATATTTATTAAAATATATTTAAATTTTATTAAAAACATTAAAAAATAATTTTAACTAATATAATTATTCTTCTTTAATAATTATATTATTCTAAAAGGACCATTTTCATAACCATACTCATCTGTTAATTATGGTATATTCATGTTTGAGTCTGTTAAACCACCTACATGAATGTTACTAAAAAACTATATCATGGATTACTATGAGAAAATAAATACTAATATTATTATAATATAATAATAATATAATTATTTTTTTTATAGTTCTATAAAGGTTATATTAATTATTCAACTTATTATTAAGATATCACCCTCAATCACTACAATTACTAAAATAATCCCACATCGATTCTATTTTCACACAACACAACTAAAACAATTATGAAATGAGATAAGTTATTTATAAATAAATATATGATATATATTAAAGTACCTTATATTATCTAGTAATAATAAAATTAGTATCAAATATTGGGCACTGAAATCGGCCACATAAAGCACGCATGAAACAACTAAAGTTACTAACACTCGATGGTAAAAATAAGTGATAACTAACTAATATATTAATAATAATTAATCATAAATGATGTTTATAAGAGTTAATGTATATTAATAAGGTTTTTAAATATATTATTAATATTGTTATTTTTTTTATGGGATGTTAGAGCACATTTGGCCAAGCAGGAATAATGGTAAGGGGTTTTCTTGAATCAAAATGTTTCCTTGGGTAATAATCACTCATCTTTGACTATAATATTACAATAATGATTTATTATACCTTATGATGGTATTATTATATATTTACACCTTATTTTTGGGGAAATCATGTTTCACATCAATTTTTTCTTCCTTGATAAAGCCCTTGTTTCATAAAATTGTAATTTTTCTAAGAATGATTTTCAACCTTTTATAGCTCTTTTTCTTCAATAACTATGTTTTTAAATTATTTCCAATGATCACCTTTATTATTTGGAAAGATAAATATTTTTTTACTATTGAAATATTAATATTTATATTAAACTCTTTCAGGTTTAATTTTGTTATCTTTTTCAATGATTTGGCTTTCAAGAAAGGTATTTTGAAAATATTAAGAAGTAATTTCTTTTCATGATATTTTAATTTATATTTAAATCTATGTTTATTGAATAAGAATAATTTTTATTCTGATTCAATTATTAGGATAAATTTTGAATGTATTGTTCTATTAATTCTTCTTCCCTTCTAGTTAAAAAACTATTTATTGAAAAGTGACTCATAACTACGACTTTTACATGGATGTTTACAATATTTTTCCTAGAAATCTCTTTTACTTATTTAGTTTTAATTTTCTTCTTTAGATTTAATTAAGTTATGTTTCATATTTCACCCTCTAATTTTTCTCTTATAAAGTGATCCTAGTTTTCCCAAATTTACCCAAGTTCTAAGGTTAAAGCGGTCGCTTGCAGTGTAGCTTGGGTTATCGAATCCTCAGAGACCTAAGAAGAACCTTTAGACACTCAATAAAAAGAGATGGATTTTTGGCTATGAAGTGGAAAAATAGGGTTGATTTTATATGGTTTTAAAATAGAACTAAAAGATCTATGTTAATTAAAATTATGAGAAAATGAGTTGATCCTAGGTTATTGCTCGGGGTGGATTGGATGAATTATTTTTTTCCTTTACAATTTCAATTTCATTATCTTGAGAAGGATTCATACAATGAATTCAAACTAAAATAATCACTTACTGATTAAGAACCTTAAAAAACAAATGATAATAATCTATATACTTGTAGGATCATTTTCATGATCACTCCAAGGTAAAGGATCTACATAGCACATAAAAGTGGGGTGAATAAATTCAATAAAGAAGAGGAAGAGAGAAAATCATTGAATGAAAGAAACTCAAATAAAAGAAATTAATAACCTTTATAGAGTGATAAATAACATCCAATACAACCACTTGATACTCACTTGGATCAAGCCATAAAATATTTATCCCTCCATTGATGATATTTTGTCAACGGAAGCAGGAAGTATACTTATGAGGGTGGAATTGAAGAAGTAAAAACAACAAAATAATGAACACTCCACCGTTGTGTGAAAAAAATCACAAGGTTTGGTGTGAAAAAGTTCACACATTGAGGCAAAGGTATCAAGGTTATATTAATAAGAACAGATTAAGAGAAGAAAGAGAACTTTTATTGAAAACTAAGGTGATTCGAACAATTTACATGAGAAATAAGAACATTACAAAGACAAATTGGCACGATAACATTACAATGAAAACAAATCTCCAAGATTCTTCAAATCCTCCACCAATAATTCCTTAAATAAGAATTTTTTATGTATTTGGATGATCCCCCATCATCCCATGTGCCTTTAATTAATTGTGGTGGGAAATGTGGGTGGACAATTAATGGAGATGTGACTTTTCCACTCTTCCCCCAAAATGGTATCCAGCTTGCATCCACTGGAAAGACGCACCAAAAATACCTTCTAGATGAACTAATTAGAGTGGGACATAGAAGGATAAAATGTATCCACATACGGCCTCTAAATTCATGTAAAATTTCAGCCCAAAATAATATGCGGTTCGTGATATATGATTTAAATGGTGGGATGTTTTTCTGGGCCTCGGAATCTGGCCCAGAATTTCATCATCAACTTGGGCCGCCTGGAAAACCATTAAAACATCCGAATTATCTTGGTCCACTATTACATGAAATGTTCCCAATAATATCCTATATCGTTATTTAAATTTTCAGAATCATTGGGCTTCAATTATGTCATCTAAAGTACTTTTATTGGGCTGCTGTCCAAATCACTTCGCCCAGAATGTGGTTGGTTCAAAGCCCACTTTGGTGGTCTTAAAAATTGAATATAAAAGTGCTAAGAAATAATTAATTGTTCCTTATATCATGGGAGAAATGAAAATAAAATATAAACATAAAATCAAGACCATTATGTGTTTTATGATAAGCTCAAGAAGGTACCATGTAATAGTGCATTTTAAGAAGGAATTACAATCATAATGTGAAATAATGTTCAAAGTGTAAAATGAACTAATAATGGTGTCTATGATTAATAATGAAAATGAATATTATATTATAATAAATGAATATTAGCCTATTTTAGGGGCTAATCACACCCCCAACTTGAGTTTTTCTAGTCCCGAGCAAAATATTTCCTAAAAATATGAAATTTGAATTCCCTTTTCCAAAAACATTTTAATACACATTTCTCACCCAGAGATCTGATACCAAAAAAAATTATGAAACACATAAAAATCATTTAAAACAAGCTAGTTCCATAGGAATATCCCAAGCCCAAGACCATTCCTTTATTCAAATTCATCACCATATTTCATCCAATTTCAATTAAGCATGATGAAGTGTTGTGTGTCACAATAGACATTGGGGTTCATTTTCATTCTAGGGAGAAAAGATGGAAGCACTAGGAGGAATCAAAATTAAATATTAAGATTTGTATTCATTTTTTTTTCAATTTTTTTGTCTTTTTTTTTTCAATTTTTCCATGGTAATTGAAATTGAACTCAATCGACTCAACCCATGTATCAAGACTTTACTGATAACTCCCAAGCTCAAAGACCTTAGGGAACCAAGTGAAGCTCACATAATCAGGCATCATCTCGAGTTAACTAAATCAAAAAAAAATTTTAATTACCAAAAATAGAGATAAAATGACCAACTATGGGCCAAACAACTATGGAGTCACGATCCCCAATTGCCTAAAGCCACACATTAGGTCAATCCATTGCTCCATGCGCAATTGATTTTTTTTGAATACTCATGTTAAAATTAAAATGATAACCAACCCTATGCAATTTATTATGGACCCCAAGAACTCAAAATAATACCCCACAATATAGAGGACGCACATTGTTTTTTTAAATAAATGAATGAAAATATAAACGGTGAAAAATCACATCAGACAACCGCAATTTCCAAAATCTATACACATGAACTTAAACTTGAATTAAAATCATAATTAAGGCATTCAAAATTATTTGATATCCAATTTTAGAGTTTTCAATGTGTGTTATCGTGTTCAAGGTTTATGAAAATTTTCCTTTCACACATTTTATGATGAAAAAAAAATCAATTCTTTTATTTTATCTCCCCCCAACATAGAATAACATTGTCCCTAGTTTTTAAAGAAATGAAAAATTAGAAGGGGGTAGGGTAGAAGTTCAAATAAGACATTGAAAATTAAAATCAGGGAATGAAGTCACATGGTGGTTGATATTGAAAATGCATTCCCCAGTCTCCCTTCATTCCTGGTTCGAGTCCCAATGGCTTGGACGGTTGTGACCAACTTTTCCCAATGACCTACTACATGCCTTTAAATTTTTTTATAATATATTTTTTTAACCTAAAAAAAGCATAAAAATAAAATAAAATAAATTGATGATACATTGTCTTCTTTAAAATTTCTGGGTAAGGTATTACTCAGGGATCACACCATGTGACATATATGAATATGGTGCTCCCCTTTCATGCCCATCCTTACTCATAAAAGAAGAACAATTAAATAGTCTAAATTATTATTATTTTATTATTTTTCTTTTAACCTAAAAAAACATTAAAAAATAAAAAAATAAAATAAACTGATGATACATTGTCTTTTCTTAACATTTTGGGTAAGGTATTACTCAGGGATCACACCACGTGACACGGATGAATATGGTGCTCCCCTTTCATACCCATCCTTACTCATAAAAGAAGAATAGTTCAACAGTCTAAGGATTTTTTTCTTTTAGTATTTTTTATTTAACATACAAACACATAGAAATAGAACAAACTGATGATACATTGTCTTATCTTAAATTTCTAGGTAAGGTATTACTCAGGGATCACACCACATGAAACAGATGAATATGGTGCTCCCCTTTAATACCTATCCTTACTCATAAAAGAAGAACAAGTCAACAGTCTGAAGTAATAATTAAATGAATGGAAACATGAGAACCACTGGTTGCCTCCCATGCAGCGCTTTTATTTAATGTCACTAGCTCGACTTAAACCCCTAATTAGTTAATTATTTTCCTCATCTAAGGTTGGTTCACACAAGTCTTCAATAACTTCCTGTTTTTGAAATGGTTCAATGAATGGTTTGACTCTATGGCCATTAACTTTAAAGGTTTGACCATTGGTGGGATCTTTAATTTCTAGAGCCCCATGGGGGTACACCTTATGCACTATGTAAGGGCCTGACCATCTGGACCTCAACTTTCCCAAGTTTAAATGAAGTTTATAACTATACAAAAGAATAGGTTTACCCAGTACAATATGTTTAACTTTAATATTTCGAGATTGGTAGGCTTGTACTTTAACTTTATTGATCCTTGAATTCTCATAAGCCTCCATCCTAAGTTCCTCAAGTTCATTGAGATCTAATTTTCTTTTTGTTTCATCCAATGAGAGGTCATAGTTCATTTTCTTAATTGCCCCAAAGGCCTTGTGTTCAATCTCCACCGGCAAATGTCATGCTTTACCATAAACCAAATTATATGGGGACATTACTAAAATGGTTTTAAATGCAGTTTGATAGGCCTAAATAGCATCTAAGAGTTTGTTTGACCAATCTTTTCAAGATGGATTAACTATTTTCTCAATATTTTTTTTGATTTCTCGATTGGCTAACTCAGCTTGACCATTGGTTTGTGGGTGGTAAGCAGTTGAAACTTTATGAGAAATTCCATACTTTTCCATGAGTGCTGAGAATGGACGATTGCAAAAATGAGTTCCACGATCATGAATGATATCCCTAGGAATTCCAAATCTAGAGAGGATGTTTTCTTTGAGAAATCTAATCACAGTTTGATGATCATTATATTTTTTAGGAATCTCCTCAACCCATTTTGAGATGTAGTCGACAACTAAAAGAATGTAAAAATATACCCTAGAGTTTGGGAAGGGACCCATGAAATCGATTCCCCAACAGTCAAAGATTTCAATCACTAAGATGGGAGTGAGTGGCATTTTATTCCTTTTTGTGATGGACCCTACATGTTGACACCTAGGACAACTTTGAAAAAATTAGTAGGAGTCCCTTGAGAGGGTGGTCCAGAAGAGACCACTCTGAAGAACCTTAATAGAAGTTTTCTTAGAGGAAAAGTGACCTCCACATGCCTCACTATGATAGAATTTAAGGATGGAATCTTGTTTAGATTTTGGGACACACCTCCTAATGACTTGATCAGGGTAGAACTTATATAGGTATGGAACATAAAACACATAGTTCCTAACATCCTAAAAGAATTTCCTTCTAGCTTGAGTCCCTAAGAATTTTGGAATGACTCCTGTAACTAAGAAGTTGGCTATGTCGGCATACCAAGGGCAGTCACTCATAGAGTATAGGTGTTCATCAGGGAATGAATCAGAAACATAAAGGTGAGATAATTTGTCATTAGATTCTATCCTAGAGAGATGATCATCTATAACATTTTCAACACCATTTTTTCCTTGATTGTGAGGTCAAATTATTGTAAGATAAGGACCCACCTAATCAGTCTAGCCTTAACATCTTGTTTCTAGAAAAGGTATTTCAGAGCAGAATGTTCTGTGAACACAGTGATGGGGGATCCTAAGAGGTAGGACCTAAACTTTTCTAAATCAAACACAATAGCAAGTAACTCTTTCTCAGTGGTCGTATAGTTGATTTCTACATCATTTAAGGATTTTCTTTCATAAGAAATTACATAAGGAGTTTTATCACAATGTTATCCTTACACAACTCCTAAAGAAAAGTCACTGGAATCACACATTAGTTCAAAATGAAGGTTTCAATTTGGGGATTTCATGATCAGAGGAGAGGTGAGAGATTATTTGAGGGTTGAGAATGAATCCTCACAACTTTCTGTCCAAACAAATGGAGAATCCTTTACTAAAATACCACAATGGGGATGAGCGATTGAACTAAAGTTCCTAATGAATCTTCTATAAAAACCAGAATTTCCTAAGAAATACCTCACTTCCTTGATAGTTTTGGGTGATGGAAGGTGATGAATGATGTCAACCTTGGCTTTATAGACTTCAATTCCCCTACCCAAGACAAGATGGACAAGGACTAGTCCCTCTTTAACCATGAAATGACATTTTTCCCAGTTTAGGACCAAATTCTTTTCTTCACGTCTTGACAAAACTCTCTCCAAATTCCTCAGAAATCCCTCAAATGTATCCCCAAACATAGAGAAGTCATCCATGAATACCTCTAGAAAATATCCTACCATGTATGAGAATATTCCCATCATGAACCGCTGGAAGGTTCCAGGAGCATTACATAACCCGAAGGGCATGCGTTTGAAAGAAAAGGTGCCGAATGGACATGTGAATGTAGTCTTCCCTTGATCCTCTAGGGAGACCTCAATTTGATTATAACCCGAGTACCCATATAAGAAACAGTAGAATGCATGACCTACCACTCTCTCAAGGACTAGGTCGATGAATGGTAAGGGGAAATAGTCCTTCTTAGTAAATGAGTTTAGATTCCTATAGTTGATGCAGACTCTCCAGCCACTACTCACCCTTGTTGGAATAATATCTCCATCCTCATTGGTTATCACTGTGATTCCAACCTTATTTGGAAAAACTTGGATTGTTATCACCCACTCACTCTCAGCTATGGGATAGATGATACCAACTTTTAAAAATTTCAGAAGTTCTTTTCTCACTACTTCCATGAGATTAGGATTGAGTCTCTGTTGTGACATGGCTTTGAATCAAATTCCAGAATAATCCTATGAGTCCCAATAAGTGGGCTAATCACATGGATATCAGACAGGGTCCAACCAATGGATTTATTATGTTTCCTAAGGACATCTAGAAGCATATTCTCATGATTGGCTTCAAGAGAAGAATAAATGACAATAGGATGATTTTGATTGTCCCCTAGGAAGGCATACTTGAGTGCAGCGAGAAGTTCCTTCAATTCAAGATTAGGTTGGTTCATAATTTTATTAGAAGATTGGGACATTGGATCAAGATCAATTTTTTTTCCTAGAGTTTTATATAGGATTGATTCCCCACATGAAGAAGTTTTAGCTACTAGATTGGATTGATCAGATTTAGGGAATGAAGTTTGATTGGTCTCTATGAAAGTGGTTTCCTGAAAGGTTTCACTGATTGTTGGACCTAAGACTTCATCATAAGGGAAATTTAAAGATGATTCAAGCCAAGGAGATAAACTTCCTTCACGTGAACAAAGGAAATAAATCTCATCCTGACTTAAACATCTATCAAATATTCCTTGATGTTCTATGGATTTATTATCAATGCTTCCTATCATGTTTACTTCATAAATTTCCTCGTCATCCCCAATTTTTGAGCTTTCATTGTAGATGTTCAAGTCTAGACTCATGTTTCCAAAGGTGATGGTCATGTTCCCATTTCGAACTCGGATAATAGAGTTGATTGTTGCAAGGAAAGGATAACCAAGGATGATTGGGGTTTGTTCCTTATTTTCTAAGTTTGGATGGTTGTCAAGGACAATGAAGTCAGCAGGGTAGATGAAGTTTTCAACCTTTACTAGAATGTCCTTTAAAATCCTCTTTGGAACCCTAATGCTACGATCAACAGGTTGAAGTGTGACATATGTGGGTTAGAGCTCTTCTAGGTCTAACTGTAAGTACACAACATAGGGGATGAGATTGAAACAAGCACCTAGGTCACACAAGGCCTTTACAACTTTTCTCTCTCCAAGTTCAAAATTGATGTAAGGGAAACCCATATCTTTCAACTTAGGAGGAATGGTCCCTTGAATTGTTGTGCTAGCATTTTTTGCTAAATGGACTTGGTTATTATGTGAGAATTTCCTTTTAAATGTGCAGAGGTCCTTAAGGTATTTTGAGTATGAAGGAATGGTTTGAATAACATCGAGGAGTGGAATGTTCAACTTTACTTGTGAGAATATTTCCCTTAATGTTTCATTCAATTCAGGCTTGGTTTTCCCCCTCATGCATTGAGGAAATGGTTCAGGTTGTGGGGTTGTTTGTTGAAGAGTTGTTTCTTTGAAAATGTTATTGTGTTTTTCGGTTTGATCATTTGATTCATTTTAATTTTCATCCAAGTTTGAATCTTTATATGGGTTTTGAATTAGCTGTTCAAGTTTCTCAATTGATTTCCCACTTCTTAAAATAGTCACATCCTTTAGTTGTTCATGAGTTATTTGAGTGGAACTTGACTCTCCCCTTATTGTTTGTTGTGTAATGTATTGTGTAGGCATGGGTGACTTTCCAATTTTTATGGTTTGAAGTTATTGTTTTAGGGAAGATACTTCTGAGTTCATCCTTTCCATTTTTTTGCACAGTTGTTCTAGTAGGATTTGTGGAATAGTTTGGGTTGGTGCTTGAGAAGACTGGTTTATCCCAATGGGGTATTTTGGAGGTGGGATGGTTTGTTGAAGATGGACTGGTGGTTGTTGGCATTGTATAGGTTGGGTGTGGAACTGGTTATGGGTTTGGTAGTTCTGATGGGGGTATGGATTTTGTCCCCATGGTTGGCTAGATTGCTGGTTATCTCTTCAGCGGAAACCTGGGTGGTCATTATACCTTGGGTTGAATGTGTTTGGTATTAGGGCTTTTTAAGGTTTAGGGAATTGTCTTCAGCAGGTGGTCCTCCTAGAAGAACATCCTTGATGGATGGAATGGTTGGGCAGTTGTCTATTTTGTGGTCATGTTTGTCACAAATTGTGCAAACAGGGTCTACAGTTTGGATTTCATGGATTTTTCTAAGGTCTATCTCTTCAACCTTCCTAGTGAGTGCTGAGAGTTTATCCCTAAGGATTTCCTCTTCTCTAAGTGTACGAATTCCAATAGTTCTTTGTGGATTTTCAGAATAAGGTGATATTCCCCATGTTTGGTTTTGTTCATCAAGGATTTATAGATACTCATAAGCATCATTTGGGGATTTGTTTTTAAAGGTCCCATTACACATCATGTCAATGAATTGTTTGTTCCCCGGGCTCAAACCTTCATAGAAAATTCTCACTTGTTTAGGAATAGGAAAACCATGGTGTGGAACCATGTTTAGAGTGTCTTTGAATCTCTCCCATGTTTCATAGAATGACTCTCCCTCTTTTTCAAAAAAGTTTTGGATGCTCTTTCTAAGTGCTATTGTTTTGTGGTGGGGAAAGTATTTTTTGTAGAATTCCTTTTGTAATTGGTCCCAAGAGTTGATGGATGATGGTCTCAAATTTTTTAGCCAAATTTTAGCTCTATCCTTTAATGAAAATGGAAATATCATAATTTTAGCTGATTCAAGTTGATGTGGGGGACACATGGTTTCTACAATGTCATTGAACTCCATAATGTGAAGGTATGACATCTCAGACTCCATTCCATGGAATGTTGGAAGGTGGTTTAGGACATGCAGTTTGAATATGTAGTTGGCATCTCATAGGGAATTGTGTCTAATGCATGAGGGGGAATTGGTCCATGCTGGAGTGAGATATTTGTTCATGGTTTGATCGACCACATTCCCTATGTTTGGATATTCTTGGTTTGGGTTTCCCATTTGATCACCCACAGGGTTTACCATTTGATTTCTTTGAAGTCCCTCCATTAAACTTGTTTTAATTGGTGAATTTAGAGTTTCAAGAATATTTTTATCAAATGTAAACAATCCCTTAGATTAACTTGACTCCCCTATCCTAGGAGTTTCCACCCTAACTAATCTACTTGAGTTATCGCGGGTGTAGGCAGACATGCGCCAAAAGAAAAAAAAGCGAGAAATGGAAAAGATAAGAGAATTTGGATGAGAATAGAAGAATGGGGGTAAGAAAACAAGGTTTTTGGTCTAAGAAACTTACTTGGTCCCTAGAAAGGGTTCCAAAATTTGGTTTTGCCCAAATTTACCCAAGTTCTAAGGTTAAAGCAGTCACTTGTAGTGTAGCTTGGGTTGTCGAATCCTCAAAGACCTAAGAAGAACCTTTAGACACTTAATAAAAAGAGATGGATTTTTGGCTATGAAGTGGGAAACTAGGGTTGATTTTATATGGTTTTAAAATAGCACTAAATTATATATGTGAATTCAAATTATGATAAAATGAATTGATCCTAGGTTATTGCTCGGGGTGGATTGTATGAATTATTTTTTTCCTTTACAATTTGATTATCTTGAGAAGGATTCATACAATGAATTCAAACTAACCTAATCACCTACTAATTAAGAACCTTAACAAACACATGATAATAATCTATATGCTTGTAGGATCATTTTCATGAGCACTCCAAGGTAAAGGATCTACTTAGCACATAAAAGTGGGGTGAATAAATTCAATAAGGAAGAGGTAGAGAAAAATCATTGAATGAAAGAAACTCAAATAAAAAAATTAATAACCTTTAGAGAGTGATAAATAACATCCAATAAAACCCCTTGATACTCCCTTGGATCAACCCATAAAATAGTTATCCCTCCATTGATGAAATTTTGTCAATGGAAGCGGGAAGTAGACTTACGATGGTGGAATTGAAGAAGTAAAAACAACAAAATAACACACTCCACAGTTGTGTGAACAAAATCACAATATTTGGTGTGAACAAGTTCAAACCTTGAGGAAAAGGTATCAAGGTGATATTAATAAGAACAAAATAATAGAATAAGAATAAATTTTATTGAAAACTAAGGTGATTCGAACAACTTACATGAGAAAGAAGAACATTACAAAAACAAATTGGCATAATAACATTACAATGAAAACAAAGATCCAAGATTATTTAAATCCTCCACCAACACTGCCTTAAATATTAATTTTTCGATGTCTTTGGCTGAGTCCCCATCATACCATGTGCCTTTAATTAATTATGGTGGGAAAGGTGGGTGGAAAATTAATGGAGATTTGACTTTTCCACTCTTCCCCCGAAATGGCATCCAGCTTGCATCCACCAAAAAGACGCGCTGAAAGTACCTTCTAGATGAACGAATTAGAGTGTCCCATAGAAGGATAAAATTTATCCACGTACAAACTCTAAATTCCTATAAAATTTCAGCCCAAAATAATATGTGACTTGAGATATATGAATTAAATGGTGGGATGTTTTTATGAGCCTCAAAATATGGCACAGAATTTCATCATCAACTTGGGACGCCTGGAACACCATTAAAACATCCGAATTATCTTGGGACACTATTACGTGAAATGTTTCCAATAATATCCACTATCTTCATTTAAATTTTCAGAATAATTGGGATTCAATTATGTCTTATACAGTACTTTTATTGGGCTACTGTGCAAATCACTTCGCCCAGAATGTGGTTGGTTCAAATCCCACTTTGGTGGTCTTCTAAATTGAATCACCAAGTGCTCAAAAAGAATTAACTGTTCCTTATATCATGGGATACCTGAAAATAAAATATAAACATAAAATCAATACCATTATGTGTTTTATGAGAATCTCAAGAAGGTACCATGTAATAGTGTATTTTAAGAAGGAATTGCAATCATAATGTGAAATAATGTTCAAAGTGTAAAATGCAATAATAATGGTGTCTATGATTAATAATGAAAATGAATATTATATTATAAGCAATGAATATTAGCCTCTTTTAGGGGCTAATCATATCCCTTTTGAGTATTCAAGTTTTTAGTGTCAATCTATTTAAATCATGATGTTATTTTATACCAATTGGAAATGTTATGAAACCCATTTTCTTTTTATGGGTTATTTATGCTATAAAAAGTGAATTATTTTCATGTGAAATTTTTATGAAACCCATTTTATTTCTATGGGTTCATTATGATGTGATAAGTGAATGATTTTCAAGTGGAATATGTTTGTATGTATGAATTATGGGTTTGGTCCTATATCACCCTCCAATGCATTGGTTAGAAGTTTATATCTCATGAGACATGTATACACAGGCATAATTTATTTTCTTGCAAGCATGGGTAAAATTGTGTTACCCACGAAGGTGATGTTTCCCTATATCTATTCTTGTTCCAAAATTATATTATATGCCTTATTCCTATAATATGTGTGTAGTTTGGATAATTATGGAAAGATAGGGGTGAATTTACTTTAAAAATAATTTTAAAATGATGCTATAAAATAAAAGAAATTATCATGCAAGAAATTGATTTAAGTATAAAAAAATCAAATTAAAAATCATGTGTAATGGAAATTAAAAACTTTAATCATAGTGTAAAATACATTTTGGACATCAAAAAGGTACACTTTAATAAAGGATTTCATAAATATCTCAAGAATAATCCCTTACATCTCCTCCCCTCAAGAAGGTTTGATAGGATTATATTTATCCCTTGATTTTAATAGAAACCAAAAACTAAAGAAGAAAGGAATCCCTTATTTTTAATGGAAAACAAGAACCAAAAACAAGAACATTGGTTTTAACAGAAAATAAGAACCAAGAACCCTCACATTGATGGTAGTTAGCACCTAAAGAAGAAGATGAAGAATATAGAGTTTTGTTTTTACAAACCATTTATAAAGAACTCAACTCTCTCTAGAATATTTAATAGAATATGAATATTAGAGAGAGATAGAGAAGGTAAAATAATAACCTTTAAGGATTTCAAAAAGGTATAAAAATGGATTAAATAGAAATAGGAAAAATAAAAAGGATTGAATCCAATGAAGCCCAATTGCCTTTGAAGAAAAAAATTGAATATTACTTTCAAAATATTTTCATAGATCAATCGAGAATCATTTAGGAGAAATTAGTTGTTATAGATGTCCACAAATGATATCCAAGCCTCCTTTGGTGTCTATTTATATCCTTCATTGGAGTAGGAGGTGTCTTGGGTCGAGCTAAGGATTTAATGAGCCAAGTCAAGGAATTTAAGACCATCATTTAATACACATTGATAAATGTAGATCAAATCCACCGGCTAGCTGTCCAATGCTACTGTATATCCAGTGAAACTCCTATAATTTTCTAGAATGATGAATATCCCATCACATATTTAGAAAGCTCTATCGGCTAGTCTATGGGATTAATAGAGTTGAAACAACTATTTCTAGCTCTACAAGATGGATAGTGCACTCCTACTAGTTGGCTAGTGAGCACCTTGGAAATGGTCCTCCATGCTTCTATTGAAGCTTTCATTTGTTCCAATGATTACTTATGATGACATTCAAATACTATAACAAATAAACACTCAAAACAAATGTTATAAATCACCTTAATTTATTATGATCATAAAAACACATTATAGGTTCAGAAATATCCCTCCTTTTGATGATAAAAAACATTCATTTAAGATTAAAATAAAAGAATAAAAGATAAGAATGTGGTGAATAATAAATAAGAAATAATAATAGGGAAATGTTAAAATATTTATAATTACTATTTCCATGAAAGCATATGTCTTCCCCTTGAATCATGATACTCCTATTCCTCCAATTGGACACTTTTTTCCCTGTACATAAGACTTTCCCCCCCTATATATTAGACCTTTATCCCCCTAATACATTAAAAATTCATCCCCATTTTTTATTTGAAAAAATATTTATAAAGAAAAAAGGGTTAGATAAATAAGAGATAAAACATTCATAATATAATAAAAGTGATCATAAAAATATGATTTTGAAAATTTGGACAGGATGTTTTAAAAATAATAAAATAACATATTTTCAAAAATAATCAACATTTGAAAAAAATAAAACAATGACAAGAAGAGATAAGAAAGGGAATTATGAGAATTCAATTCCTAGATCTCCCTTAATAAAATTATAACATTCAAAATAAAGGGTTTTTGTGAATATACCAGATAATTGAAGATCCATGATAATGAATTATAACATGATATATCCCTTTTAAAAGTGTTCACTCAAAAAGTGATGCTGAATATCAATGTATTTAGTGCATGCATACTGAGAAAGATTTCTAGAGATGTTTATGTTGTGTCATAATAGTGATGAATAAGATACAAGAGGGGGTGAATTGTATCCTTTTAAAAATCTTGACAAAATCAAAATTTTCATCTTGAAATGAAGTGACCCTTTCCTTCTCTCTTAAAGTCGAGTGAGTAGCAGAAATAAATAAAAGAAAAGAACACAGTGATATATAGTGGTTAAAGGTACATAAATACCCTAGCCCACTCAACCAATACTATACTCCATGAGCTTGATAATTTTCATTAGTAGGTCCTCTTATTCGGAGACCTCTACTATTGAGTACAGGCAGTTGAAAGCTTATAAGGCTTTTGCAAGGCCTTCTAATTTTTTTACTGAGAACCAAAAATCCACAACTTATTCTGAGAAGCTGACACTCCACCACAACTGATTATAAGAAGATTATATTCCAATAAATCAATATATTTTTATTTTATTTAAAAAATAGGTTCTTGTTCATAGTTTTAGTAGTAACTTATAGATGTATTTGATCTTCAATAATACACAGAAGCAGAAAAATAATCTTCAATGTCATGCAATCTTCTTCTTCTTTACACAATAGAAAATATATTAGACAATTTTTCATAGGATTACTTCTTCTCAAGACCATGAGATAATAAGGATATACAAAGAACATTTCTCTCTTCTTCAAAATGATGAGTATAAGAATGAAAATATTTTAGCACTTTATTTTCTTTAGAGTTTTTACGTATCTGCTCTTCTTCGTATATTTTTTATTTTCTTACTAAAGAGATATATATATATAGATAATAAATATCCAGAAGTTTCATATCTCCTCTTCCTTTATATATTCAAAATAAACAGATTCAATAGGCTTAAAAAATATCCCAAAAAATAGAATAGTACTATTGCCTTCTTCTATAGAATAAATATCTAATAAAAGAATTCAATATAAGTTGAATAAATTTTCCAATAAAATCTATAGAATAATATCAGTATTGAATGATTTAAAACTCAAATTTAAATATATTCAAACCTCTATGAAATTAGTCAAAATAGTTACTACAAACTAGTATAACAATATAAATGTAAATTCAAATATTTGAATTTGATTAACTTTGTGTCCTTCAACTTTACTAAAAAAATGACGTTAGAATAAACTGAAAATTTCTCTCTCTAAACACTGGACCAAAATCTTTGTAATTTATTTGACTATAATCCTTAGAATTTATTTTTCATGACCCATCCTAGTGGGGCCCATTCTGCGACTCCCCAATCCTGCCTCCAATAGGTCAGGGGCTAGTGACTAGTATCGAGTAGGCATATCACTAACATGGGATACATTTCCTATGTATCTGTACGCACACACACATCTATAATCCCACAAAATGATAAAAATGTAAAAACCACTAAGTAGCCAATGCCTGAATACAACTATACCCCCAACCAGAGTTTGATAGAAAGTAAGGTAAATTAAACAGGTCCAAATACAATCCCACCACAAAGAGTCAGTAACACAAGTCCAACCTGAAAGTAAATGTACTGGAACTGCTATCTGAAAGTCGCAGGAAAACACCTCAGTCTGTCTGGTCACACTAAACACCGCCTAGTCTTGGTCCACCTAGGACTTTAATAAAAGGTTGATTATCTACAAAAGACATGACACATGTGGGAAAATCCCGTGCAGGGGTGAGTATAATAATACTCAACAGGGAACCCTGAAACCACAAAGAAATACAATAAAGGAAAGTACAATCATCTCTATACAGGTATATGTCTATAACACATATAATAAGAATATATAGATATACTCGATCCAAGACAAAAAAACTAGAGGTATGTCACAACCACCGTATACCAACACTAGAAATTTAGCTTGAAGATTCCACGAAGCACTCATCTAGGAGAACACACTCCTAGGTCCGATAGCACTGATGACATCCATCAGAGAGGTACTGCTCGTCAGGTGTCACCATGAGAAAGATACCCTGATAGTCCAAAGAGAATATGATACAATAGATGAGGATCATAGCTAGGTCCATGGGGTGATACCCAAAACTCAATCTGGGTTAACATGCTAAGTAGAATATCGACACCCGAATAATGTTGGTCACGACGATACCAAGAAGTCCACCTAGGGAATAAATAATGAATAGTGGATCTCACACTAGACCTCTTGGGGGATTCCAAAAACCCTATCTAGTAAGTCCTACTGAAGGTATCATAATCCTAGGAGTAGAAAATGATCTGTACCAACCTTCAAAGAAACAATAAAGGGAACAAACCCTAATGAAACATGTCTAAGATATAGAGGAAAAGAGAATAATTCCTTATAGGAAGGGGTAAATGGAATGTAGTAGGGTCACATACCATGTTCCTTGACCCCGAGTACCTCCTGTGTACAATGAACCATGTCATTTAAATCATTTAAAGTAGAATATGGGTACATGATGTGTAGGAAAGGTCACATGTTGTGTCCTTTAATTCGGGGTCCACCCGTAGACCCTGGCCGTGTGCCAGTACACGACGCCAACCTATGTATCTCTACCCGTGTACCAGTACATGGGGTAGCCTATGTAACTAGTACATTCCAAGCCATGCGGGGGAGTACACGCAGTGTAAGAAACCAGTGTACTCCACCCTATGTCCGTGTGATTCCCATGTACATGTCGAGTCATTCAAATGGGGATAAATGCCATGTGTATCAAGTTTTCCACAAAACCATCTTATTTCTCTCACTCACACTGTCGATCTACTGAATTCCATTCTGATGATACATTCACATTAAAGCTCTAGATTCAAGCTCGTTCTATCACCCTAACACCAAATCAATGAGATTTAGTCCTTAAATCAGCTCAGAAAATGCAATTGTAGCCATCCTTTATTTCCACCGAAGAATGAAAATTCAGAATCCAATGTCACTCAATCTACTTCCGCACCCACTTTCACACCTCTATCAAGCCGTCCTGATTCCAAATCTATGGTTTTATATCATTCCATCAAGAATCGAAGGTGAAATGATCGATTGTTCCCAAAGGGTTTCAAATACGGGGAAGAACAAAGAATGCATAATGAAGAACACCAGAATCGGGGGAGAAGAGCACAATCAAATCAAGAGGGATGAACCTTGACCAATATTCATGTTGATATTGGTTCATAACCATTATAATGGTAAAAATATCAATCAAAATTTCTAATCATAAATATTTAATCATCCCGATAAACCCACAAAATAATCCCATCCTGCAAATATGATCAAACCACGGGCTAATATGTTCCTGGATTAGTCTGCATTCATCTTAGGAATCAAGAATTAGAAATAAAATCAAAATAACACATCCTACCATGATTTAGATCATCCGCTGACGAAGATCGGTTTTCACATCATCGTCGTTTGCAAGATCGGCCAATATTGGTGTGTGCCAATCTTTGATATGAGATCTCATCGTTCACCAGGAGGATTCTCTAGAGGTTCCTTCCCATCATCTCCAGAGAATTCAAGGGTTATGAGGCTAACCCTAGATATCTCACACATGAATACATTTAAGGAGAAAATAACTGCATCAACAAAATAAAATAAATTTCCTTAATTTATTTTATTCATTTAAGAGCCCATGATGACTTTCCATAATTGACCCACATCGACCAAATTTAGGTCATACCTAGGGTAAAGTTGCTATTTTTAAATCAATGGTGCCCTCAAATTTTAGATTCAGACAACTTTTTATAAGTTACTCCACTTTTTTAGGAAAACCATGCATGCATGCTATTTAAATATTTTAATATTTTTCAAACATTTGTTTCGAGCACACTAAGACTCAGAATCAAATTCTGTCTTATCACCTGGTCTCGAAATTAATCTATATAATATTTAAAAATAATACATATAAAACCTGGTACATTACATCCTCCCCACCTTGGGGTTTTATGTCCTTGAAAATCCAAAATAAGGTCTACTAAAAAAGATGAGGGTACTGAGGATGAATTTGAACCTCCCACTCCCAAGTTCTCCCCTGGAGATTCTTGTGATTCCACCATACACACTGTCACAAACCAAACCAGGTCGAACTTGAACTGGTCACCTGAGACGATCCGAAGTAAGGCCTGAGAGGCACTCCTAATCCTCCCAGGCTAGAGACAAGCGCCAGGGCATTGACAGAGATGATGGAAATGATTTCACCCGGTAAAAATAAATAAAAATAGAGGAAATAATAAAGAGCAACATAGAATAAATAAACCAAAAAAAAAACTACAAAAGAGCTGAATAATATAAAACTAACCAAACTCGGCGTCTGAACTAACTCCATGTGACCCCATGGGTCTCTCCCTGACTGAATGATCAAGCGTCTCCCAAGGCAAGCACATCCAAGCTAGATCCTGCACAAACACTAAAAATAGATAATAACTATAGGCGTGAGTATTAAAACTTAGCAAGATAACCCAATATCTATTCCCAATGCACTTCCTTTAAAATAAAAGAAAAATCCATTTTCAATTTTGAACTAAAATGTATAAAAATATGGTTTTCTATATATTACTCAAAAACAAAGTATGATTTATTTCCCTCTTTAATTTCTCAAAAACCCAAGACATTATTTTACTGAATCATTAGAATTTTCAAAGGGAAAGTGATGTTTACATTTTCAATATGCACAAAAATAATAAAACAATTTTCTTTGAAAACAGTTTTCACTTTCCATAATAAAACCACACATCACTTTCTAGTAAAAACACTACACATGAAAGCGCTACAGTAGTAACACAGCAAGGGAAAAGAAAAGAAAATATACATACAAGAAACACATTCAACACTACAAGCACTAAGAACGAGTATACATAGGAGAACCCAGGAGATTAAGAATAATCCAGAAGACACCAATATATGAGACCTCATCCTCGTTGACATTTCACACACGATGAAATCAAAACGCTCATCCATCCTTTCTCAGGTAGGATGAGGGAAAATCCCATAGCAATGAACCCAAAAATATCCGCCTACTATGGGCCACTGGTCAGTATCATAACCTACCAGTGCGATAATCATTCTTAGAACATTCTCTTAGTATTTCAGGTTCCTATGTATCATGTTTTAAAAAAAGGGGGGTGGGCCAACCGATGCCATCCAGGCATCTAATCATAGTATATATAATAATAAAGCATAACAGGCATCACCCCGAGCCACTCCATGGGGAAACCTCTTGCCTTTAAACCATTCGAGCACCCGAGAGACTCTAAGAGTGGGCCTCCCAAACAATCAGTGCAACCAAGGAAAGAGAGTTATCCTAGGAGGGTTTTCATAAAAACAATTTCATTATTTTCCATAAAGTTTCAAATGGTAATTTAAACACATTTCACAAATGACCACTTTAAAAAGAACCAAATTCTTTTCCCAAAAAGGGAAAAAAACTACCACTTGCTCTTCCAAAAACATAAAAAAATCCAATTTCCTTATAAGACCAAAACCGGTTTGAAACCATTTTAGGAGCCCCAAAATACTACTTCGTAAGCTGCCAATATTTTTATAAAACCAAACCAAAAAATTTTATTTTTTCCAAATAAACTGTAAGGTCCAACCGGGAAATTTGTCAGCAACACATGAAACATTTACTAAAACAGTTTCCATTTAAGACTCAACCAGGTGAAAACACAATTTTCATGCCATGAACTTATTTAAATTGAAAACCCATGTGCGAAATTAATAAAACATTTAATCGAACAAATGGCATGTGCAAACATAACAAAATGACAACATTTTTCACATAACAATAATTTAACTATCAATTCACACACCAAATAAATTAGCAAAAAATTGCACATCAATATTTAGTATAATTATAGGATGAAAACAACAAGAAATAGATGAACTTAAATCATAAATGCAAGATCATTAAGAAACCTACCTCGAAACCAAAGTGAAACGACAATGAAAACTCAGAACTTGTGTGAGATCTCATATGCCCCTCAACCTCAAGCTTCATAAACCGAATCCAACCCAACGCTACCAAAGAGAACCCAAAAATGAATGCAATCTCTAACCGAAATGAAGGAAAAACAAGAATAAAATAAAATAAGTAGAATAGTATACTGACGGGGGTTGTGAATGGCGACAGACCATCGGAGGGCTGGTCGGAGCAATGCTGGCAAGGTGAGTTGGTCGGGGCAACACCGGTAGGGTGTGGGCGTCGAAATGGGGCAATGCTAGAAGGGCGGTTGCTGTGCACACGGGTAGGCCACTGGGGTTGTGCATTCCGGACTGGAGGTCAGTACGACAGGAGGAGGTGGGTCGGTCGGGTTTGTGGCTATCCAAAATAGATCCAATAGGGAGGAGGTGTTGTTGGATGGGGGGTTTGTGGTCGGAGGAAGGTGCGGCTGGGTGGAGCACACAGGGTCAGGAGGCGAGTAGGGGTGAGGGGGATGCTACAAGGAGGCTGAGGGCTAGTCAGCTGGGGCAGGGAGGTCCGAGGAGGCGGGGAGGTGGCTGACCGGTCAGGAAAAATGGTGCTGGGAAGCAAGGGTCCGAGGGATACAAAGGGGTTTCTAGGTGAGGCCGGAGCGGGGGAGAGTCGCTGCTGTGGATAGTCGGCTGGGTGGGGAGGGTGCGCCGCTGGAGGAGTACGACCGATGCAACGAGTAGAAGGTGGAGATAGGGGCTGCTTCAAGGGAGGGAGCTGACACTAGAATGGGCAGGAGAAGGAGGCTGCGTGCGCTGGATTTGTAGTGAGGGAGGCTGGTTCACCGCACCAGGAGGGAGGAAGGAGGCGACACGCCTAGGAGGGGGAAAACATGAGGAGTTAGGGTTCTGCCAATTTTTTTTGTTTTTTTCTTTTCCCCTTAAAAAACACCATAAAACAACTAATAAAAAATGATAGAAAATAAAATAAAATAATAATAATAATAATAATACATAATAATAAAAAGAATGATAATAATAATAATAAAAATAAGGAGAATAATAATAATAATAATAATAAGAATAATAATAATAATAATAATCATTATAATGATAAAATAAAATTAATCAAGGTATTCATATCATTATAAAAATAATAAAATTATTAACAATAAAAATTTTAAATGACATAATTAATGTTTTTTTAATTAGAAAAAATATTTATTTTCATTTTTTGAGAACGGACGGTCGCGCAGTTGCCAGTGCGAAGCCACGTGACTTCCAAATTCGTGTTCCGCCCATGTGCCCAACGATGCCAACATCAAAAAACATACATTTTAACATAACTCAGAAATTTCGTCCAGGACTCACCCCAGACCCCAGCAAAAAAATATTTAAATCCAAAGAAGTAATAAAATAAAATAAATGCATGAGTCAAGGTGTGACAATTCTCCCCACCATAACAATTTTGTCTCAAGAAATCCACAACACTTTTAGCCGATTGATCAACATCTAAAGATTTCACATAAACACATTCCAACCTCTTAATCTGAGGACATTCCATCGACCACCAACGAGACTCAATCTCATCGCCCAAAAGAGATCACCAGCAAAGGGGAGGCCTGAACGAGCTCCCCACTAAAAGATCTCAACTAGAATCTGATAATGAATTAATAGAAAACCCAAATAGACTCACGGTGGGTCTCCCCACCATAAATAATCAACCTACACACAGTCTAACGGAGAAACCGAATTAGGCATGAACCGGGCCTTACTCAAGCTAGAAAGAACACATTAAGAACATTCAAACCACTCACTCCTGTAGGACCCCGGGACACCCTGAGAGGGGAGGGGTGAATCAGGGTGGCAACTTTTTCTTCTTTTAGTTGTGGATCTTGTTCCCACGTTGGTAGGAACTACTTAAACCTGTATGATAGATATGAGCGACAATTAAACATTCACATGCATAGAGATGACACAACTATTTTTACTTGGTTCACCACTAAGGGCTACGTCCAAGGAGCATACGCCGACAGGTTGTTGGTCGTACCTAAATCCACTATGCTTCACTAGCTGCAGATTGCAAATGTTCGGGTACAGACACTCTGTCCCAGGCTCACTGCCTTTACAATTGTTTAGGGATAGCTCACTGCGTCCCTCGGGTCACTCCCGTTGACTCCCCCTGGCTCACTGCCGTTGGTGAAGTCTCACTCAGTTTATAGACGTGAAGGTCTCTTCAATAGGTGTGCATTGAAGTTCTTCATCTCCTGTTCAGCATGAGACATTGCTTGCATCAGGGTTCATATTTGATGCTCCTTTTAGTTCAATCCTTCTTCTTTAGTGCAATGAATGAATGCACTAGATCCCCTTGTCTTCGTTTGCCTGAATCACAATCACTGATGTGATTGCTTACTTAATGAAGCTGAGCTTACTCGGCGTTTTCAGAATCAGTTCTCCATGTATGCATGAGATCATGCATGTATCATTTAGATTTCTTCTTCAATCTCACTTTGCACCGAAAGTATCAGGCTATCTTCAGTTCTTGTGCAGCTCCAGAAAGGCGGGCGTGCTTCAACAGTGTCTGGGTCTCCTTTTCAAGCCCGGCGCGCAAGTCTCCCGGCGGCGCGCAAGTCTCAGGCGCGCAAGTTTAACCTGGCGCGCAAGTGTCACTGAAGCACCTGCGCGACACTGCCTTCTTGAACTTAATACTTGCGCGACACACTTCCTTCCTTGCCCAAATCACCTAGGGCGCTCAACCATCAGTTGGCGCGCAACCTCTACTTGCGCGACCAAACTACCACTTGCGCGGCTCAGCCACCTGCGCGACGAGAGCTCGAACAATCTCAAAGTCTTGAGCTCCGTGGGAAATGAGGAGGGGTGGTCCAGTATTTATAGGCAAACTGGACCCCCTACGCAGAGGCACGCAAGTCCCTCAACGACGCACAAGTCTTGTCTCCAGTAACCTCTGTCGCGCAACTCACTTGCGCGACCCAACCAACACTTGCGCGACCTTCTTTCCTTAGCCAAATTTTGATGTTCTAATCCTAAAAAACATATGGTGCGCAAGTCTTTTATCCTCCAAGAGTATGGCGCGCAAGTCCCTTTGCCAAAATCACTATTCTTCATTTGTTGATTTTGAGGCCCTGAAATTTGGCAAACACTGGAAAACAGCGCCACTTTGTATCTGCTCTTTTTGTACCGCCTCCAGATCATCCATTCCTCTGTCGATGTTCATGAATCAAACATATATCATTGACCACAACTCTTGAACTCGACATGTCACCATGGAATATCCTTTGTCAACAAATTTGTATGTCGTTTGTTTGCTTTGTCAACAAGCACGATCACCTCAACAACACTTCTTCTTGGTGATCTGTATCCTTCAGCAACTCTTTGGCTTTTATCACAAACTCCACTATTGTGATATGTATTCTTTGAAGGAACAACTTTAGTACCATTATCTTCTGATACAATGTGATGTGCATGGCCATCTCATAATTGCAATCTCCGCATGGCCATCTCAGAAGTCAACTCATTGGCACATTGTCTTCTTCATCAACTGTCATGATCAACTTCATGAAAAGCATGTGATTCAATCCGTCAAGAAGTCTCTAGCATGGCTATCATGATCAACTTCATGCAAAACATGTGATTCAATCCGTCAAGAAGTCTCTAGCATGGTTCTCATGCAATCATGAGTAATTGCATGGTCTTCATCCAAAAACCTCATTCTTCTTTAATCATTCTCGAATGGATTACTCCTCACATTCTTCATTGTTGTAAACAATGTATCACCTTTGACACATGTTCTTTGATCTTAAGATCAGTACAACAATCATCTGAATCACCACTACTCTACTTCATCGGAGTATTTCATGATCACCTTCATTTTGATCTGCATTGACAACTATTGACAACAAATACAACCTTATACACAAAGTGGTTCCAACAATCTCCCCCTTTGTATTTTGTTGTCAATACCTTATACATCTTCTGAAATGAATCTGTCAATGTCAAAATGAGAATCTTATCAGCAAATCAACATTTCTTTTCATTTCACTTTCTCTCCCCCTTATTGACAAGAAATACAAAGCACATGGTAGGGAGGGTATCAATCCACACTTAAGCAATGTTTCATTAATCATTTCACTCTAAGTCTACTTGAGCAATGCTCGATGTAGAAAACAAGAGGATTTGATTAAGTCAACAAGGCTGTCCATTATCCACAGATCATGATACCAACATTAGATGATAACTCATGCATCTTGTCTTCAAGGGTTTACCACTTTAATTCCTGGTAGAAGAAGATCAACTATGATAGAGAATAATCAACCTGAAACTCCTGCACTCACTTCATCAAATAGATCAAAAACATTCAAGTGCAATTGGCAGGATAAGTGACCTTGGGGCACTTCCATTCTCTTTATGTCACAGATCAATTCAGTTACTCCCCCTTTGTAAATTAATATTTGATCTGAGTAACCAAGGGATAGTGATTGAGAAATGACATACCTTCTCCATTGGCGTGTTGTTCAAGAAATTCACAGAGTAACTACTTTTGAGTCCAGCTGGAGTTGATATTGATTGAAACAGTGATTATGGAAGCTTCTTCATTATTCTCCCCCACAAGGGAAACACTCCTCATCATCTTCATCAAGAGTGATCCTTCATCATCATAATCCTTGAATATCAATTGAAGAATCTACTAAGGATGGAAACTTCTTCAGCTTCGCTATCAAGAGTTGACAGCATTCACTACTTCTCAGGTTTTCCCCCTGAGAGTATGCTTCACCTTCAATTCCATGCATTTTTAGCACAAATACAATACACAAATGATTACGGGAATAAGGTGGATCCTTCTTGCTTCATCAATAAGACTTTATTAGTTGAGGCTCTTTTCTCAACCAAGTTACTCTGTTCACTCCAGTCTTCATGCCTGCACGTTCGAACATATGTTCTGACATCTGTCGGTGTGGCATGGCTCTGTTCACATTCTCTTCTGCTTTGTGTGGAGAATTGTTCTGCTTAGCAGCCATCATGAATGATACATTCTTACTCTTCTTAAGGACTACTTCTTGCTCTGGTATTAAGGTTAGACAACCTTTTGCAATGTGGACAGACTTCTTGCATCTCTCACACAGAACTTCTTTGACACTTGTGTTTCTCTTTGTTTGCAATCTCTCCTGCACTGTGTCTGCATCATGTGAAAGTTTTCCTTTTCCTTTTTCACCAGCCTTGGCCTTCTCATCTTCAAATTTCCTTATTCTTTTCAAATCTTCTGGCCAGATGACCAATATGTCATGTGGAACTTTTGTAGCTGGTTTAGGTCTTCCACATGGGTTCATCCGAGATTCATCCCACTTAGTGTTTCTTTTGGATGAATGACCCTTCAATTTCATGGATCTAAAATCCTGGGTCTTCTCAGCTTGCCTACTTGAAATCTTCTTGGGGAGAGGTGTGTTTGCCATATTCTTCTGATTTCTTCCCAAGGTACTTTCTTTATACTTAGATGGATTTTGGGGTCTTCTGTTCTTATCAGCTCTGGATATCTGTTGACCTAGGCATGCACCATTCTTGTGACCACTGTCGTTGCATACATCACAGAT
Organism: Viscum album; assembly: GCA_963277665.1. Taxonomy (NCBI): domain Eukaryota; kingdom Viridiplantae; phylum Streptophyta; class Magnoliopsida; order Santalales; family Viscaceae; genus Viscum; species Viscum album. Next base: position 1,271,474,820 of record OY728125.1, on the reverse strand, counting down.
GTTATCAAGAATTCCAAATCGGTTTGCTGTAAACAGATGCTTCTGGACCTGTGGATGTTGCTTCTTCTTCTCTGGCTTCCTCCCCTTGGATATAGGCTTTCCCTGTGCTTTTCCATGAAAGGGATTATAGAAACAATCCAGTGCACAGTGCCCAAATCTGTTGCAGCACCAACATTGACCCACAAATCTTTTCTTCTTTGTGTCTTCTGTATTAAGTTGTTGGGCCATCTGCTTAATCTTTTGTGCTCTATTTGAGGAACCCACTTCCTCTTTTTTCTTCCCATCCACCCTAGCCATGGTGGTAGGTTTCTTCTTCTCACCTTTCCTCATCCATACTTGTTTAGATCTTTTCTTCCCACCTGCACTGATTGTAGGAGTGTATTTAGAAATATGAGTACAAGATGGATTGGATGGTACCTTCACTTTCTCAGTTGCTTGTGATAGATCAAAGAGTGAAGTCATGATCTTCTTATCACATGTTGGAGGTCTTTTGACAATAGAATCCTCCAGTGATCATTGAGTACCAATAGCAACTGATTATTGATGTGGATAATCAAGAGTTGTCATAATCTTCTTATCACATGTTGGAGGCATTTCAGCTTTAGACTCCTCCAACGAACATTGAGTGCAAGCATCACTCATTTCATTCTTTTGTGAAGTCTCAATATGTGTGTTCTCAATCTTGGTCAACTGAGCTTCCAATTTTTGACCCACAATATTGAGGATGATCTTCTGATCTTCAATCGTGACCATCTTCTCTTCACAAGTCTTCTTCAACCTTTCAACCTCATCTTCATGCATCTTAAATTTGTTTTGTAACAAAGAGTCAAGTTCCCTGAATTTAATGGAAGTTTCTTCCAAACAAAAATTCTTGACTTCATTGCTCTTCTTCAGCTCAGCTTCAAGTGCATGGATCCTTTCTTTTAAAGTCTTATTGACTTCCTCTTCTTCTTCAAATACTTTCACCCGTTTGATGAGCTTCATACTTTCCATAACTTTTATTTCCAACCCTTTTTCCATATTGTCATCTTCCCTTTCTAATCGATTGATCTCAACCTGCATAGATTGGAATAGGCTACAAATAATAGCAACCCTTTCTTCTGGAATATCATGCAGATATGTTCTAAGTTTTTCCTGAAAGCTTAAATTAGGGGTATCATCCTTTCCACTGGATGAGTTCTGAGCCACCTGCTTGATACTTTCTAGGCCTAAAGTTTCTTCATTATTGGAATGGCATGGAGAACAAGACACTATATCTTCTTTGGATGTGGGGGACTTCTTCATCATCTTCTTCTCTTTCTTTTTCCTATTTGTCAAAGTCTTGGTGGATATAGATTTCTGCTCAGAAATGACTGCGTCATTATCAAGACTGCTCTTCATTGTTGACTCTAGGAAAGAAACTCAAATCCTCTTCTCAATAGAATTAATGGAGAATATCCAACATACGTTAACCTTTCCCTTTGATACCACTTGTAGGACCCCGGGACACCCTGAGAGGGGAGGGGTGAATCAGGGTGGCAACTTTTTCTTCTTTTAGTTGTGGATCTTGTTCCCACGTTGGTAGGAACTACTTAAACCTGTATGATGGATATGAGCAACAATTAAACATTCACATGCAGAGAGATGACACAACTATTTTTACTTGGTTCACCACTAAGGGCTACGTCCAAGGAGCATACGCCGACAGGTTGTCGGTCGTACCTAAATCCACTATGCTTCACTAGCTGCAGATTACAAATGTTCGGGTACAGACACTCTGTCCCAGGCTCACTGCCTTTACAATTGTTTAGGGATAGCTCACTGCGTCCCTCGGGTCACTCCTGTTGACTCCCCCTGGCTCACTGCCGTTGGTGAAGTCTCACTCAGTTTATAGACGTGAAGGTCTCTTCAATAGGTGTGCATTGAAGTTCTTCGTCTCCTGTTCAGCATGAGACATTGCTTGCATCAGGGTTCAGATTTGATGCTCCTTTTAGTTCAATCCTTCTTCTTTAGTGCAATGAATGAATGCACTAGATCCCCTTGTCTTTGTTTGCCTGAATCACAATCACTGATGTGATTGCTTACTTAATGAAGCTCAGCTTACTCGGCATTGTCAGAATCAGTTCTCCATGTATGCATGAGATCATGCATGTATCATTTAGATTTCTTCTTCAATCTCACTTTGCACCGAAAGTATCAGGCTATCTTCAGTTCTTGTGCAGCTCCAGAAAGGCGGGCGTGCTTCAACAGTGTCTGGGTCTCCTTTTCAAGCCCGGCGCGCAAGTCTCCCGGCGGCGCGCAAGTCTCAGGCGCGCAAGTTTAACCTGGCGCGCAAGTGTCACTGAAGCACCTGCGCGAAACTGCCTTCTTGAACTTAATACTTGCGCGACACACTTCCTTCCTTTCCCAAATCACCTAGGGCGCTCAACCATCAGTTGGCGCGCAACCTCTACTTGCGTGACCAAACTACCACTTGCGCGGCTCAACCACCTGTGCGATGAGAGCTCGAACAATCTCAAAGTCTTGAGCTCCGTGGGAAATGAGGAGGGGTGGTCCAGTATTTATAGGCAAACTGGACCCCCTGCGCGGAGGCGCGCAAGTCCCTCAACGACGCGCAAGTCTTGTCTCCAGTAACCTCTGTCACGCAACTCACTTGTGCGACCCAACCAACACTTGCGCGACCTTCTTTCCTTAGCCAAATTTTGATGTTCTGATCCTCAAAAACATATGGCGCGCAAGTCTTTTATCCTCCAAGAGTATGGCGCGCAAGTCCCTTTGCCAAAATCACTATTCTTCATTTGTTGATTTTGAGGCCCTGAAATTTGGCAAACACTGGAAAACGGCGCCACTTTGTATCTGCTCTTTTTGTACCGCCTCCAGATCATCCATTCCTCTGTCGATGTTCAGGAATCAAACATATATCATTGACCACAAATCTTGAACTCGACATGTCACCATGGAATCTCCTTTGTCAACAAATTTGTATGTCGTTTGTTTGCTTTGTCAACAAGCACGATCACCTCAACAACACTTCTTCTTGGTGATCTGTATCCTTCAGCAACTATTTGGCTTTTATCACAAACTCCACTATTGTGATATGTATTCTTTGAAGGAACAACTTTAGTACCATTATCTTCTGATACAATGTGATGTGCATGGCCATCTCATAATTGCAATCTCCGCATGGCCATCTCAGAAGTCAACTCATTGGCACATTGTCTTCTTCATCAACTGTCATGATCAACTTCATGCAAAGCATGTGATTCAATCCGTCAAGAAGTCTCTAGCATGGCTGTCATGATCAACTTCTTGCAAAACATGTGATTCAATCCGTCAAGAAGTCTCTAGCATGGTTCTCATGCAATCATGAGTAATTGCATGGTCTTCATCCAAAAACCTCATTCTTCTTTAATCATCCTCGAATGGATTACTCCTCACATTCTTCATTGTTGTAAACAATGTATCACCTTTGACACATGTTCTTTGAACTTAAGATCAGCACAACAATCATCTGAATCACCACTCCTCTACTTCATCGGAGTATTTCATGATCACCTTCATTTTGATCTGCATTGACAACTATTGACAACAAATACAACCTTATACACAAAGTGGTTCCAACAACTCCCATATGAAAGGGATAAGATCTAAAAAAACTCTACATGAACTAAAAACCCTAACCCCATGGGTGGGGAGGGATGGCCCAAGAATTCGATCAATGAAACTACGATAAAAAACTACTCACGACTCATCACTTTGGGATGGACACAAACCAAATCCACAACTGATTCACATGGATGGTCCACGCCAGGACACTGATCGACAAATCACATCCAAAAAGGCACAATTATTGACATTGTGTGAGGGATAAGTCCATCATGCTCTTTGTGAACAGAGGAAATTTACAACGATAGAGAAACCACAATAGAAATGCTAAAACTGTCTCACCGCACGATATAGGCACAACTTTAACCAAGCTCCTTAAAATTATCTGGGGTTCTTAACTATGCACTGGCTTCATTCAGAGGAATTTTGGATAGAACTATGATGGATGAAGTTTCTCCTACCTCACAGTCAGGTTCTGATAATACCAATAAGAAACATACATCTTTTGATCTGATAGATGAAAGAACAAAATTTTTGAAACGAAAACTATGATGGAATTGAAAACCAGAGTTCATCAAAAGACCCATGATATTCTAATACATTTAAAAAGCCAAAAAAACATCTATAAAACTGCCACAAAAAATATCCCATACACTAAAAGGAAATTTACACAAGAAACTTTAAATAAAAATCCAACAACACATCACTTCTGAGAACTTCTTCCACAACGCTTTCTAGTAAATACCTAATAGAATTGTTGTAAGTGACCCAAACATCCGCAAGCATGATAGGTCTTAGGAGTACTTGGATAGGGAAACCTCTTGTGACCCAACTTTCCACACTAATAACACACAAGGATCTCTTGCTCCGAAGAGGTTGATGAAAGATCCCGAGGCCTTTTGATTCCACGACTTTCTCCATCCACTCCCAATTGCTTCCTCATCTCGTTTCCAAAATCTTCACCACTGCTCATGGGGATTGAAGGAGGGAGGACTACTTTGAGAACTCCCTCCATCATGACATCGACGTGAAAAATATTGACGTGTCACATTGTCAAAAAAAGTTAGGTTGGACTCTGACACCTTCGAATGTAGATTGGGGTGGAGACCTTCCTCAAAACGCCGAGCCTTCTTGGAGTCATCTGTGGCATACCTTGAATCATAAGGGACTAGCTCCACAAAGAGTTGGAAATATTCCAACATGGATCTGTTTCCCTACTATATATAACACATCTCCATCCTCTTTGTCACATTTTCTTCTTCAGAGAAATACTATCTAATGAACAAAGCCTTGAAAAACTCCCAGGTAATCTCTTGACGGGGCTTGTTTTGAGACACCGAATTCCACCACATCCATGGTGAACCTTTAGGCATGAAGGTTGAAAACTTAACCTTCAATGATTCAGGAAACTCAATGAGGTTAAAGTCCTTTTCAATCCTCCACATCCACTCCTCCACCATAGAAGGGTCTGCTTGACCATAAAATAGAGGTGGATCTAGCTTCCAAAACTCAAGCATAAAATCCTTAGGTTGATCAACCGTACTACAATCACCCATCAAAGATTCAAGGGGACAACCACTGGAAAAGAAAATTCAAGAACCAAATCAAGTACAATTCAATAAATAAAATCATCAAAATGAAACACCTCATGGATGACAAGCTCTAAGAATAAGAAAAAAAGCTATCATAACATCAAAAATTTCCTTTTTGAAAACATTTTTAATTTAAAATAAGCTTGGTGGGTTAAACCCTCTCTATCGGTATTCTTTAGAGTCTCACTCACATGCATGTTTTCATGCCACCCCGGGAATCCACCCTCCATACCAGACATCCATTCATATTCCAACACACCACCATGCATGTGAGCACCCCAAGGAACACCAAATACAAAACAAAACAACTTCATTGTCTAAAAATAAATCATTCATCCCATTTTCTTTAAAACAATCCCCAAATTAAACATGTCATTTAAAACAACCATTCTTCAAAACCATTTTTTTCAGATTCAAACCACTTTCAGAAGTCACAGGGGACCCAAAACATCTCAAACAGGGAACTAGTGTCGGTGGGTGACTTGACCATATAGTTGGTGGCCATATGCTAAACACGTCACTAATACAGAGAGCCTTTTAGAACCATGACCCTAGCTCTACATGGATTGCTAGGCCGTGCGGGCTCACAATGACTATTAGTTCAACTCCCTTTATCGTATCCCAATCACAAAACATTCCTTAATAACCCAAAGAAACTAATTAAACTAGACTTCCCATGGAAACCATAGGATTAGAATGATCAAGAGTTCACGACACTCTTCCCGTACCTACACCTCGAGTCCCGAAAAATCCTACTCCATATACCTTGACATCCCAAATAACAAAGGGCACTCTGAAAAGTGTGGTCCGCTAAGACTTGACCTCCTCTGATACCATTTTTTCAAAAACTCACCCGAGTCAACCCTGAACCGGTCACCTGAGTTGATTAGCGGCAAGGCCCAAGAGGCATTCCGAATCCTCCCGGGCTGGCGAAAAGCACTAGGGCATCGATAGAGATGATAGTAACGATTTTTCCCAGTACAAATAAATAAAAACAGATGAAATAATAAATAGCAACGTAGAATAAATAAACCAAAAAAAAAACAACTACACAAGAGCTGAATAATATAAACTAACCAAAATTGATGTCCGAACTAACTCCATGTGACCCCACGGGTCACTCCATGACTCAATGATCAAGCGTCACCCAAGGAGAGCTCATCCAAGCTAGAGCCTACACAAAAACTAAAAACATAGAAAAACTATAGGTGTGAGTATTAAAACTCAGTAGGCTAGCCTGATATCTATTCCCAATGCACTTCCTTTAAAATAAAAGAAACATCCATTTTCAATTTTGAACTACAATGTATAAAAATATGATTTTCTATATGTTACTAAAAAATAAATTATGAGACATTGCCCTCTTTCATTTCTCAAAAACCCAAGTCATTATTTTAGTGATTTATTAGAATTTTCAAGGGGAAATTGATGTTTACATTTTCAATTTTCACAAAAAGAATAAAACACTTTTATTTAAAAATAGTTTTCACATGCCATATTAAAACCACACATCACTTTCCAGTAAAAACACTACACATGAAAGTGATAAAGTAGTTACACTGGAAGGAAAAAAAAAGAAAATATACATACAAGAAACACATTCAACACTACAAGCACTAAAAAAAAGTAGACATAGGTGAATCCAGGAGATCAAGAATAATCCAGAAGACACCAATACACGAGACCTCATCCTTGTTCACATGTCACACACAATGAAATCCTAATGATCAAATGCTCGGCCATCCTTTCTCAGGCAGGCCGAGGGGAAATCCCATAGCAATGAACCCAAACATATCCTGCTACTATGGTCCACTGGTCAGTACCATAACCTACCAGTGCAAAAATCATTCTTAGAATATTCTCTCAGTATGCCAGGTTCCTATGTCTCATGTTTTTAAAAGAAGGGGGTGGGCCAAACGATGCCATCCGAGCATCCAATCACAATATATATAACAATAAAGCATAACATGCATCACCCTGAGCCACTCCATGGGGAAACCTCTTACCTTTAAACCATTCGAGCACTCAGGAGCCTCTAAGTATGGGCCTCCCAAATAATCAATCGCAACTAAGGCAAGAGAGTTATCCAAGGAGGGTTTTCATCAAAAAAATTTCATCAAAAAAATTTCACCATTTTCCATAAAGTGACAAACGAGAATTTAAACACATTTCACAAATCACCACTTTAAAAGGAACTAAATTCTTTTTCCCAAAAGGGGAAAAACCACCACTTTCTCTTCCACAACCATAAAAAAAATCTAATTTCCTTATAAGACCAAAACCAGTTTGAAACCATTTGAGGAGCCCCAAAATACTACTTCACAATCTGCCAATATTTTTATAAAACCAAACCAAACCATTTTATTTTTTTCCAAATAAACCGTAAGAGCCAACCAGAAAATTTATCAACGACACATGAAACATTTACTAAAATAGTTTCCATTTAAGACTCAACCAGGTGAAAACAAAATTTTCATGCCATGAAATTATTTAAATTGATAACCCAGGTGTGAAATTAATAAAACATTTAATCGAACAAATGGCGTGTGAAATTATAACAAAACAACAACATTTTTCACACAACAATAATTTAAATATCAATTCGCACACCAAAAAAATTAGCAAAAAATTGAACAAAAATAATTAGTACAATTGTAGGATGAAAACAACAAGAAATAGATGAAATTAAATCATAAAGGCAAGAACATTGAGAATCCTACCTCAAAACCAAAGTGCGATGACAATGCAAACTCAGAACTGGTGCGAGATCTCGTTCTCACCTTATCCGCATGCTCTAGAAAATGAACCCAACCTAACGCTACCAAAGAAAACCCAAAAATGAATGAAGTCTCTAACCAAAACAAAGGAAAAAACAAGAATAAAATAAAATAACCAGAATGGTATACCAATTGGGGTTGCAAATGGAGACAGTCCGCCGAAGGGTTGGTCAGGGAAATGTCGGAAGGAAATTTGGTAGGGGCAACACCGGCAGGGTGCTAGTGTCGAAACGGGGCAACACCGGAAGGGCAGTTGTTGTGACCACTGGTAGGCCACTGAGGTTGTGCATGCTAGATAGGAGGTCACCACGAGAGGAGGAGGTGGGTTAACCGGGTTTGCGGCTAGCTAGGATAGAGCTAGTAGGGAGGAGGTGCTACTGGCTGGAGGAGGGATAGCTGGGGGATTCGCGACCGGAGGTGGGTGCGGTTGGGTGGAGCGTGCTGGGCATGAGGTGAGCGGGGCCAACTGGGATACTGCAAGGAGGTTGAGGGCCGGTCAGCTGGAGCATGGAGGTCCGAGGAGGCTGGGAGGCGGCTAGCCAGTTGGGAAAAAAGGTGCTGGGAAGCAAGGGTTTGAGGGCTGCAAAGGGGTTGCTGGGTGAGTCCAGAGCAGGGGAGAGCTGCTGTTGCGGACAGTCGGCTAGGCAGGGAGGGTGCGCCACTGGAGGAGTGCGGCCGGGGTGAAGAGTAGAAGGTGGAGACGAGGTCTGCTTTAAGGGAGGGAGCCAGCACCGGAATGGGTAGGAGAAGGAGGCTGCGTGCGCCGGAGTTGCAGTGAGGGAGGATGGTTCACCACACTAGTTGGGAGGAAGGAGGCGACGAGCCTAGGAGGGGGAAAACGTGGGGAGTTAGGGTTCTGTCAATTTTTTTTGTTTTTTTTCTTTTCCCCTTAAAAAAACACCCTATAACAACTAATAAAAAATGATAGAAAATAAAATAATAATAATAATAATAATAATAATAATACATAATAATAAAAGGAATGATAATAATAATAATAACAATAAGAAGAAGAATAATAATAATAATAATAATAATAATCATCATCATCATCATAATGATAAAATAAAAATAATCAAGGTATTTTTATCATTTAAAAAATAATAAAATTATTAACAATAAAAATTTTAAATGACACAATTAATGTTTGTTTTAATTACAAAAAAATATTTATTTTCATTTTTCGAGAATGGATGGTCACACAGTTGCCGGGGTGAAGCCGCACGACATTCAAATTTGTGCTCTACTCGTGCGACCGACGATGTCAACACCAAAAAAACACACTTTTTAACATAACTCAGAATTTTCATCGAGGTCTCACCCTGGAACCCAGCAAAAAAATTTTAAAGACAAAGAAATAATAAAATAAAATAAACGCACGGGTTGAGGTGTGACAATTCTCTCCACCATAACGCTTTCCACCCCCGGAAATCCACAACACTTTCAGCCAATTGATCAACATCTAAATATTTCACATAAACACGATCCAAACTTTTAATCTGAGGAAATTTTATCGACCACCAACGGGACTCAACTTCATCACTTGAAATAGATCACCAGCAAAGGGGAGTCCTGAATGAGCTCCCCACCATAATAACTCAACTAGCATCTAATAACCGCTTAAGAGAAAACCCAAAGAGACTCACGGTGGGTCTCTCCACCATAAAGAATCAACCTATACACATCTGAATGGAAAAACTGACTTAGGCCTGAACCGGGCCTTACTCAAGCTAGAAATAATATAGCAAGAACATTCAAACCACTAAATCCCATCTGAAAGGGATAAGATCTGAAATTAAAACTCCACATGAACTAAAAACCCTAACACCATGGGCAGAGAGGGAGGGCCCAAGGATTGGATCAATGAAACTACAAGAGACAACTACTTACGACTCATCACTTCAGGATGGACACAAACCAAATCCACAACAGATTCACATGGGTGGTCCACGCCAGGACACCGATCACCAACTCACATCCAAAAAGGTACAATTACTAATGTTGCCTGAGGGATAAGTCCATAGTGCTCTTTTTGAAAAGAGGAAATTTACAACGACAGGGAAACCACAACAGAAACGCTAAAACCATCTCACCGCATGATAGAGTCACAACCTTAACCAAGATCCTTAAAATTATATGAGGTTCCTGACTACGTGTCAACTTCACTCCGAGGCCTTTTGGCTGGAGCTCTGATGGATGAAGCATATCTTACCTCGTAGTCAGGTTCTGATAATCCCAATATGAAACATACATCTTTTGATCTGACAGAATAAAGAACAGAATTTTTGAAATGAAAGCCATGCTGGCATTGAAAACCGGAGTTCATCAAAATACCCATGACATTCCCATACATTTCAAAACCCAAAACAACATCTATAAAACTTCCACGAAAAAGATCCCTTACAATAAAAGGAAACTTACACAAGAAACTTTAAACAAAAATCCAACAACATGTCACTTCTAAGAACTTCCTCTATGACGATTTCTAGCAAAGCCATGACAAAATCATTGTAAGTGACCCAAAAGTCCGTAAGAATGAATAGGGTTAGGTGTACTTGGGCATGACGACCTCTTGTGACCCAGCTTTCCACACTGATAACACAGAAGGATCTCTCACTCCAAAGAGGTTGATGAAAGATCCTGAGGCCTTTTGATTCCACAACTTGCTCCATCCACTCCCAATTTATTCCTCATCTCCTTTCCAGAATCTTCACCACTACTTATGGGGATTTAAGGAGGGAGGACTACTTCGAGCACTCCCACCATCACAACTTCGACATGAAAAGATTGTATCATCACATCGTCAAAAGAAGTTAGGTTGGACTTTGACACCTTCGAATGTAGATTGGGATGAAGACCTGCCTCGAAACGTCGAGCCTTCATGGAGTCATCTATAGAATACCCGAAATCATAAAGGAGTAGCTCCACAAAGCACTGGAAATGTTCCAACACAGATATGTCTCCCTGTTGCAGATAACACATCTCCATCCTCTTTATCACCTTTTCTTCTTCAGAGAAATACTGTCGAATGAACAAAGCCTTGAAAAAAATCCCAGGAAAGCTCTTGACATGGCTTGTTCCAAGACACCGACTTCCACCACATCCACGGTGAACCTTCAAGCATGAAGGTAGCAAAATTAACCTTCAACAACTCGGGAAACTCAATGAGGATAAATTCTATTTCAATCCTCCACATCCACTCCTTCTACACAAAAGGGTTTGCTTAACCATAAAAGAGAGGTGGATATAGCATCCAAAACTAAAGCATAAAATCCTTAGGTTGATCAACCGCACTATAATAACCCATCGAATCTTCAAGGGGACAACCGCTAGACAAGAAAAGTCAAGAACCCAATCAAGGCCAACTCAATAAATAAAATCCTCAAAATGAAATACCACATGGATGAAAATATATAAACAAAAGAAAAAAATATATCATAACATCAAAAATTTTCTTTTTGAAAACATTTTTAATTTAAAACAAGATTCGTGGGTTAAACCCTTACCATTGATATTCTTTAGAGTCTCACTCACATGCATGTTTCTGTGCCACCATGGGAATCCACCCACCATACCAGACATCCATTCATATTTCAATATACCACCATACATGTGAGCACCCCAAGGAACACCGAGGCAAAAAAAAAACAACTTAATTTTCTAAAAACAAATCATTCATCCCATTTCATTTAAAACAATCCCCAAATTAAACATGTCATTTCAAACAACCATTTTTCAAAACAATTTTTTTTTTCAGATTCAAACCACTTTCAGAAGTCATAGGAGACCCAAAACATCTCAAAAAGGGAATTAGTGTTAGTGGGTGACTTGACCATATGGTTGGCGGCCATATGCCAAACACATCACTGACACAGAGAGCCTTTCAGGACCATGCCCCTAGCTCCACATGGATTTCCAGGCTGTGCAGGCTCACAATGACTATTAGTCTAACTCCCTTTGTCGTATCCTAATCAAAAAATATTCCATAAAAACCCAAAGAAACTAATTAAACTAGACTTCCCATGGAAACTCAAGGATTATAACGAGTAAGAGTTCGCGACGCTCTTCCCGCACCTACCCCTCGAGTCCTGATAATCCTACTCCATTTACCTTGACATCCCAAATAACAAAGGTCACTCTAAAAAGTGAGGTTTTCTAAGAGCTGACCTCATCTGATACCATTTTTTCATGAACCAACCCAGGTCGACCCTAAGCTAGTCACCTGAGCCGATCCGCAACAAGGTCCAAGAGGCATTCCCAATCCTCCCAGGCTGAAGATAATCACCAGGGAATCGATTGAGATGATGGGAATGACTTCACCCAGTATAAATAAATAAAAATAGAGGAAATAATAAAGTGTAATACAGAATAAATAAACCAAACAAACAACTACACAAGAGTTAAAGAAGATAAAACTAACCAAACTCGAGGTCCGAATTAACTCCGTGTGACCCCACATGTCACTCCTCGACTCAATGATCAATAATTGCCCAAGGCAAGCACATCCAAGCTAGAGCCTGCACAAACACTAAAAATATGGAAGAACTATATGCGTGAGTATTAAAAATGAGTAGGCTAGCCCGATATCTATTCCTAATGCACTTCTTTTAAAATAAAAGAAACATCCATTTTCAAGTTTGAACTACAATGTATAAAAATATGGTTTTCTATATGTTACTCAAAAACAAATTATGAGTCATTTCCCTATTTCATTTATCAAAAACCCAATTCATTCTTTTACTGAGTCATTAGAATTTTCAAAGGGAAAGTGATGTTTACATTTTCAATTTTCACAAAAAGAATAAAACACTTTTATTTGAAAATAGTTTTCACATGCCATATTAAAACCACACATCAATTTCCAGTAAAAACACCACACATGAAAGCGCTAGAATAGTTACATAGTAAGGGAAATGAAAAGAAAATATACATACAAGAAACAAATTCAACACTGCAAGCACTAAGAATGAGTAGACATAGGTGAACCCATAAGATGAAGAATAATCCAGAATACAACAATACATGAGACCTCATCGTTGCTGACATGTCACACATGATGAAATCAAAACCCTCAAATGATTGACCATCCTTTCTCAGGTAGGCTGAGGGAAAATCCCATAGTAATGAACCCAATAATATTCTCCTACTATGGGCCACTGGTTAGTACGATAACCTACAAGTGCGACAATCATTCTTAGAATATTCTCTCAGTATGCCAGGTTTCTATGTCTCATGTTTTTAAAAAAAGAGGGTGGGACAACTAATGCCATCCAAAAATCCAATCACAATATATATAATAATAAAGCACAATAGGAATCACCCTGATCCACTCCATGGGGCAACCTCTTACCTTTAAACCATTCAAGCACTTGGGAGCCTCTAAGCATAGACCTCCCAAACAATCAGTTGCAACCAAGGTAAGAGAGTCATCCTAGGAGGGTTTTCATAAAAAAAATTCATTATTTTCTATAAAGTGTGAAATGGGCATTTAATCACATTTCACAAATCACCACTTTAAAAAGAACCAAATTCTTTTTATAAAAAGGGGGCAAAACTACAACTTTCTCTTCCAAAACCATAAAAAAATCTAATTTCCTTATAAGACCAAAACCAATTTGAAAGAATTTGAGGATCCCCAAAATACTACTTCACAAGTTGCCAATATTTTTATAAAACCAAACCACAACATTTTATTTTTTCCAAATAAACCATAAGATCCAACCAGAAAATTTATCAGCGACACATGCAACATTTAATAAAATAGTTTCCATTTAAGAATCAACCAGGTGAAAACACAATTTTAATTCCACAAAATTATTTAAATTGATAACCCATGTTTGAAATTAATAAAACATTTAATCAAACAAATGGTGTGTGCAAACATAAAAAAATGACAACATTTTGTACACAACAATATTTTAACTATAAATTCGCACACCAAATAAATTAGAAAAAAATTGCACATCGATACTTAGTACAATTATAGGATGAATAAAACAATAAAAAAATGAAATTAAATCATAAAGGCAAGAACATTGATAAACCTACCTCAAAACCGAAGTGCAACGATAATGAAAACTCAGAACTGGTGTGAGATCTCGTTCGCACCTCAACCGCAAGCTCCAGAAACCGAATCCAACCCAACGATACCAAATTGAACCAAGAAATGAATGTAATCTCTAACCGAAATGAAGTAAAAAACAAGAATAAAATAAAATAAGTAGAATGGTATACTGACAGGGGTTTCAAATGGAGATATATTTTCAGAGGGCTGGTCGGGGAAACGCTGACAAGTCGAGTTGGTTGGGGCAACGCCGATAGGGTTCAGGCGTCCAAACGGGGCAACTCCATAAGGGTGGTTTTTGTGCACATGGGTAGGTTGCTGGGGTTGTGCGCACCGAACATGAGGTAACCAAGATAGGAGGAGGTGGGTCAACTGGGTTTGTGGCTAGCCGGAATAGAGCTGGTAGTGAGGAGGTGCTGATGGCCAGAGGAGGGCTAGCCGGGGGGTTTGCGGCTGGAGGTGGGTGCGGATGGGTGTGGTGCGTAGGGTAGGAGGCGAGTGGGGGTGATGGGGTCACTGCAAGGAGGCCAAGGGCTGGTCGGATGGAGCAGGGAGGTCTAAGGAGGCTAGGAGGTGGCTAGATAGCTGGGAAAAAAGGTGCTGGGAAGCAAGGGTTTGAGGGTTGCAGAGGGGTTGTTGGTCGAGGCTGGAGCGGGGGACAACCGCTGCTGTGGATAGTCGGCTGGGAGGGGAGGGCGTACCGCTGGAGGAGTGCGGCCGAGGTGATGAGTATAAGGTGTAGATGGGGGATGCTTCAAGGGAGTGAGCCGATGCCGAAATGGGTAGGAGAAGGAGGCTACATGCACCAGGGTTGCAGCGAGGGAGCTTGGTTTTCCTCACTAGGAGGGAGGAAGGAGGTGACGCACCTAGGAGGGGAAAACGTGGGGAGTTAGGGTTCTGCCAATTTTTTTTTGTTTTTTTGTTTTCCCCTTAAAAAACACCCTAAAACAACTAATAAAAAAAGGATAGAAAATAAAATAGTAATAATAATATACATAATAATAATAATAATAATGAGAATTATAATAATAATAATAAGAAGAAGAATAATTATAATAATAATAATCATCATAATGATGAAATAAAAATAATCAAGGTTTTCGTATCGTTTTAAAAACAATAAAATTCTTAACAATAAAAGTTTTAAATGATGTAATTAATGTTTGTTTTAATTACAAAAAAATATTTATTTTCATTTTCCAAGAATGGACGGTCGCAAAGTTTCCAGGGCGAAGCCACGTGGCATCCAAATTCGCGCTCTTCCCATGCGCCCGACGACGCCAACAAAAAAAATACACTTTTTAACATAACTTAGAAATTTTGTCTAGGACTCACCCCAGACCCAAAAAAAATATTTAAAGCCAAAGAAATAATAAAATAAAATAAATGCATGGGGCGAGGTGTGACACACACACCAAAGGAATCGATCATGCACAAAATATCCTCTCATAACAATCCTTGATCTCCACTAGTTACTCAGCAAAAGTCTCTCCATCCTCAATGTTCAACTCTCCCTAATCGATAACACGTGATGGGTTATACACGTACCTCCTCAGTTGTGATACGTGAAAGACTTCATGTACCCAATCTAACTATGGAGGTAGATATAAGTGGTATTCCACCTTGCCAACTCTATTTAGGATCATAAAAGGGCTGATGAACCTCATAGATAACTTTTCACCCCAGCCAAATCATCGTAATACACATTGAGGTGAAACCCGTAAGAACACATGACATCCTTCCTTGAGCTCCAAAGGCCTCTATCGTCTATCAGCATAAGACTTATGATGTCTTTGTGTAGTCTTCATCCACTCTTGGATGATATTCACCTTTTCTATTGTAGCTCGCACCAACTTCGGGCCCATGAGTGTTGACTATCCTAGGCCATTCCAACAAAGTGGTGGCCTATAGGGTCACCTATACAAATCCTAAAATGATTCCATACCAATGGTATAATGGTATCTATTTTTGTACCTAAAATCCAACAGTGGTAGGCGATCCTTCCAACTATGACCAAAGTCTAACATGAAATATCACAACACATCCTATAGAACCTAAATGGTTCTCTCTGTCTGGTCGTC
This sequence comes from Viscum album, assembly GCA_963277665.1. NCBI lineage: Eukaryota > Viridiplantae > Streptophyta > Magnoliopsida > Santalales > Viscaceae > Viscum > Viscum album. Next base: position 1,271,458,721 of record OY728125.1, on the reverse strand, counting down.
CGTGTATGGGTGAAATGTTATGATCAAGAATAACTGGATCCCAAATGCCTCCTATAATCCCTTCCACAACTAGGATGTAAAGCGAGCATTGTGATCTAAAACAATCATCGATGGAAATCCATGGAGTCAAACTATCTTCTACATGTAGAGGCATCCCAAGCTCTCTACTGAACTCTGCTCTCGTATAGTTAGGAAGTGGGCTGACTTGGTGAGTCAGTCAACGATCACCAAAATGGAATTGTGTTCCCTGGAAATATGTGGTAATACCATCACAAATTACATAGATATACCATCCCAATTCCATTTTGGAACCTCAAGGGGTTAAGCTAAACCTGCTGGAACCTGATGCTCAACCTTCACTTGCTACCAAGTAAGGCATCGAGAGATAAAATCTATAACCCCTTTCTTTATCCTTGGACCCCAAAACTGATGTCAGAGGTCCTGATACATATTTTACACACATGGATGTACCTCTAAAGGGGATGTATGAAACTCCCTCAAAACCTCCTCCCACAATGTCACTGGTATTACTGTGTCCTCTTAAAAGGACAGTGTACTCCCCACCTTTTGAATAACCATCAGGAGAATGCCCTATAGACATCTATACACATAAGGTCTCATAGTCAGAATCCCTAAGTTGTGCCTCCCTAAATCACTGTAAGAGTGGAGGGGTAAAAACCATCGACTGGAGGTAAGCTACCCCATCTAAATCTACAAAGGATGACTGCAATGAGGCCAATTTCTCTAATTCCTAATTCAGAAACTATGAACTATATCTCTTATTGAGATCATCTTCTACCATGTTCCCCTTTCTAGGATTATAGACAATCTCAAATTCATAGTCCTAAAGGAACTCTATCCATTGCCTATGAATCAAGTTGAGATCCTTTTGAGAGAAGAAATAATAAAGAATTTTTTTACCAGATTAGATGATAAACTGATAGCCCATCAAGTAGTGTTACAAAATCTTCAAAGTGAAGACTACTGCTGCTAAATCAAGACTGTGGGTCACCTAGTTCTGCTCATGTGGTCTCAAATGACATGAACCATAGGAAATCACTACTCACTTCTACATGAAGAAACAACCAAGTAGAGTTCCTAATTCATCGCAAAACACTACATACTCAGCACCCTCCTCTGGTAATATCAAGACTAGAGTTCTCTTCAAACTCTGCCTCAACTACTGAAAATCCTACTGTCACTTTTCTATCCACATGAAAGGATTCTCATTTCGAGTCAAATCTATCATGGGTGATAATATCCTGAAGAAATTAGGTATGAATCTCTAATAATAGCCTACCAACCCAAGGAATATCCACACCTCCATCATGCTCTTAAGTGGATCCCATGCTAACATTGCCTCAACCTTGGATGGGTCCATTTCCACTCCATATACTAAGATAACATGTTCCAGAAAGTGGACCACCTGAATCCAAAACTAGAACTTCAAGAGTTTCCCATAAATTTGATGCTCTTGGAGAACGTACAAAACTATCCTTAAGTATATCATGTGCTCATCCTTGGATGCAAAGTTCACAAGGATGTCATCGATGAAGACTAAAATGAACCGTTCTAAGTAAGGCTAAAAGATCCAATTCATGACTCTCATGAACACTGATGGGGATTTCATCATTCCAAATGGAATTACCAAGTACTCATAGTTACCATAACGACATTTGAATGCCATATTTGGTATATCCTCATCCCATACTCATAGTTGGTGATAACTTGATCTGTGGTCAACTTTCAAGAACCACCATATCCCTCTCAACTGATCAAATTGGTCATCAATACTTGGTAGTGTATACTTGTTCTTTAAGGTCACCTGGTTCAGGCATCAGTAGTCCACACACAACCTCAAGATCCCATCTTTCTTTTTGGAAAACAAAACTGGGGCTTCCCAAGGTGAAACACTGGGTCTCATGAACCCCTTCCTCTACAAGTCATCTTACTAGACCCTAAACGTGTGAATATCTATGGGATTCATCCAATAAAATGGTGTAGATATCAGTGTCTTCCCCTACCGTCACATGAATAGAACCACCTCTCTCTAGGATGACTGGACGCACCCTGTGAGACCTGAACTGTCCTCTATCCTAGGACCTCCTCTTGAAACGTCTCCCACATCCAAATCCTTGAGAATGACATCAGATTCCTACTGGTGAGGTCTCTACTCCTGGTTTCCCACTGCTAACTATCATGGGATGTATCTTCACTGGAAATAAGCTTTCAACCACTAAAGCTCGCTCAATCACCCCAACATAATTAGGAATTCACAGAGGGATAACACTAGATAATATGTATCTATGAATATATCTATAAAAGGTCTTATCCCTGAAGAAATGGTCTCAAAACATATCCATTGAGTACATGGAAATGTTAGTGAACCTCGATGAATAATCATACACTGACATGCTACCCTAATGGAGCCGAAGAAGCTCCTGAATATGCACATCCCTCATCATAACTAGTGAGAACTACTCTATGAATAGGTTCTGAAACATTATCCATCAAAGATTCTCCTTGTCATAAGTCTGGATAACCAAACTCCACCATCTTCCTGCTGATCCATGTATAAGGCTTGCCACCAAGACCACCATCTGATCTTCTAGTGTTCTAACTAGATGAAAAACTCAGGTCACCGCCTAAATCCAGTCCTCAAACACCTATGGGTTGGGCTCAACTTAGAACCTGGGGGGTCTCTATTTCTAAAACTCATGAAGCACGCTCAACCTGTGCTCCCCATCCATTGGTATTGCGGGTACCACATTCTGCTCTACAGGTGGAAGTATGGATGGTGCACCACCTAGAGGTAAAATTTAGTGACTGGTCCCTGTATTGAATACTCACCACTAAGGGGTCATCCTTGTGATCAAGCTATTAAATACTAGCTTGTATATGTCATAGAGGCATCCTGAAACAAATAATATGTACCACAGTCAATGAGTACATCTAGAGAGATGACTTAAGAAGGACATGGAAACCATAACCCATTCCTATATGATGCATGTACCATTATTTTTCCTACAACCAGTATTATGATATACAGAGTCTAAAATAAGGTTATCAGAGTCTTAGTGTATAGATACATCAGCCTTCGCACCAACGCTGGAGTCCTTGGCCTGAATCCAAAATCAAAACACTTAAAATTTTTTCTCCAAACCAATCTCAGAGACTCTTGGTTCTAAATTAGAACTGACCTTAATATGATACCACTCTATCATGACCCATCTCAGTGGGTCCCATTCTATGAATTCCCAAGCTCGCCTTCAATAGGTTAGGGGTTAGTGACTAGAACCAAGTAAGAATATCACTAACATGGGAGGCATTGCCTATATACCTGTACGCACACACATATATCCAAGCCCACAAAATACAGAAATGTAAAAACCATTAAGTAAACAATGCATATATACAACTATATCCCCCAAATAGAGTATGATATAAAGTAAGGTAATGTAAACAGGAAAAAATACAAGCCCAACACAAAGAGTCATCAACACAAGTCCAACCTGAAAGAAAAGTTACTGGGAATTCTATCTGAAATCTGCAGGAACACACCTCAGTTTGTCCAGTCTCACTAAGAACTGTCTAGTCCTGGTCTACATAGGACTTCACCAAAAGGTCGGTCATATGCACAAGACATGACACATGTGGGTAAACCTCATGTAGGGGTGAGTATAACAATACTCATTAGGACACCCTGAAACCACAAAAATACAATAAAGTAGAGTACAATTAGATCTAAACAGGTATATGTCTACAACATATATAATAATAATAATATCCAGATATACTCAATCCAAGAAACAAAGTCTAGAGGTAATTCACAATCACCGTATACTAACACTAGAAATTCAGCTCGAAGATTCCACAAAGCATTCATTTGGGAGAACACACTCCTGAGTCCAATAACACTAATGATGTCCATATGAGAAGTACTACTCATCAGGTCTTTCCATGAGAAAGATACTTTGATAGTCCGAAGAGAATATGATAAAATAGATGAGAATCACAACTAGGGTCATGGGGTGATACCAACAACTCAATCCGTATTAAAATTCTAAGTATAAGATCAGTGCCTGAATAGTGTTGCTCATGTCGATACTAATAACCCCACTTAGGGCATGAAGAATTAATAGAGGATCCCACACCGGGCCTCTCAAGGGATTCCAAAAACCCTATCCAGGAAGTCTTGCTGAAGGGATCATAGTCCTTGGAGTAGAAAATGATCCATAACAACCTTTAGGGAAACAATAAAGGGAAGGAACCCTGAAGAAACATGTCCAAGATATGGAGGAAAAAATAATCAATCCATGTAGGAAGGGGTACATGATGTGTAGTAGGGTCACACATCATGTCCCTTAATCTCAGGTACTACCCATGTACAATAGACCATTTCATTTAAACCATGTCATGTAGAAAAGGGGTACACGATGTGTAAGAAAGGTCACATGCCATGTCCTTTCATCCAAGGTCTGCCTGTGTACCCTGATCGTGTGCCAACACACGACGTCAACCCGTGTCTCTCTACCCGTGTACCAGTATACTTGGTAGCCCATGTAGCTAGTCCAGGACAAGCTGTGTTGGGGAGTACAGGATGTGTATACCACCCGTGTACTCTATCCCATGTTTATGTACTTCCCATATACATGCCGATTTGTTCAACTGGGGACTACACACTGTGTAGTCAGAGACTACACGCTGTGTGTATTGAGTTTTCCACAAACCCGTCTTCTTCATATTTCTCATGTTTTCGATCACCCATATTCTGTTCCAATGATCCTTTCACCTCAAAACTCTAGACCCCAAATCACCCGTTCACCCTAACACCAAATTGATGGGATTCAGTCCTTCAATCAACTCGAAAAATGTGATCGTAGTCATTGTTTATTTATGCTGAAGAATGCAAATTTGTCACCCACAATCATTTGATCCATTTCCATGCCAACTTCCATAACTCTTTCGAGTCGTCCCAATTCCAAATCTATGGTTTCAGATCATTGTTTCAAGAATATAAGGCACAATGATCAATTGTTCACAAAGGGTTTCAAATACAGGGAAGAACGAAGAACACATTATAAAGAACACTGAAATCCGGGGAGAAAAGTACAATCAAATTCAGAGGGATGAACCTTGATTGATGTTCATGTAGATATTGGTTATTCACCATTATAATGATAAATGAATCAATCAACAGTTCTAATCAAAAATATTTAATCATCACGATAAACCCACATAATAATCACATCCCGCAAATACGATTGAACTGTAGGATAATCTGTTCGTGGATTAGTCCACATTCATCATAGGAATCAATAATGGGATAGAAAATCAAAATAACACATCCTGTAACACCCCAAGATTTCATAGTGTGTTATTTCTTCAAAATAATTCAATAACATGCACTACACGCAACACCGAGTTCAAGCGCACCATGACTCACCAAACAAGCCGTTCAAAAAAAGGTTATGAATAGTATTAACTAAATTTTAAACTTTATATAATCCTTATAATTTTAGAATCCATATTATGAGTTTCTTAGATATAATGCAAGAACAAATTCATTTTCAGTATTGCACTTTTATCAACTATAATAGTGAACCCTTTTTAAATACTATATTTTAAACTTTTTGACTAAATGGGGACATCAAAAATTTAAAATGAAACATCCCAAGCTTCTATGGTACGCTTATCTTTGAATAATGTGATAGCGTATGTTGTACGCAACACCGAGTTCTAACAACCAATTAAACTAGCCGTTATGAATAGTAATAACTACTTTTTGAAATTATATATATTTTATATTTCAAAATGGACTTCATTTTTGGATTTAGAATATCAAAATTAGCCTAGGGTGAAATTTTGGTACTTTTCGGATAACTTTTATATTTTGATGAATAGTGAAAATTACTAAATTTTAATTAAAAAAAACCTTTTTAATCAAAATAATTAATATTGATAAATTATGAATTTGAGTGGTTTTAAAGTATATTTAGAATATATTTTTACCATTTAATATAATGTTGGTCATTGGACATAATTTTACAATTAAACCGAACATAAACAAGTGTCAATCTTTTGATAGTTATTATCTCTTAAAAACACGCTTTTTGTTTTGATAGCGGGAATTAATTTTAAATTAATTTCTGCCACTTCTGTGTTTTGAATTTAGGAAAATGGATTCCATATTTGGAATCAGGATGTTCAAATTGTGTAAATAGGTAACTTTTATTTTTAGACATTTTGAATAGTTACTGTGGTAAATATTTTATTTACCATGGTTAAAGGGTAAATCCGGTAAATAAGGGTTAAAAAATAATATTATAATAATACAAAATTACCCTAAAACGTGTCCTAACCTTATTGGTGGACACATACCCGACCATGAGCATCCTTGGGTCAATTTGGGGACCCCTTGGAGCCACTTGTATGTGGTAGGGACACTTTACATTAATAAAGTTAAAATAAAAATAAAAATGGCATAAGCTTACATCTTTTAGAAGAACAATTTTTACATAGGGTTATACATGTTGGATTTTAGATTATAAATATTCATTAGAAATCTAAAAAGATTTCCTACATAATGAAATTTTATTTATAATTTTTAGACATTAAATATTTTATTTTATTTATGACACAATGATGATGAAGTAATTACTATAATAGTGAACAATTAAAATAATTGATATTATAAATACCCAAATAAATATAATATGAAACTTTTAATGAATTAAACTAATTTTCTAGGATAATATGATATATTAGGATTGATTTAATTGACTTTGTTCGAAGTAATCGATCTGTTATGAGTTTCACAAAAATCAACTATTGAATAGTGTCAAAATTGACATAAAAGAGTTCTTAAAACAAATATTATATTATTAATTGATATTAAATTCCTAAAAATCTAAGGTTCGGCCAAGAAACTTATATCATGATAGGTTCATCATTAAAGTACCACTTGGGGGTCGCTTGTATGTATATGGTAAGTTTATTAACCATATAATATAAAAATACAAAGAGACATTGTAAAAGTGAAACTAATTAACTTAGAGTTAATACTTAAAGATAAGGTTAATATAAGTACCCAAACCTGTCTAAATTATATTGGTTGAGTTGTTTTCGACCCATCACCACCTTAACCTTTGAATAGTCAACTTTGGAGCCATTGGAAACCGAATATGAATTTATTATAAACTAATATCTCTAGCTTTTCCAAAGGTGCCCCTCACCCCTCTTATAAAAGGGCACTCCTCCTTCTCATTTCTTCACACCTCTCAAGCCACTTGGCTCGTCCAAACTCTGCCCAACTAAGCTCCCCACATCCCTCTCCTCCTCCTTGAAGCTTCCCCTTAGGCAGAAAGCATTTCAAGAAGTCCTTTGGTTCCAACCAAAGTGAGTTACCTAAATTAAAGGTAACGTTTTCTCTTAAATTATTTTCATTTATTTTGCTTCTTCAACCCCCAAACTCTTTTTATTTCCTTTCTTTTGTAACAACACCAGTATCCTAAATATACTAGGATGTTGTTATAAGAAGTATTCAAACTACACATACACACAACTCCATCTAATGGATGATGAACATAATGTTTCTGTGGATGGCAAACTAACGCCTCACGAAACGATGATTGTTCAAATACATCTTACCGCCTCTCGTGGTGGCCATTATGATGGAACTGTAATTAAATATGATATTAATGATATATATTTTATATATAAGCTTCTGTAATTACATTTTATTTCATACCATTATTCGTTTCATGTTGTATATACATACGATAATTTCATTTGAGGAAGTGCGGACTACCGCCCCCTTAAAATGATATGACTCGTTCATACCACACATGGAACGTATAAAGGATGGTGTTAATGAACTTAAGTAACATATATAAAATATTATATTATACTGGAATAGTAATATACCTATGTATCATTTGGATTCGATTCTTTTAAAAATAAAAAATTAAATGGAAGTAGCGTTCGTGCGTACGTACGGACTACCGTCTCCACGAACGCGATGAGATTCATTCTCCATCGTATCCATTCAAGTATAATTATCATTTAATGATTTAAAAATGATGTTTAAGGACTTGATATCATTCTGGATATGAATAAGATACAACAAACATGACTTATGTAACAAAACATATAAAGAAAATGAGTAAGTTAACACCCGAAACGGCGATAATACTAAGATATTATTATCAAATCAATATTAAAAGATCATATATGATATCATATTAATGTATATGATTCTTGTATAATTTAGTAACAATTATTTCACTATTATACAGGAGGTTAACCTACCCCAACCAAGGAAAAGTACAAGGTAAGGGTTTTCTTATCTCACTTTTAATTCCGTGAGAATTCCATTGATCACCACTTAATTATTGCATGTGGTGTATGTGTACTGCCCATGATCGTATTCATTGTGTAATATACTTTAATTTATGGGTATTTACATCATCATGGTATGATACTTCTTTCATGGGTGTATGTTTCGTAAGTTACCTAATCGATAAGGGAATTTGAGATTTCAATTTCCACTCATTTGGATTTACACATATTTCATTGATTATATTACCCCAAGATTATGTGTGGAATCACTATTCATTTGATTATGTCATAATTTCCACTCCCCTTCCTGTGGATATAAGTTTGATACACATAATCACTCCATTGGTAATTCTCAAGTCATTGATATGAATTTGATAAGAGTAATTTTAACTCATTCTCCATTTGTTGAGTTAAACATCCAATTCGTTGGTATTGTTTTTACAAGAATATGTGTGAATGTCCTTTGATTGTTTTACACTGAATATCCAATCATATTTAGTGTATTTATATTTGTCACACATAATTATGTCATTGATTTATCCTTAACCTAAGGATACAACCTTTATGAGAGATTTCATCTCAATTTACATTCCATTGAGACTTCTTTGATGATATACACCAAATCACTTTTATGTGGTGTATATATAATGTACTTTGACATAGTATATCATGATTCCATTTATTCTCATGATATTACAAAGTTTTTATCACCTCAATTATTTGTATTCAAGTGTCGCTTTTGGTAAGAATCTCTAACTAAAATACCATTTTTAAATGTTTTAAAGACTTATTCATCTAAACCTTTCTCATTAATGTCCATGTTTTAAAAATGGTTTAAAGGATTTATTTATATGGACATTAAAGTTTAGAAATCAAAACTCCTTTTAAAAAGTTTCAAAGTGGTATGGGACACTTTGATTCAAAAATCTACTTTTAAATGGCTTCTTGACAAATAGTGTGACTTTTAAATGTTTTCAAGAAAAGGGGGATATTTCTCTCAAATAGTTTTGATGATTATTTTCATCTATGTCAACATCCTTAATTATTATTGATTGAGGTTAATGTGATACAATACAACCTTCCATATTGTATCGAATGAGTTATGTTTGACTGTGGATGTGCTGTTTTTATACCATTCATGGTTTGTGGTAAAAGTATTGACATTTCGTATGCTAGTTTTAATATGAATGTTTATGTTACGTTTAAACATGTTCATATGAGGAATGCATTGGACTTAATAAGTGACGGGTGGAGCCCGCTATAGCTCCTCGATGCATCGGTAGGTCTCATGAGACAAACTAGTGTCTTGGCACAAGGCCTTGGCAAAATCTTATTTGTAGTCTTGGCACGAGGCCTTGGCTATGTGGTTATGATAGTCTGGCATTATGCATTCCATCATTATGAAAGTGGTTATTGATATTTCATGTGATCATTCGACTAGTAGAATATCCATGTGAGTAAGTAAATGGCATTATTTCATTTTACCTTTGCCATTTTATGCTGAAGTTCAAGTTTAAAAGGCTTTTTTTTAGTTATAAATTGCCTTAAGTGTTTATGCTTATTTATGAAAGCTTCTGCTATAATGTTATCCTTACTGAGCATCCGAGCTCACCCCTTTCAATGTTTTATTTTTTTTCCCAGGATTATGAAGAAGTAATTTATGAATGACCTGCAGGGATAGTATGAGGGGATATGAAGACAAGATATTTTTTTTATGATGTAATGTAAAAATTTATGGATGTATCTAGTTATTCCAAGGCTACTAAACTAATCGGTCTTTCGAGACTTGATCTTTCTCATGATCATGCCAATGTTATGTAATAATGCACCGACTCTGGGTAACTAGGGTCGGGGCGTTACAGTTGGTATCAGAGGAAGTTTAGTATAAACCTTGGTAGCTAGATTTAGATAAACTCTGATTAGAGCACGTAGACCTAAGATGAACTTTGAGGATTAGTATAAAAAAAAAACTTCCTAGAATTTTGGTATTGTAAAGATTTTGTGAGTTTTCCGAGCAATACATCCCTGTCTGGATACGAGCAGGTAGATGCGGCTCCGGCACAGATGTACCTAGGGGTAAAACCCGAAAACACCGCTTTGAGCTAGACTCGAACGGGAACTGGTGCACGACAACGGGCCTTGCTGCACTCTTGGTTACGACACTCCCGGGGGATATGCTTAGGATAGTTTACATTTTCTTTACAAACCGATTTAAGTAATATATACATAAGATGAGAGAAAATGACCTTGGTTAATCCTAATATGTTTCAAATTGAGAATATGGTGACATTTTAATCTCTAAATGATTTTACGACTACTATTACTCACACAATGCCTTCTGGTTTTAGTCAATGGCTGGATTCCAAGGAAGTCATAGTGACTTTGAGAATGATGTACAAGTTGGGAACAGTGGTGGCAATGAGCAACAAAATGGAATGTTGATAGGCGTAAAAGATATCGTCTTTATGCCAAATCAGTTTTCCAAAAATATGATCAACAACATATATATTAACCAACTCCCAGACTCAACAAGGAAGAGAAAGGTGATAAATGATAAGATCTCCAGCAATGGAGACCATGGAGAAAAGAAACCTCAATTTTCATCATGCAGGAATTGTGGAAAGAGACACCCAGGAAAGTGTCTCAATGGGACAACGAAATGTTTTACGTGCGGGAAGGAAGGACATAAAGTGAAGAATTGCCGAAGAAAAATGAAGAGTACTATGGAAGAAGATAAAAATGGTCCCAAGAGTCCATTTACAGTCATTTGTCGTAAATGTAGGGGACCTGGCCATTACCCGAGTGAATGTCCTATTTTATAGGATATTTTCTTGGTCAAAGAAGAAGCTATGTGGAAATAAATGGCTGGAGAAAAATTTAAAAAGTATTAGCACTCCTTGTTGATGGGTTTGCTTTGGAATAATTTTCTCTTGTATTTGTAACCCCGCAGTTTTCCATGTGAGAATGATATTTGAGGAAGAATTGTCTCTTCTCTTGTGGATATAGGTATAAATAACCATTTGGTTTATATGATCATTGGGGTTTGAGAAAATGATAAGTTATTATAATTTGGGATGAAAATACAAAGTATGATATAACATTTGTGGTTAAATTATGTTATTTTGAGGAATTTATCTCATTTTGGTAATATTATAAAAGATAGTTTTTGAAAAAGGACAACACGTAGACCGTGTGACAACCCATCGCGTCGGACAAAGCTGTGGGAATCGAACCCACAACCAAAGTGCGATTGGGATTTATCGTCTACCACTGGACTACGTGAAGTCCCTGGTTAGTATGACTATTTTTTTTGTTAAATGATTTTATTGATCAATAATAAGATGATTTGGGTTCTTATGTCTTATCAAATGAATACCCTTGGTATAGGAAAATGATTTGGTGATTAAGTGATAAATGTTATTTTGGAAGATATTCGTTTTGTTAGGAACACTATATGCCCAAGGAAAATAGAATACAATGAGGTTTCATTTTTAGAGTAATGGTGGATTTTTATCTACATTTTTATTGTTGATTTATAGTGATTTGGGTTATTTATGGAAATGATTAACCTATAACAGAGAATATGTGATGATGTTAATTACTTTTAAGTATGTAACTTTAAGAGTATTTGATGTCATTTGGAGATACAATGTAACATGGGAGACTACATAATCAAATTCTTCTATGTTTTGGGTTTCAATATTAGTTTGGATTATATTAAAGGATTTTTAAGGACAATTGGTTATTGAATGGTATCTATTTAACTTTGGGGTATTGTTGGTTTAATTTTAGAAATTAAGATTAGTGCATATTTATCTCAATGAATATCCTTTTGGGGGATCATTATATCATTCACTAACCATTTTGGTTTTGATTAATCTTCAAAGACAATGTAAATATATGGTTTATCCTGCATGGATCATGTGATTCTATAGAAGTTTATTCTAGCTCTTTCAGTGTGACCAAGTCTTCTTGAATACTCATCGTTTAAAAAAAAAATTGAGTTAGTGGTGGAAATTTATTAAAGAATGAAAATCTACTTAAAATTTAAGTATATCTCATAATGTTCTTAGTCAATATCATAAATGAATTCCTCTTCCTTATGTAATGTAACTTAAAAAAAAATGTTGTCCTAGATGGTACCTTAAATCATCACTAATTTATGGCTTTGGGATTGTTGACCTTTTCATAGCCATGTTCTCTACCACTCTCCATCAGATAATTGATGGTTAGATTTCTCCTCCATATCCATATTTTCCTACATGGAACCCTAGTATGTGTTATTTTCGGTAATCTTCATACTTTCCACTCTTTATTTTAAATAGAGGCCTCATTAATTCATTTTTCGATGTGGGATTTCAACTAAGATATTTTGAAATGTCAAAAATGTGTGATCCCAATACCCTATATTTTGTTGAACCGATGGTACTTCAAATCATCATAGATTGATGAGTTTAAGGACCTCAATTTTATACTTGTTTGTGATTGATGACCTCAACCACTACCTATAAATATTTACGTTTTTCTTCCAATTATATGTCTCTAATTGCCACCAATGTTCTCCTAATCGAGATCATAATTTGGTGGTGACCCTTTCATTTCTCTTTTCCTCATATTAAGACTAAATTTTAGTAAACCAATTTCCGATGTGGGTTTTCCCACAAATATATTTTCTATTTTCAACCTTTTATTTTCGAAGAACAATTTCAAATTGCGAGGACGCAATTTATTGAAGGAGGGGAGAATGTAACACCCCAAGATTTCATAGTGTGTTATTTCTTCAAAATAATTCAATAACATGCACTACACGCAACACCGAGTTCAAGCGCACCATGACTCACCAAACAAGCCGTTCAAAAAAAGGTTATGAATAGTATTAACTAAATTTTAAACTTTATATAATCCTTATAATTTTAGAATCCATATTATGAGTTTCTTAGATATAATGCAAGAATAAATTCATTTTCAGTATTGCACTTTTATCAACTATAATAGTGAACCCTTTTTAAATACTATATTTTAAACTTTTTGACTAAATGGGGACATCAAAAATTTAAAATGAAACATCCCAAGCTTCTACGGTACGCTTCTCTTTGAATAATGTGATAGCGTATGTTGTACGCAACACCGAGTTCTAACAACCAATTAAACTAGCCGTTATGAATAGTAATAACTACTTTTTGAAATTATATATATTTTATATTTCAAAATGGACTTCATTTTTGGATTCAGAATATCAAAATTAGCCTAGGGTGAAATTTTGGTACTTTTCGGATAACTTTTATATTTTGATGAATAGTGAAAATTACTAAATTTTAATTAAAAACAACTTTTTTAATCAAAATAATTAATATTGATAAATTATGAATTTGAGTGGTTTTAAAGTATATTTATAATATATTTTTACCATTTAATATAATGTTGGTCATTGGACATAATTTTACAATTAAACCGAACATAAACAAGTGTCAATCTTTTGATAGTTATTATCTCTTAAAAACACGTTTTTTGTTTTGACAGCGGGAATTAATTTTAAATTAATTTCTGCCACTTCTGTGTTTTGAATTTAGGAAAATGGATTCCATATTTGGAATCAGGATGTTCAAATTGTGTAAATAGGTAACTTTTATTTTTAGACATTTTGAATAGTTACTGTGGTAAATATTTTATTTACCATGGTTAAAGGGTAAATCCGGTAAATAAGGGTTAAAAAATAATATTATAATAATACAAAATTACCCTAAAACGTGTCCTAACTTTATTGGTGGACACATACCCGACCATGATCATCCTTGGGTCAATTTGGGGACCCCTTGGAGCCACTTGTATGTGGTAGGGACACTTTACATTAATAAAGTTAAAATAAAAATAAAAATGGCATAAGCTTACATCTTTTAGAAGAACAATTTTTACATAGGGTTATACATGTTGGATTTTAGATTATAAATATTCATTAGAAAGCTAAAAAGATTTCCTACATAATGAAATTTTATTTATAATTTTTATACATTAAATAACTTATTTTATTTATGACACAATGATGATGAAGTAATTACTATAATAGTGAACAATTAAAATAATTGATATTATAAATACCCAAATAAATATAATATGAAACTTTTAATGAATTAAACTAATTTTCTAGGATAATATGATATATTAGGATTGATTTAATTGACTTTGTTCGAAGTAATAAATCTGTTATGAGTTTCACAAAAATCAACTATTGAATAGTGTCAAAATTGACATAAAAGAGTTCTTAAAACAAATATTATATTATTAATTGATATTAAATTCATAAAAATCTAAGGTTCGGACAAGAAACTTATATCATGATAGTTTCATCATTAAAGTACCACTTGGGGGTCGTTTGTATGTATATGGTAAGTTTATTAACCATATAATATAAAAATACAAAGAGACATTGTAAAAGTGAAACTAATTAACTTAGAGTTAATACTTAAAGATAAGGTTAATATAAGAACCCAAACCTGTCTAAATTCTATTGGTTGAGTTGTTTTCGACCCATCACCACCTTAACCTTTGAATAGTCAACTTTGGAGCCATTGGAAACCGAATATGAATTTATTATAAACTAATATCTCTAGCTTTTCCAAAGGTGCCCCTCACCCCTCTTATAAAAGGGCACTCCTCCTTCTCATTTCTTCACACCTCTCAAGCCACTTGGCTCGTCCAAACTCTGCCCAACTAAGCTCCCCACATCCCTCTCCTCCTCCTTGAAGCTTCCTCTTAGGCAGAAAGCATTTCAAGAAGTCCTTTGGTTCCAACCAAAGTGAGTTACCTAAATTAAAGGTAACGTTTTCTCTTAAATTATTTTCATTTATTTTGCTTCTTCAACCCCCAAACTCTTTTTATTTCCTTTATTTTGTAACAACACCAGTATCCTAAATATACTAGGATGTTGTTATAAGAAGTATTCAAACTACACATACACACAACTCCATCTAATGGATGATGAACATAATGTTTCTGTGGATGGAAAACTAACGCCTCACGAAACGATGATTGTTCAAATACATCTTACCGCCTCTCATGGTGGCCATTATGATGGCACTGTAATTAAATATGATATTAATGATATATATTTTATATATAAGCTTCTGTAATTCCATTTTATTTCATACCATTATTCGTTTCATGTTGTATATACATACGATAATTTCATTTGAGGAAGTGCGGACTACCGCCCCCTTAAAATGATATGACTCGTTCATACCACACATGGAACGTATAAAGGATGGTGTTAATGAACTTAAGTAACATATATAAAATATTATATTATACTGGAATAGTAATATACCTATGTATCATTTGGATTCGATTCTTTTAAAAATAAAAAATTAAATGGAAGTAGCGTTCGTGCGTACGTACGGACTACCGTCTCCACGAACGCGATGAGATTCATTCTCCATCGTATCCATTCAAGTATAATTATCATTTAATGATTTAAAAATGATGTTTAAGGACTTGATATCATTCTGGATATGAATAAGATACAACAAACATGACTTATGTAACAAAACATATAAAGAAAATGAGTAAGTTAACACCCGAAACGGCGATAATACTAAGATATTATTATCAAATCAATATTAAAAGATCATATATGATATCATATTAATGTATATGATTCTTGTATAATTTAGTAACAATTATTTCACTATTATACAGGAGGTTAACCTACCCCAACCAAGGAAAAGTACAAGGTAAGGGTTTTCTTATCTCACTTTTAATTCCGTGAGAATTCCATTGATCACCACTTAATTATTGCATGTGGTGTATGTGTACTGCCCATGATCGTATTCATTGTGTAATATACTTTAATTTATGGGTATTTACATCATCATGGTATGATACTTCTTTCATGGGTGTATGTTTCGTAAGTTACCTAATCGATAAGGGAATTTGAGATTTCAATTTCCACTCATTTGGATTTACACATATTTCATTGATTATATTACCCCAAGATTATGTGTGGAATCACTATTCATTTGATTATGTCATAATTTCCACTCCCCTTCCTGTGGATATAAGTTTGATACACATAATCACTCCATTGGTAATTCTCAATTCATTGATATGAATTTGATAAGAGTAATTTTAACTCATTCTCCATTTGTTGAGTTAAACATCCAATTCGTTGGTATTGTTTTTACAAGAATATGTGTGAATGTCCTTTGATTGTTTTACACTGAATATCCAATCATATTTAGTGTATTTATATTTGTCACACATAATTATGTCATTGATTTATCCTTAACCTAAGGATACAACCTTTATGAGAGATTTCATCTCAATTTACATTCCATTGAGACTTCTTTGATGATATACACCAAATCACTTTTATGTGGTGTATATATAATGTACTTTGACATAGTATATCATGATTCCCTTTATTCTCATGATATTACAAAGTTTTTATCACCTCAATTATTTGTATTCAAGTGTCGCTTTTGGTAAGAATCTCTAACTAAAATACCATTTTTAAATGTTTTAAAGACTTATTCATCTAAACCTTTCTCATTAATGTCCATGTTTTAAAAATGGTTTAAAGGATTTATTTATATGGACATTAAAGT
The DNA here is from genome assembly GCA_963277665.1 of Viscum album. Classification (NCBI taxonomy): domain Eukaryota; kingdom Viridiplantae; phylum Streptophyta; class Magnoliopsida; order Santalales; family Viscaceae; genus Viscum; species Viscum album. Next base: position 1,271,441,781 of record OY728125.1, on the reverse strand, counting down.
TTAGAAATCAAAACTCCTTTTAAAAAGTTTCAAAGTGGTATGGGACACTTTGATTCAAAAATCTACTTTTAAATGGCTTCTTGACAAATAGTGTGACTTTTAAATGTTTTCAAGAAAAGGGGGATATTTCTCTCAAATAGTTTTGATGATTATTTTCATCTATGTCAACATCCTTCATTATTCTTGATTGAGGTTAATGTGATACAATACAACCTTCCATATTGTATCGAATGAGTTATGTTTGACTGTGGATGTGCTGTTTTTATACCATTCATGGTTTGTGGTAAAAGTATTGACATTTCGTATGCTAGTTTTAATACGAATGTTTATGTTACGTTTAAACATGTTCATATGAGGAATGCATTGGACTTAATAAGTGACGGGTGGAGCCCGCTATAGCTCCTCGATGCATCGGTAGGTCTCATGAGACAAACTAGTGTCTTGGCACAAGGCCTTGGCAAAATCTTATTTGTAGTCTTGGCACGAGGCCTTGGCTATGTGGTTATGATAGTCTGGAATTATGCATTCCATCATTATGAAAGTGGTTATTGATATTGCATGTGATCATTCGACTAGTAGAATATCCATGTGAGTAAGTAAATGGCATTATTTCATTTTACCTTTGCCATTTTATGCTGAAGTTCAAGTTTAAAAGGCTTTTGTTTTAGTTATAAATTGCCTTAAGTGTTTATGCTTATTTATGAAAGCTTCTGCTATAATGTTATCCTTACTGAGCATCCGAGCTCACCCCTTTCAATGTTTTATTTTTTTTTCCCAGGATTATGAAGAAGTAATTTATGAATGACCTGCATGGATAGTATGAGGGGATATGAAGACAAGATGTTTTTTTTATGATGTAATGTAAAAATTTATGGATGTATCTAGTTATTCCAAGGCTACTAAACTAATCGGTCTTTCGAGACTTGATCTTTCTCATGATCATGCCAATGTTATGTAATAATGCACCGACTCTGGGTAACTAGGGTCGGGGCGTTACACATCCTACCTCAATCTAAACCATCTGATGATGAAGAACAGTCACCTATTCATTATCATTGTCAAGATATTCCAAGATTGGTGTACACCAATCTTTGATTTGAGATCTCATCCTTCATCGGGAGGATTCCCTAGAGGTTCCTTCCTAGCATCTTCAAAGAATTCCAGGGTTATGAGTCTAACCTTGGATCTTCAAAAAAGGGATATATTTAAAGATAAAATTGTTTTGTCACTATGTCAACAAAATAAAATAAAGTTTCTTAATTTATTTTATTCATTTAAGCGCTTGTGATGACTTTCCTCAATCGACCCGTGCCAAACAATGTTATGTCATGCCCAGGGTAAAGCCATTGTTCTGAACACAATAATGCCCTCAGATTTTGGATCTGGGCACCCATTTAGATGTTACTCTACTTTTTTAGGAAAACCACATGTGTGTTCTATTTAAATATTTAAATATTTTTTAAATATTTGTTTTGGGAACATCGGGTCTCAGAATCATACGTCGTCTTAGCACCTAGTCTCAAAATTAATCCATTTAATATTTAAAAATAATACACAAAAAATTTGGGATATAGCATTATTAGAATTTATCTAGCTAATAAACCATTGAAATTCATCTAGATAAAAATATAGTAGATAAAAATACTAAGAAACATGTAAAATAAAGTACCATAACATGATTATAATATATCCAGAATATTGGATCATTTCATTTTTTGATAAAATAATTATTCTAGAATAATTTAATATTCAAACTCCAAAGATATGATGTCCATTACTTATGGAATAAGTTGGATGTTCTCCAAGAAGTATAACTGTACATCATAATCTATAACTTAACAAGTTCCTATTCACGTGATACCGGTCTAGAAGAGTTATCCTGCACACATCCTTATTTTCAAAATGCTTTATCATGATAAATATATGTTGCGTGCCTCCACATGATGCAGAAAACTGAATATAAAAATTTCTAGGTCTGAGGTATTATTTATCTTCTTAAAACTTCAGTTTCATTTGAATAGTTTAGCAGACAAGATCCTCAAGCAGTTTGATACAACAGATCAACTTTCAACATGCATCATTTCATCATGTAAACATGGTATAAACAAAACTTCAATTTCTAGCTTGAAATAGTGGATCCAAACCTCTATTTTTGAAGCATATAACAAATCAAAATTTCATCAAATAGAACTACTGTAATATATAGCAGGATGAGTAGAAACAAAATTTCCAGTAAACACTCTAAAATATAAGCGCACAGTAGGTCACATTTCTGTATTTTAGTCGCAAAAGTATGCAGTGAGTTTAATCTCTTTGGATGCATTGTTTCATTTTGTAAAGAGATGCACAGTAGGTCAAGTTTGAGTTTTTCAGAAAAATTACACATGGTAGTAGCAACAATATAGGGTACATTCTCATTAGAATTTAGGGTTCATGAAATTATGGTTTATGAATGTAGGGTTCGTTACCAATGTAGCGTAGGGTTCATTACAAATGTATGGTTCTTATACCATACTTTTGTATCAAAATGAGGTTTTTTGAAAAGCAGTGTATGGTTCATTGATTCTAACATAGGGTAGATGAACCGTACATTTATATTAATAATAGGGTATCACTTTTCTAAAAGTAGGGTTCAACTAAACCTATAGAAAAACTGAAAAAATTATATTTAGAGAATTAAATGATTTTAGAGCCCCTTAACATCAAATTTAGCCATTTTCCTAGAATAATTATCTTTAGTAAATCTCAAGGGATTCCCAAAAAATCTAGAATCAAATAAATCCTACTTCTATAGATCCTGATATCTTTTAAAAATAGAATAAATAACATTCTGTAAAAACTATAGTTATGAAAAATTATCGCAGAACTTCAGAAAATTTATTGACCATCCAAACAACCTTTTTGGACTTATATGTAAACCAATGAAATCAATATAATTTTTTTTATTTCCATACCACTAGTTTTTGAGTGATTATAAAATCTTTATAACTTTCAATAAATAAAATACAATAGTTTTTTAGATCTTTTCACTGTAGAGTTGTGAAACTTCTTCAAAAACATTAGTGATTTTTTAGAGTATCAAAACAACATTTTATGCTTCCTTATAAAAAAAATTAAATTTATATAAATAATTTATCTATCCAATAATAAAATTATCAAGATAATCCATTCACTTTATATTGAGATATCATTAAAATTCAAAGTTGAATTTAAGCGGAAAATTGCAATGTCATTTGAACAGATTGTAACTGCTTCGGTGAATTTTTCACTAATGAAACAACTGAATTGGATTTCAACATTAATAGATGAAATGAATATAATATTTTTATATCTCTAATGGAACTGATTATATAATAATTAAATCACTATTTATTTAGATATAAAATAAATACTTTTACATACTAAATTTGAAATACTTAACAAATTTATTATAAAATAAAGAATGATTGGTTGAAATAATTATCCAAACTAAATCAATACGAGAATTACAAGGATCCACTCTACATTATCTCCCTTTTGATAATTAAAAAACCCTAACTATCTACCAAAAATTTCTCCCCCTTTTTAGAAGGGAAGAAAGATGAGTTCTTGAGTATATTAAATAATACAATATATTTACCCCTTTTTAAGAAGAATAAGAATTTGAAATTTCAGTAGTAGTATTAAAAATATTTAAAATTTAAAAAACAAAATTTTCTTCCCCCTTTTTAAAAATATCAAAATGATGGGTTATTGGGAATGATATGAAAAATATGTTCTTAATACATGAAATAATATAAAATCCACTTAAATTCATACTTACTTTAAAAAGATAAAATAATATATTCAAGGAGCCATAAAATTATATAAAAAATTATTCAATGAATAATAAGGGTTTTCAATTAATGTATTAAACCATTTAATTCATACCATAATAATAAATCATTTAAACACATGCTAAATATTTAAAATAACCCCCTTTAAGAAATAACATAATTATAAGATATATGAAATGAATTAAATAAAATATTTTCAAGTAATTTTAAGTAAAATAAATGATTTTCAAAGTTATTAAAATAAAGGGTTTTGAAGGAATTTAAAATAATTTTTTCACATATTATAATTGATCAAAACATTTTTACCTGATAATAGAATAATTTATCACTTAAAGCAATTGATTATTTTAGCACATGAAATCAATTTAAATAGTAATACCTTAAAAACATGTTTACACATAAAATAACCATTTATATAAAATCATAAGAGTATGTTTGATGACCATTGGATAATAAAACAATTCAATGAATTAATTCATAAAATATTAGGTTTTAATAATGATTTAATAGTTTAAGAATATGAGTAATTAAATGTAGAATAATAAAAAGATAAAACATTTAAACCTTTCCCCCTGTATAAAATAGTTAATGCATTTAAATCAAACAATCAAAATAATATACTTCCAAGATTAACCATTCCATATCTAACAAAGTTTCCATTTAAAATAATGAGATATATAAATATAATAAAATTTCATAATTTTCAAGAATCCACATAATGACATAATAATGAAGTCTAGTGGCACATTCCTACAAAATATCAATTACGAGTGCCTTTTGGTACCCACAAGATTTTGGGTTCGGCAGTATCATAAATTAAATACTTAGGTAAAAAAACTTATTTATTTTGATCAAAAATTTTATAATTAAATATAGATAATGTTTTCGAATAATAAAAATGTTTGACACACAAAATTGAGGTTTTATTAAATAAAATTCATTAGCATAATGTTTGTTAATAACACAATAAAAAAAATTTAACAGTAGACATGATTTCACTGTTCGAACCAAGAACAATTTTTTTTTATAGTTTTGGATTTTCTAAATTACTACCAATATCTAGTTTTCCTTTTTGAATTTTATTTTTACCAAGAATTTGATTCAAATATTTTTCTCCCTTGATAATCATACTAGAAAATTGGTTTAAAATGTCAACTTCATCAAATAAGTCTTTAATTTTAGTTCCATGAAGATCACAAGAACTTTCAGAAGAATTTGATCTTAAATATGTAATCTATTTTGAAAAACTCTCATTATAAATTGAAATAGAATCATAATATTTTATATGATAATTTTTAAAGGATTCAAATTTTTCTTGAAGCATAAAATAATATTTATCACATTAATCATGAGAAAACATTTCTAAATCAGAACTCTCAGAGTAAGATAATTGCACCTCATTATCATGAGTATTAAGATATATATATATATACCTTTTTTATTTTAAGCTTAACTTTTGAGTTTTTAGTAGATTTATCACTTGAACCCAAATGACTATAATTAGAAAATTCATCCATTGAATCTTTGAGTGTTGAATTTTCCTCTTTGATTGAAATATGATTTTTAGTTTATTCTTGAAACTCAAGTTCACACATTTCAATAAAATCCTTTAATAGAATATTTTTTTCTTCTGAAAATGGAGTTACCAGGGAAAAAACATCATTAACAACTATCAAATTATCTGTTCCTTTATAAGTTACTATGATTTTCTGCCACATATTATAGAAAATATCACATTGAGAAACATGATTAAATTCACTGGGACCAAGTCCATATATAATTTAATTTATCACTCTTGAATGAATATTATATTTGGATTCCTTCACATCCTCCCACTTTTTTGGTCCTCTAGGTATTTCATAAGGTTTGAAAGTCTTAATGTAAAATTTGAAACCAAGATTCTTCATGTAGATTGTCATGCAATCTTTATAGCATCCATAATTATCTCTGTTAAAATAAGGAGCATGAATCATTGACATAACTTCTCTAAGATCATCTATTAATTTTTTTGTCTAAATCTTTAATGCAGGCTTGTTAGATCCAGATTAAATATTCAATATTCCAAAATAGTCCAGACTTTGATATTACTTATTTGGTATTGTAAACAAACAAAATAATTTTCAAGGATTTTAAAAAAGAGAAATATAGAAATAGATTACTTCCTTTGATACCACTTGTTGTTTTGGAATGGTGATGAGGAAGTCATGGGGGGGGGGTGAATTGTGTCCTTTTCAAAATCTTAACAAAATAAAAAAATCCCTCTTGAAATGAAGTGATCATTTCCATCTCTCTTAAAGTTAAGTGATCAATAGAAATAAATAAAGTAGTAGAACACAATGATGTATAGTGGTTTGGGGCATAGAAATTCTCTATTCCACTCTACTAATGATCTACCCCATGAGCTTAGTGATTTTCACTACCAAGTCCTCTTATCTAGAGACCTATAAAACTTAGTATAGGTAGTTGAAACCTAAAAAGGCTTTTATAGGTCCTTCTATTTCTCTTACAGGGAACTAAAAATCCATATCTTATTTTGTGAAGCTAACACTCCACCATGACTGAGTCTGAGTAGCCAATACTCCAATAAATCCATATAGTTTAATTTGATTTAGAAAACAAGTTCTTGTTCATAGTTTCAACAACGACTAACATATTTCTTTGATCATCAATAATACATAGCAACAACAAAATAATCTTCAATGACATACAAGTTTCTTCTTATTTAAACAAAAATAAATAGATTAGAAAATTTCGTGCAAGATTCCTTCTTCTATATACCATGAGAGAATAAGGATATACAAAGAAGATTTATCTCTTCTTCAAAATGTTGAGTAACAGAATGAAAATATTTTAGCAGTTTATTTTTGTCAGAGTTTTCATGTCTCTACTCTTCTTCGTATATTTTTTCTTTTCTTTCTAGAGAGGGATATATATTGAGAATAAATATCCAACAGTTTCAGATCTCCCCCTTTAGATATTAAAAATAAATAGACTCAATAGCCTTTATAAATATACTAAGAATAGCATAGAACCATTGAATTATTCCATATAATAAATCTATAATAAAACATTCTATATAAGTTTAAATAATTTTTTGATAAAATATACATAATAATAGAAGTGTTGAATGATTCAAAAAAACCATTTAAATCTATTAAAATATCTTTAAACTTAGTCAAAACAGTTCCTGAAAACTAGAATCACAATATGAATGTAAATTAAAATATTTGAATTTGAATAACTTTGTGTCCTCTGTCTTTGTTGGAAAAATGATGTTAGAATAAACTGTCCATTTTGTTCTCTAAATACTGGACTAAAATCTTTGAAATATATTATACTATAATACTTATAATTTATTAAAATTTATCTAGCTATAAAACCACTAAAATAAATCTAGATAAAACACAACATATATAAATACTAAGAAATATGTAAAATAGAGTACTGTAATGTGCTTATGAAATATCCAAAATATTGGATAGTTTCATTTTCAGTAAAATCATTATTCTAGAATAATTTAATATTCAAACTACCCAATATATGATGTCTATAAATTGTGGCATAAGTAGAAATTTCTATAATTAGTGGATCTATATATCATAATCTCCAACTTAACAAGTTCCTGTTCATACGACATCAACGTAGAAGAGTTCTCCTTCACACATCCTTATTTTCATAATGTTTTATGATGATAAACATATACTGAGTGCCTCCACATGATGTCTCAAACTAAATATAAAAATTTCCAGGTTTGAGGTACTATTTATCTTCATCAAACTTCTGTATCATTCTAATAGTGTAGAATACAATATCCTCAAGTAGTTTGATACAATATATCTGTTGGAACCAGGTTCTTCAAAGCATGATTTGGTGTATGGTTTGTGTTTGTTGTCAATCCTCAGTGGAAGTTCAGGGTGTGTACCAACAAAGCGATCATACCGTTCAAGCAGAAAACAGTAGTGAAGGTGGCGTTGTTTCCCAGTGTTTGCCAATTTTTTGGGCCTAAAAAATTGGCCAATAAAGTAAAGTGTTTTTGGAAAAGGTACTTGCGCGCCGTGATCTTGGAGGAGAAAAGACTTGCGCACCATATGTTTTTGAGGATCAGAACATCAAAATTTGGCTAAGGAAAGAAGGTCGCGCAAGTGTTGGTTGGGTCGCGCAAGTGAGTTGCGCGACAATGTTTATTGAAGACAAGACTTGCATGCCGTCGAGGGACTTGCGCGCCGCCGCGCAGGGGGTCCAGTTTGCCTATAAATACTGGACCAACCCTCCTCATTTCTCACGGAGTTCAAGGCCGAGAGATTGTTCGAGCTCTCATCGCGCAGGTGGTTGAGTCGCGCAGGTGGTAGTTTTGTCGCGCAAGTAGAGCTTGCGCGCCGGTTTTTGGCTGTGCGCCCAAGGCGGTTTGGAAGAGAAAGGAAGTGGACCGCGCAAGTTCGTAGTTTGGGAAGGAAGAGTTGCGCATGTGTGTTGATGACACTTGCGCGCCAGTTTGGACTTGCGCGCCGTAGTGGGACTTGCACGACTGTCTTGGAGAAGCGCGCCTGGTTTTGCTGAAGCCCACCGGCCTGTTTGGAGCTGCACGAAAGCCGAGAGACTACTCGGTACATTCGAGGAAAAGTGATATTCTTCTTCTGGTGAGAATTGGACTTCAATAGAGCATCTACATACAACAAAGGATGCACTCTTATGAAAATGAAGAAGAGACCTTCACGTCTATAAACTGAGTGGGACTTCACCAACGGCAGTGAGCCAGGGGGAGTCAACAGGAGTGACCCGAGGGAAGTAGTGAGCTATCCCTGAACCTTTGTAAAGGCAGTGAGCCTGGGACAGAGCGACTGTACCCGAAATTTTGTAATCTACAGCTAGTGAAGCATAGTGGATTTTGGTACGACCGAAAACCTGTCGGCGTATGCTCCTTGGACATAGCCCTTAGTGGTGAACCAAGTAAAAATGGATGTGTCTTCTCTGTGCTTGTGAATGTTTTATTTCTGATCATAATCATCATACAGGTTCAACAAGTTCCTACCAACGTGGGAACAAGATCCATCACATTAAAAGAAAAAGTGGTCACCCTGATTCACCCCTCCCCTCTCAGGGTGTCCCGGGGTCCTTCAAGTGGTATCAGAGGGTAAAGGTTGCTGGTGTTGAATCTGACCTTCTTCGTCATGGAAAACGCGATCAATGTCAGGGGAGTCCCTCACTTCGATGGAAGCAATTTCCAGATCTAGAAGAACAGAATGAGATCTCATCTAAGATCTCTTGGAATGGAAGTTCTTTTTTATACTGTGCAAGGAATACAAGTCACCGATCCACAGGCCTTGCTATGACTGAAATAGACAGGAAACTTCTTGATACAGATGCTAAAGCACAGAATGCACTCACTGCAGCCCTTTCTGATCAGATCTACCTAAAGGTGATGAATTGCACCTCAGCAAAATCCATGTGGGATAAACTTGAGAATATTTATGAAGGTGATATCAAAGTGAAGGAGGCGAAACTACAAGTGCTGCACAATCGGTTTGATGATCTGAAGATGCATCCAGACGAGAATGCAGACTCTTTCTTCAATCGAATTACCGAAGTGGTTGGAGCTATTCAGGGTCTAGGCGAAGAAATCAAAGACATTGATATTGTAAGGAAAATATTGAGAAGACTTCCACCTCTTTATAATGCGAAGGTGTCAGCCCTTGAGGAAAGAGATCTTTCCAAATTTTCTTTAGATGATCTACTGAGCAGTTTGGTAGCATATGAAATGAGAGTCAAACCTGAAGATGCTACGACTCGGGTGAGAAAGGAAATGGCATTCAAGGCCATGGATAAACTGAAAATATCAAAGGATAGTAGCGGTGAAGATGACGAAGAAAAAGAAATTCTTTCTCTCATTGCAAAGAAGTTCCAGAAGGGGAAAGGGAAATTCAAAGGGAAGTTACCTCTCACGTGTTTCCGTTGTGGAAAAGTTGGGCACATTGCTTCTCAGTGTTTAAAAATGATCAATGATGAAGATAGTGAGGATGAAAACTTCAAGAAGCCTCAGAGAAGGTTCTTCAAAAAGGGAGACTTCAAATCTGGTAAGAAAATGCAAAGGAAGAGTTTTGTCTGTGAAGAGGAAGAAGATGATAATGAATTCTGTGATGAAGAAGAACCAGAATTCAAAACTGGGAACCATGCTTCTATGATGGCCACTGTTGAAAAACCAGAAGATACTGAAGGAGAAAAACAACTGAGAACTTGTGTAGATCCTGAGATGCAACTTAAGGATGCAGTTAGTAAGCTTAAGATTAAATGTAAGAGCTGCAATAGGTGGAAATCAATTGTAGAAGAATCAACTGAATATGTTGATCAACTTGAAGCTGAAATTGAACGACTGGAAGAATTTGTGAAGGTACAATCTAAAATAATTGAAAGCAATGATGATGTAGTAGATCTGAAGCTGAGAATTGAAGAGCAGGCAAAGGTCATCAATGACCTCACATCCAGACTGGATGAAAAATCCAAGACTGCTGAGGGTCTTGAGGAGGAAGTAGTTACTCTAAGGAGTAAACTGGAGACTGAATCAGTTCCAAAAGAATCAAGTAAGAAAATACAGTTTGGACGATTCTCAGATGCAGAATTACTAGCAAGAGCCAAGTGTGGTTCAGATGGGGTTGGAAAAATCTTGAGTGATCAAAGACCCGCTTGCATGGGAAAGAGTGGAATTGGCTGTGAGGCTGAGTCATCAACTGCTGGAAGTGAAAAGATCCAAAAGAAAGATAAGATGAAAGTTGAACATGTTGAAATTTTACCTAGAGTGCTGAAAAAGGAACCCTCAATCCAAACTAAAAGGAGACCTGAAAATTATCCTCAAACTTTCAAAAATGGCAGACAGTCTTACTATTCTCCCAAGGAAGAAGCTATAAGGAGAAATTCAAGTGAGAAGACATTTCTTCTCATGAAGTGTCAGTTCTGTGGCTATCTGGTCCATACCATGTCTTATTGTGAAGAGGCAAGAAGCTATCTGAATGGAGAAGATATAGATGCTCAACAAAGGAGAACAATTTCATATCCTAATTCTTATAGAAGAAATAATTTCTATGGATATTGTTTTCGTTGTTCTAACTTTGGTCATAAGGCCATTAATTGCAGGCAGAGAAGGGACATTGACACCTCATACAGAAGTTCCAGACAAGTCAAGTCTCGTCAGCAAGACAATCTTGCTCTTTCAAATAGGTTCTCACCTCTTAAAGAAGACTTTGACTATGAAGAACCTGGGTATGCAGAAGAGATAGTTGAAAGGCCATCAGTTCTATTTACTCAATCTAATGTCTCATGGAAGGAAAGGAGGAAGATTGAGAAATCAAACCTTGCAGAGGTAGCCCTCAAAGCTACAAAGAACAACAGTAACTGGATTCTAGATAGCGGTTGTTCATCTCATATGACAGGTAATGCCAGCCTACTAACAAATATCATAAAGAATGTTGATGGTACAGTAAGATTTGGTAATGATGGGGCTCTAAAAATCAAATGGAGTGGAAGTACCAAATTAGCTAATGGAGAACTAAAGAAGACTGAAGTCCTTTACGTAGATGGCCTGCGTCATAATCTCCTCAGCGTGAGTCAACTCTGTGACTCAGGACTTGTTGTTACTTTTAATCAGAAAGGCTGCACTATCAAGGGAGAAACATGCAATTCTCTTATGAAGGGATGCAGAACAGAAGGAAACTTGTATCAGGTTGATAGTGAAGAAAATGTATGTTACATGACTGTTGAAGAAGAAAACAATATGTGGCATCAGAGATTGGGACACATCAATCAACAAGACATGGAGAAAATATCAAAATTGAGAATTGTCATGGACATTCCCAACCTGAAGCGTGAGCGTGAAAAATCGTGTGATGCTTGTATTCGTGGGAAGCTGGTCTGCAGTTCATATCGGCCAAAGAAGAAAAGGGCATCTCACCTTCTTGATCTGATTCATACAGATGTTTGTGGTCCAATAAATGTTGCAGGAACACATAGAGAAAGGTACTTTGTCCTTTTCATTGATGATTACAGTAGAATGGCATGTGTGATGGTCATTCACAGGAAAAGACAAGTCCTTGACTGCATGAAAACATATCGGCGAATCGCCGAGAATGATACTGGACGAACAATCAAAGTGTTGCGATCTGACAATGGAGGAGAATACACGTCCATTGAATTTGAGAATTATCTAGAGAAGCATGGGATACAACATGAGGTAGCTGCTGTGAGAACTCCACAACAAAATGGAGTTGTTGAACGTAGGAATCGACAGGTGAACAACATGGCACGAACTATGCTGATTGAGAGTCGTATTCCACGACATTACTGGAAAGAGGTTGTTCAAGCTGCAGTGTACATTCAGAATCGAACAGGACTTTATATGGGTGAGACGAAGACACCATATGAATTGTGGCATGGACGGAAGCCGTCTCTAAAATACTTTCGTGTCTTTGGAAGTAAATGCTTCATCAAGAACAAAGAAGGAAATCAAGGGAAATATGGCGACAATGAAGATGAAGGAATTTTCCTTGGTTACTCAATGAACAGCAAAGCCTACAAATGTTTCAACAAGCGTTTGGGAAGAATTGTGGAAAGCAGTGATGTTAAGATAATTGAAGAGAAAACCACAAATGCTTCAAGGACGTCATATGCTGATGTGATAGAAAGTTAGGAAGAATGTGAACGTGAAGAAAATACAAGTGCAGAAATAGATGAAGTTGTTCAAAACACTCAGCAGTCACATCATGATGTTGACTCAGAAGAAGAATCTGAAGCAGAAACTATGGCTAAAGAGAATACTACTGAACCTCGTAGGAGAAATCGAAGAGCTGAGATTGATCCATCCAACATAATTGGGGACAGGAGTGCACCCACTCAAACAAGAAGGATGAGGAATACCACGCAATCTGCATTTCTATCAGTTGTAGAGCCATCCTCATTCGAAGAAGCTGCAAAAGATATATCTTGGGTGAAATCCATGAATGATTAATTAGATCAGATTGACAAGAATCAGACATGGGATCTTGTCCAGAGACCCGAAGGTCACAATGTGATTGGTACCAAATGGATCTTCAAAAATAAGTTTGATGAGCATGGAAGTGTCATCAGAAACAAGGCACGACTGGTATGTAAAGGATACTCTCAGATTGAAGGCATTGATGTTGAAGAAACCTTTGCTCCAGTGGCTAGACTAGAGTCAATCAGGCTTTTCCTTGCCATGGCACTCCAAAGAGGATATAAAGTATATCAAATGGATGTCAAGACAACATTCTTGAATGGTGTACTCGAAGAAGAAGTCTACATTGAACAACCAGTGGGCTTTGTCTTGGGTACCGATGAAACAAAGGTCTGCAAACTAAAGAAAGCTCTATATGGTTTGAAGCAGGCACCACGGGCGTGGTACTCACGACTAGATTCATATCTCAAGAAGTTGGAATTCAAAAGAGGAGGAGTTTATCACAATATCTATGTGAATAATTCTCCAAAAGATCAATTCATGGTTCTTGTCTACGTTGATGATATCATATTTTGTGGCAACAGGAAGAAATCAGTGGATGAATTTGCCAACCACATGAAATCAGAATTTGAAATGTCTATGATTGGGGAGCTCACATATTTCTTGGGGCTGCAAGTGATTCAAAAGAATGAATACACATTCATTTCTCAGGAAAAATATGCAAGAGAGCTGCTGAAGAAGTTCAATATGCAAGACTCCAAACCAATGTCAACTCCGATTGCAGTTGGAACTAAACTTGGAAAGCATGAGGATGGGAACTCTGTTGATCCCACCATGTACAGGAGGATCATTGGAAGCCTACTGTACCTGACAGCGACAAGGCCAGATATTGTCTTTGCAACATGCCTTGCGGCCCGCTTTCAGAGTAATTCAAAGGAGGAACATATGGCAGCAGTAAAAAGAATCATGAGGTACATTCAAGGTACACATAACTTCGGGTTATTTTTTGCTGCAGGCAGGGACCGTGAATTATCAGCATTTTCTGATGCTGACTGGGCTGGTGATGTTGTAGATAGAAAGTCCACTAGTGGTGGAGCTTTCTATATTGGGCAGAAATGTGTTGGCTGGTTGAGCAAGAAACAAGAAAGTACTTCTCTTAGTACTGCTGAAGCTGAATATATCTCCGCCACAAAAGCATGCACTCAACTTCTTTGGATGAAGCAGAAGCTAACAGATATTGGTGATAAGGTGCAGCAACCAATGGTGATTTATTGTGATAACAAAAGTGCAATTGATCTTACGAAGAATCCGGTTCAGCATTCTCGTACAAAACATATTGAAATACGGTATCATTTTATAAAAGAAAAGGTTGAACAAGGCGTGATTAAAATGGATCATGTTGGAACTAATGAGCAAGTGGATGATATCCTAACCAAGCCATTGTCCGCGGCTGTGTTCGAGAAGAATCGGTTGAACCTCGGTGTTCGACCACCTCCTACTGCATAAGGAGGCTCCGGAAGTCCCCTCTCCCCGTTTGTTTTAACTGTTTTTATCTGCTTATGGCTGTGATGCAGGTTTATGGGGGAGATACTATCCAGGGGGAGTATGGCTTGAGCTGAACGTTGAAAAAACTTTTCGGTCTTTGGTTTTATTGTCAATGGGGGAGAAAGGAATAAATTCAAGGCAAGAAATTCACGGCAAGAAATTCTTCTGTGATGGAAGTGTAAGATTGTGATGAGAAGTTTAATAAGGATAACATCGGGCATCATGGAGAATTTCAAAACACTAAGACCCAATTCAAGCTTCCTCTCTTGTTTTGTACACCGAGCATTGCTCACGTAGACTTAGAGTGTTGGCTGAGTTGATTCTTGCGTTTTGGATTTGCTCATGGTTGGAGATCTATTGAATTTATTCTGATTGCCAACAAACCCAAAGGGGGAGATTGTTGGAACTAGGTTCTTCAAAGAATGATTTGGTGTATGGTTTGTGTTTGTTGTCAATCCTCAGTGGAAGTTCAGGGTGTGTAACAACAAAGCGATCATACCGTTCAAGCAGAAAACAATAGTGAAGGTGGCGTTGTTTCCCAGTGTTTGCCAATTTTTTGGGCCTAAAAATCGGCCAATAAAGTAAAGTGTTTTTGGCAAAGGTACTTGCGCGCCGTGCTCTTGGAGGAGAAAATACTTGCGCGCCATATGTTTTTGAGGATCAGAACATAAAAATTTGGCTAAGGAAAGAAGGTCGCGCAAGTGTTGGTTGGGTCGCGCAAGTGAGTTGCGCGACAATGTTTATTGAAGATAATACTTGTGCGCCGTCGAGGGACTTGCGCACCGCCGCGCAGGGGGTCCAGTTTGCCTATAAATACTGGACCACCCCTCCTCATTTCTCACAGAGTTCAAGGCCGAGAGATTGTTCGAGCTCTCGTCGCGCAGGTGGTTGAGTCGCGCAGGTGGTAGTTTTGTCGTGCAAGTAGAGCTTGCGCGCCGGTTTTTGGCTGTGCGCCCAAGGCGGTTTGGAAGAGAAAGGAAGTGGACCACGCAAGTTCGTAGTTGGGGAAGGAAGAGTCGCGCATGTGTGTTGATGACACTTGCGCACCAGTTTGGACTTGCGCGCCGTAGTGGGACTTGCGCGACTGTCTTGGAGAAGCACGCCTGGTTTTTCTGAAGCCCACCGGCCTGTTTGGAGCTGCACGAAAGCCGAGAGACTACTCAGTACATTCGAGGAAAAGTGATATTATTCTTCTGGTGAGAATTGGACTTCAATAGAGCATCTACATACAAAAAAGGATGCACTCTTATGAAAATGAAGAAGAGACCTTCACGTCTATAAACTGAGTGGGACTTCACCAACGGCAGTGATCCAGGGGGAGTCAACGGGAGTGACCCGAGGGAAGTAGTGAGCTATCCCTGAACCTTTGTAAAGGAAGTGAGCCTGGGATAGAGCGACTGTACCCGAACTTTTGTAATCTACAGCTAGTGAAGCATAGTGGATTTTGGTATGACCGACAACCTGTCGGCGTATGCTCCTTGGACGTAGCCCTTAGTGGTGAACCAAGTAAAAATGGCTGTGTCTTCTCTGTGCTTGTGAATGTTTTCTTTCTGATCATAATCATCATACAGGTTCAACAAGTTCCTACCAACGTGGGAACAAGATCCATCACATTAAAAGAAAAAGTGGTCACCCTGATTCACCCCTCCCCTCTCAGGGTGTCCCGGGGTCCTTCAATATCAACTTTCAGCATGTAGCGTTTCATCGTGTAAACATGGCAGAAACAAAAATTCAATTTCCAGCTTGAAGAAATGAGTATAAACCTCCATTTTTTCAGAACATAACAGATCATAATTTCATCATGTGATGTATCCACATGAAGATAACTACTGTAATATACAACAGGTTAAGTAGAAGAAAAACTTCTAGTAAACACTCTAAAATCTCAGCACATGATAGGTTACATTTCTATATTTTAGTGGTAGAAATGTGTAGTGATTTTAATCTCTTTGTATGTATCATCCTAGATTATAATGAGATAAAGAGTATGCTTATTTTAATTTTTTAGCAAAATAACACATGGAAGTAACAACAACGTATGATACATTTTCACTGGAATGCAGGGTTCATGAAAGTAGGGTTCATAAACGTACAGTTAATTAACAACATGGCATAGAGTTTATTTCAAATGTATGATTTTTATACCAAACTTTTGTATTCGAATTAGGGTTTCTGAAAAGTATAATATGGTTCATTGATTCCAATTTAAGTTAGATAAACCATAATTTTATATTAAAAGCAGGGTTGCATTGTTTTAAAACTAGGGTTCAACTAAACCTATATAAAAACTAAACAACTTACATTTAGAGAATTAAACAATTTTTTAGATCCCTTTAACATCAGAATCAACCTTTATCCTAGAAAACTTACATTTAGAAAATCTCAAGTATTTCCAATAGATATATAATCGAGTCAATCCTACTTCTAAAACTCTGATATATTTGAAAAACAGAAGCAATAACATTCTAGAAATACTGTAGTTCTGGAAAAATTGTAGTTATGAAAAATCATTGAATAACTTCAGTGTTTTTTAGATTATCAAAATAGCCATTAAATACTTCCTTATAAACTAATAAAGTTTATATAAATCCCTTATCTATCTAATGGTATAATGACCACATGAATCCGTCAATTGTATCTTAATATATCATCAAAATTTAGAGGTGAATTTAAGCTAAGAACAACAATGTCACTTGAACATATTGTAATTGATTTGGTGATTTTTTCACCATTTAAACAACTAAATTGAATTTCGAAAATAACATATTAAATGAATATAATCTTTTTATATTTATAAAAGAACAATATTTATAATAATTCTATCACTATTACTTCAGGTATAAAAAAAATACTTTGACATAGTATATATGAAACACTTAACAAATTTATTATAAAAAAAATAATGATAGGTTGAAGTAATTGTCAAATATAAATCAATATGAGAATAAAAAAGATCTAATAAAAATATTATGGAACTATAACTATCAAATTTAATTGGAATATGAAGAAATTTTACCCCAAAATCTAGTATAGATTTTTTTATTCGTATAATTTAGGTGAAAAAACTTCTTGTGGCTATATATTCCATTTTAACTGTAGAAAAAGGAACTGAGTTTTTCTATTTACTACTCTAAGAGACTAAGAAATATTTAATAAGATGATAAGTTCCACTTTTACTTTCCCTATCTAGTTTATATCCACCAAAATATTCCACATAAAAAATTAAAAGATTAAAAGAGGTTCCTTTAGAATAAAATAAAACATGATTTTTAGAACCTTTTAAAAAAATACTTTTAAGATATTTTAAATTTGATTCTTTAGGATTGGAATCAAAATGAGTGTAAATAAAAACACTAAACAAAATGTGTGGATGGGTTCCAATAAGGTAAAGAAGAATCCCAACCGTAGTTATATAATTCTTATTATTAACCAGTTTACCATCTTCATCAAATGTTAGCTTATAAGAAATACTAATAGGTGTACTTATTTCCTTAGCATAATCCATTCCAAAATGTTTTAAAATATCATTAGTGTATTTTATTTGGATTAAAAAAGTTCCATCCTCATTTTGAGATATTTGAAAAACAAAAATGAATTTTAACTCACCCATAAAACTCATTTCATATTCTTTTCTCAGAATATTTGAAAATTCATTACAAAGAGATTCATTTTTTGATCAAAAAATTACATCATTGACACATATTTTAATGATTAAAATATCATTTGAAACAATTTTTAGAAGTAATATTGAATCCTTTTTTTTCTATTTTAAATACATTTAATAAAATAAAACTTTTTAACCTTCATACCAAGCCCGGTGGTCTTGTTTTAAACCATATAAATCTTTGGTTAACTTGAAAATAGAATTCAAAAAGTTTGGATTTTCAAAACTAGGCGGTTATTCTACAATTTATTTTCTATAAATAAAACAATTTAGAAAGGAACTTTTAACATTAATTTGGAAATGTTTTAAATTTAGATGAGTGGTGAATACCAACAAGATTATAATGGATTTTCACCAAGAAAAAGGTGTGAATTTTTCACTATAATCAATGTCTTCTTCTTGATTATAGCCTTTTGTAATGAGTCTAGATTTGTTATGTGTGATGTTACCTTGCTCATCTATTTTTTTTCTAAAAACCCATTTTGCACCAATAATGAGATAATATTTAGGTAATTCAACAAGAGTCCAAAAATTATTCTATTAGATTTAGTTTATCTCTTCTTGTATATAAAAAACTTAATTTTAATCCTTAATATCATCATCATGGTTTTTATGTTCTAGAAAAGAAATAAAATAATTATGCTTACCTTTATTTAAGACATAACTTCTAATATGAGTACCATCTTTTAAATCACCAATAATACTTTTCGAAGGGATGGTATTTGGATTTTTTTCAAATATTTAGCTAAAGGTATATAAGTATATTCAACACCATCAACCTCTTTATGAGAATTTGGATCATTAAAAGTAAAAGGAAAAAGGTTATCTACATCTTCTAATTAGAATAATGGTTTAGTAATATTTTCATCAAATTTTATATGGATGGATTATTTAATGATTTTTGTTATTTTATTAAAGACATGGTAGGATTTACTTGTGTTTTAATACCCAATAAATATTCCTTCATTGAATTTTGGATCAAATTTCCATAGGTTTTCTTTAGTGTTAAGAATATAACATTTGCATCCAAACACTTTGAAAAATCCATCATTCATAATTTTATTAGTCCAAAGTTCATAAGAGGTATTTATGAGGAAGGGTCTTACAAGAAAATAGTTTATTATAAAACAAGTGGTATTGATCACCTCAACCAAAAAGTATTGTGGGAGTTCAAAATTTTTCAAGAGGGGTATTGAGATTTATTAAAGAGTTCAATTCCATATTTCGATAACCTTTTTTTTTGAGGTGTTCTAGGAGTGGAAAAAGTATGATTATACCCTTCTACAACATGAAGTTCATAAAGATATTTATTATCAAAATCTCCCTATGATCACTTTGAATATAAATGATTTTATTACTTTTTCATTTTTTAACATCTTGGTAAATCTTATAAAGACTTTACAAGCCTCTTTTTTGTGTTTTGATAAAAAGATTTAAGTGAATATCATATAATCATTGATAATTAGAAAAAAATATTATTTGGCATTGATAATTTCAACTTGAGTTGGTCCAAAGAGATCAATGTGAAAAATATTAAGAACTTTAGAGGTCAATAATTTTTATTTAGTCTTGAAATAGTTATTGTGTTGCTTACCAAGTATGAAAGGTTCACAAATAACATTATCTTTGAAATAAAATTTTGGTAAATCTCATACTAGATGATAGTGATTAAGCTTAATGAGTGTGTGTGTGCTACAATGACCAAGAAATCTATGAAAAATCCAAGAATCAATATCTTAAATTACAAAACGATTGAAATTTTGGGAAGGAATATATGTCAAATTGATAATATAAACATTTTGAAAATGAATAGCTACAAATGTAAATTTTTTCCTTTGAGATTAAATATTTTGAAACAATATTTTTTGAAAGATATTTTAAAACCATTATCACATAGTTGTATGATGGTTATAATTTTTTTTTAAAAATAAATAAATAAAAAAACCTTTATAAGTATCAAATTGAGAAAATCTATTGTACCTATACTGGTGATTTTACTTCTTGAATTGTCACTAAAAGTCATGTATCCTCCATTGAGTTTTTTTAAGTTGATTATATTTAGATGGGTCACCATACATGTATTGAGACCATACAATATCTATATACTATGTTCCTTTTTTAGATTTACTCTTTAGACAAGTTTCCTATAAAGTTAAAAAATTAATCTTTTTGGTGCCCTCATTTTGGGTCCAAATAAGTTATCTAAGAGGGATTTTGGTATTGATTTTTTTTGAAAATGATTTTTGAGATAAGATATGGGATAAAAATGGATACTTTTTGGTCTACCATATTGAGAATTTTTGAAATTACATTCAGAAATTAGATGCCCATTTTTATTAAAATATTAAAGAAACTTGTTTTGTTAAATCCCTTTTACAAAAGTCATTTTGGAAGAACTAGAACTATTAAAAAAATCAAAACCAAAATAATTTTTAATTATTTTTTGAGAAAAAAATTTATTTAGATTTTTTTAACCTTGTGTGAATTTAATTTGAGATATTATGATATTATCAATAGTTTATTGTAACTCATGCACATTCAGTTGATCATTCATTTTTTGTGATAATTTACCATTTTTATTGAGAGAAGATTATTTTATTTAAGTTACTAATTAAACTTATTTTTAATATCTTTTTATATTAAATTAAGTTTTATGAAACCTTTTTCAAGTTCATCATGATCATATTTTCAATATTTTCAGCTTAGGTTATTGGAATAAGAATAGTAAGAAGAGGGATTTGAGGTGGAAGAAGAAGAGGAGTTTGAGTTAAATTCATTTACAACCTCGAATTCATCAATGAGACACTTAGTGTTTTCATCACTTGATTCGCTTAAGGGGAGAGAATCATTGATTTTATTCTAGGTAGAAGCCTTGAAGCCTTTCTTGATTTTATTCTTTTTCTCCTTGTTATTATTATTGATTAAGGGGTATTCTATCCTTATGTGTCCCATATTTTTTTTATTCCAAGAACATCACCTCTTGTTCACTTTGATCATCCTACTTTTTGGCATGTTGGTAGTATTTATTCCCTTTAAAGAATTTGTTCACCATCTTGGATATATGTTCCATTTCATCATCATTGTAAGAGTAACTATTGATTGATTTGAAAGAAACTGTCTTTTTATCCTTGACTTATTTAGATTCCTTATCGACATGTTGCTTCATTATTATCTCATAAGTCATGAGAGATCTGATTAGCTCCTCAACCAATATGTTTTTAATTTATTTTTATTCTTCTATTTTCATCACTTTAGGTGCCCAATGTTCGGTAAAACCCAAACTATTTTCCTAACTAATGTTTCTATAGTAATAGTATCACTAAGAGGTTTTCTACCATTTTATATTTTAGTAAAGTGCATAAACATCCCATTAATAGATTAGTTAGGATGAAATCTAAAATGTAAAAACATTGTCTATACATATCAAGCATAACATCTTTAACTTTATTTGTTCCTTCATGAGTAACTTCTAAGAGTTTATATATTTCATGATAATTATTGAAAGTAGATATGTGATTAAATTAATTTTAGTCTAAACCACAATGTAGGATGTCTATAACTTTACCATCTAATTCAAAATAATCAATATCATCAAGTGTCCATTTTTATACCTTTTCAATAGTATGGATATAACCATAAACAAGAATTTTCCATACAAGATAACCAATAAATATAAGAAAGTATGAAATATATTTCTTCTTATAACTATAATTATAGCCATAAAAATAAGGTTTTAGACCCATATATTTCTTTTCGAGAGCACTGTGGGTGTTTAAAAAATATTCCATTTTTAAAAGATAAAACATTTAAATTGATTAAGATATCAAAAAAATAAAATCAATTTTTGAAAACTTTGATGTTTAGAGAAAAAAAATATATACTTTGATACCAAATGTATTTTTAAGAATTATGAAAGTGGGTGAATTTCCTTTAAATATAATTCTAAAAAAATGATAGAAAATAAAAGAGATTATTATGAAATAAATAAATTTAAGTATAAAAAAATCAAAGTAAAGGCATGCGTAGTGTAAATTAAAAGATTAAAATGTATAAAAAATAAATTTTGGAAATTAAAAAAGCACACTTTGATAATGGATTTTGACAATATCTCATGAATTAGCCCTTACATCTCCCCCCTTAAGAATTATTGAGAGGGTTATATTGCTCCCTTGGTTTTAATAGAAACCATGTGACAAAGAAAAAATAAATACCTTGGTTTTAACAGAAACTAAAGGTCCAAAAATAATACCCTTAGTTTTAATTAAAATAAGTAACCAAGAACCCTTAATTTAACAATGGTGAGCATCTAATTAAGAAGATAAATAAGATATAGTTTTTTACAAACCCTTTACAAAGCACTAAAATCTCTCTAGAAGATTTAGGAAAATATGAAACATGGAGAGAGAGATAAGGTAGAAGAAGATAATTTAAGAATTAAAAAAATAAATAAGAATGGAATGAAGATAAATAGGAAAAAGAAAAAGTATTGAAATCATTGAATCCTGGTTTCCTTTGAAGAAATAAATTGAATATCACTTGAAAAATATCATTACAGATCAATAAAGAATCATTTAGGGGAAAGTAGTTTTTGTAGATGTTCACATATGATATCTAAGTCTCCTTTAGTGTCTATTAACATCCTTCATAGTAATTCTAGATGTCTTGGTTTTATCCAAGGATTTATTTATCCAAGTCAAGGTATTTAAAACCATTATTTAATTCACTTTGATAGATATGGATCGAAGCCACCGACTAGCTGTTTGATGCTATTGGTTAGCTGGTGATACTCATGTAGCTTTCTAGAATTCTATAAATCCCATCAGGTAGCTGGTGAGTTCCATTAGCTAGCCGATGGTCTTGAAAGAGTTGCAATAGATATTTCTAGGTCTACCAGCCGGATGGTGCTATTGGGTAGTGAGGACCAGAGAAATGGAACTCCATGCTCCTCTTGAAGCATTTGTTTAGTCTAGTGATTTCTTATGATGATGTTCACATATTATATCCATGAAACACTATTTTTTTAACCATCTTAAGTGATTATGATAAAAAAAACACATTAGAGGTTCAAGAATGTTTCATTTCCATGATATATTCCTATGTTGTGATACATTCTTATGTTATGTTTTTTAAAATAACCATGATTATTAGCTTATGTTTTGACTAATTTTTTATTTATGCTTCATGTTATGTTAATTTTTTATTCCAAGTCTCTTTTATGATCAATAATTTTTTTGGGTATGATTATCTTATGTATATTCATGTATTCTTATTATGTTCTAATATACTTTTTCTCAACTTATGCTCACTCATGTTCTCCAATTGTTATATCCCATGATTTCCCTTATCGAGCATTCAAATCACCCATTTATTATGTTTTTTATATTACCTAGGTCACGGAGATGATTATGTCATGTGAGATATTTAAAAGGAATTTTATAGTTGAGAGTTTATAAAGAAATGTTGACGAGTATTGTAAAATAAGTTGTTTATGTACCTAATCTTCCAAGACACTAAACCATTAGTTCTCTGGTTTCTGTGTCTATTTGTGAATGAAATAATTATTTATATAAAATAATGAAATAAGTGTATTTATTTATCTTGGGTAAAATCAATTGGTATCATAGGAGAGTTTGGTTATTTTTTGGATTTGTTTAGAGAACTTTAGTGAGAAACTTAGGAATATGTCTAAGTATAAGATAAAATCATGAAGTTTTGGTAAATTATAGATTAAGTGAGTTTTATTAGAAATAAAATCCTTGTATAGATACTAAAAGTGTATGTAGGATCAGGAAAAGATATACCTACGGGTCATAACCCTTAAAAGGGAATGTTGGACATTAACTCAATTGTTACTAGGTGCAAAACAAAGAGGCAAAACTATACACCTAGTTTGAAACTCCTAGAGGATATTAATTGTTTAATTCACATTATATTTATAAACCATTATGAGGGATTTGAATAAATTTAGGGTAGAGAACATGATGGAAAATAATTTCTATGAATAACCTAGATTAAATAATAGAGATTCATAAGTTAGGATATGTGTATAATTTATGAATTATTTCTTATAAGATCAGGGTTTTCACTCTATACATTTATTAATTTAAGTATTATCATACCTAATTTTTTATTTAAAGTAATGGTTGGATCAAGGAGTAACCATGTTAACAATGGATGTGAAGGACAATGTAGTGATTTCCCTAATCAACTGCCTAATGGGATGGAAGCTGGTATACAAAACCTCCTAGCAATGCTCACCCAACTATTGAAATCCATGAATAATAATGTAAATTGCATTGATATCCCAAACAAACCAAGGAAAAAGAATCTTATTATCAAGTTTTTCATGCGATAAAGTCCCCTATCATTTAGTGGATCTTTTAATCCACTTATTATTGAATAATGGATCAATATGATGGAAAATATATTTTCCATTATATAGTGATCAAAGCATGAGAAGTTCATTTTGGATGTCCATAATTTTTAAAGAGAGGTGTAAAAATGGTTGACTCTTATTAATAATACAACATAAAGGAAGAATTAGACTCTATGGAATGTGAGGATTTCATGAAATTACTCTTTATCAAGAACTTTCCTCAAACTCTTTACACAAAACTGGAGAGATAATTCCTAGAGTTGATACAAAAGGCCGAGTAATTGGTTGTTAGTTATAAATAAAACTTTATGAGACCCATGAGGTACTCCTCTAGTTATATCTATGAATTTGAAAGAAAGATCAACCATTTATTTAGTGGATTAAAACCAAGTCTTTAAAGGGTATTATCCATAAAAGAATTTGGATACTATGAATATTATTTGATGTGTTCTAAAGGAGGATATTGAAACTGGGGACAGTCATTATTCCATGTATAATAAAAAAGAATTAGAGTATCATGAAAGCTCTTATGATAATCCTCATGGGTGAAATAAATACCAACTACCTATATATAACACCATGTAACTTAAATATACCAGAATTACATGATTTATAACAAGTTTTGTAGTTTCTTACATTTTTAGGATAATTTTAGTTTAGAGTTTTGGAGAATTAGGTAAACCATTACATAAAAATGCCAACATTTCCACAAAGTATCCATTTTATTTTCACAAAATAGGTCCTTTATAAAGACATGATTTCTTTATTCATGGCCAATTTACTTCATTCAGATATAGACTTCATATTAGTTACTAATTATCTTTAGGACTTATGAAAAACATTTGAAAATGTGTAATGAGAAAAAAATCTTAGTAGGTGACATATAAAAATAAAAAAATAAAACTATTTGTCTATTTCAAAACCATGAGATCATATAAGAGAGTTTTCCTTTAACATAATAAACTTCGTACTCAAATAATTATTTACTTACACATGAAATTAGATTTACTGTCAGATTGTTTTAATAAAACAATTTATAATAAAATATGAAAGAAAAATCACAATCATGAGGGTTTCTTAGAAAACATTAGAATCCATGGAAAACATTTTATTAAAAAATAAATTTTCACCCTTAAAGGTAATAATTATTCCTTAAAAAATATCATTATAATACCTTATGAAATCAATATATTTCCATAAAAACTCATTATAAATATTAGAAAAGTCATTTAGGTTCCTTGGGATATTATCTTTATAGAATTATTACAAGAACCCTTGAAAATGGAATAACCTACTTGGTTAATTCCAACAAAATTATCTAGAGAACATAATCATTACCTAATGTATTGGAGAGCTATACTAGGATCACCCGTCATCATAAAAAATGTACAAGAACTATAAAAAACAGATAATTTGTATTTAGATCATAAAATCTCATAAATTACTCCATTTAACATATATGAAAAATTACTTGTAGGCATTGTGTAAAAATAAGATAAAAATACACTTTCTTTGAAAACTCTTTAGACAAAAATTCCTAGAATAATGAGAAATAAGATATGTAGAAACACAAAATCTAGTAACCCTTATCTAATGTATAATTTATCACATTGGAATAATATATAAAGGATATTACCCTCAAGGAACAATCAGTTTAGCAGTATTGAAGAACTAGATACTTATATGAATCCCATATTATATTGTAAGTACAAAATACATAACATAAAAATATTTTTGCAAACTTGATATTATTCATAATATCCTTCTTCATATCATAGGGAAATGAAACAAATAAAGTGTGAAATTTGATGATTAGTAATAGTTATGTACAATAGAAGATATCATGAGTAAATAATTAATAATCAATATAGAAAGGTAAATAACTGAAACACATTCCATTTAATCAAAAACTTTCCCATGAAATGCATCCATGGATAATATCGATGTGGTAATCCCAGGGATAATAATAACTTAATTCTAAATGAAGAAAATTCTTCATACTGAAATTCAAGATCTTAGACATCATGATATCTATACCATTAAAGCCTTATGTAAAGACATTTTAATAGATGTATAGGTATACACTAGAAACCCATTTAATTTGGAAAACTGATTTGTCTCATGAGACCTATTGATGCATTGAGGTGTTATCTATAGATAGTCTCCACCCATCAATGATTTTTCAAAGCATTAATCATATATTGAATGATCTTTTCAATTTATAAACAATATTCCTAATAAAAAAATATCTTTATTGAGTAAATAATACAGATTTATCAAGATTTTCCACAGTCAATCAAATAACTTTCATATTAAAACACTCTATGTAGAAATAATATACGGTTTAAGAAATAATTATACTCATGATGGATATTTAATAGAAATTTGATGTCCAATGAAAATTTATCACAAGAAAGTAAATGTTTCAATAGAAATTTAATGATAAAAAAATTAAAAAGACAAAAAATATGACCTTCAATTCATGGAAAATACGGGTTTTGAGATAAATTCATGTATTTTAGAGAATAAAATAAAATGGAACGAAAAATATTAAAATAATATTTCTTAAAAGAGTTTTCTTTGTAAAAAATTTTAAAAACTTGTATAAGAAGCTAAATATTATAAAATGTTTATAGTATTAGGAAAATAAATTAATTCCATATACATTAAAAAGCATTCCTTTTTACTTTTTTTATAAAGAAATTCAAAAAATGACCCTTTTGAAAAACAATAGAAATATTCCTTTAAAAAATTTTGAAAAGTCAAGGATAAATTAAAATTTATTTTGAGTAGATAAAAATTATTTTTTAAAAACAATTTATAAAAATACAGACATGGAAGAAAAATATACCTGATTAAAAGAGATATATGAATTGATTTTATTTTAAACATTTTGTTGCTTGATTTAACTTCCAAACAGTCTAAAAGTTAAAAGAAAGTATGTAAAATTATTAAAAGAGTAAAATTGAATTGAAACTTTAATCTTCATGAATTGATATTCATGTTAAATTCAAAAAAGGGTAGTATATATTCCATATAAAGGTAAATTGGTGTATAATACCAATTATGTCTCAATGGAGTAGAAATTAAGAAGAAATCCCTTACCTCAGGTTTGACTTGCCTAGTAGGTTCTCTAAAATACTATATTATAAATTTGAATTTATTTTAATTACCTTAAATATCCATATAACAATATATAATATCATATATGATCTATTTATAACATTTTATCATTCATTTGTTAATAATGTTTTTTTATTATCATTTTGTCAGGTGCTAATTACTTCATTTTTCATGTAGGTTTTGATTTGTTAGTATCGATACTTGAATATTGATCACAGTTAAATCATATAAATAATGTTATTCAAGAAATAAATATCATATATATTCAATATATATATAATTATAATCATCTATAAGTAATAGTGATTGAAAAATTAATTATACCATTCATGGAGATGATATGCCGTATGAATGCATGAACAATGTTTTCATTTTTATAAGGATGAAATGAAAGAAAGGTAAATAATAATTTTGATTTCAATAATTATAATTATATCATATATATCATATATATTAATTAAAAATATCCTTCTTACCATCTATGTAAATCATAAATGAAAAATAATTCACATTGCTTCATGCAGGTGATAGTCCACATGTACGCACGAGCGACATTATCATTTTCAAATGGATTGGAAGGAAAAAAGGTAGATATAATATTATAATTTTTAAAAAATAATTATTTAATAAATATAATATATATTCATTATTTTCATATTTACAATCGTCAAAGTAAAGTGGTGATGAAAAAAATTACACCGCTACGTGGAGATGATAAGCCGTATGTATACAAAAGCGATATTTTTTGTTTTTTGTAGGATAGAAAATATATGAAAAATGGTTGTACCATAATCATAATAAATTATAATTAGATTTATGATAATATTTTTATTATTTTAGGATGGTTATATCACATCAATACGATTTATAAAAATAAATAAACTTGAAAGAGTTAGTAAAGACTATTACCTCTTCTTTAGTAGAATTCCTTTATATCTCCTCTTATAATAGGTTTAGTATTTAGGGAATAAAAAAAACTATAGAACTTAGATAATTATGTTTTTAAGATAATTTTATAGGGTTTAGTCAATATATGACGCTCAAGGTGGCGTAAACAAAAGAGAGAAGTGTGTCCTTTTATAAGTGAGGGGAGGGACATTTTTTGAATTTCATAAAGTATTAAATTTATATAAATTATATTTCATGTAAAAATGTATAAAAATTGATATTATTTTGATATAATATGATTATTAATCTAAATAATCTTATAAATTAAAATTTAGATAATCCTTTTGTTATTTTTTCACCTTTATCTTTTAGTTTTAACCCCCATTAACCCTTTTAAGAATTACTAGAATATTAAAGTTTTTACCCTTTAAGAGTGTAGAATATTACCATAAAAGGAAAAAAACATATAAATAGACCATTTTTGATATTTTAAACCATATATAATTAATTTGGATGAAGTTAATATTTTAATTAATTTCAAATCATTTTATAAAATATTATTTTCATAAAATACCATTAATGTCATTTTTTGACACTATTAATTTAATTTGACTTTAAACACATCAATAAAAAGATGTAATTCAAATATAGTCCTTTAAAACATCCATAATATCTAATATGTATCTAAAACATTCATGTAACTCTATTATTAATCAAATTTAAATTACCTTTAAGTTTTTTTTTAAATCATTTATTTTATTTTTTTGTTAATTTAATAAATACTATATCGGTGTTGTGTAAGAATTTAAGGTAATTATTCAGTCATTAAAAATTAAAAATAAATTAAAAAAGATAAATATAATAAATAGATATTTAAAATAAACATTTAAAACTAAAAATAAACTCATTTTTACCTATTTAAAAATATTATAGATATTAATGTAAAGAGAGTCATTTCTGATTTTATCATTTCTTAAATTAATATAATGGTCATAATAAAAGTAATATGGAACCATGTGGCCATATATTCAATAATTGGATGTAAATTTATGAAATAAAATCATTAAATAGAATAAATTAAAGTTTTGGGTTGATTTTGAGACCTTATAATATTGGTTTTAACCATAATTAATCCATTTTACCTCTCCTATGGTAATACAATTTTACTATAGTCACTGTTTATATTAACCAAAAATGAAAAGAGGATATTTAAAATATTTAAACCTCATAATTATTAATATATAATACATTTTATAAAATTCAATTCACATAAGTGGTAGAAACTAATTTAATAATAAACCTGCAAAAAGAAATGAAAAACATTTTTATGAAAAATGCATTTTTAAGTTAAAAAATGAAATTATACTAAAATCAAGTATAATAATGATTAAAATTTAATAAATTAAGTTATTTATAACTAAATGAGAATTATGTTAATTTATTATTGAATTCAAAGCAATAGGGGGATTTTTCAATTAGTTGAAATAAAAGTTTCACAAAAATTGGTATTTTTCACTATTCACTGAAAAAACAATCTTTTCCGAAAAATATAAAAATTTTAGAATAGGACAATATTGACATTATGAATTCAAAAATGATATAATGTTTCACATAATTATATTTTAATAAGATTTCATGGTTTATTTAAACTTGGTGTTTCATACAAAACAAGCTATCAAAGAAATTTATTAAAAGAGAAATATGTCCTAAAATATTGGGTTATTACATTATATCCCCACTATAAGAATTTAAACCTTGAAATTAAAAAAATTATGATACTTATGCCTCAATAGATCCTAATTTTTCCACATAGCTTCCCTGATTTTAAAATTTTACCACAAAACTTTGACCAGATGAGTTGTCTTGTTTCATAGCACTTTCACTCTACCATTCAAGATATACACTAGTTGTTCCTCATAAGAGAGATCTTGATCCTACATTATAAACTATAAGTTCAAAATATATTAAGTATTAGGTATGTACTTCCTCAATATATATAAATGGAACACATTGTGAACTTGATATATATTTGGTGGAATCATAAATCGTTAAGGTACCATCCGGATATGATCAAGAATTCCAATGGGACCAATATATATAGGGATAAACTCTCCTTTATTTAAAAATTTCATAACCTTATTCCAAGGATATATTCATAAGAATACCTTGTCACCAACTTTAAACTTTGGATCTCACCGATGATTGTCAACATAACTTTTTTAGTCAAATTTGAGTTTCCCATATGCACTATTGAATGGATCTAACCTTCCCTACCATTTCATTAGATAGGTTAGGTCCCAATAGCTTTATTTCTCCAAATTCATCAAAAGAATTAGAGTTCTGAACTTCCTTACATAGAGGGATTTATAAGGATCCATTTGAAATCTCTAGTAAAATATCATTTCATACAAAAACTCCACTAAAGTAAGGCATTGTTCACAACCACTTTTGAAATCCATAGAGCAAGCTCTTAACATGTATTTTAGAGTTTGAATAGTCATCTCAGACTGAATATCTATCGGAGGATTATAAGAAGTACAAAAACTCAATTTTGTATCTATATCCTACCGAATTCTTCTCCATAACTTCAAGGTAAACCTTGAATCCTAATCAGATACAATTATGAGTGATACTCCATGAAATCTCACAAATTTCTTAATGTATAACCAAGTAATATTATTAAGACATAAATATTCTCTAGTAGTGATAAAATGAAATGATTTCATAATGGGATTGACTAAAAACCAAATAAATTTTTTCCCTTTAGATGTTTTGGGGGTTCAAATGATTAAATCTATGGTAATGTTTTCCCATTTACATTTTGGTATGAGTAATGGTTGTAACATCCCCTTAAACTTTTGTCTCTTAGCCTTAACTTGATAAAATACTAGGAATTGGGATAAATGCTAATTTCCCTTTTCTTGTTTTCCATAAGAAATATTCTTTTATATATTTATACATCTTTGTACTTCTAGTATCAATAGAGAATGATGAACTATGAGCCTCATCTAACAACTCTTTATTCAGCTCTGGTATTAATGGGACAAATACACAATTCCTAAAACTTATTATTCTAGCGAACATTCCTCACCTTATTTCAATTCCACATCTTCCTTTTTCTCTATCTTAATACTTTCATGGATGTATGGATTAACATTAATATGATAAATATAATATATGTTCCATTTCATCAAGAGTTCAAGATCCAAATTCTTAAAATCCATAAATATTGGATCTCTTTTAATCCTCACCATGGAAAAAATTGCATGATATTTTTTACTTAAATCATTAACCACATTGTTCACCTTCTTAGGGTGATAATATATCAATTATTCATAATATTTGGTTAAATATAACCATATTCTCTAGTGGATATTCAAATCCTTCTATGTAAATATATACTTCAAGATTTTATGATCATTATATATATCACACCTTTCACCATATAGATAATGCATCCATATTTTTAATGTAAAAATTAACTATTCCACCTCCAAATCACGAGTCACATAATTTTTCACATAAATCATTAATTTTAAAGAGACATATTCTATCACCATGTTATTTTGTATAAGGAAAAACCTCACTACCTTATTTAATGTATTACTATAGATCAAACACATTTATCTACTACATGGTAGTATAATAACAAGAATTCTACCCAAACTTATATTCAATTCTTTGAAACTATCCTCATATTCATTATCCCACAATAACTTAACTCATTTCTAAGTCAAAATGGTGAGTGGATTAGATATCCATGAGAAATATCTCATAAAGTGTTGGTAGTATCCAACCAACACAAGAAAAATATAGATATTGGTTACCATGGTCAGTCTAGGTAATTTATCAATAACTTACTTCTTCAAAGGATCCACTAATATACCCTCACTTGAAATTATATGACCCAATAATGATACTTTTTGTAGAGAAAATTCACACTTGGTAAATTTGGCATATAACTTATCCTTCTTCAAGGTCTTATGCATAACTCTCAAATTCCCTTCATAATCTTCCTTATTCTTTAGGTATATAAGAATATAATCTATAGAGTCTATAAAAAACTGATCAAGGTAATCCATAAAGACTCTATTCATTAAGTCCATGAATATGGAAGGATAATTATAAATCCAAATGAAATTATTATAAATTCATAATAACCGTACATCATATGGAAGGTTGTCTTGGGTATATCCTCCTTTTTGACCCATAAATGATGATATCCATATCAAATATAAATCTTGGAAAAATATTTATATCTTAATAACTGATCAAATAGATCACTGATACAAGGAAAAAGATACTTATTCTTGATTGTGATCGTGTTAAGTTCCTAATAATCAATACAAAGTATCATCGATCAATATTTATTCTTAACAAAAAGAACAGGTGCACCCTATGACGATGCACTGAGATAAATGAATCCCTTATCAATATTCTATTGGAGTTTCCTTTTAAATTATTGAAACTCAATATGGTTCATTATATATGGAGTCTTTAAAATAGGTATAGTACTAGGTAATATTTATATTGAAAACTCAACTTCACAATTCAAGGGAAGACTAGGAATCTCTTCAGGAAAGGCATCAACAAACTCATGTACAATAGGAATATCTTTAATGTTGAGTTTCTCCCCAACCATATGAGATAAATAGACTTCATTAATAGGTAGTAAAACCCATATGATGGAAGTAATTTCCATTGTCAGTTTGGGTTCATCCTTGCACCGATAGACCATTATAGGTTGATTCATAAAATTGAATGTAAATTTCCAAAGTTAAGAATATATTTTCAAGGGACTTAATTTATTGTTTAGATACTAATCTATTGGTAGTTCCATTAAAATATGGAGGCTTATTTTGCATAAATAGATCAAATATAGGTATATCACACTATGAAACAACAATATTCTCCATATAGGAAAATTTATTCATCATAACCTGAGTCAATTTACATAATATGGCCACGATCTATTCAGTTCTAATAACATATATACTGGCTTTCTCACTAGGTAAATCTCTACATTTTATATGGGCATTGATTCCCTTTATTCTATTAGGATCCATTACTAAATAATGGAACACAATGAGTTAGCTCATAATCCTCATGAATATTGAGCCATAAAATAAATCCCTATATGGAAAAAAGTTTTCAAATATTATTACGGATTATTATAATTATCATGTTAGCTATGTTCATTTAAAATCTAGTTCCCAAGGTTTCTAATAATCCTCCATTTAAAACCAACTATAGAAACCCCAAATCTAGTAACCTAGAGCCATTTTCAACTTTATTACATTAGTATAAGATAAAAATGATATCATCCTTATGGACCGATCAGTTTAGTAGTCTTAAATAACTAGATGAATACATGATTCCCATATTATATTAGAAATATAAAATACATTACATGAAAACATTCTTTAATCCTTTATATTATTTATAATATCCTTTTTCATATCTTGGAGAAAGGAAAAAAATAAAGGGTGAGCTCATATTCTCATTAATAGTTACATATAATAGAATCTATCATGAGTAAATAAGGTATAATAAATACAGAAAGGTAACTAATTGAAACTAATTCCATTTAATAAATAACTTTATCATGAAATGAATCTATGTATAATATAAATAAAATAATACCATGGATAATAATATTTAAAATTCTCAATAAAGGAAATTCTTAATATTGGATGTCATAATCTCTGACATCATGATATCTATACCGTCAAAGCCTTAATTTAAGATAGTTTAATTAATAGGAAGGTATATACTAGAAAATCATTTAATTTTTCTAACTGAT
The DNA here is from genome assembly GCA_963277665.1 of Viscum album. Classification (NCBI taxonomy): domain Eukaryota; kingdom Viridiplantae; phylum Streptophyta; class Magnoliopsida; order Santalales; family Viscaceae; genus Viscum; species Viscum album. Next base: position 1,271,407,608 of record OY728125.1, on the reverse strand, counting down.
TTGTCTCATGATACCTGTTGATGCATCGAGGGGTTTTTTATAATCGGGCCCCACCCATTACTGCATGTCCAATGCATTCATCATTTATTGAATAATAAATTCAATTTATAAACAATATTCCTTATTAATAAATATCTTTATTAATTAAATAATATATATTTATAAATAATTTAATTATCCAATTATATAGCTTTCATAGTAAAATACCTTTTGTAGGAATGATATATGGTTTAATAAATAAGCATATCCATAATGGATATTTAAGAGAAATGTAATGTCTAATGAAAAATGATCACAAGTAAAGTGAATATTTCAAGAGAAACATAATGAAAAAAATTAATAAAAGGTAAAATATGACCTTAAATTCATCATAAATATAAGTTTTGAAATAAATTATTATATTTTAAAGAATAAAAAAATAAAAGGAAAATATTAAAATAAGATTTCTTAAAAGAGTTTTATTTATAACACATTTGAAAAATTTTATAAGAAGGTAAATAGTGTAAAATAGTTATGGTGGTGGTAAAATCCCTTAACACTACATACATTAAAAAAATATTTCTTTTGACATTTTTGTAAATAAATTCAAAAATGAACCTTTCAGAAAACATTATAAATATTCATTTCAAATATTTTAAAAATTCAGGGGTAACTTAGAATTTCCATTGAGTAAAAAAGAAGTAATTTTTTTAAAACCATTTTTAAAAATATATACATGGAAGAAAAATATACCTAATCAAAAGCTAAATAATATAAAATTTTCTTTTAAACATTTTTTTCTTGATTAAAGTTCCAAAGAGTAGAAAAGTTGGAAGAAAATATAGAGACTAATTAAAAGGGTAAAATTGAATTGAAACCTTAATCATAATGAATATATATTCATGTTAAATATATCAAAGTGGTAGTATATACACCATATTTAATGAAAATAGGTGCATAATAACAATTATGTCTTAGTAGATTGGAAATTGAGATGAAATACCTTACCTTAAGTTCAAATTTCATCGTAGGTTATCTAACATCAAGTATAATAAATTTTAATTTAGTATAATTACATTATAGAACCATTTACATATCTATAATATCATATATGTTCCATTTATAACTTTTTAACACCTAATTGTTAATAATTTTTTTTTATTATCCTTATCTCATATGTTAACTACATTGTTTTTCTTGTATGTTTTGATTTAGTAGTGTCTATCCTTATATATTTGTCATGGATACATCATCTATAAAATTTTATTCATGATATAAATATAATGTATATTCAATATATATATATATATATTTATAATCATCCATAATATATATATATATCTAAAAATGAATTACATCGTTCACGGAGACGATAGGTCGTACATATGCATCAACACTATTTTCATTTTTTAATGGATAGAACAAAAAAAGGTAAATACTAATTCATATTTATGTAATTATTATTATATAATATATTCATATATATATATATTAATTAAATATATCCTTGTTACCATCCATGTAAATTAGAAATGAAAAACGAATCACATCATTTTGTGGAGGTGGTATTCCAATGTCCGCATGAGCGATGTTATCATTTTTAAAAGGATTGGAAGGCAAGAAGACAGATATGGTATTATAATTTAATAAAAATAATTATGTCATAAATATCATATATATATTCATTAGTTACATTTTTATAACCTTCCAAGTAAAGTGATGATGAAAAACAAATTATACTTTTACGTGGAGATGGTAAGTCGTACATACGCACAAACGATGTTTTCATTTTCTATAGGATGAAAAATAGATATCAAATTATTTTACCATATTCATAATAAAATATAATTATATTTATGATACTATATTTGTTATTTTAGGATGGGTACAATACATTAAGTGGAAGTAGAAGAATAAATAAACTTAAAAGAATCGGTAAAGATGATTGCATCTTCTTCGGTAGACCTCCTTTATATATCCTATTATGAGACTTAGGTTTGGTTTATAGGAATAAAATCACCTTGATAAGTATTTTTAGAAGCAAACTAGTTAGGTTTTGGTTGATTTAATATGATCAAAGTGGTGTAAATAAAATAGAGAAGTGTTTTCCATTTATAAGAGAGGGGAGGAACATTCATGGAATTTAATAAAGTATTAAATTAAGATAAATTATTTTTTATATAAAAATGTATCCAAATTGAAATATTTGAATATAATATGAGTATGAGTTGAAATAATCTCTTAAAATAAAATTTTGATAAGTTTTGGTAATGTTTTCAACCATATTTTTTAGTTTTAACCCCCGTTAACCCTTTTAATAATTACAACAATATTAATTTTTTTACCATTTAAGAGTTAAGAATGTTACCATAAAAGGATAAAAGAAAAATAAATGGACCATGTTTTATGTTTTCAACCATATTCCATTATTTTTTCTTAATATATATATTTTTTGTTTATTTTAAATATGTTAATAAAATATTATTTTCATAAAATATCATTAAGGCCATTTTTGACACATTTCATTTAATTTGGCAGTAAATACATAAAAAATATGGGTTTTGAATATAATCTTTCAAAACATTCCTAATATGTTATATTTATCTATAAAATTATTTTAAAACTATAATTCATCAAATTTATATTACTTTTAATATTTTTAAAATCATTTATTTTATTTTTATATTAAATGAATAAATACTGTATTGGTGTTGTGTAAGAATTTACTATAATTATTAAATCAATAAAAAATAAAAATAAATTACCATAATAAATATAATTAATTTATATTTAAAATTAAAAATAAAAAACAACCATAATTTCTTTTTGTCTTAATGGAAAAATATTAGAGATATTAAATTCAAGAGAGTTACATTTTTGACATTATCTTTTCTTAAATTAATATAAAGGTCATAATAAAAAACGTATGAAACCAAGTGGCCATATATTAGATAATTATATGGAAATGGATAAAATCCACATATACAATAGGATACAAACATGATTTGGGTTGATTTTGAGACCATATCATATTAGTTTTAACCATAATTAACCCATTTTACCTTTACCGTGATAATAAAATTTTACTAAGGTTACTATTCATATTAACCAAAAATAGAAGAGAAATATTTACCAAATTTTTAAAAAATTATTAAAAATATGGAATACATTTTAACAAATTTAATTCTGGGATTTTATAGAAATTAATTTAAAAAATTATCCGTAAAATGTGATAATAAACATTTTTCTAAAAATTTCCCTTTTAAGTCAAAAAAATGAACTTCTACTAAAATCAGACATAACAATGATTCAAATGAAATTAATTAAATTATTTCTAAATAAATGAGGAATATTTTAATTTAGTGTTTAGTTAAATTCATTATTGGGCCTTTGAAATTAAATGAAGTTATATTTTCACAAAAATATGTATTTTTCATTATTCACTGAAAAATAAATCTTTTAAAAAAAATCCCAAAATTTCAACCTAAGAAAAAATTTAAATGATGAATTAAAAAATTATATAATTTTTCACATATTAATATTTTATTCAATTTTCATGGTTTTTCTAATTTGGTGTTGCGTGCAAAGAAATCTATCAAAATAATTTATTTAAAAAGATTTATATCATAAAATCTAAGGCTCTCACATGATATTATTTTTAAAAACATGAAAAAATGTGGACTAATATTATTAAATAATAATAGTAAATAAGGTGAGAAATTCCACTCATTTATTATTCATTAGAAAAATTCATTTCACGCTTTTGTAAAAATATTAAAATTGTCCTGTTTGGAAAACATTTAAAAGACTTCTTCTAAAACCTTCATAAAAAAAGTCAAACATGGTTTTAAATAACTTTTAACATACATTTTAGAATATTAATAACATAATTGAAATTTTTTATATAATATTTATATATATTAAAAATATAAGAAAAAAATTAAAGCTTTTAAAATAATGTTTTAAAGAAAATTATCTTACCTCAATTCTGACTTGGCATGTATATTCTTTAACTCATTATTATATGGAAAACCTACTTTTTATTGAGCTTCAGGAGTTTAGTGAAGAAGTATATGGTCACAATAATTGGTTAAAAATATGGGAATGTAATTTTAGAGTGGTATTTGGGTATATTATTGAGATAAAAACCTAACTTGAGTTTTGTTAGAAATGGTTGAAATGAGTCATTTTTTATAGGAAACAAATCAAAGATGTTTTCATAAATATTTAGTCTTTAAGGGTAAATAATGTTATTTTAAAATACCAAGTGGAATAAAAATGGTTAAGGGATGAAATTTTTGACTATATGAAATTAAAATTGTTGATTTATATAATTTTCAGGACTACTACATCAATTAATAAAATATTGTTTATAAAAAAATACACTCAAAGTCATTTTCGTTGTTATCATCATATCTTGAATTTAGGAATATCATATAAAAAAAATTAAAATATAACCAATTAGAATATAATTTATCATTACTAATTATATATACAATTTATAGAACATCTAAACTCATCTAAATATTATTGATTTAACAATTTTAAAACCATTTACTTAAATTTTCATCTATTTTCCTAAATGCTAAGTCATCACAACATAAATTTTTTAGATAATTATACTAATTTTAAAAATTAAAAATTATTTATTTTAATTCATAATTACTATTAAATTTATTTCAATATGTTTATTTACTTACATCTGTGTCATGGAAACTTATTTAAAATGTTATTTTGACTTTCGTCACCTTGCATAAGAACTACATAAGAATTTGGATAAGTTTCTTATTATATAACTCCCAAATTCAAAAATATTGGTCTATATAATTAATTTAATGTCATATTAATTAATAAAGTTGATCAAAGACTTATTTATTCTCAAATATTATCTTTAGGACACAAATATGACTTTTCCTGTGCTACGCAAGCACTGAAAATGATTTTAATATTTATCATAAAATAAATTATAATTTAAATGTTTTGAATTATTTTTGTATGATATTTATATTATATTATCATACATTATTCATTCCATGAGTTTCTTAAAATTTTATAACATATTTGTGTCATTGATATATCATAAAAGATATTGTATTTCATAAAAACTATATTTTTTTACTACTAAAAAAATTTGACTTCCTCAGAAAAATATTAAAAATTAATCATAGGATAATTTTGAATTTATTAATAAAATAATTAATTAAAATCATTTAAATTAAATTGTTATAATTTTCATTAATTACTTTTAAAATAAACTCACAAAACGTAATAAAAAATAATTTTCCAAAAAAGTCATTTTTAAGTAAAAAAATATTTTTATATCAAAATTAAGCACAATATTAATTTAAATAAAATTAATTGTATTATTTTTAATCCAAATAAATTAATTATAATTTCAAACTAATTTAAAATAAAATAGGGCTTTGTATATACTTGAAAATAAATGAGAGTTTTCTATAAAATCGATATTTTTCAATATTCATTGAAAAATCAAATTTTTTGGAAAAATTACAAAATTTCACCCTAAGATAATTTTATACGATGATTTAAAAAATGATATCATTTTTCTATGAAATTTAATTTATAATAGTTTAAGAAATTAATTATAATATTTTCTCACAAAAATCAATAAAAAAGATTTTTGAATAAAACTTATTTTTGAAGCATAAAACGACTTTGCTAAAAATTGAGTACTTATTTATTATGAATAATCAATGAATTTAAATTATATAGAAACTTTATAAAAGTTTTTAATGATGTGGTTATTACTGTTAATACCTTCCAATTTAATTGATAAGTTATAATAATCACATTTAAATAATAATATTTGTATAGTATATCACAATTCACTTAAAGATCAGTGTTTCATGTTATGCAAGCCACCAAGAATAGTATTTTTTAAACTAAAATTTTAGGGTATTAAATTATAAACCCTTAAAGAAATTTAATGCTAAAAAATTTATCTCATTAATGATAGAAATGTTTTAAAACATTTAAAAGAAATCAATTTCAGGGAGTGTAACATAAGACATAAGACCATAAGAGGAAATACCATTTTAATATTTATAAATACCTTTTTTGAAAACTCACATACTAAAAAGGGATAATAAAATATTATTTGAAAACTAATTTAAGGGAAGTATGAAGTTCACTTGGTATAACACAAAACTAGTTTTCTAAATAGGATAAAATTATTGGGAAGTGAAAATATGGACATAAAGGAGAAAAGTAGAGTCCAAATAACGAGTAAAGGAGAATACGATCATGAAAAAGTTAATGACCAAAAAAAATTAGTAGTGGATAAAGAAGACCATAAATTCATAAAAAATTAAGGTCAAAGGATAATTTTTTTAATTTAAGATATTTTCCCTAGAGTTGAGTGATTATTTCACCATTAAAATAGATAACATGAGAAAATATACTTACTTGATTTATTTCAATTTAAAAATAAAAATTTCTTACTTTGGTTATGCTTCATTCAATTTTCCATTGTATCGCATCCCCTACTCTATGAAATTAATATTCAAAATGAAATTTTCATTCCCGAATCACTAAAATAAACATCCAAAAGATCACGAGATCTATGAAACAATAATAAGTTATTCCTCTTGTATTTTAACATCATTAAAAACCAAAATTTTTAGTACAAGTTATGATAACATCTAATATGAATAAACCTTCATATGATGAAATAAAAAATTAATCTCAAAATCCTAGACAATGACACCCAAATTTCAACTTAAATAATTCGATAAATAACTAACCAAAATATTATTCAAAATATTCCTGACTAAGTTCAAAACCCAAAAATCAAAAAGATTTTATCATATATTCTTCCATGATCAACCTAACAATTATCTCTAAAATATAATAATATTTTCCATAAATAGATTTAATCACCATAAATCCATAATTAAATCATATATGATACTATAAATTAACTAAATATTTATTCCCCATATTTAATTTACCTTAATCATATAATGTTTCAAATATAGTATACTTTTTTAATAATATCATTAATCACTTAGTCAAAAAATATAATTTTAATCCTATGGTTATCAATATAATAAAACATATGTTCAAAAAATTTAATAAAACTTTTATCCCAATTAACCATAATGACCATTACATCAAATATAATATCAACCCTAAAGTTTATCAATACCTTTAAACTTATTTCCACAAAATATAAAAGAATTATTCCTCAAACAACCTTTTTACTTGTTAAAATTAAGGGATACATATACTTAAAACATCTATTAAAACCCAATAAATGTATCTCAAAGTACTCCCATCACATGAAACCTCAAAATGGGAATCTAAGAATTTAAAAATATGATCAACCATAGACTCATAAACCCATGAAACTTTAGGTTTATCCCATATCATTATGCCATATCATAGGTTTCAATAGGCCATATCCTCTCATTCCTCATAATGGTTCATAAATAGAATATTAATTAACCAACACATTATCCCCCATAAGTGTATGACTAGGTATTCAGTCTTAGGCACACTCATCGTGCACCGATGATGATTGAGTTAATACCCAAACCACCCTTTTAGAGTTTTTAATCTTAGGTGAATTTGTGCCATTGGTGCATCCACCTTCCAGTATCCGGATTGATATTTCATTGTTAGGAAACCATGAAATCTATACTTTAAAAAAATTTTATGATGTTACCCTTATCTTAGAATTATCCTTATTTTTTTTTCAAATTTTTATAATACTAATATCTAAAGTTATCTAAACCTTGTCTCTAATACTAAATATAACGCCATATAACATAAACAACTCACAATTACATTATTTATAACAAGGGTTGCACTATATTAAAATTTTAGGATGTTTTTAGTTTAGAGTTTTAGAGAATTAGGTAAAAAATTACATAAAAAGTGGACATTTACACATAGTATCTATTTTATTTCTACAAAAAAAGTTCTCTATAAATATGCACTTTCTTCGTTCAAGTCCAATTTCCACTATTTAGAGATAGACTTTATATTAGTTAATAATCATCCTTTGGTCACATGAAAAAAATTTAAAAATGTGTAATGAGAAGAAAAGTATCAGTATGGGACATATAAAAAGAAAAAAAGAAATATGTTAGTCCATTTCAAAACCATAATATTATCTAAGAGAGTTTAACTTTAACACAATAAATTTGAGGTTAAAAAATCATTTACTTACACATGAAATTAGCTTTACTTTCAATTTTTTTTTCATAAAAAACTTTATAATAAAACATAAAGTAAAAATCATAATCATGAGGGTTTCATAGAAAACAGGCGAACCAATGAAAAACATTTTCTTAAAAACATACCCTTTTACCCTTAAAGAAAATAATAATTTCTTTAAATAAAAGATCATTAGCTTAACTTTTGAAATAAAAATATTTCCATAAAAAAACCATTAAAAATTATAGAGAAGTCATGTAGGTTCCTTAGGACATCATCTTTATATAAACCTTTCAATAACCCTTATAAGAACCCTTACAAATTAAATAACCTACTTGGTTAATTCCAACATAATTCTCTAGAGAACATAATCATTACCCAATGAATTAGAGAGCTATATTGGGATTAGATTTCATTATAAATAATATAAAAGAAACAGAAAACACATTAATGTTTCCTTTAGATAATAAAATCTCATAAATTACTCTGTTTAGAATATATGAAGAAGCACTTGCTGTCATCAAGTAAAAATAAGGATAAAGATCCTATTAATTTGAATACTCCTTAAATAAATTTCCAAAAGAATAGAAAATAGGATATTATTTGTAAAACCATGAAAAAATATAGAGAAATATTCTAAAATAATAATTTCCATGATGTAAGAAATTACACTCATTCCATATATGTTAAAAAATATTTCATTCACACTTTTGTAAAAATGTAAAAAATATCCCATTTGGAAAATGTTTAAAAGTATTCTTTTAAAACATTCATAAATAAAGTAATAAATGGTTTAAAATTAATTTGAAAATATATTTAATTATATTAATAACATACTTGAAAATTTTTAGTGAACATGCATATGGAAGAAAAATATTTGAAACACTTTTAACTTTTAAAATAAGGTTTTAGAGAAAAATCTATTACCTTGAGTCTAACTTGACACATACATTCTACAAAACCTTATTCTTTGAAAAATCTTCTTTTGATTGATCTTAAGGACTTTATAGAGGAGGTTTATGGTCAAACTAATGGATTGATAACATAATAATGGACACTACTATAAAACAAACCTATACCATTGGTTCAAAACTATTGATATAGTCTAGGAAACCATTGGTATAGGATATACTAATAGTTTCCTAAACTATGGGTATACAAGCTATAGGGGTAGCTCTATAACAATGATTCTAATAGTATATCTCACATATATTTTCCTTTTCTAATAGTTTTATTAAACCATGGGTATACATGCTATACTGATGATTTTCTAAACCGTTGGTATAACCTTTATCCTCTAAGGAATCCAACAACACCTCCCAACTTGGATTAAAACCAACAAAGACACCAAAAACCTACACCCACACCCCAAATAACTGGAAACAAATATAGAAAAATATATAAACAAATTAATGCATTGAACCAATAACAATACAAATTTAAAACAACAAATATATTTTATATTTCACATTTGATTAGTTTTTAACTGAAAAAAAAACAAATCATAAAACATATATGCAATCACCTTCAGTCACCAAACATGATGTTTCATAAATACCAATTAGAAATGTAGAGGATCAATCTCTCTCTCATGAACACCATTATCATCACTACCATTACTAACATACTCATAACCATCATAATCACCATAACTATCATCATCACCATCATTATCATCATAATCAACATCTCCATCACCATATCTATTACAATCCCCGTCACCATCACCAGGAAATTCGATAACCCGACCAGTATTAGGACTATCATCACCATCACCCAGTGCATCATATAACAAACACATCGTCAACATGCATGTATCAAAAACTACAGCGGTATCTGGTAAAGGTGACAGATGTAATGCTATCTTAACATTCAAAATTTTCTTGTTAACCTTTTGACATCATTCATATTCATTTATGGCTATTTTTTTTGACCTATTTACCCCTACATGAGCCTTCTTTGCCTCTTCATGGGTTGTTACAAACTCAGTGCTACCAGAACTATTAGAGTGCCTGAAGTGGTCCAATATCTAGTGGGGAAAATACTCTTACTAGGTCTTTAGTGTACTCTCCCATGGTGCTTATCTCTTAATATCTAGTGAAAATAATCATTTTACCCAAATCTATCAGCTTCTTGCACAGCAAGGGCCTCCAAATCACACTATTTTAAATATAAATGATCTATTTAGTTAAAAATAGGTATTAAAATTTGAAATTAATAATTTAAAACTCACAATCTATTATTGTGACTATTTGTTTACAACACTTCCATATTTCTTATTTTTGTTTGAGAAAAAAAATTTCTTAAGGCACACAAACTTCAATTTTCAATACTTACCTCTGAAATGACATTAAATATAGAAAAATATTATTCATTAATACTTTTTTTTGAAATATATAGCTTGTTGTAACCGATATTTAATTAATAATAACCAAAGTAAATTGAATTAAATTTCATATAAATGTATTGTATCATCCCCAATTAAGAAAAACTATAATAAATCAAACCAAAATGAAAAACTTTAGGTTGTTTTGGTGAAGATATATTTAGATTAGTTTTTTTTATATTGGTCCAAATTCATTTTGTATTGGTTTCACTAAGTTTGGATGAATTCATTTTGATTAAGAATTATTTAGGTTCATTCAAAACTTATGGATCCAATTCATATGTTTTGGTTTAGTTATGAATAAAACTTATTAATTTGGATTAGTTTAGTTCAATATGGTTTAGTTTATTTTGATAAAGTTAAGTTCATCTTAATTTTGATTGTTTTATTGTTTTTTGGTTTAGTTAAATTTTTGTAATTTCATTTTTTTTCAATTCATGTTTCAGTTTTAGTTCCATTAAATACATCATATGATTTATATTTATTTCATACAAGTTTTACAATTTATTTTATTTAAGGATTTATTGTATTTAGTTTTGTTTTATTTAATTTTATTTATATCAAGTTGGATGAAGTCTATTTGGGTAAGATTTCTCCCTTTTAGTTGAATTTTGTTTTATTTTGTTTGATTTGGAATGAGAAGGTATGAATAGTGAAGTTTATTTATATTTATTTTCATTAAATTAACAGTACTTTATTTATAATTTATAGTTGAAAATTATTTATTTTATTATTAAATGAATCTATTTACATGTTTATATATTAATATTATTTGAAATTATGTACATGTTACAACATTTTAGAGTTTAAATGTTAATATAGTTTAACTTTATAACTATTAATAAGTATTTATGTTCATATAAATTAATATATTCTAGACTATATTTTCTACTATATTTTGATCATAATTTGAGATATACCCTTTGTAATATAGGTACAAATCATTTTTCTATTGGTACCTAATTAAAAAAAGTGTCAATGAAAAATACCCAATTCCTCTCATGTTATGACATCATCTTCCACCCCAATGTGTGGGGATACCTCATAACATACTTATTTTTTAATTAATTTTGATTATTCATAAAAAAGAATATTCAACAATACAAAATATATTATTAAAGAAAATAATAGTCATTTTCAATAAAAAACATCAAATTTGAATAATACCTTAAACTCATCACTCTTCCAATGAGAAATAATTTCCTGACACTATGTTTTTGAACACCCATTATGGATAATTATAGCCTCTAAATATATTCCAACTCTAGAGACCTATCCATTATATAACTCATTTTTATATTCTCTTTATAGCTCACATAATTCCATTAGTCGTGCAGTCATCCTAGCCTCACCATCTAGAAAATACAAAAAAACTAATACCAAATTATTAATTCATATAAATGCAATAAAAATATAACATTGAATATAATAATTTTTCTTACCCATATTCGAGTGAAATCATTATCCTTTATTTCATTTTCAATGTGTCTCCTAGATAATGGATTGATGAGAATGATGTCATAGTATTTGGAAAGTATAACCATAAAACTCTAGCATTCTATCTCTGTTTTACTTATACTCATTATAATTGACTATGATCTATGTGTGGTGATTCAAAACTTCATGCATACATGTATTACTACATCACCTTATAGTGGATGATACAGTTGTCAAAGAATAAAGGAGAAATGCTGAATTAATACATCTTATAATAAAAATAAATTATTGTCAAATTTTTTTACTAGGGTTTTATACATATACCTGAACTAGAATTATCAGTGGGTACTGCTAGAACCCTAATATATGAAGGATCATTGACTTATGTAGTACCAGTGGGGTTGCAATGTCTCTTTGTGATGATCAGTATTCTCAAGAGGTTTAGAATGCACCAGATAAGAAGTTGATGGAGAATGAACATAAAAGCATGGAGAGAATGAAGTAGTAGGAAATAGATATGGAATATATGTCTATGAAAATGGATAATGTGGATGGGGAATGGGATCCATCATCAGATAAGGAAAAGATATATAAGGAGGATCATACATAAATGGTGGTGATAATATAAGAGGTCTAAATATTATGAGTGCCTCTAACTTAACTATGGGATAATAAATTATGCTACATGGTATATCTGAAGAAGGTTATGGGTGTAATTAGGTATGATGAGTACTATAAGTAGCTCTAGTACCACCCCACTCAAATTGTTAGGCTGAGTAATGCTTCCACTATGCTGATCAGAGAATAATTGTCTCATGGGTGATAGTTCTTGATTAAATTTTTAAAAAAGATTAATGAAATGAAATTATATATTATCAATATATATATTTAAAATAACATACACATAAAAGTCACTAGAGGGGGAATGACCATCTCTGTCATATTTTTTTTATTATCAAACATTCTCTTCCTTTGTAACTCTTCATTTTTTTTATTTCCTGCATTGGAAAGGAAATATGTATTTAATTTGAAATTCATAACTAAAATGTATTCCCAGAAATAAATAAGAGGTTACATGACTTAATTAAAAAAAATCCTATTTCCAATCCAAGTAAAGGATTTTTAGTGTAATAAAATAATAATATCATATTTAGTTTTAAGAATATCAAAACATAAAATACATGTCATAAAAAAAATCTACAAATTATAATTAGCATGTTAAACATGGGTATGATATGGTTTTATTCTTATTTTTTCAATTCAATCCAATTTTAGTTTGGTTAGGTAATTTGGTTCATTTTGGTCAATTGATAAAGTCATTTTTCCATTTTTTGGGTTACTTCATTTGTTTTATATTTTGGGTTAGGTCATTTGGAATTTTTATGGGTTAGTCCATTTATACATTTTTGGGTTATGTCATTCATTTAATTATTTTTGTTTTTCATTATAATTATTTTAATATGTTTTAGTTCAATTCATTTTATTTTTGTTCTAATTGGATTCTAGTAGTTTTTTTTCTTTGTTATTTTTTAATATAGTTCAATTAAATATTAAAAAATACAACTCAAATAAAACCACAACCACTTTATATTGAAAATTCACATGAATGTCAGGTTAAATAAAAATTATTTGAAACCAACATTAAAACAAATTTAATAACATAAACATGAAAACACAAGCTGAGCTAAACCAAAATTAATGATAACACATATAAGTGATTCTATATATTGCTCACTACAACCTTAAGTTCATAGTCAACTTTGACAATTGGAATATTTGAGTTATCATAAGTAATATATTGATCAAGGCTAATGGGAGAAGTGATGGTGTTAATTTCATCCCCACTAGCATAAAAAATATGTATTGGGATTACTTTAATAATGAAACCTAATTCAGGACTCAAATGATCTTTCATATAAAAAAATGATTTCATTAATAATTCCAAAATATATAGCTCATAAGTAGTAGGAATATGAGTCATTTCAATAAATATAAATCTACAATCATCAATAAATGTTCCATGCCTCTTCATTGAACAAAACCACTTTAATTTTATCATAATGACTTGAACATGAGAGTAATAATACAATATTAGTATTTTCTCAATAACTCTATAATAAGAAAAAATTTCATATTGTGGCCTATTATCTGATGCACTGTCATAACACTCTATAGTTTCAGTTACTATAACACCATCATGTTGTGTTCTCATGTTCACTGCTCAATAATTGATAATAAATTTATTCCCATTGACCATAATTTATTTTCATTCATGAACCACAAATTTTGGACCAAAATCCAAAGATCTTATTTATTCAGAGATAAATTTAGCCGGTAAACTTAATACCTGAAATATAAATGAATATTAAAATTAAATAAATATTAAATTTATTTTATTTTATTATAGTAATACTTCTACATTCAATTTCAACCAAGAAGGATACCATTTTCTAAGAAAATTACATATCATTATCAAAGGTAAGGAATTATGATTTATATATATATATTTTTTATGTTCCCTATATAAATATATAGAAATAGTTTAACAAATATGTATAATTAAATGTTCTTCCTATTTCTATATTTCATATGAACTTTATTGAATGAAAAAATAACATATTTCAATTCATTTAGCACATTAGTTTTGGATATACACTGAGATGAATTTTTAGTCATAATGGTATTGTCAAACCTTCAACAATTATTCCTATATTGATGATCCATTAGAAATAATTATCGATGTCCCATAAAACTAAAAATATGATTATATTTAAGTCTTATAGATAATATATTGTTCATACAAATAGGGAATGAACGTTTTTCCTTCATTATCCAACCATACATCATTTCATAAATCGAAAAATAATTTACCATCCACATAATTTCACCATGAATATGAAATACATATTTTAAACAAGCATCATATGTGTGCACACCCACACTCTAAATATTCTTTAACTCTTTTATTAAAGGTTGAAAGTATACATCTATATCATTTCTAGGATCAAAAGGTCAATATATGAGCATACTCAATAAAGAGATTATTATTTTTCATAATCATCCATGGAGGAAGGTTATAAATGTGTATGAAAAATGGCCATTTGCTGTGAAAAGTGAGCATCTAATCAAACAAATTAAAACTTTAACATGATAGAACCAAACTCACATTATGCACCCCAACTCAAAAATCAATATATCAAGCATAAAATGCATTCCATGCTAATCCATATTCAAGATGAATGAACTCATTATTATCCTTATTTATCATAGCATCATGACAATGCATTTTTTTTGATATTTTATCAGACATGAAAAGATTTTGGAGTTTAGAAATAAATAGAAGGTACCACATTATTTTCTGAAAAACATGTTATGGTGTTCCATAAGTATTTTTCTTCCATTGATATGTTCCATATTTTATATAATCATTTAGTACAACAATTTACTCCTAAAATAAGTCTCAATATTTTGGGAAAGAATGAATTTTGTTATTAGAAAATCAAAGTTGGTTAATTAACTTCCACGCCATATATTGATTTAAGGGAATATCTACATCATTTGGATGTAATTCCTTCAAAAAGGTATGAATATAATAAATGTAAGTATTATAAATTCCATAAATTATTTTTCCATTAAAAAATCATATTAAAAATTATATATCCTTTTATTTTATCACATTGCTGATATACTAGAGTCGTGGTGGCATCTTTCAATTTTTCACCCTGTCAATATAACCATTTCCATTACATGCATCATGTATACCCTTATAATTATCTCCTTTCATTGAAATAATTTCTTTCTCAAGATGATGAATAAATGGAAACAAGTCATATAATAAATTCTTCAATATAGTCCTCAAATTTAGATCATGAAAGTTTTGAGACTGTCTTTTCCCCCAAATGTGATACCAAACTTAATAGTTTTTTTGATTTTTTTTTGTTATATGGTATCAAAATTATTCATGACATAACTAAGGTCTTAAAATAAAATTATAACATGTGAAGTGTATAAGACCACTATATGAGGAATTATTAAATGAAAAATCTAAAAAAAACAATCTAACTTGTTTTGAAAATCAACTAAGACCTGATTAGTATCAAACATCCAACTTCTATCCAATCTGTTAAAAAACAATGTTATATGTCATGTCATAAAAGAATTGAAATAATATTTAAGTCAAATAAAAAATATAAATAAACAAGACTTGTTCACTTTATTTAAATCACTTTAAAAAATATTTAAATAATATTGAAATCAAATCCATTTTAAATCACTCTCCATTTTTGTGCATAAATACCAAATTTAACATACATGAATATATAATTATAAAAAATTTTATTTTATCTTGTAAACTGAAATCTGATAAGGGAAAAGGCTATTTTGGAAATAATTTAAACTATATATTTAGCTCCCATATTATTAATTTTATAACTAAATCCTATGAGATAACATAATACCATATATATAAAACCATAATATTGAAATCCATTATATCAATGAGTAATAATTATACATAATACCACACAAAAATGTATATTTATGAAATAAATGACAAACTAATCCATGTGAGAATTATAATATAAAACATAACAATTTATATCAAACATGAACCATGGTATATATAGTAGTCTAAAGATCACAAGTTATAAACCAAACTTGTAATTAGTTGAGTTTGGTCAATGACTAGATTATATTAGTAGTAAGATAAGTAAGTGTTTAGTATATAATATTTCACAACAAAAACTTACTAAAAGAAAACCCACACAAGGAGTAAGATTTAACAAAAACATATCTTTAGACATATCAAAAGAAATGAAATGGTCTTTTATATAAATATGTTTCCCATATATTTAACATAATTTAAGAAATATGTTCATGTAATAAAAAAAGACAATCCATATTCAAACATTTATGAAAACATGAAAAATCTATATATTCAAACCATATATTAAATTTTAAATCCAAAAATTTTTAAGACTTGAAATAAATAATTTCAATTATTACAATAAAACATTGAAACAAATAATTTCATAACCCCTTAATAAAATCACTAAAAAATTATGTAATATAATAATTAATTATAGATTTACCTCATTTATCACACAAAATAACAGGTTTATATTATATTTTTGTATAATTAGTGAATAGATAAAATTTTAAAAATAAATCACATACGATTAGATTTATTATGAAATACAATAAAAAAATATAATGAAAAAACTCTCATTTAATAAATTGGGAAGAATCACCACATAAACGAATCTATGTTAGTGTTTTTTAACTAGAAAAAAATTAAAATGATGCTTAGAAGAAGAGATAATGGATTTTGAATTCACCAATTTGATGTTCAAGAAGAACAGAACCAAAAAACCAACTAAGGAGAGATTTTCAAGGTTGGGGAAGAAAATGGAAGGCCACTTATAGGGTTGAATCTGGATGGGAGTGATATGGGAGAATGGGAGGTTGCACAACTGGGATGTATTCTGAAGTATATACCAACTATTTTATAAAACCATTGGTATAACTTTACTCTATGCCAATGGTTTTTAAAAACTATTGGTATAGATGATACTATACCAATGGTTTAAAGAATTCATTGTTATAACCTTCCCATAAACATGAAATACCAATGGTTATTATAACTCATTGGTATAAGTATATTGGTATAGATCCCATTTATAGTAGTGGGAAGTTAAAATAGGGATTTGGGTATATATTTTAGAGAAAAACCTAACTTGAGTTGTGTTAGAAATGGTTGAAATTAGACCTTTTTTTATAAGAAAAATTCAGTGTCATTTTCATAAATATTTAGTATTTAAGGGTCAATAATGTAATTATAAAATACCAAGTAGAATAAAAATGGATAAAGGACGATATTTTATAAAATATTAAATTTTAATTGTTGATTTATATAAATTTTAAGACTATTAAATAAATTAATAAAATATCGTTTATCATAAAATACACTTAAAGTCATTTTCATTATCATATCATCTTGACTTTAAGAATATCATAACAAACAAAAATTTAAGGTATAATCACTTATAATCTCTATTTTCCTTCAAAAATATCTATAAAATTCATGGAACATCTAAACACATTTAAATATTACAATTTTTAGTATTTTTAAAATCATTTACTTAATTTTCCATCTACTTTCCTAAACACAACACCATCATGGCGTAAATATTTTATACAAATATAATAATTTTAAAAATTAAAAATAAATTATTAACATAATTATAATTTATTTTATTTCATAATGACTATTTATTTTAATTAAATATATATATTTACTCACATATATGTTATGAAATCTCAATTAGTATTTTATTTTGACTTTTCTCACCTTCCACAAGTACTGCACAAGAATTTGGATATGTTTCCTATATTATAACTATAAAATTAAACAATATAAGTCCATATCACCAATTAAACATCATATAAATTAATCAAGATGAAAAAAATATTTCTTCTTTCTCAAATATTATCTTTAGGATACCAAATTTTATTTTTCTAGTGTTGCGCAAGTGCTACATCTACACTGAATTTATCTTCAAATAAACTATAATTTATATATTTTGAATTATTTTTGTATTATATTTGTAATATATTATAATAAAAGATTAATTTTCTAAGTTTAATAATTTTTATATCATATTTATGTCTTAAATATATCATAAAAGATACCATATTTCATAAAAACTATATTTTTTATGATTAAGTAAAAATTTAAATTCTTTAGAAAAATATCAAAAATTCATCCTAGCGTAAATTTTTATTTATGAATCTGAAAAATAATTCCATTTCATAATATTATTTTCCTATAACAGTAAAAAATTACTTTAGAATAAACCCACAAAACCCAATAAAAACAATTTTCTAGAAAAATTCATTTTTAAGTATAATTTTTTTATACCAAAATTAAGAATAATGTTAATTTTAATAAAAATAATTGGTTTTTTGAATAATAATTAATTAATTAAATTTTAAAACCAATTTAAAAATAAAACAGGACTTTGTAAATTATTTAAAATAAATTACAATTTTCTATAAAATCGGTATTTTTCACTATTCATTAAAAATCAATATTTTTAGAAAAATTTAAAAATTTAATCCTAAGATAATTTGGATACGCTGATTAAAAAAATGATATATTTTTTATAAAATATAATTTCTATCCATGGTATAAATTAATTATAATATTTACTCATAAAAAGTAATAAAACCATTTTTGAAGGAAACATATTTTTGAAGCATAAAATTATTTTATTACAAATTGAGAACTTATTGATTATGAATTAACTAATACATTTTAATTATATAAAACCATTATAAATATTTTTTATAATGTTTTTATTACTAATTATAACTTCTAATTTAACATCTAGGTTATAGTGGCCACATTTAAATAATCATATTTTTATAGTATATTGTAATTCACTTAGAGCTCGATGTTGCATGTTACGAAAGACATCAAGAATAATATTATTTTAAACTAAAATTTTGAGGTGTTACACTACATGGAAATAATATGGGATAAATAATATAGGTGATTTATTTAAAGTATCTGATATGTTTTTTAAGTATGGTAAACTAATCCATCTGTCTCACAACTAGTAGAATGCAAGAAGGCCAAATAACACCATAAAGGAGAAAAAACCCCCAAAAAATTCCCCAATTAAACTTAAATGCTTTAAATAAAAATATTTTGGGAATTATGAAAGTAAATTCCATAATCCTAGATCTATTATAGATAATAGACCCCAATAACCTCTTAAATCAAGGGAGAAAGGGAGATAATATGCCATCAATACCATAGAGGTGGATCGCGGTAATGACATAGTGAAAGATACACTCATTCTACACTCCAAAACTAAAAATTCACTATTTGATTCTAGTTTTTCACATTATTTAATATAAAACAAGTCTTCTAGGAATATTTATTTACCTTCCCAATCATTTGATATTGAACTATCTGGGAAAACTCATGAATGTATGATGATTTTATCTAAGATATATAATTTTTATCTGATCAAGATTTGTGGGGAGATATTTACTGATCTATTACTTCTAACCTTGGTTGAATTTTATGTAATAATATGTATGGATTTAATTTCCTTATATATACCACATATCAATTATCAGGATAAGGAGATCTCATTTCATATCCCATATCATTAGGTGATTATATTCCATGAAAGTATGATCATGAGTCCCTTTCAGAAGAAAATTCTATTATATGGGTTATGATACCCAATAATGAGGTATTTATAGCTCAAATGATTAGGGAAGATGTCATAATTGAAAAAATACCTATTATATGTGAATATATTTATGTTTTTTCAGATGAACTATTTGTTCTTCCCCTAGAGTGTGACGTTGAATTATCAATCAAACTCAAAACTGGATCCATGACTATCCCAAAAATTCTATATAGAATGGATCCTTTTGAGTTGGAAGAATTAAATAAGTAGTTATAAGATAATATAGACAAGGGTTTTATATGCCCAAGTTCTTCACTATGGGGTGCACCAGTTCTCTCCATAAAAAATAAGGATGAATCAATGAATATTTACATTAATTATCATTAGATTATTAAAATCACAATCATGAAAAAGTATCCTATACCTCATATTGATGATATATTCGATCAACTTAGAATAGTTTAATACTTCTTGAAGATTGATATTCTATTTGGATACCATTAGTTAAGGTTAAAAAGAGAGAGGATATTTCAAAGATATCTTTCTGTATGTGGAATTAAAACTATGAATTTATATTGATACCATTTGGACTTTTGAGTTCCCCCACTATCTTCATGTATTTAATGTATAGAGTCTTTAGATACTACCTTGATCAATTTGTGGTTATATTTATAGATTATATTCTTATATATTCAAAGGTAAAGTAAGTACATAAAGATTATTTACAGATTGTTTTAAAGATCCTGAGAAATGAGAAATTGTATTCCAAATTTAGAAAGTGTGAATTCTATATGTAGAAAGTATCATTCTTGGGTCATGTAATCACAAGAAATGGAATATTAGTAGATCCATTACATATGTATGTAATTGAGAAATAACCCAGAACAACCTTTTTAACCAAGATCAATAGTTTTCTTAGGTTAATAGGATATTATCGATTCTTTGTGAGAAATTTATAACTGCTATCAAAACTATTAACGAAGTTATCACTAAAGGGAGTAAAGTTCCTTTGGATAAAATAATTTGAATAATTTTTCAAGGGACTAAATAAGAGGTTGGTCACTACATATGTACTTACATTACCCTATAATGGGGAAGAATTTGTAATATATGGTGATTATTTAATAAATATATTGGGATGTTTCCTTATACAAAATAATAAGGTAATTTACTATGCCTCATGATATTTAAATACTCAAGGGAAAAGTTACCCAACACGTGATTTATAGATAGTGATAATAATCCTTGAATTAAATATTTATTGGTAGTATCTCTATAAAGAAAAGTGATATATATATATATTGATGACTAGAGTTTGAAATATATATTCACATAGAAGGAGTCAAATATGTACTGAATGAGATGGTTGGATTTGATTAAATATTATGACTTCCTAATACCATACCACCAGAGGAAGGATGATAAGGTGGTGATTACTCTAATAAGAAAAGATAATGCTACCCTCTCAATAATAAGGATTGAAAAGATCTAATAATCTTGTATTTACAAAGATGAATCTTGAAGTCATAAGGGAAGGGGATAAATAAAATTTTACCTAAATTATTTCTTAACCATCCATTCATTTGAGGATCAAATAATCCCATAAGGATGATGTGGATTTATAGAAAATTTAGAGAGTATTCTGGACTTCAAATTTGATAAAGATAGAGTTATTCATTTTTGAACCTATATATATGTCCCATCAAAACTAGAACTAAATATTGAACTTTTGGATGAAACTAAAAGATTATAATTATATAATTATCTAGGAAAACAAAGATATATATGAATCTTAAGAAAAAATTCTGATGTGATAACATGAATATGGAGATTTCTGGGTATATATCTCAACTCTTGGTATTAAAAAAAGTTAAGGCTGAATAAAAAATTTCCAAGGGCATGTTGCAACCATTACCCATACTAGTATGAAAATAGGAAAACATTACCTTTTATTTTTATGGGAATTACCAAGACACCCAAAGGCTATAATTCCATTTTAGTTATAGTTGACCATATTACAAAGTCAAAACATTTTATTACAATAAAATAAGATTTGTATCTTGACCAACTCGCAAAGATATACATATAAGAAGTTTTAAGGCTACATGGAGTTCCACTCTCCATTGTATTTGATCAATATCCAAGGTTTACCAAGAGTTTCTAGATAATCCTTTAATAATAATTATAAATAGAGCTATGTTTTAGAACTTCTTATCATCCTTATATATATGGTAAGTCTGAGAGGCCAATTAAAACTCTAAAAGACATGATGAGATCTTGTTTAATGAAATTATAAGGATTTTGGGATCAACACCTCCAACTAGTAGAGTTATCATATAAAAATTAATTATATTATAACATTTATACAGTTCCGTATGAGGCTCTTTATGGAAAGATATGTAGAACCCCATAATCCAAGGATGAAGTTAAAGAGGGGAAGCTGATAGGTCCTGAATTTTTCCAAGAAATTATGGAGAAGGTTTAAGTCATTTAGAGACCTATTAAATCAGTATAATATTGATAGAAGAGTTATAAAAATAATCATAGATGATATGTAGAGTTTTAAGTTATTGAGAAGGTGTTCCTCTGGATGTATCCATGGAAATGGTTTATTAGATTTTGGAAGAAGGGGAAGTTTATTTCTAGATACATTGGTCCCTTAAAGATCCTTGATCATGCTAGGGTGATAACTTATTGATTATCACTCCTTCCAGACCTCTCCCAAGTACATGCTGTGTTCTATGTATCACTTTTTAGTATCTACATACTTGACCCTTCACATATAATGAAATAAAAATATGTGTAAATATAATAATATATCTTATATGAGGAACAACCAAAGGAGATCTTATATCGAAGATATAAGGTACTGCGGAACAAGACTATACATCTCAATAAAGTTTTATGGAGGAATCATATGTTCGAGAAATTTATATGGGAACCTAAGGATGTAATGAGAGAAAACTAATATCTATTTTTTTTCACAAGAGTAATAAAATTTAATGGATGAAATTTTTCTTAAATGGGTAAAATTAAAATACTCACAATTTTAGTAAATACATTTCCTTAATTAAATACCATGGGAGTATCTTGTCTTTCCCACAACTCTGAACTAAAATGAAATCCACTTTACCTTAATAAAATTATTAAATATTAACATTAAATTAGAGTCATTAAATTGGAGGGTATAAATAGAATTAATAAATTTATAAAACTATATAAAAAGTTATAATAAACAAAGATCATTTTATTCTTGGAGATATACTTTTTCTAAAATTGGTTTTTATGCATTAAGTGTGCTAATATGAATATTAAAATTTTCACACCTTTATATATTTTATTTAGTAAAATGGATTTCATATTTTGAATTAATATGTATAAATTATGTATAAATTATAATTTTACTTTTTAGGAATAAAAATAAGACTATTAAGATTAAAGTTAATTAGAGTAATAATGGTGAAACTGTTATTTTCAATGGTTTGTTTTATTAATATTGTGTAATTTTTATCTGACCAATTAAATTACTTTATTTTAAATAATGAATCAAATAAATTTTTTAAACACAGATATAATTATATTAATTCCCATTTAATTATTAATAAATTACAAGTAGGATTATGAACATATAATGGTTAAAACATTACTTCTCTATAAATAACAATTTTTCTTTATATAAAATGTTTTAATTTTAAAAATTAATTTTTAATTATTTATAAATTGAATTATATTAAATGTATATTAAATTTATGTTCACTGAATAATTTTTTTTATGAATTTTTATTTTAATATTTTTTCAAAAACATATGTTAGTTGGGTAAAAACTAGTTACTTGGGAAAAACAAAAAAGGAAAAAAGTAAAAATATTAGATTAAATAACTTGAAACATGATTAAAACATCTGTAGAAATTCATGGTTAAGGATTTATCAACCTAATATCACCCCAAAATCCATTATTTATAACTTTTATATCCCTTGAACCATGAATAGTGTAATGATATCATTAAAAATAATGGATATTCACAAAAGTTACCTTTTCTTCACTTATAAAAGGGGATCAGTACCACCCATTAAATTTACAAATTTCCTTAAAATATTCATTTAAAAACTACCCAATTTACCTCTAATATTATTCCGTTTAATTTTATAAATCCCATATTCTCTAGAAGTTAGCCTAAAACCATCATTTCCAATGAGTCTTTTAAGAGAAACTTCAAGGTACCTAAGTGAGTATTACTTAATGCTTAACATTTTATTCTTAATATTTATCTTAAAAATACCATATAAATAGTAATATAATGACATTAATATAATTAGTGTTATTATATCAATAGAACAAACCATATTTATTCCTTTATATTAATCTATAAAAACAAAAGAACATTGACCATGTGTTTGTGTGGACTACCGATTCCACAAAGTGGCGTCTTCCATTTTTCACCACCGTATCTCTTAGTTGGTTATAAGTATTAAATTGAAGGATAATTGTGAATTATTTAATATAATTTTTTTATAAGTATTAAATTTATATTCCACCTTTTTTCTTTCTTATTCATTGGGAAATGAAAACATTAACCACGCACTGTGCGAGCTAGCATCTCCATGAAGTAATATATTTTATATTTCACATAGTATCTTCCTTATTTGTTAAAATATATTAAAATATGATTAAAAAACTTAAAAACATTTAAATAATATCATTATTCTTATTTAATAAGTATATTATTCCAAAATCACCACTTTTATAACCATACTCATCCATTAATTATTCTATATTCATACCTGGGCTAGTTTAACCACCTACATGAATGATATTATAAAACTACATCATGGAAACCTATGGAAAATTAAATAATACTAAAATTATAGGTTTATAATAAAATAATTATTGTTTTATAGTTTTAGAAATGTTATATTAATTATTTAACTTATTATTAAAATATCATCCTTGATTGCTAAAATTACCAAAATAAGCCGACATAGATTCCATTTTCATGAAACAAAACTAAAAAATTATAGAATGGGATAAGAGATTTATTAATAAATAAAAGATCTATATTTTAGTACCTTATATTATCTAGGAATAATAAAATTGGTATTAAATAATAGGCATCAAAATCAACATCATAAAGCTTGAGGGAAAAAATTAAAGTTATTAACACCTAATAGTAAAATAAGCGATAACTAACTAATATATTCATAATAAATGATGATAAATAAATTATATAAAAGTTAATGTATATGAATAAGTTTTTTAAATAGAGTATTAATAGAGTATTAGTTTTTTTATAAAGTTTTTAGAGTTTATTCAAACTAAACATGAATAAAGTTGAGAGGTTTTCTTAACTCAAACATTTAATTTGGGTCATATCTGTCCTATTTGACTATAATATTTAAAGATTGATTTATTCTACCTTATGATGATGTTTTTATACATTTAAAACTTCTTTCTAGAGAAATAATTTTACACATAAATTTATTCTTCTATGATAAATCCCTTGTTTCATAAAATTTTAATTTCATTAATAATGGTTTCCATCCTTTTTATGGTTATTTTTATTCCATACCCTCATTTTTAAATTTCTAAAAATATTCTTATTTATTATTTGGAAAGGTAAATATTTTTATCTATTTTAAGATTAATATTTATCTTAAAATATTTTCAAGTTTAATTTTATTATCTTTTTTTAATGATTTGGGTTTCAAGGAATGTATTTTAAAAATATTAAGAACATATTTATTTTCATGATTTTTTATTTTATCACAAACTCTATGTTTATTGAATAAGATTCATTTTTATTTAAATTCCACTCTTAGGGTATATTATAAAATTATTTTTTATGAAGTATTATTTTTTTCCTCCTCCAATATATATTTTTATTAAGAGAAAACACATTTGAGTAAAAAGTGAGAAACCAGACAAGTACATAAGAGACATCAAACAACCTCATAAGAAATAGCCAAATCTTTGAATTGTAGTTCAAGCCTTTTAGAAACCTTACCTCTTAGGAGAATTCATTGAGGAGTGGTGGACCACTCATCCGGATCAT
The DNA here is from genome assembly GCA_963277665.1 of Viscum album. Classification (NCBI taxonomy): domain Eukaryota; kingdom Viridiplantae; phylum Streptophyta; class Magnoliopsida; order Santalales; family Viscaceae; genus Viscum; species Viscum album. Next base: position 1,271,381,368 of record OY728125.1, on the reverse strand, counting down.
CTTTGAGTAGTTCTTCTATATAGAATTCCATCTTGTACCAATTGGATGAGCTCCTCCACTAAAATATTCTTGCCATTAAACCCACAAGACAAAATTCAGTGTTGTTTTTTGATCCTGGAATCCTATTTTGTTTTAAAATTAACTTGGATAATCCTCCCAACCAGCCTATCAAAGTCCTCTTGAATAGAATTTAGCTATATAACCTTATATAAGAATTATTAATTTCTATTTATGATGGTTTCCCACTCATCACACTCCATCATTTCCTTTACACACTGGAGGATAACAAAATCCGCAACCTCATTTCCATTAGTCTCCATATACTTATCAAAGTCTTTATGTTTGCTCAAAGAATGGTTATATGAAATATTGAACACCTTCATAGGTGTATTTCATTTTCTTGAGGATCTAGTAATATGAGGAATTGGTAAATTTGAATAGTATTTTATTTGACACGGACTATGGGTGCACTTAATAAAACCATCTGAATCAATGATAGTAATATTAACCTTCCTTGAAGAGGATCCAAGATAGTCATCCACCATGTCCACTTCCTTGGAAACAACAGGGGAGTTCAAGGAATACTCTATATACTCTTAGGTAGCCTCCACTTCATGATCATCCTATTAATCTTTACACTCTATTTCTCCCAACCCAACAAACCAATTTTGAGGATTAATAACCATTCCTCCAGACTTGACCTTCTTAGTAAAAGATTGTCTTGCTTTTGAGTCCTATACTGGAATCTTTGAACCGCTTGGCCGCTCAAAGCCGTGACCCATAAATTGGAATTGTGTATTTTAATCCTCCAAGACCAAACATTGGAGATCCTTACCTATGGGTAGATCATCACAGACTTTCCCAATCACCATAGCTCCATTAATTGGATTAGATGAAACCAGTTTCATGACCTTGCCAACACCTGCACTCCTTGTTAGCGCATTGCAACTTGGATTGGTAACATTTAAAGTGTGTGACTCATAAAGGTGATATTTCCATATACCCATGGGTTTTCCAGAATTATCTAGTATGATTTATTCCTATGATATTACTCATTTAAATGATATATTCCTATGTTATTCCACATGCCTATGTTATATTTTTTTAAAAGTTATATCATTATTCGTTTATTTTTTGATTCCATTTTCATTTATGATTCATGTTATACCCAAGTTTTATATCCTGAGTCTTTTATGATCTATGGTTTTATAGGTATGATTATCTTATGTATGATCATGTATTCTTATTATATTCTCATTCCCCTTTTCCCATATTATGATCACTTATGTTATTAAATTGTTATCTCCCATGTTTTTCCTTACTGGGCATCCAAGATCACCCCTTTCTTATGTTTTTCCCAATACCCAAGTTATAAATATGGGTATTTTATGTGATATGTTTAGAAGAAACTTTAGAGTTGAGAGGTTATGGAGAAATGTTAAAGAGTATTATGAAATAAATTGTTTATGTAGCTAATATTCCAAGAAACTAAACCTTTAGTGATCTAGTTTGTGTGAATATTTATGAATGTAATGATTCTTCATGTAAAATAATGAAATAAGTGTGTTTATATTGATTGGGTCACCTAACCAGTGAATCAATAAAGTTACATTGAAGGCTGTAACTTTTTCTATCAATGTATAGTGAATCGACCACCACCCAGTATACATCCCTCAGATAATGTACCTGTTTGATCAGCCCATTGTCTACTAAATAATCCCGATGCCATTGTATACTCACCATGATCATGCTATATTTTAGTTAAATCCATCTGGTTGACTTAATCGGGAAATAAATAGACTTCTTATCCCAATAATCTTCCACTTGAAGTATGATTCAAGGAACTATTTACAACTTTACAACACTTTAGAAAAAGACAACTCTTTCTATTCCATAATATCAGTCACAACTCTCCATATCCATCCATTCATATAATTATTTATTAAACATAGTGCTACCTCAGACATTATTAGACTAACACTTTAGTTAACATGCCTATTAGGTTCAATTTCCCATACATATTTCACAACTCCAACACTCCATCATCCAACATGATTTAGAGGAAATGATATTTCAATTTAATATATTTTGTACTTGTATGAAACAAAAAAGTTTAATCCCAATTTATCGCACACTAATTATCGGAAAATAACACTCCACCCTCTTGTCTCCTAATGAGCTCCTTCAAAAAGAACATCAACCATACTAATTCCTTCCCAACTTCTATTGAAACCAGATACTAAACTTTCATTTTAAATAGAGTAACTATTGATTGAAACCATAAAATCCATTTACTTATCCTTCCTCCTCAGGTGAATAAAAACCCTATAGATCTCTTCTGATTATCTGATCCCCTAGTAAAGTAAAAATAAAGGCAACCTTATAATGGATCATCTTCCCTAAAGAATAATTCTATATATTTCAATCCCTTTAAGTACAACATGATATAATTCATAGATTACTAGTGCTACCTTTCCATATTTTACATAAAATTGATTATAACTCCCACTGAAAATAAAATATCTATCCAGCTACATATCATGGAATACTTCCAACTACCTACTACTGAGAAAATATAACTTTTTGCATGTACTAAAACACATATTCCATTTTAGGCACCTTATACTTGTAAAAATTGAAGTATTCTACCAATAGAGTTGAGAAAATATTATATATAGACATTAAATTTCTTTTAACGATCTTATAAATACAATCCATTTGAGATTAAACCAAATTCTAGGTTTTATTAATTCTCTCAATCCTCATTCCCAATATCTTCTTGGATTATCTGAGATCTTTCATCTTGAATATTTAAAATAAATCACTCTTTGGATTCTTAATCCTTTTAGTTTCTGGAATAGATAGAAATATTTCTTCCAAATCTATGATAAGTCTGATGAATTTCTCATAAACCCACACCCTTTGGAGACAATAATGATAAATTTTTTACCTAATGAAACCTTTTCCCTCTATGAATGAATTAAAATTATCATTCCATTACCTTGTAACCCGATTCAAGATGTTTATACTTCTCTTCATTTTATATACCATGTTCTCATTATGATGATAAAAAAAACCCATTGGTTACTTCATTTAAATCTCTTCATTTGAATGTCCATGAAGGAAGGATTTCTTTACATATATCTTCTCAAGGTGAAAACTATCAGATGCAACTATGCTCAACACTAACTGGATAATATCATGATTAAGTATTGGTGATAAAATATCAAAGAAGTTAGTTCTCTCCTTCTATTGGAATCCATTCCCAACTATCCATGACTTGTACTATTTCTTTCCATATACCTCTATTTCAAACAAAAAATCCACTTATTATATAGTGTTTTTTTTCATTTTGGTATCTCAGTCGGTTCTTATTTTTTATTGGTATCCAACAAACACATTTCTTATTTCATCACTAACTCCCACTATCCAGATTCACTGAGAGTGATAGACACATATAATATCTCTAGTTTTCCATTATTCATTAGAAGTATAAAGTTTATGTTAGCTTTAATCCTATGAATTGGTTTCTTGACTATGGTCGATCTCTCCACTATAGCTTACGACTCACCTATGTCTAGTACAATATCATTTGCTGATATATATTTTGGAGAGTCGTCATCCATTACTATAACCTTTGGAGTATTCCCTTAGGCTTATGTAGTCATATAGAATTATAGAAAATATTTCGTCGGTCTATCATCTATAATTCTAGTGTCGTCATCTAAACTTTACAAATTGGTTTCTATTCGGTACTCCCACTTTGATCTAAAGGTTTGAAACACAGAGGAAGCACCTATTATAACATGGAAAACTTGGTTTTATCTATCATAATCAATGGATAATATGATATGTACATGAAAAAATATCATCACAAATAATGAATTAGTCCAAATATTAATTCACATAAACATCAGAACCAAGAAGAGGGGATCTTTTTCACTTTAAATTTATAATTAATTTATAAATAAATAATTATCTCGATCTTGGGGATTTTTTATTCATATAAGTGATTGATCATGCAAACATAATTTAATTGAAAATTATTTACACTATTATAATCTAATGGTAGAATCCATCTAGTGACGATCAATGCATTCTCCTTTAACCTTGAAGCATCACCAACATTACTCTGGGTGCTATCTTGGAAGTACCTATCACATTTTATCGCTTCCTGTGATCATAAACATGATCCATTTTATTTGGAAGGATTATCTCTTGGTATCCTTATCTTGAGAGTAAGGAGGAAAAATGTCACTTCTCTCATTCTTGAGAGGAAATCCTAGATATGTTATTGGCGGAGAGGAATCTATAGGGAGGAGAGGTGGGGTTTTGTGTGAAAAAAATTCCAACCCCCTCACAAATGTAATAACAGGGTATATATAGATCCAATGTTAAGGTTAAATATTAATTAATTGTAAAAAATTCATTAATAATATATTAATCTTATAATATACCCCATCACATGTAAAATATAATGTTATTATTTTATCACATGGAGTGTGTTAACTCTCACAATGATATATATTATTTTACTATATGGTAAATAAATATTTATCATCATACCAAAAAATGATTCTTCTTATACTCTAAAAAATTTATTTAATTCTCAAATAAACATTTTAAATACTATTTATTCATTTAATAAATAAATATTAATAATATTCAGGGTATTATAAATAAATATTTATTGTAGTATTTTTCTATCATTAAATTATAAATAAATTTTATTCCTCAGTCTGGAAAATAACATTTATTGAAATAATTAAATTCAATTGGAATTTAATTAAAATCAAAAGAAACACTAAGTGTGTAAACCTATAGGATTATTCCTCAGTGGAATTAATAAAATTCACCTAAAGTTAAAATCAGTGTCTAGTTACATGTAAAGAAACTCAAGAATAATAAGTTAATATCACAACATCGAAAACTGCATACAAACACTCACTGTGTAATATAATCCCTTTGTCTCGATATCTCATTAAACAAGTTAAATTATCATGAACTCAACCTTTATTCTTGATACATCATTATTTTAATCTCTGAAATGAACCCATCAATACACCATACCCATAGAATTTAATTCAATTATTTTGATTCCAATTAAAGGGTCTAGATATTAACTTCTCTAATGATAGGAAGAAAAAAAATACTTCCTCAACTTATTCATGAATGAAATATCATTCATGACACCCCCAATGTATCCAAATTTACCATGAACATATTTAATCATGGTTTATGACAATACATATATGTTCATGATTCATGAATTTCATTAATAATAATCTTATATTCTAAGGATCATTATACATACTTGTAGAAAAGAATATCCAATTACATGTAAGTATATGAAATTCCTACAGTTGGTTCTATCCTCATAATATCTTAAATTAGAGGTCACTAATTTATAACTTTATTAGATAAAGTCTCATCCTCTTATGAGTTTCCACCAAATAGAAATATGCATGTAATACTCCTAAAAAAATGATACTTAAAAATACTAAATGTTTCTTCCCATGTTAACAAGGTGAACCTTTCATTTCCTAAGACTACCTGATTAGAACTCTATAGTTAAGTTTTTTTTCCTGGAGTAGTGTTAGGATGGGTGACCTCCTGGGAAGTTTCTCAGGGTGTGTGTGAGTAAGTAAAAAGCACATTTAAAGAACATGCATTAGATTATGGGTACAATAATTAGTTTCATAAATGATCCTAGTGGGAAATAGACTATGGTGTGTTGGGAAAGATAACCAAGGTATTATAAAAGGCTCATGGGGTCAAATGATCAGGTTCATGGCTCGAAGAGGTCAGGTAATGAAACTTCTTCACTGTGTCCCATAAAATAATATCATATGACTATAAGAAATATACTTTAAGAATATAATAATGAAATTTCAAGGTTTTAACCATAACAAGGAACTAATTTGTCCTTATTAATGCTATAAATACTCTAGGAAAATATTACATTAAATTCATTCGGAAAAAATCAATATGTGATAAAAAATTTATTAATATTCATGTATATGAATATAAAATTAATCCAAATTTTAAAAATAAGTCATTTATAAGGAACCAAATCCAACAAAATCAAATTGTAATTAGTTAGTTGATCCCTTTCTCTTAAGATCCTTATCATCTATGACCCATTTCTTCCACAAAACCTTCTCATTGAATTGAACATCCCAACTCCTGATATATTGTTGTTTGTCATCATCCCACATATGGAATATAGAATCAATATTACTATATCCCATAAGGAAACATGTTTTTGAATTTTCCTAACATTTGTCTCTATCCTTAAAAATGTCATGGATTTTGGAAATACTGTCAAAGATTTTGAGGTTCCTAACTTATGGTTCTTTACTAGACCATAGTTGTTCCAAAACTTCTTGTCCTATTGGTGTGGATGAAATTATATTAACCAAGTATGTTGACATGTTCACTACTTATACCTAGGTTTCCTTGGGAATTATTTATTGTAATCACATACATTATGACATTTTGGCTAATTCCTGGTTCATTCACTGCACCACACTGTTCTATAGTGGTGTTTTGAGCACATTTCTCTCCAACTCGACCCCCTTCTTCTAATATATGTTATAGAAATTCCATCTATTACCCTTGAATCTAATTTCATATATTAGAAATTTTAGATCTCTACTAGTATCCCTCTCCACCATGTTCTTCCATTGGATGAATGCTATAAATACATTAGACTTATTCTTTAGAAAGTAAAATCATACTATCATAGTTTCATTATCAATTAAAGTTACAAAGTAAAGAGAACCACCCTTAGAATAGAATGGGAAAGGTCCCAAAATTTCCAAGTGAACTAGTTATAACTTTCAAGTTATGGGTTTAGATTTTCAAGTTAAAAGAAAATGCCTTCTACTTAGAAAACACACAACTCTCATAGCTTACAAACTCAGTGAGATCAAGCTTCAACATGAATTTTGCTATTAAAATTTCCATATTCTTCTCATTGAGGTGTCCAAGATGGAAATTCCATAACTATGGACTATCCAACTTTGAAAAACCAACAATTAACATTATATATAATATCATGGTTACATATATGTCCCCATAATTTATTTCTAATGAAACCATAATGGATCCTTGAATAAACTTCAAAACTTTTTGGAAAATCTAGTTACATAGCTCATCGCATCCAAATTTCATAAAAATATTAGGTTTTTCTGTAACCTTATAATTTTTATGAATTTTTTCAATTTCAAGAAGATTTTATTCTTCATCTTTAAATTAACATCTCCTTTTCCCAAGACTTATATAGTTTCATTTTCCCCCAAATATAATTTAATGAAATGTTCAGATACATAATTCACCATGCATCCTTACTCTTCCATTGAATGGAATGATTCTCATGTGTCAATCACCTATGACTAAATCAGAATATTAACATTGAGTAACATGTTATTTCCCCCATCATCCATACTCACAAAATTTTTATTTTTGGAATTTTATGTTCTGGAGGTTTCCTTTCAATATCTGTAGTCCTTCTCAAGATGTCCTATTTTACCACATTTACACCTTATTGGACCTGGACCGACTAATTTTACTCATTTTAGCTATCATGAACTATAATCTGATTATTTATTTTAAATTCTCCATTAGGGTGACTATACTTATCTTTATATATTGTGTGAACTATTAGATATTTTTTGGAATTCCCTTCTATATGTTCTTCATTCAAGATAATGTTCCAGACATCCAAAAACACCAAATTGGTTTTTCCATATGAATTAATCAATATTATTACCATTTTATCCCATGAATTTGACAATGATGAGAATAGTAGAAGATAATATACCTCATCTATGAATTTCATCTTCACTAATTTATGGCACACTTGAATAATATTGAATTCATTCACATGCTCTAACAAAGGTATACCTTTTGAAAGCCTCATGCTAAAAAAAATCCATACCACGAACACTTTTTTTAAGTGTCATCAACTTCTCATACATGCATTCCAAGGTTTTTATCAACTACCCAACAGTTTTAATTCCTGGATATTAATGGCTACATTCCATGCCATTGAAATAATCTCCAACCCAAGTGTATTCCTATCCAATCATTCCCATTTCTACTTTTCTATCTTTTCTGATTTTACCATAGCTAATAGAACATTATGATATTTTTGAATATGATGATCCTATATCATATTCTCTAGAAACAAAAATATATTCCATCAAGAATATCTACCAAGACCTTCACTTAATCTAACACCATACCTTTTGATGATAGTAAAATCCCACTGAAATTAAAATAACATCATGGAAAGAGAGTGAGTGTTAATTGGGAAACCTGAGAGTATGAAAACAAGTGGACTAAAAAAACCATAGGATTTGAAACCACTTATTAGATATCCTACACAACATCAAATTATTATATGATGTATTACTAGAAAAAACATGTAGTAGAAAAAATCCTCCATAATATACCCACAACTTGGTGTATAAAAATATATGAATCCACAAACCGCACTCAATGAACCAAGTTGAACATCACAAAAACTCAAGAGATCTCACACATCCCAAAAATTCATCTAAAATGATAAATGAAAAGGAACCTAGGAGTTTATGTGTTCTAGAAAATATATCCCACATCCATAGGGGAAACACTGCTACCTTTTACATTGCAATCATAAAATAATAATTAAAATAAATTTATCCTAAAAAATAAGCTAATTAGATCACAAATAATAAGTAATCATCAATCACATTATAAGTAAAAATATAGGTGTATAGGTGGTTCTACTTTATTATAGAAAATATCAGCTAGTCAAATGAGAAGAACCACTATTTAATATTCATAGATGACCCAAAATTGATCCATAGTGGCTATAGATATTCTATAGCCATAGGCACATGACCACTGAAGTTAGTGAATCAAGAAATTTACATAGAAGGATGTAATTTCTTCTCTTAATTTTAGGTGAACTGGACACTACCCAGTATCCATTCATTAGATAATTTCCATATTTGATTGACCTATCATCCATTGGAAATATCCAGTTGTCACTATATACACCCCATGGTTGATCAATTGTATAGTTTAATCTATCTAATTTACATACTCATAACATAATAAACCTTCACATACCAATATAAAGAATTAGGGAGATAACCCTAAACTCTAAAGTAGAGGAAATAATGAAATGTATCAATATGTTGATCAATATTCACTTACTCAAACTAAAATTTCATTGAAATTTAGATTGCATGTACACCCCTATTATTCTCCTCAAATGTCATCAAAATCCTCCTTGGAATTATACCTAGAAGGAATGGTAGGAAAACTCAAAGTTTTGTCACAATCAATCACTCCACTAGAAAGTGAAACTCATCATTTATTTATATAAAAGGCACCACTATGGCACAGGGATATTCAAAATTACCATTTTTATTGATGCTCAAATCCTATATATAAAAATATATCTTTTATATCTATTTCCTTAAGCCATTTTATATCTTTATATGTATCTTAAACAAAAAAATAATCACCATAACTCTCATTTTTCATAGCATAGTCCTTTTAACAAATGTTTTAGCCTATTATTTGGCATGGTAAACTCAAATATTATTTTGGAATAATGAGTTACTCTGACTATTTTTCCAAAATCATATCACACAAGTATTTATTTATTATAAAATTAGATCAACTATGACCATTTTGATGTATACTCCCCATCATGAAACTCAACTCCTTTCTTGAGCCTCAAAGGTGGAAACCTAGGTTCCATGAACATTTATCTATGGGAACTTTCATGATTTTCCATGGTATATGAAACAACAATTTTGGTCTGCTCCATGGAATACCTCTAGTGTTTCAAGATAAAATACCCACTAAAATTCTAAGATTCCCTTAAACTCTTCATAGAATTTTTTTAATTCTTCAAAATTCTTTGTTACCATGACCTAGATAAATATAATTTAAATCTTTCTTGAAATTTATTCATTACTTTGAAACTCCATTAAAATCCAATGACCCTAAAACTCATCCATGAGTGTTTTTTGATAAATAAAACAAGAAAAAATTCCAAAACCCATTCATTAATTACCTTAAGAAACTAGTCATAACCTTAATTTGATGAAAAGGTTATCTAAACACCACAAAATAGGATAAAATGATGTTCATGAGAGTACTCAAACTCTCATTGTAAGATTAATTAAACTTTGAATATCTATAAATTAAGATAAAATCATAGCCCCCTTTATCAATTCTGTAAAAACACGGGTTTTTAGAACGGGTCAAAATCCCGACCCTGTTTGAATTTTTGACTTGTTCCTGAGAAAAACTGGAAAATTTGGGATATTCTGATATTTTCCAGACTACACTCCATGTACTATAGAGTACACTCCGTGTATTGGTTGGGCGAGCATCAACCGTGTGCCACCGAGTACATGTTGTGTGATGACCGTGTAGGAATTTCTTACTACACGGTGTGTAGTTATCGACACGCCATGTACCCGTGACCATGTGGAGGTCATACATGGCGTGTAGGCCTGTTGTCCAGGTAGAATAGTTTAACCAAGTACATTCCATGTCCTACTTGGACACTCCGTGTAGTCCAGCCATGTACGAGGGATATACATGGCGTGTGGGTAAGTCGGCGAGGAAGAGAAGAAAAACTAAGTACACGCCGTGTACCCCCAGGTACACACAGTGTACTCATGTTGGAAGGTTCTGTAAAGTAAGTCGGTGAAATATCAGCCGTCTTATGAATAGTAAAATGATACATGGCGTGTATTCCTAAAGTACACACGGTGTAGTTTTTTTTCTCTAAAATGGGCAGTAGCCTCATATTGAGGAAAAACCTCAATACCTTCATTGGGTTGAGCAGGGAGAGCCGTTTAGGACTTCAATCCCCTTCCATTCCTTCATCCAAAACTCGATTCGAACACCGGTTGATCCGTTGAACCCCCCTCAGTAATGCCTTGATTCCCCTTGATCTTTTTTTCTTGATTTTTGTTGTAGAACGAGTTATTGGGGTTTGAGCGGTTTTGATTATTTTGTAGATATACTGCATTTTGGACCTAATTAGAGGATCTTATCGGATGAGTAGCATTGTACTAGTCTCAGGTAGGTGGTGCATACCTCTTTTTGTGTTTTCGTGGTCATTTGGGTGGCACAGCCTTTGGCGTGTTTTTGAGTATTTTGAGCAGGACCCATTTTTTATCTGATATTGCATATTAACTTGTTCATTAGACCCATGGGATTCCTTTGGGAATGACCTTTACCTATTTTTATTGAGCAGGGCTGGGTGAGGGGCCATTGTTGAATTGGGGCATTTTGGAAAGGGAAATTCAAAATGGTAATGATTTAACTGTGATGTATTATCTGATAAGTTTAGTTTATTAAGCCTGATATGAATTGTTAGAGGCTCTCAATACCCCAGTGCAGGTATGGGACAACACCTTGTTAGTGAAATTCAACTGTTTGGATTGTTTTTCATGTTAATGTGTTCTGTTAAATGTGATATCTATGTAATTTCTGAATTTCATATGCTGGAACCATTGGGTTGGGTTGGGCATGGCCCAGACATTCTTGAGTGGTGCTGATCACAGGTTGAGATTGGCCCGGGTACATTGGGTGGTTTTGACCATGGGATTAGGCGTCATGGGAATCCATTTGAGGTGGGATGACTGTCAGGTTAGGCATGGACTAGGTTACTGGGATGGAAAGGTCATCAGACTTGATCGACATGGTCACAGGGACATGAGGTGTGAGAGGTGTTGTGGCTTGGGTACTATTTTGGTGAACAACGCTCACCTAGAAACTTTGAGTAGTCTACACACAAAGAGACTTTGTGATGATGTGGTTTTGACCACTCGTGTGGGTAGATGCCCCTGTTAGTTTAGGCTTAGGTAATTTTGGTTTTGTGGTGCTTGCCGTAGGAAGCCACGTGGAAGGTGAAGAGACTTCAAGGAATAGCATTGAGGCTATTAGGTTAGGGGCAGAGGATCACATTGATTTGTGGACAGACATCTTGGTCCCTCCGGATACTTTATTTTGAGGGTAGACATCGCTGTCCCTCCAGCTACTTATTTTGAGGGTAGAAATCGCTATCCCTTCAGTTACTTATTGATTACAGGCATCACTGTTCCTTCGGTTCACTGTTTCTCGGGCGTGCCTTCGAGACATCGGTACTTGAGACACGCAGTGTCAGGGGGGCACATGGTGCCGGGTTATATGACAGAGATTCCAGCGTTGGCCAAAGTAGGTGACACTCCATGGTGGCTGTTGAGAACTAGTGGAGTTTGTGTTTATTTGTTAATCGTTCTATTTACTGCTTTCCTTATAAATGCATTCCCACTTAAACACTTATATTAGGTACACACCGTTGGGTGGTATCCTACTGAGATTCGTCTCACAACCTGCACGGGCCCTTCGGGACACATGCAAACTTTATGGATTTACGTGCAAGAAAGAGGCCAACTTCAGGAGATGGGCTGCATTAGTTATTGCATGGAGATGGTATGGACCTTGAAGTCTTTCCTAGCTTGAGTTACTATGTTTTGTGTACTTTCCTGTATCAACATGCTTGTTTATAGCTACAGTCGGTTAGCCATTGAAACCCTTTATATTTAGATATGTATGACCTGTTTGGATGAATGTTTTGTTGTTCAATAGTAGTTACAAGTGATCAACAAGCTGTTGTGTTTATTTTTCGCTGCTGTTGTTTATATTTATTGCTTCCGCTGTTTATTGATATTGAATGTACTTCTTCTCTGAAGGTCTGGTTTTTGTCTGTTGAGTCCTTTATTCCATTTCATTTTTATTATTATACTCAGACCAATACCATTATTATTATCCTTCGAGAGGGTATATCCTCCCCACTATACCTATAAGACCCTCACTACTAGTCGGAAACCTTTGGCATTCAGGGAGGTGAACCTAAGGTAGTAGCACCCGACCCATTTAGCACTGTTCGGGTAGCTTTTCAGGATCAGGTCCTTACAAATTCACTTCATGAGGGTCTTCTCTAAGCTCCAACACTCATTAACTTCCCTAACCATCAATGAATATTAAATATTCCAAGAGACCTTGAATCTCCCCCGTTGGTTTTTTTTGAAATATATGAGTCAATGAAAGTTATCTTTAAGATTTACCTTTAATTACCAACACCTAAAGTCCTCCATTGATCATCATTTTAAAAAATAAAATAGAGTATCTCCCCCTTTGAAATAAGTTCTCCTTTTTTATTCTACCCCTTTGTTAAAAAATTAAAAGGAATAAAGGATGGAAAAAAACCAAGAAAATTTATAGGGATTTTATGAGAGAATTAACACCCAACAAAACTCTTAAGTGCTAGATGAAATTACCCACCCGATGCTTTCATTACACCGCTATAAACTATAGTGACAACCAGAGTGAAATCAACCTATCAAAGAATCTAGTGAAACATTTAAGGTTAAAGCATATTGACATTAACAACCACTTCATCAATGATAAGGAAAAGTGTGGTGAAATTCCTTTGTTAGGGTATTTTTCAAGATATGCTCAACTTACTCCTTAGTGGAAACTTACTCTAAATAAAGGTCATCGCAATTTACCTTATCATTGATGAAGCGGTGCTTAATTTCAATATGCTTTGACCATAAATGTTTCACTAGATTATTTGACAGGTTGATTGCACTCTGGTTATCACTATAGTTTATAGGGGTGTAATGAAAACATCAGGTGGGTAACCAATTTTAGGTTTTCATAAGCACCAATGGATAATATCTGAATTACTTGATGAACACACCCTGAATTCTCTATATGATCTTTCATAATTAATTTATAATTAATTTAAATATAGAACTACCCCATTCTTGGTAGTCTATTTGATGAAATTTATTTACCAATATTATTGCATTATCATTGTGGTGGTGAATTCAAATGAGTAATCCTCTATAAATATCCACACATGATCTATGAATCTCTGATCCATGTTCTTGATATTTCAAGTACTAGCATGGAGGAACCAACTGTTTCATGCCATTCATTATCAATCACAACAATATCTCTTGTCCTCTCTATGTTCCATGAGAGGGAGGATGTAAGGATTTTCTATATCAATCTTAATAGGATTCTAGATATTGTCTTCACTTCATAAAAATATCCATGAATGAAAAATAATAAATTTTAGATTATATACTTATGGTTAAATATTGATAATTTCACAAAGTCCCTTTTCTAAATATTTAATCTATGTAAAATCCCATGAAAAATAATAATAATATTATTATATTTTAGGACATGTGTTTATTCTAATATAATTTCTTAAATAAATAAATTAATATTTATTAAATAATATTTAATAAAATATATCATTCCCATCAAGTTATTAAACTCAGCATATATACTCCCTTAGAATTTATCAAACTGTTGAATAATAAAATATTTATTTGATAAAATATAATAAATATTATGTTCACTAAAAATGTAAATAAATATTTATTTATAATATTAACATTACTAAATAAATATTTATTTTAATATATTCACTAAGATTGTGAATAAATAAATATTTATTTATTACCTTGTGAATAATTAAACAAGAGATAAAATTCAACACAAATATTATGAACTTAAATATCTTGTGATTGAATTTATGAAATCAAAATTACTTGAATAAATACTATTCTATAAGTTGGGAAGTAATTTATTATTTAGTATTACATTCAATATAATTTAATGATATTTGATATACACTTGTTATGTGACCCTCTAGAATCATTTCTCAATGGCAATAAGTAAACTTTCTTAAAGTCCAAGATCAGCATCTAACAACATGTCAACACACCTATAGATAAAAAAAATTTAATTTAGCAACTACAACAAAATTCTTAAGAATTTTACTCTGTAATACAATTATTTTAGCTACATATATCTCATAAATCATGATGCATACCCTTTTCATTATCCCACATGCTTGATTCATCTTTTTTTTAACTTTATTAAATGAAATTTTCTACAAACTACCATGGCCATTAATTTTTCCATAAAGTTTTATTTAAATCAAAGAGTCAGAGATATAATCTTACCTTAATATAAAATAGAAATATCCTTTCTTAATTTATTCAATTAATGAAATATCACTTATAATTCAACCAAGATAGGATACCTCTTCATGAGCATATGTCACCATGATTTTATCCATACATGAAAATACATGATTCATGATACTTATTAATAATAATCTGAAATCCAAGGGCCATTAAACATGTTCATAGATAGGAATATCAAATAGAACATAAAACATTTGGAATTCCTATTGGTGGGTCTATCATGATAAACTTCCTTCTTAGAAATCACCAATTACGGGCTTCATGGAAATAAGTCTCAATGTATTATAATCCCCTAACAACTAGTAGTTAGAAATCATATGTATCTAATTATATAGATATTATTTGGACTATAAAATATATTTAAGAATATGTTTATGGAATTTCTAGGTTTTCATTATATTGGGGAAAAACTATAACCTATTATTATGATAAGTAATATAATGGTTTTATCAAATTAATATTACATAGAAGAACAATCATTTTGTGATAAGATTATTTATTTATATTTTGGTAATCGAAAGTAAAAAGTAATTTGGTTATATGGAACTAACTCCAACTGACTCCCACTTGCATTAAACACAACCACAAATATTTCTTAACTTGTTATCTCTAATATTATATTCATGCTTTTATTGTGGTATTACTATAGATGTTGGACCTACCACATTTTTCTTTATGGATACTCTGCTAACTGTGACTTGACCCCTTGAGTAAAACTCCTATGATATGACATTCTTAAGTATATAAATTTTATTCTATACCACAAAATTAACATATTTTTTAGTACCATAATCAAATGATTATCATTATATGTATGCCGATAATACTTTTTATGGTAAAATTAAAAGATTTAGAACAAATCATTTCATATTTTAAAACTACTTCTTTAGTGCATCAAAAGATAAAAAATACATATTATTTATAGATATGGATACCAATAAAATTAACAATATTCCCTTTCTTATATCCTTTATGCTGCTATGATATAAGATCATGTTGATATAAGGGAAGAACAGTTTTGTATCCCCTTGATAAATAGTATTCCAAGTTCTATAAGTACTAGGAACTTTATCATTAATACATTATCAAGTATTTTTGGATAATTATGACTACTATATTGTTGGGACTGTGAATTTTTTTTAAATTACTAGGAGGAACTCCAAAATTTCATCTTGACTTTGTTAAGATAGTGGTAATAACATCTTCAACACATAGGTTTTTATTACTGGAATATGGAATTCTTTTGATTATCATGTAGGCTGATCTATATTTACTGAATGGAGGATATGGATAGTCTACCTTCTACAAAAGCTGAGGTGGTGATGGTTTCAGTTGAATGGTGAATTTAATGGATGGATGACTTCAAATGTAAGATGAAAACACTACCTATTAAAATAGCTGTGTAATACTATAAAGTATATTTGAGACTAGTTTCTACTGTATACTATATAATTGAATCAAAGTGTAATGTTGGATCATAATCACCAATGATTGTAATACTTTTTTTACATACCATAAATATAATTTTTTAGTTTTATTTCATGGATATAAGATGATATTCTAAACTACATAATCTTATGTGTCCACTTTACTTTTCTTATTACTTTTTTTTCTTGAATTCTTATGTGTGAGTTTTTATAAAGAGTGTGTAAGTAGTGTGACTTAGTATGGTGATTAAGGTAAATTTTCTTCTTATATTTTGCTACACTAATATTAGGGGTAATTTCTATTGGACTAGATTCTAAATCATAAAATATATGGTTAAAATGATATTTTAGTAGATTGAATAAGTATATTTTGGTGGTTTCACATCCCCCCTATACATGTTGTTAAATATTAATACTTTACACTGAATCAAAAACTCAGGTAGCATTCTTTTTTTCCTAAAAATTATATTTCTTTTTTTAGTTTTAATGTCATCAGAAGACATAACAATGGAAGAAGTGAAGGTTCGAATTGACTAGTTTGATAGATCCAATTATGGCTTCTTGAGGATATAGATAGAAGACAATTTCATCCAGAAGGATCTCAAATATTTTTGGGTGGAGAGAAACCTAAAAAGAAGGAGAATATTAAATTTTAAAATATGTATAGGATTTCATTAGGCTTGGTGAGAATGTAATTGGCATGAAATTCATCCTTCAATTTCTAGGAAAAGAATAATAGAGATGAACTTATGTTAGACCTGGAAGACATGTACAAAAAATGATGGCCTTAAAAACATTTATAATGTAAAATTTCTCTAGAATGGGGTAATCAAGAGGAAGCTAGGTTGAAGATCATGTGAATGAATTTAACATGATAAATATTTATCTATAAACATAGAAAGACACCTTAATGGATTATGTATGGGTAATTATACTATTATTATCTTTACTAGAATCATGGGATGGTATCGTTACTATGTTTAGAAACTCTTACATAAGTAATGATATGGTGTTTAAATACATATGGAACTTAATCCTCAATAAAAATATTTGGAAAATATATGTCCAATAACTTTCCAAAAATGTGTTGAATAATGATGGAAGGGGATGGTAACCTATGAGAGGGAATCATTAACGACCAAAAGATAAGTCTAGGGAGAAGATTTGAGGAAATTTGATTGGTCCATGACTCACATGTTGTAACTATGGGAGGCATGGACATATTTATAGAAATTTAAAAAGCTTCAAGTAATGTGAAAAAAGAATAGATTTTGGAAGTTAAAATTTCAATAAATCAACTAAATATGTAAATGACCAGTTACTCAATACTAATGACCCAGTATAGTCATTGGTGGTTAACTCCGATGTATCCTTCCACTCAATGAAAGATCAAGAATAGGTGGTCACCATAATCTGGTGAGGTACTTTCTGAGGTCTTGATCTGCCTGGCTCCAACCCAGAGTGGCGTTGCTGGCTAATTTCAACTCGGATCCCCTCAACGGTGACCTTCCCTCGAGGTGTTGTTGGTCCTTCCAGTCCAGGGTGAAAAAGACCCAGCTTCACTCTCGATGGTTCGTACTCCTCCTAGGTGGCTGAAAATTCATTACAGAGGGTGTATCGTGGATCTGTAGGGGTTCTTCTGGCTTCAGTTATGGTGCCGGTGATCTGTGATCCTTTTCGTGTGTTTGGCGTTTTGAAGGTGGTTTTGGTTTGTTGGTTTCGTTGGCAGTGAAGGAGCTGTGGCTTTTTTACTTCAGTGTTGAATATATTTTGAATTGGATTATTCTGTTTTGGGAAAGAATGGAATAGTGAGGAAACTAACTTACGAACTTGGAAGAGTCTCCAGAGGGGGATTCAGAGCAGGAGGTTTATCTTTGCATAGTTTTACAGATTTGGATGTTTGAGAGGGTATGATATTAGTCATCGGATCCGGCCTGTGTTTTGACATAGGATACTTGTTCGCCATACAAAAATACAAAGGTGGAGAACTTCATCACGTCCAAATGTTGGGGAGGGGAAGCTCCATGGTGTACTTTGGTTTTAATCTCTTAGTCCTTTGGGTCATGATTTGTGTCTTATGTTCACGATGACTGTTTGGGTTTCCCCCTTCTTCCATTAAAAAGGGGCTTTGTTATGATAAAAAAATATTTGAAGGCCTTAGGTATGTTGGATCGGTGAGGAGCATGATAAACTATATATCTAGAATCTTTAAGGAAGTTAATGTGTAAGAACCCATTTCTTCCTTTATGCTCTAGATCTTTTCTTTCTGGGTTGTACTTGAGAAACAGGAGGAAAACATGCCAAGTACTGGATGCAAGACTATTACACAACATGACTAGGGTTTACGCACCATGCAATCCCAGTACACACCGTGTATTAAAGTCAACAAGACCTTTTTATGATGTGGAAGAGAAAGTTATCAGAAAATAGGATCTGGAATATACACACCATGCATTTTCATGTACAAGGTGTGTACTTTTTTTTAGTTAAATAGGCAATAGCCTCATTTTCTTTAGATGAACATAACCCCTCACCTGGGTATTGTAAATATCCACCCAAAAGGTTGTTTTTTCTCCTGATTCATCACCTAAACTCCAATTCTAACACCATTGGATGCATTGGAATCCCCTCAGTGAGCCCTTGATTCATATTGATCCGTTCTTCATGATTTCTTCTTTCAACCATGTTATCAAGGCTTGAGTTTTTATGCTTGTTTTCTAGATCTAATCCATTCTATATCAAATTATAAGCTGACACTAGATGAGGAGAGTCGTACTAGTATGAGCTAGGTGGTCTTTTGACTTTCATTAATTGTCAAGTTTTTAAATGTTTCGGAGTGCTGCAAACCCATTTTGGGTGTCGCCTTGATTAATAATTAACCTATGTTATTGCCTATTGTTGTTTATGTAATTTTTAAGTGATTCAAAGCGTTTTTAAGTTTGTTTTCCTTGGTTAAGGGACACCCCTTGGGTGAATTTCCCTTGTATGACCATTTAGGGCCATTTTCCCTAGGATGACTATGGGTATGCCTTGCTTCCCTTTTTATGGGTTATTTAAAATGAATTGATTTTAATGATGGAATTAATTTTTTTAAAAATTGTAATTATTTTGGTTAATGGTATTGGAATGGTTTTCTCCTTGACCCATGTTTATGACAATACTTATTTAAGCTTGATCAGAATGTATTGCTCCAATTCTAAACCTACCCATGTGAGATAAAAATCATGGTTAAGCCTTATGATAGTTTAAATTGCATGATAGGATTTTTATATGAATTTATCACATGAGTTTATCATTTTCAAGCCATGTAATAGTTTAATTTACATGTATTTCTAAATCTGTGAAATTTTACCATGTGAGTAATTGAAAGGAAAATCCTTATGGGGTTGTTCTAGTTGTTATGTGCAAGCCGTGAGCAATCCATAGATGTAGCGGTCGAGCTCATAGAGGATTTAATTATTTTGCTGTGTGAAACATCGATCATTGAGGGATACCATGGAGGGACTCTATTGGATTTGTTTACATGTCAGGAGTGATACTTGGGGATTCCTTATAGGACTTTCGACAAAGAGATTAGTTGAAATGGACTTATTCCACACCTAGAGTGATACCGAGATTCCAAAGAGGTTCTCTGGGATAGTCTTGTATGGTGTTGGTATGTTTTCACCTAGAGTGATACCGGGATTCCAAAGAGTTTTTTTGGGACGGGCTTGTAGGCTGTTGATAGAATTTTTAATTAGAGTGATACTTTAATTACAACTTATGAATGTCATGGACGGGATAAGCTTATAAATTGAATATTTAAATAAAATTACTTATGACACGCCTTCCAAGTCAAAGAACAAGCTTGTATTCGGTCTTCACTTACTTGTTTAGATAAACTTCTGAGGTATATGTTGCGCTTACTTTTACACAGGTATTTTCAGGCTAAGGCCGGATCCCGAGGCTTATATAATTCAATGTAATTTAATTAATTAATGAACATGAAATTAATGTAAATGAAAACCAATGCATGTAGGACTATTTATTTTTGAGTACTTCCTATCTTACCTCTTTCACTATTGTACACTACCTATCATATATATTCACTGACAGATTGGCATAGATATTGGGTGGTTTCCTATTGAAAATTAGTCTCACACCCTGTTTGGGTCAAGTTTTTTGGCCGAAATAGATTATACTGTTGCAGGATTCGATAAGGGTAAAAACCATTTTACAGGTATTTGATGTGCTTCTTAGGAGAATGAGAGCATGGGACCAAGATGAGGCTTGTGATTCTTTTTAATTATTTTGTCCTTTTTGTACTTTTTGTACTTGTATTGTGTATTACTATAGTGTATCCTGTTTTGGATGTTTTCCTAGAACATGTGACATGCAACATCATCCTTGTTTGCTATGAAATCTGGTTATTTTTATTATAATTCTACCTCAATTTACTTATATTTTATGATATTACTGCTTCCGCTATTGTTATATTATTGTATTCTACTATGTTGTACTCTTCCAATGAGGGCATAGTTTCCCCACTATCACACATATGCCCTCACTGCAAGTCGACAACCTTTGGAATTTGGGGAAATGTGCTTGAGTCCATGTGGACAACTAGGTATGGGGAACCCTTGGGTGAAATCTGGATCCATGACATTACAAAGATACCTGGGTTCCCATGTAGGAATTCATTTGAAGGACTCTAGATTCCTGCTGTATTCCTTAATGTGAATGCCAGGCGGATGCCACTCTAGGTTCAATAGTATCTTTTACTCTTTCTACCACTAGATGAGACCATAAAGGGATTTACAGTGCTAGGTTTTCCCCTCGCCACCGCCTTCTTCTCCCTAGGCCCCGGTAGGCCTGTCTTCCCATCAACAATCCTTTCAGTGCGCTTGAGATGCAGTTTCTCCCAGTGGCAGTTTCGTATGGACTCATTGTCATCCTCTATGTACATCATCGTCGCTTGGCCTCCATCCCACTCTAGCCTGTGGTTTCGGCTAGGGTTTCTCAAGGCAGCATGATACAGACTAGGGTGAGGGTTTTAGATGCAGCAATTTGGGGGTGTTATTTCTTTTAGTGATGTATGAGAGTGCTTTTGGTAGATCTGACCTTCAGGAACGGTTCTGAAAGCGGCAGCGGGGCCTGTTTCTTGGCTCCTAAAGGTTTCTATTCGTTTTGGTGATAATTTCTCTCAAGTAAGTGGTTCTGATTTGGTGGTTTGGAAATGGACTGGGACCTTCTTCGGGCGACATCAATGTTTCCGATGTTTTGCATTTTTAATAATTTGGTGTGTGGTGATGAAGGTGATGATTTTATGGTTTTGGTTCTGCTGGGTTGCTTTCTTGGTTCTTATGACAAGGATGAAGTTTCTCTTCTGTTTCCTGTTCTGGATTGATTTTGTGACAGTTTCATCTGGTGATTTGTTTGGTCCTGTTTGAATTCGTGATGTTCTTTATTTTCTATCAGTCTGCTACGGGAGGTCGGGTGAGGATGCTTTGATTGTCGTCGGCGAGGAATGACGATGACGATGGTATTCTTCATCGGCGATGACGGATTCCGATAGGCCGACGGTGACGAGCTGTTGATGTCGATGATGGCAGTGATGTGGGGATGGTACGATGGTGTCAGTGATGGAACGATAAGGCCAATGATGTGATGATGGCATCCCGATGTCGTGTATTTCCTCGATGAAGGGTTTCTCGGGCGGATCGTTTTGCCTGCATTTTGAGATTTTCAATTTCAAAATTTGAATTTCATTTTTGAATGTGACTTGGTTTGAATCGTGTAAGCAGGTGACTTTGTGAGGTTCCCACTCACCCAAAAGTGGTATTCTGAAAATGAATAAAAAGGATTGCGGCAGTGTTCTTATGTGTACTTTTGGCCTTGTACCAAATTCTCACTTATAAGAGGGAGTATGCACTACCTTGGTGAGTTCCTTGGACTCTGAGTTGATGAATATGAGCTTATCTCAGACTTTTGGTATGGCGTATATATAATTCGTTAAAGGAGAAATGATTCATGTGGGAAGGATTTTAATTTTTCTTTTTCTTATGCCATGGAATCACCTTTTAAATGATCAAAGGATGGTCACAAAGGGGAATCACCGAGAGACATATATGGGATTCAGTGAATGAGATCATCATGGGTGCATGGTGCCTTAGGAGATGTCATTGTGTTTCTGTTTCAACACACCGACCTCCTAATCCGTGCATTTCAGAGATAAGTCATCTGGTGATAGTTTAACTTGTTATCCTTCTTTTTCCTCATGTATAGTTTGAGTGAACCAGTTTGAACAATCTGCCAATTTAAGGTGGGTGTGGTGTGAAGGTCCGTAATTTATTTCTATGGAAGATTGTGTGATCAGTTCTGATGAGGTTGATTAGGGTTCGACCATTCTTTGTTGTGAGGCTACTGATATGACCTCAGTTGTGTTTGGATTCACCCAATTAAAGGAAATTATGCTGGTAGTGTCGCTAGGACATTCAAGGGCATTATTTTTGGGGTTTTTATGACATTGTAAGTGTCATGGTAATTATTTCGTCTGAGTTTTCATGACAAGATCATGAATGTTTCACTTTTACTATCGATTAAGGAAACCTTTAGTGTTGATGAGATTTGGAGGTTATACATCTGTGAGACTGTACGACTACACATGGTCCCATAATCTATCATTTCAATTAGGGACACCCAGTTTACTTATTGTTTTTGGAAAGGGATATAGAGAGAACTGGGTACATAGGTGATTTTGAGTACAACTTACCACCCCTAGACAAATGGCCAGTCAGAGCGCATGATTTAGGTGTTAGAGGACATGATTCAGGCATGCGTCCTAGATTTTGGGGGTTCTTGTGAGAAACACATACCCCTGGTTGAGTTTTCTTATAAAAATAGCTTTTAGGATACCATTCAGATGTCACTATATGAGGCTTTGTATGGTAGACCATATCGATCACCCCTATGTTGGATTAAGGTAAGAGAGATATCTATACTGGGACCTCATCTTGTCCAGGAGACCATAGAGTAGGTGTAGTTGATTTAGAAGCAGATGGATATTGTGCAGTCTCATTATAAATCATATGTCGATCACCATAGATGACCTCTAGATTTCGAGGTCAGTGATTGAGTTTTCCTATGTGTTGCACTGAGGTTGGGACATAAGAGGATCAAGAGATAGGGTAAGCTTTCACCGAGATACTTCGGCCCATTTGAGATTCTAGAAAGAGCTGGGATAGTTGCCTATCAGTTGAGGTTAACTCATAGGTACCATATTATTTAAAACGTATTCCACATTTCTCAGTTGAGATGTTACTTTTCAAACTTGTCTCACACTTTTCATCCCGAAGAAGTTGAGTTATAGGAAGACGCATCCTTTGAGTATCACTCTTTTCAAATTGTGGATCGTAGCATGGAAATTATCTGTGTCTGGTATGTTCCTTTATTATGGGTGCTATAGAAGAACAACCAATTATAGGATGAGACCTAGGAGAGGGAGGTTGAGGTACAATCTCAGTGGTTAGAGTATTTCTCAGATGTTTCATTACCACCCTTGGAAGGGAAATTCAGGGATGAATTTCTTTAAGGGGGGAAGTTTGTAAGAACCCGATTCTTTCTTTAAGGTCTAGATCTTTTCTTTCTATGTTATACTTGAGAAATATGAGGAAAATAGGTCAATTATAGGCTACAATACTGTTGTACAAAGTGACTAGGGTTTGCACGCCATGTAATCCAAGTACATGCCTTGTATTGAAGTCGACAAGACCTTTTTATGATGTGGAAGAGGAAGTCAGAAGAAAAGAGGAACTAGCATATACATGTCGTGTATTTTCATGTACATGGAATTTAATTTTTTTTGGCTAAAACAAGAAGTAGCCTTGTTTTCTTTAGATGGACAGAACCCCTTGCTTGGGTATCGTGAACAACAATGATGAAGGTCATTTTTTCTCCCGATTTGTCATCCGAACTCCGATTAGAACACCATCAAATGCGATGAAATCCCCTCAGTGAGGTCTATATTCTTCTTGATCTATTATTTATGATTTATTATCTCAACCTAGTTATCTAGGATTGATTTTTTACACTCGTTTTGTACATCTACTCCATTTTAGGTCAAATTAGAAGCTGATAATGGATGAGGAGAGTCGTACTAGTATGAGGTAGGTGGTATCATGCCTTTCATTAATTGTCAAGTTTTTTATATGTGAAAGAGTTCCAGACACCCATTGTGGGTGTCTACTTGATTAATAATTAAGCTGTTTTATTTATTATTTTTGTTTAGGTAATTGGATAAGTGATTCAAATCATGTTTGAGGTTGTTTTCCTTGATTAAGGGACACCCCATGGGTTTGTTTCCCTTAGATGACCATTTATGGACATTTCTCCTAGGATGACTATGGGCATGCCATGATTCCTTTTTTATAGTTTGCTTAAAATTAATTTATTTTAATGATGGAATTACAAAGTTGTTAAATTGTAATTGTTTTGGTTATGGGTATTGGAATGGTTTTCTCCTTGACCCATGTTTATTCTAATACTTGTTTAAGCTTGATTGGAATGTATTGATCTAATTGTGAACTTTCCCATGTGAGATAAAAATCATGGTTAAGACTTGTGATAGTTTAAATTGCATGATAGGCTTGTTATATGAATTTTCTACATGATTTTATTATTTTCAATCCATTTAATAGTTTAATTTATGTGTATTTATTTTTCTGTAAAGTTTTCCCATGTGAGTAATTGAAAGTACATGCCTTATGAGGTTTGTATCATTGTTATGTGAAAGACATGAGTGATCCATGAATTTAGTGGCCGAGATCATGGAGGCTTTGCTTATTTTTCCAAGTGAAACATGGATTGTTGAGGGATGCTATGGATGGAATCTATTGGACTTGTTTACATATTATGAGTGATACCTGGGGCTTCCTTATAGGACTTCCAATAACAGGATTAGTTAACATGGACATATACCACACCTAAAGTGATACCGGGATTCCAGAGAGGTTTGCCTGTAAAGGCTTGTAGGATGATGGTAGGTTTTATCCTAGAGTGATACCGGGATTTGTGAGAGGTTCGCTGGGACAAACTTATAGGTTGTAGTTAGAATTTGTACATAGAGTGATACTTTAATTCCAACTAAGTAATTTCATGGTTGATCTTGGGTTATATATTGAATATTTAAATGAAATAAATTATTATGCATTTTCCAAGCCAAATGACAACTTGGATTCGATATTCACTTGTTTAGATAGCCTTTTGAGGTATATATTGTGCTTACTTTTACACGAGGATTGCTGGGCTTAGGCCAGATCCTAATAGTTATATAATTTAATGCAATTTAATTAATTAATGAATATGAAATGAATGTAAATGGAATCCAGTTCTTGCAGTACTATTTAATTTTGAATACTTCTTAGCTTACGACTTTCACTATTATACATTGCCTGTCATATATATATTCACTAATAGATTGACACATATATTGGGTGGTTTCCTACTGGGATTTAGTCTCACACCCTATTTGGGACATGTTTTTGGGCCCAAATAGATTATATCGTTTCAGGTGTTGATAAGGGTAAAAACCCTTCTACAGGTATTTGATGTGTTTCTTAGGAGAAGGAGAGAATGAGACCAAGATGAGGCTTGTAATGCTTCTGAGTTCTTTTTTCCTTTTTTAATTTTGGTAATTGTATCATGTATTAATCTAGTTTATCATGTTTTGGCTATTTTCTTAGAACAAGTGACACAAAACATCATCCTTGTATGCTATGACATCTAGTTATTTTTATTATCAGTCTACCACTGTTTACTTCTATTGTATGGTATTACTGCTTCCACTATTGTTATATTATTATATTCTGCTTTGTTATACGCTAACAATGAGGGAATAGTTTCCCCACTATCACACCTAGGACCATGCTTCTAGTCGGTAGCATATGGTATTTCGGGAAATGCGCTTGAGGTAATGTGGCCAATCGAGTATGGGGCACCGTTGGGTGGAATCCAGATCCGAGACATTACATAATAGAAGATGATGAAGATCTATAAGTTATTTTAAATGGGTATTTAACTATTTGGATAAATAATGGGTGTTTCTTATGACTAAAAAAGATAGGCAAATCCTATATATTTGGAAGAACCTTATATATATAGGGCAGTTGGATAATTTAGTGTATGAAACTAACATTTTAAATGGATTCTGTATAGTAAATCAAGGGACTTTGGTTGTGGCATGAGGAGTATAGGAGTGTAAACTCTACTTGAATATAACGTTATATAAAAGTTAAATGGATGAAATTTTAACATCAGAAGATCTATAGGTTAACATTATAAACTTAGTCACATTAGTGAGATGAATGTGAAGGTTTTATCTAGGAATGCAATTTTAAAGCATGATAATACAACTATTAGAAGTCATGAGAGCTATGCACTAAGAAATAAAAAAGGGGTTTCATTAAACTTGAATACATGGAAGTCTAGATATTGTATGTGAGCACTTTTTCACTAATATTTATGGGGAACATCCCCATTTTGATCTCATATATGATCCCTTTGATTTTTTAAAATTTTCGATGAGGCGAAAAGAAAGGTATGGGTGTAGTTCCTTAAGCATAAGTCTGGAATTTTCAATTATTTTGTATAATGGAAAGCTATGTTTGAAAGAGAGAGTGTCTAGAAGTTAAAGTGACTTAGGCTAGAAAATGTTGGTGAATATAATAGAAGTATCTTTTATAATTTCTATTTGAAGAAAAGGATTAGTCTTGAGAGAATAGTTCCTAGAACTCCAGAAAAGAATAGAGTGGTAGAGATAATGAGATAAACATTGATAGAGAAGGAAATACGTATACATGTGCAATCCAAAATGTATATGTCTATTTGGGTAGAAAAAATAAACACTACAATATACTTTTATAATATAATCCCATTAGGTACTATGAGAAAAAGTCTTATGGAATAGATTTGGTTCGGTAAGTCACAAAAAGGTAGACACTTGAGAATCTTTACAAGTTTATCCTATAGCCTCATTAATGAAAAGGAAAAAAGTTTTATTGGAAGAAAAATATAAATCTTATTTTCTGGTTGGATATGGGAATGAATATTTTTTTAGACTTTGTGATATTGTCAAGTTCTAAATCATTATAAGTTAAAATGTCATCTTCAATTAAAAAATCATATGGAAGGATAAAAAATGGATGAATTGAAAGTTAAGGGAAATAATTTAGCAACTGAAGTACAAGTTTATCTATATCCAAGAACTATAATATTTCAATCTCCATATATAACACCCAAATATTTTATGATATATTTCTCTTTAATAAATTTTATTTCTTTGATAGCTTGCTTAACAAACAATACCAAAATTAAATAAACTGTTTAATGTGACGGTTATCACCCAGACATTGGATTGGTAGCTATGAATAATACTAACTAAATTATGAAAAATTATTTTTTATGCATGTATAAAATTAATTTGGTTATCATTTGGTTAGGAATGATAAAAAATCAATTAAAGGTAAAAAGTGAAGTTTTTCTAAAAATCTATTTCTAGGTGCACAATGTTTTTTATCTTAATAAATTAAATTAATCTCTATTTATGAATTATTTTAATGAAATTCATAGATAATATATTCAATAAAATATTTTAATATTAATCAAATAGTTTTTATATGGAAAAGAATTAAGGTAAACTCAGTTTTATTCTTAAAAATGAATTTTGCTAAAAATTGTTTTTTTGTGTTTTGCGTTCTTTTTTTAAAATGATTTTTTTACCAATTATTGAAATTGAATATAAAATCCCTAAAATTCAACTCATGGATCCAATTATAAAATCATAAACTTTACATTTTTGGATTTTATACTGATGAATATGACCCAGTTTTCACCATCCAAAACTTACAACATCAAAAGGAAATATTGAATCACTTACATAACCAAAGAACCTTTTAGGTTTAGAGTTATATAGAATTAGGAAAAACTCTTACATAAAAAATACACATGATTTAAATAGAATATATTTTCTACTATACATATATTTTCTTATTTCATAATAATTCATCATCATTATCCATATGAAACACTTTTAGACATAATTAATTTACATCATTCATGATAACCTAGGGAAGAGGAAACATAAGAAGGATGAGATAAAATAATATATTACGGTAAAAATGTGAATTAATAATTGAATATCATCAGTGATCATAAGAAGAGCATAAGGGTATGATGACATAATCTAAGTGCATGATCATATCATAAGAATATTGATACCCATAAATACCTGGACCATCAATCATGAAACATGGAATAAATGTTTATAAAAAAAGAGACATATGAATCAATAATAAAGATCCATGTGATTTCAATATTTATCTAAGGAATCATTAAAATACTATAGTAAGAATAAATAAAATGTGTTGGTATCTTAGGAGTATTATCTTCATAACCCAATAAAACCCCGTGTCAGAAATAACTGGAGCCTAATTAAATCCATAGGAGAAAACCTAAAGTAACTCTGCCCTTATAACCTAAAAAGACAAGGAACATTACTCAATGAATTGGAGTGATATCTGAGCACACCCATAATATAAACTATTTCAGTCTCACCTATCACTATTTGGGTGCACCCATCGTATAAGCTATATTGGGCTCACTGGGTACTATTTGGCACACCCATAATATAAGCTTTATCAGGCTCACCCATGATCACAAATAATTTCTAAGTACCATTAATGAATAAAATATTTATAATAATTAACTTTTCAATATAACAATAATAATTTTTCTTTCATTGATTGATTCACTTGTGGGAAAGAAACAGGTTCCATGTCATTCTCATAATTCATCCAGAGAAAGAAGTAGGATAGTATCAACACCACATATCCCTAGTGGAGTATAAGCAACATCAAGGGGTTTTTTAATTATTGAATGGAAATACCATTAAAAATCATTAAAAAAATTCTTGATGAAAATAACCTTTTCACTTTGAGTAATATCAAAGGATTCCATCTTAGATAGAAACTGATTTTAAAATATTACTTGGAATATTTCTTGAGGAAAATATCATTTCTATTTTGAAAACACTTATTTAAAATATAAAACTTTATCAAACATTAAAGAAAATATTTTATCTAAAAATAATATTTGAAATTAAAAAATAAATATTTTATGCATATAATGATCATAAAGGTAGAAAAATACATTCATGATGTAAATGTTAAAAATAAATATTATTTTAAAAAATTTTGTAAAGCGAGTCAAAAGTGACCCATTTGGAAAATTTTAAGAAATTTAATTTTAAAAACCTTTAAGAAAATTCAAATAATGTGTAAAATATATTTAGGAACTATGTTTTTTAGAAAAAAAAACATTTTTTAAAATATTTTAGATAACATGGATATGGAAGAGAAAGACAACCGACCTAAAAGAAAGTATAAGATTGATATCACTTACAAGTGACTTGATATTTATTTAATAAATAAGGGAGGAAATGGAAATTAAACTTGTAAAACACATTAATAAATAGATGATATTAAGAAAGATATTTTTTAAGAAAATAATAGCATATCATTTCCTCTAAAGTAACTGTGAACATAAGCAATCCCGAAAAGAAAGAAGATTGTAACATAAAGACTTTTCCACTTTGGAATCCATTTAATCATAATCCACATGAAAGAATAACTTCAAATGATACTTTAACTAAAATTAACATA
Organism: Viscum album; assembly: GCA_963277665.1. Classification (NCBI taxonomy): domain Eukaryota; kingdom Viridiplantae; phylum Streptophyta; class Magnoliopsida; order Santalales; family Viscaceae; genus Viscum; species Viscum album. The sequence goes on along the minus strand of OY728125.1, from coordinate 1,271,351,173 downwards.
AATATATTAATCATTTTACATGTCAAATGTGCTGTATATACACCTCATAAAAGGAGTTAGGTTCATAACATCAACATATGTTCCAAAGAAAGATAATTTGAGATGAATAACCATTGAAAAGATTATATCATTGAATTTAGAATTAATAAATGGATTGATTATGTGTAATAAATTTAAATCCACAAAACACAAGTGGGAATATTTAATAAAACAATTTTGAGATCAATTCACATATAATCATAACATAAAAATGTCAATAAATTAACCTAATGCAAGGAAATTGAGTTACAAAACCTTTTACCACTTGGTAACTTTCAAGCCAAATCACCAAGGATGAAATATTTCAAATTGAAACTTTAAATACAATAAATTATAAAGTATTACTAATGTTACATGTAAAAGGGTCAGTTTATATATCATATAAAATAAATTTGGTTCATAACATTATAATAAGCCTTAATAAAGTGAAATTGAGATGAAGCCCATTTCCTTGAGTCCAACTTGTCTTGTGCGTTATTTATATTCATGAATAATAAAATTATTTTAATTATTTAGTTTATTAATAACATTTTTCAAGTTTATTATTCATTTTATTTCACTTATTAAAATGATTTATACAATTACTTAATCAATTAAGTTTATACAGGATGGTTTGATGATATTTGACATATGTATCCAAAATGACTTCTATAGGTTGACTATAGTCAAAGAGGATATTTTTAAAAATCTAAAGAATAATAATAATAAAATAATTATAATTTTTATAAATCATTTATACTTTTAAAACCAATCATGAAATATGGTTATGAAAAATGAACTATGTTATGATCTTGTAGATGGTAGACCGTACATATGCATGAGTAACATTTCAATTTTTCAACAATCATTATAGAAAGAAGGTAAGTAATATTTTTTATTTATGGAATTATAATAATATAATAAATACCAAATTATTACTTTAAATATAATTATATATATCATCCATGTGATTTATGGATGATAAAAGAGTCACATCGCTTCATGGAGACGATAGTCTACATGTACACATGAACGGCGTTATGGGTTTTCAGTGTAAGAAAGAAAATGATTTATTATATTTTAATATTGATAAATATTTAATTAATATAATTATAACACATATGTTCATTAAAATTATCCTTATTACCATCCATGTAAAACATTATTGAAAAATGAATCACATCTCTTCATGAGGTGGTAGTCTGCCGTACACACGAGTGACATTATCGTATCCCCCACAGAATGGAAAGTAAGAAGGTATATTTGATATCTTAACTATATAAGTATAAATATGTTTAAAATATCATATATATATACTTTTAATTTCATCATTGTAATAATAATTAAAAGGTGATGATGGAAAACGAATGACATCAGTTCGTGAGGCGGTAGTTTTTCGTACACATGAATGATGACTTTGTATCCCATTTTATTGAAGGGGAGATGGATTTAAGTTATTAAATTAAAATAATAACATCTAAATATATTTTAAATACCGGTTTTATTATATAATAATAAATGTATAACATTTTAATGATGTTGAATAAGAAATAAAATAAAAACGCTTAGTTAAGCATGATACCTCTTGTTTGGACAACCTCCTTAGGTAGGAAACAAAAGCCTCCTTAGGATGAATTTATTATCAAAATAAGGGATATAGGTCATGGGTAGGAAATTAAGGAAGAAAATTGTGTAGGTATTTCATGATACAAAGTTTTTATAAGGTGTGAAGAGGAGAAAAGAGTGGGTGTCCTTTTATAAGTGAGGTGAGTAGCACACTTGTAATTTTTGAAAAGAAAAATGTATACCCATGTTTTTCACATTTAATAAGGATCCAAAATGGACCATTATTGAGAATTAGAGATTATAACGTCCAAATAGGGCCAGAAAATATATTATAGACATGTTTTTAGGACTTTTAACACTTATATTTTTATTTAAACCCCCGATAAAACCGTTTTTACCTTAACCACAACAATTAATTTTTACTATTTTCACTACTAATTATGGTGAAAAATTAAGTTCAACTTATTATAAAATATAAATTATGTTAATTAAAATTATGGAGTCCATTTTATCAAATTAAATTCATATAATTGGACAATTTTAATTTAAAATTAAACTCGTAGATACGATGAAAAAGTTGGTTTTCAAGAAGTGTATTTTTTCAAGAACAAGATGACTTTATATTAACTCTACAACCGGTAATAATCATTTTATTGAATTAAATAAATATTTATAGATATGTATTCTGTAAATTTAATTTAAATTAATCATCTTAATGGGTTTTTTATTATTAAAAATGGAGAAACATTATTCACTTTAAAATAGTATTTATAAAATCTCTATTTTTAAACCCAAAAATAAACTTATACTAAAATACAATATGAATTTAATTAAAAAATAATTAATTGGATTAAATATAAATAAATATTTTTTATTTTAATTTCAATAATATTAAAAATATATTTGTACTTTTAAATTACTTAATTTATTAAAAATAAATGACATTTTTACAAAAAACAGTATTTTTCACTATTACAGGAAAAATAAATATTTTCTAGAAAAATCCAAATATTTCACCCTAAGATAATTTTGATATGATAAATTAAAAAATTAATCCCATTTTATAAAATTGATTTTCTAAAAGTGTTAAAGAATATTTTTAATGTATGTGTGCAAAGAGCGACAAACTGCCTTTTAGAAAAATATTTTTTTTTTCCGGAAAACATTTCTTTGTCTTTAAAATGATTATTATTTTATTTTATAATTAATATATAACCATTGAATTTATTTTATACATGTGTAACCATATAATTTTTACAATTTAGTTATTCCTATTCATACTTTTCATTTTAACAGATATGTTATAATGATATATTATATTACAGGTCATTTATACTCAGGGTTGTTTTTACCATAAGCTATTTAAAAAATATATTTCACAAATCGTTTTTGATTGATATTTCATGTCAAATATGCTATAAAACATAGATTCCTATTTTTTTTTAAAATAACATGGTGTTACATTCTTCCCCCACTTAAATAAATTGTATCCTCTCAATTTGAACTTGATTTCAACAATTAAGTGTTTGACATTCCAAAATATTTTTGTTGAAAACTCACATCATAAAAGGGGTTAACAAAACATCATATTGATAAGAGATAAAACTAAGTATAAAGGTTATCTAGAATAATTCATAACTAGGTTATCAAGTAGTAAAACATTGGTGGGAAGTGAATATATATACATCAAATAAAATTGTAATACCCAAATAATGATGAAGGGTGACAGAGATCATTGATCAAAAGAAAGTGAATGATCATGAGAAAGCCAATGACCAAAAAACTATAAACCAAAGAGATGTGGAAAAATAATTGGTGTCATAAAAAATTATGGTAATAATACAAAATTTTGTTTCAAGATCCTTTTCCTAGATTTGAGGAATTCCATTACCATATAGATAATGATCATAAAGAAATGTACTTACTTGATGATTATAATTTCATAATTTAATAAATTTCCACTATGATCTCATTTTTTTCTCAAATGATGAGTATTAAATGTAATTTTTTTCATGCCCGAAGCACTAAAATTAGGTTTTAAAGGACCACATAACCATAAAAGGGATAATAAATCTATTCCACCTATCTTTAGACATTAACCAAAACCAAAATGGTTAGAATATGGAAAGTTGTTTCCCAAATTGAATAAAAATTCATATGATGAAATAATATATTAATCTCCAAAATTCAACAGTAATACCGAAAGTTCAAACTAAATCATTCCATTAATAAATAACCCTATATCAAAAATAAACTCAATAATCTCAATATTAAATATTTTTTTAAACTTAAAGGCCATATCATACCTTTAATATTATATTACAAAAAAATAGTGATATTCTTTTAAAATAATATTAATCACTTAGTCACCAAATCAATTTTCCCATGGTTATATATATATTATAAAACCAATGTTCCCTTAGTTACATTAATATCCAATATCATATACACCCTAAAAGTTATCAATACCATAATTTTTTTCCACAAAATGTATTGTTATACTTCTTGTTAAAAAAAATCATTAAATATACTTTAAACTAATAAAACATTTCCTAAAATTTCATTAATGACTTTAAGATCTCACATGAATACATCCTAATCTCCAAAGTTATCTAAAACCTGCTCTTATACCAACTATAATAGCCCCAAATCCAAACTCCTAGACTTAGTGCTAAAATCATAAAAATTACATTTTTGGATTTGATACTGATGAAGGTGACCCAATTTCTGCCATACAAAACTTACAATATCCAAAGGAAATATTGGATAATTTTCATACCCAAATACCTTTTAGGTTTATAGTTTTAGAGAATTAGGAAAAACTCTTACATAAATAATACCCATGATTTAAAGAGAGTATATTTACCACTATGCTAAGATTTTATTTTTTTCATAGTAATCCATCATCATCATATATATGAAATACATCTAGAAATAATTCATTTAACATTATTATTGATATCTTGGGGAAGATGAAACATAATTAAGATGATGTAAAATACCTATTAAGGGTAAATATAATTATTAATAATTGAATATCATTAGTGATAATAAGGAGGGTATAAGGGTATGATGACATAATCAAAGTACATGAGAATAACATAAGAATATTCATACCCATCAATACATGGATCATCAATCAAAAAGAAAGGAATAAAGTTTTATCAAAGCAAATTTTCAAAAGACTCAATAATAACGAGCCATATAATTTCAATATTGATCAAAGGAATCATTAAAAACCCATAAAAATAATAAAGAAAACACATTGGTATCCTCGGAACATTATCTTCATAACCCATTTTAAACTAATGTTAGAAATAACTACAGCCTAGTTAAATCTATGGGAGAAACACTACATTAAATCCTTTCATATTACCTATAAATAAAATGAATATTACCCAATGTATTAAAGTGCTATCTGGGTGGACCCATCATATAAGCTATATCGGGATCACCCAATGCTATTTTTGTGAACCCGTCATATAATCTATATTGAGCTCACCTGTGATCATCAATAATGTTCAAGTACAATTGATGTATAAAATATTTAGAATATTTAACATTTATACATAACAATAATCATAGTTATTTCATTTTTTGATCCACCTATGGAAAATAAATGGGTTCTATTTCAATCTCATTATCCATATAGAGAAAGAATAAGGATGGTTTCAATACCACATATTCTCAGTGGAGTGTAAGTAAAATTAAGGGTTTTTACCATTGATGAATAGAAATACCATTAAAACTCATTAAAAATATTCACGAGTAAGATAAAAATTTCATTTTGAGTAACATAAAATGATGTCATATTAGATGTAAAATGATTTTGAAATATCACTGGGAACATTTATTGAGGAAAATATCCTTTACATGTTGAAAAAATTTATTTATAATATAAAAAATTATCAAACATTAAAGTAGTAATTTTCTTTGAAAATAACCTTTTAAACATAAAAAATAAGATTCAATAAAAATAATGGTCCTGATGGTGGGAAAATCTATCCATGATGTAAATATTAAAAATAAATATTCTTTTTAAGAATTTTGTAAAGTTAGTCAAAAGTGACCCATTTGGAAAATATGAAAAAATTTAATTTTAAAACCCTTTTAAAAAAGTAAAATATTGTGTAAAATATCTTTATTAAATCATTTATTTTTTGAAAAGATTTTTTTTAAAACACTTTAGAAATCATGGATGTAGAAGAGAAAGATAGTCGATCTAAAAGAAGGTACACGATTGATTTCACTTATAAGAGACTTCCTTGATGTTTCTTTAATTAATATGGGAGTAAATGGAAATCAAAAATGTAAACCACATTAATAATCAAAAGGAATGAAAATATATTTGGTTTTATGAAAATAAGATCATATAATTTTTTCTAAAGGAACCATGAACATAAACAATATAGAAAAGAAAGAAGATTATAATATAAAGCCTTTGACACTTCAGAAAAATTTCAATCATATGAACTGTGAAAGAATAACATCACATTATACTTTAAATATCATGAAAATAAATATATTCATGATATTGCATTTCAAAGTGGTGGTATATACATATTATAAAAGGATTTAGGTGCACAACATCAACATATATCCCAAATAAAGAGAAGTTGAGATGAATAAATTTCACAAAGATCCTCATTGAATTGAGAATTAATCAATGGAGGGATAATGTGTAATAAATTTAAATCCATGAAAAAAAATTTAAATATAGAATATTTTTTTGAGATAAATTAACACATAACCATAGCATAATAATTTCAATGAAGAAGAGTTATAACCCAATGGAAGGAAATTGAGTTAAGTAACCTTTTACCACTTGGTAAATTTAAAGAAAAATATCCTTGGATAAAATAATTAAAAATAGAACTTAAAATAACATTAATTATAAGGTAATAATGATATTAAATGTAAAAGGGGCATTTTATACACCATATAAAATAAATTTTGTGTATAACATTACAATATGACTTAATGAAGGGAAATTGAGACAAAGTCCCTTACCTTGAGTTTGAATTGTAAAATATATTATTTATCTTACTAAATAATAAAATGTTGTTAATTATTTACTTAAGAACCTTTTTCAAGTTTATTATTCAGTTTATTTTACTTATTACTATGATATAAACTATTACTTAATTGATTGATTTTATGTTGGATGTTTGGATGATATTTAGCTTATGTATCTAAAATCACGTAGGTAGGTTTACTATGGTCAAAGAGGTCAATTTTCAACATCTAAATAATAATAATAATTGAATAATTATCATTTTTAAACATAATTTATACTTTTAAAACCAATCATGAAATATGGTTATGGAAAATGAACTACGTTACGATCATGGAGACCCTAGGTAGTACGTACGCATGAGTAAAGTTTCTATTTTTGAATGATCATTATGGAAAGAAGGTAAGTATTATTTTAACTTTTTGTAATTATAATCATATCATAAATACTATATTATTTCTTTAAATATACTTATATATATCATCTATGTTATTTATTGATGAAAAAAATATTCATATCACTTCATGGAGGCGGTAGTCCACACGTTCGTACGAATGACATTATCATTTTTTGTGTAAGAAAAAAAATTGTATATTATATTTTAATAATTATAAATATTTCATTAATATCAAAATTATTTCATTTATATCATATATATTTATTAAATTTATCCTTATCACCTTCCTTTCAATTCATTAGTGAAAAACGAATCACAACACTTCGTGAGGCAGTAATCTATCGTACACACGAGTGACATTAGCGTATCCCCCATAGAATGGAAAGTAAAAAATTTATATGTGATATAATTACTAGATTAGTATAAATATGTTATAAATATTATATTTATATATATATATATAATTTAAATCCATCATTATAAAAATCCATGAGAGGCAATGATGGAAAATGAATGACATCAGTTTGTGAGGAGGTAGTCCACTACACACATGAATGATGATTTCGTATCAAATTTGATGAAAAAAGAGATGGATTCAGGTTATTTAATAAAAAAAATAAAAATATATTCTATATACTGGTGTTATTATATAATCATAATTGTATAAGATTTAATGATTTGGAAAGAGAAATAAAAAAAATAGGCGGTTAAGCATGGTACGTGTTCTTTAGACAACCTCCTTAGGTAAGCACCATAAGAATTATTAGGATAGATTTATGATCAAAAAAAGGGATATAGGTAATGTGGAGGGAATTAAGGAAGATATTTGGTATGTTATTGGTAGATAAGATTATCTTTTAATGTGTTAAGAGGGGATGAGAGTGGGTGGCCTTTTATAAGTGAGGCGAGGGACACACTTGTAATTTTGGAAAAGAAAAAGGCGTACCCATGTTTTTCACATTTAAAAAGGATAAAAATGGACAAATATAAATAATTAGATACTATAAGGTCTAAATATTACCATAAAATATATTTTATACAAGTGTTTAGGTCATTTTAACCCTTATATATTTTGTTTAACACCTGATAAATCCGTTTTTACCTTAACCACAATAATTAATTTTTACTGTTTTCATTATTAATTATGGTAAAAAATTAATTTGAAATTATTATAAAGTATAAATTATTATTTTTAAAAATATTAAATCCATTTTAACAAATTTCAATTCATATAATTGGTATAATTTAATTTAAAATTAAACTCACAGATGAGGCGAAAAAGCACGTTTTCAAGAAATGTATTTTTCAAGAAAAATATGATTTTATATTAACTATATGATCAGTAGTAATCATTATATTAATTTATATTAATATTTATAAATATTTAATCTATAAATTTAATTTAAATCACTCCCTATTATTGTTTATTTATTTAATTAAAATAGATAGACATTAAGCATTTTAAAATAGTTTTCAGAAAAATCCAATTTTTAATCCTCAAAATAAACTTATACTAATATACAATATGATGTTGATTAAAAAGAAATTAATTGTATTAATTATAAATAAAAAATAATTAAGTTATTTTAAATAATACTTAAAATATAATGGTACTTTTAAATTACAAAATTTATCGAAAAAATGACATTTTAACAAAAATTAGTGCCAATGAGCTTGAACCCAAGTGGTACAAGCTATTGCTTGGAATACAAAAGACCCAGGATCAAATCCGGGTAGGGAAAAAATTTTAGATACTATAGCAGTACTATAGTAAGGCACTGTTGCGGAACTGCAGTAGCGGCGACTGTAGCAGCGCGAGTACTGTAGCAATACTGTTCATCGAGGGGTCCTTTGGGCCAAAAAATGGGCTTTCAAGCCTTGTTTCAGGCCACTTGGACTTGGGCCTTTGGTATTTTTAATTGGTCTCCCTCTACCTAGACTAAAAGAGATAGTTTCTTTACTAATAAATTAAGGCTTCAACCCCAACCTTTAAAAAAACAAATATAAGTAATTTTCACTCTTCACTGAAAAATCAATATTTTCAGAAAAATCCCAAAATTTCACCATAAGGTAATTTAGATATTAAAAATTTAAAAATGAAATAAATTTTCTAAAATTCGTCTTATAAAATTGGTAAAAGAATATTTTTAATGTATCTGCGTAAAGCACGATGAAATCACCTTTTAGAAAAATTTAGTTTTTTTTTTCAGAAAAAATTTCATTTTCTTTAAAATGTATTTTATTTTATTTTATAATCAATATATAAAATTTGAATTTATTTTATACATGCTTAAAAATTATATTTTTCATAATTTATTTAGTTCTATTCATACCCACCAATTTAATAGTTTTGTTATAATGATATATTATATTACGGTTCATTTATTCTCAGGGTTGTGTGTAATGAAATATGTTTAAAGAAATATATTTTATTATTAATTTAAGCTCAATGTTTCATGTCTAATAATATATTGAACATATATTAAATTTTTTAAAAATCTCAGGGTGTTAGTCTGAATCTTGTAAATTAGATTCCATATTTTAAACCAAAAAATTAATATAATTTAATAAGTTCAAATTAATTTTTGGTCACAATAAATAGTAAAAATAAAAAAAATGTGTTACCATGGTTGTAATATTTTGAAAATTTCAAGTGTTATGTCTCCCAACCTTTACTTGAGTATTACATTATTATATTTTAATCTTTTGAAAAATTCCAAGTGTGACCTATCCCACCCTTATAAAAGGATACCACATCTCATCTATTACTAAAATTTCATGAGCCTTTAAGATCAACCAATACCTAAACTAATCAATTAATAACATCCCTATTTGTATCCTTGAGGTTTTGGTTTGATCAGGATACAATCCTTTTAAGGTATAATGTGTATGAAAAATGAGGTTTCTCAATGAAGAGGTATAACTCTTAACCAAGTACTTTCAATTTTATTCCTTCTTCTACAACTGTAAATCTATGGTATACATTATAAAATAATTAATTAAATCTATTATATATAATTATTCTTTATTATGATGATGGATCCACCATTTCCACCCATTTCTATCAAATGATAAATGAAAGTATTGCTCATGCATACACGTGGACTACCACATCCATGCAGTGATGTGATTCGTTTTCCTTCACCATGATTTATGTTTGGTAATTATGATGTATATAATTTTTATATATTATATTTATGACAAAAATTATTCTTATATAACTATAATATCTTATCTACCTTCTTACCTTTCTATTTTTTCAAAAACAGTAATGTCGCTCATGCGTACATGTGGACTACCACCGACATGAAATGATGTGAAACATTTTTCATCACCACTACATATGAATAATTAATAATGTGAATATGATTAATAAATATGATACTTATTTCAAGATAATATATATTTTTTTTAAATCTATGAATAAGGTGCAATTATCTAAACCATCGAACCGAATCATGCATGTAAAATAGACTAGTATTCACTCAGATGTTCATTTTAATAAAGAAATTAATAATAAAATGATAATTGGAAATTATAAAGGAATGATTCATAGTAAGTTATATATGAATATGGTTTTAGAATATATGTATAATATGTATATATTTATTATATAGGATAATTGGATGTGTATACAGCAAATTGGAACTAGAGGTAAGGGATTTATGTTTCAATATCATTTTAATTGGGATTATTTATGCTTGAATTTACATTGATAGAAATTATATAAATCTTTTCCCTTAAAATGAATCTATTTTATTTTACTCTAGTTTTTTCTAGAGTTTTTATTTATCATTACAATTTTTCTCTCTTTGGTACATAAAATTTTTGAGAAAATATTTTTAAATAAAATCTGACCTTATTTCCAATTTAATCGAAGAAGTTTTTATTCCATGTCCATACTATTAAATTCTTTTTATAAAATTTATTACATTTACATGGAATATTTTAAATTTTTTATTTTCATAACCTTTTAATTTATTTATAGAGGTTATCATTTAAATGTTTTCCAAATAAGTCATTTTTTAATTTTTATAAAAGTATGAAAGGAATGTTTTATTTTAACATATACGACATGAAAGTTTTTTTCCACCATCATGATCATTCTTTGATTTGAAGATTATTTTATGAGTTTCCTTGATTATATTCAAATAAAAGTATTTTATTAGTATTTTGGTAATTTTTATTTAAAATTTTATCAAAAGAAAATGATATTTTATCGTATTTTCAAAGAAAGGTTCAAATGATCTTTTAAAAGTATTCTTTATTTTTGTAAAAATCATTTATGGACTATTAAGAAACACTGAGGCTATGATCTTATGATAAAATTCACTTAATTTCCCTGGATATATTTTGATGATGATTATTTGAGGGTGATTCTATAAATTTTTTTTCTTTTGAATGGGTTTATTAAGTTATGATGAAACATTTATGAGACCTATTTCGTTTCCATGGATTATGTTATAATAAAATGGTGAAATGTTTATGAAACCCATTTCCTTTACATGAATTATGATATGATGATATGATGAATGTTTTATAATTTTGTGTCACACATATTTATGATTTTAATTATGAGATGGGTGAGAGTGGAATTATACAACCCTCCAATGAATTGGGTAATTATGGATATCTCATGAGATTATAAAGACTAGAATGGGGAGTGAAACCAGTTCAGTAAGGGACTCTATCCACTATGATAGTCTTGGGATTGAACCTTAACTATGGAAATAATGGAATGGGGAGTGGACCCAATCTCTTATGATATCCTTGGAAGTGATCCTTGAATAAGGAAATAATTTTCCATGCTTATGTGTATGCCAAAAACTTAGGTCTTAAGGTTATATATGATATCGTGGCTCATTATTGATTATTAGTTATTCGACACACTTATGGATTATGCCTTTTATTATGAAAAAGACTTATGCCATGATTTATGATTAATAGTTTCTGACTGGTTGGATATGATTATTGTAATTTATAATCATGTTCTCATACCCTTATGCTTATCTTAGGATCACTTATGATCATTCATTGATATCTATTATGTTTACACTAACTAATAATATAATTGTACCATTTATTATTTTCCTTTACCAATGTTATAAAGAAAGTTTTTAAGTAGGATATGTTTAAGAAGTTTACTATGTGATAATAATTTTGTGTTATATGTTAAAGATCTTTCATGAAATAATATTATTATATATATAGTCTCCAAATACTCTAAACCTTTATAGTTACAGGGAATGTTTTTTTATGATATGTATTGAATATTCATCTAAAATGATGCAATATACATGTATGAAATTCTTGGGTTTCCTAAGTTGGTATCATATAAGGGTTTAGTTAATATTTGCATATTAGGATTAGAGAACTATTTTGAAAACCCTTGGAATAAGTCTAAGTATAGGATAACCTCCTAAATATTTGGTAAAGTAGATATTGCATGGTTTTTATAGAAAATAAATCCCTATCTAGATACTATAATGTGGATTTATCTATGAAACAAATGCACTTGGGGTTAAAAAATATGAAAGGGGTGGATTGGGTACTAACTTTGTCATCAATGCTGCAAGATGAGTGGGCCTAAGAATGTACACTTGGCTAGACACTACTGGGGAATATGCTTGGGTTAATATACATTTTCCTTATGAACTATTATGAATGATTTTAATAGATGATGGCCATTAATAACCTAGGTTAAACCTAGTGTGTATGTTTCATAGTTTCTTGAAATGCGTATTCTAGTTTTAAGAATCACTACTTCAAGGTGGTTTTATTTATGGAACCAAAAACTTCCAACAGTTCTCTATCCAAAGGGGACCTACTTTCCAAAGGTATGTGTTTGTTAAGTTTAAACATCACGATACTTAAAAATTTCATTGGTCGAGAGGATGGGAGGTTGGACTCATCAAACCATTTTGGGGGGAATTTTTGTCTACTCCGGGACTCTCTTTGTAAATTAAGATATTTTCATGAACCCCTTTTAATTCACCAAGTATATCATAAGTATCCCTTGGAATTTTTAATCTCTTATTAACATGTGTAAAGTTTAGAATCATCAGTATGCATTCAAGGTTCTTCATTAATGGAGATATCCATATGTATTTGAGGTTATCCATCAATGGTATCCTCTAATATGCTATTTCAGGATTCTTTTAGTCATCATTATGATGATACTGGTTTTTAAGCAACTTAGTGGGGCACTCTGGAATTTATTTTCATCCAGGGAGATGAAGGTTTGGTTTGATCTTGGGATCATGTCCATAAAATGGGCTACCTACGTATCCTTGTAAAAGGAATCAGAACCCTCATAGTTCGATGCCACTGAATGGGACACATCATACCTTTTAAGGTCATCTGATAAGGACTTATCCATACAGTTTAATGTCATGTGGTATGAACATCTAAGATAAAGATTCTTAGTGAAGGTTTAGTGTGAGTCTTATGAAGAATTAGCCCAATAAAATTGGAAAGGATATGGGTTTCCAAGTTAAATTAAACCCTTTGGGGAATATGGATCATGGAGAATAGGGTTGATTTAAGGTATCGGGTTTGAACCTCAAGGAGGATTCCTACGTATCCCATGGGAATGTGAATCAAATCCCATGTAGTTCGATAAGTCTCACAGGATAGTATAGTCCTTTGAGAGAAATGAGTTTGGGATTACTTTATAAAAAGGATTCCTTGGTGATTTAGGGGTTTAATTTGGGGCTTGTTCCTAAGGAGGATGCCCAGATTAAGGGAATTAGGGTTGGATTCCTGAAGAGGATGTCCGATGAGCTCGGTCCCTGAGAAGGCTTCTTACGTATCCCAATTATGGTGGGGATCAGAGTTCTCGTAGTTCATTCAATTGTGAAAATGTTGTGACCATGAAAAATCTCTAAGATCACGTGATTCATGCTCAGTGTGAGAAATAAGAGGATGTCAAAGATTCAACCAAGGTACTTTAAAATTTATCCTCCTCTGCTGGTGGAAGAGGGCACACCTATGGCGGTAAGGGTGGACGAGGTCGAGGAGACCCGGGAAGAGGGAGAGGTAATGAGCCTTCCCTCTATTCACTTTACATTGGACAAGGTTCCAATAAAAGGAGGAAGGGATGAAGGTTGTGGGATTACACCAGGATGGATACCCTAAAATTGATCTTGGTAGTGGAAGGAGACATCTCTTTTACTTTCATGGAAAATCAAGTGTGAATCGTACCTTCCCTATCAGTGACCTGAGGTTTCGGGTCTTAAAGATGAAAAGGGGAGGACATAACCCAAACCCTAATCCTCCAAACCAAGAACTTCCCAACACTGTTTCTGGGAGAAAGGTTCTTGTGACTGTCGATATAAAAACCCACAGATATTCCATGTATCCTAACTCCCTTATAAAAAAATATGGGAAACCTATGACTATTGAAATACAAACCCAAATAGGAGACACGCTGATGTGCCTTTCCTAAAGGTTTGATAAGTCAGGATGTTTTTGTGGAGGCTTCAACTTAGTCCCTTTTAGATAAGGGAACCAAGTAAGGAGATACCCTACCATGAATGGATTTTAAAGAGGGTACTTGAGTTGGTATATAGGATTTATACCAAGATCTATCGTGTAGGTACCTCATGCATGTATGCCGCGTAGGTACTCCACATTGATGTACTACACAGGTATGCCGCATAGGTGTGGCATGTAGGTATGCCACGCAGGTATGAATGATGACTGAAGAATGTGTTTCACATAGGAGAACTAAACCTATGTAAAAATTGTAAAAGACTTTCAAAACATGCTTATCCCATTTAATCATCTCTTCTCTCATGTTTTAGAGAGCTACCTGAGATAATTTGAGGGATCTAGGCAAAAGATCTATGAAATGGGAGCTTCAAAGAGTCATTCAACTTTTTTAGTCTCTGAAATGAGGATCCCAAGGGTCCTATTTATAGGCATGGATAGGGCCTAGTCGAAGATACGTTTCCCACACAAGTCCTTCGCGCAGCTCCTCCACTTAGGTTCTTCATGCAGGGGTACATAAATCATTCTGGCGCAGATCTCTGCCACACAGGTCTGTCGCGTTGCTCTACTACACAGGTCTGTCGCACAGATATATCATGCAGGTCTGTCGCGTAGGTATTTTGGTGTATTTGACTTTCTTTGAACTCTTCAAACCTTGTCTTGGGATTTTTAAATATCCAAGGCTTTCCTTAGAGTCTTTTGTTTTATTAAGTGGTATCAACAAAAGCCCCCCCTCAGGATTGGATCCGAAAAATAGAAAGAGGGTCGAGTCCTGAGGTATAATTGTGGGTAAAATACAATGGGTTAATTTTTGAGACAACACAGGATTTTTGCGGAGCTACTTCGTGTAGGTATTCTGTGGGGATGTTGCATGAAATACTAGTGGGCAGGTCTTCAGTTTTCTATAAATAGGTCTCATGTTTCACGATTTTCTTCAATAGTGTTTTTCAGAATTTACTACTCTCATTGCAAAGCTCATTTGTCCATCCCCATCGCGTTGTGATCTCATGTAATTCACTTGAAATTTATTCATGGTAAAATTATTTAAGAAATGTATTTGTGCCAAATGACTTCATTGAAGGAGTTGTTCTAGGATCCTTGTCGAATGACCTACACGACAGACCTCATCGAAGGACCTACACAACGGACCTCGTCGAAGGACCTACGAAAACAGTGTCCTTTGACAAATTTTTTATTTTCCTCTTTAAAATTACAACCTAATAGAGGAAGTTTGATAATTCTTTTGCAGGAATAATGAATCATTTGATGAACAATACTGAAGAAGCTAAGGCTCGTCAAAATGAAATGATGAATATCATCAGACCAGACTATTATGCTATTGTTGAGAGTACTCTTCCTGGGATATAGAAGGGTTTAATACAATAACAACATGACTATCGACAAATTTCTTACTTACCCTTGTACGTTCATGGGATTTTTCAAGATTCCCATGTTCCATCTGTTAATAAGTACTTTCCAAATAATTGGTTTCTTCAGTACTCCAACTGTAACTGCATGAATATTAGTGCAAGGGGGTTTCAGTATAAGAAGGAACAATCCTTATTGGTTTCATCCTTCATCATAGTGGCTGCATTCCTAATATGAAGGATCACGTTGTAGAGCTAAGGCCACATTGCTATGATTCCAGTTTTCAGGCTTCTCAAAAAGATCAATCTAATGGCCTGAAGGAAGATTGGGATCTTCGTTATAGAGGAGGTGTTAAACCCAAGTGTATGTGGGAATTCTGGGTGTGTCGGGCTTGTGCAGAATTCAGGAAAGAGTCATTAGACGTTTATATCTATGAAGCTGTCTAGATGGGGCAAACTTATGTTTATAAAAACTATTTTATTTCTGAATTAATGATCTGATGGAGTCCACAAATGATTTCCTTCCATTTGACGCTTGGTGAAGTTGGTATTAGTCTCCGGGATATTTACCAAATAGCTGGAATTCCCATTCTTGGGAAAATGTATGATGAATTCATTCCACCCGTTACAACATGGGGTGATGATACTAGAACACCACTGTTGTCTAATTAATTATTTAAAATAGAAAAGAATTTACCCAAAGATAAGAAAGATATTCATGCCAGAGTGTGGATGAAAGCCTTATTAGAACCAACAACAGAGAAAGGTCCAACTTGTGGACATCCTACTGTTTTTACTTCTATAGATAACCAGGGTAGTTCAGGCACATATTGGCCTACATTAGAAAGAGGTGACTATAAGCATTGGGGATATACAGTAAAACCCAATATAGATGCAAAGGTACGCTTATCTACCTTCCTTGCTATGTGTCCAAGCATTTACTTTCTTCTAGTCCATGAATCCAGAGGTGGTGTAAGATCAGAGACTTTTTTCATTGCAGCTAAATTGGTAGAGGGGAAGTTTATGGGGTTAGGAACCCCTGTATTGGCAATAATTTACCATCTCCTACTACATTTATACAATGGGAAGTATCCATTTAGAATTGTAGGGCCATTCTAAGTGTTGTGGTGCTATATTGTAGAACAATTTTATTTATACTTGGTGTTGAAATTAGTTAGAGTTCCCAATGGTCGATTCACCTCATTTTTACAGAAAATTTCTGGCATTCAGCCTCTAAATTTGAGACCTGATGTGGTGCTAAAGGCATTGAATGTCTCGGGAGAATTCAGCTTATTTCCTTTTGGTAACCCACTAATTGGAAAATTTATTGATGATGGTAAAGAAAAGAATTATGAGCTGAGATCATATATGATGGAATTCATGGATGGTGTACTATCGACCATGATTGATGGTGAAATTATCTGTGAGGCTTACATCCCTTATAGGTTTGCTCGTCAGTTCAGATGTCTTCAACAATCAAACAATTTTACACCTACGTATATTATACATGATAAGTACCCAATGGTTGCGAGAAAATTATGGATTCTAATAGCTTTAGAGGCATCCAAATTGTTGATTACATTGCCTCTATTGGATGCATCAATCGGATTGGAAGCTGGATATGCCAAATATTGGGCTTCTTTATATCCTCAAGTGGATTTGACAAAAGGAATATATCAAGTGGAAGATACAACGACTATTTATCATGGAAATAATGGTAAGAAATCGAAGTCTAGAGATGATACAGAAGTTTCAGAGGTTTCAGAGCCCTGAAAATGTCTTCATAGGAGGTATACCAGGAAGACCAGGGCTAGATAAGAAATACCTCCAATGCCAAGGTGATCCGGCCGCTGCTATCAAAAAATGGTTCCTATTCCATCCGTTGAACTCTCTGAAAAAGAAAGGAGGGATGAAGAGGCTCACCAGTCAGAAGGTGTTGAATGTCCTCTACAATCAACCATACCAAGATTGAATTATGTGAAACCTTCGACCATTCATCATTGGGAAAGTGTGACCCGTGGTATTAGGGATGCATGGGCATTCCTCCAGCATGGAATCCGAATACCATATGTTAGTGACATTAAAGAACCTTCTGATTGAAATCTGGATAATAACCTAGATGAAGTAAATAAGTATATTACAGAGATGGAGGATTTTGTATATGCAACTGATGAACAAATCCTAGCCTCTAAATGAGTATCTCATATGATTAAGTTAGAAGTACATGAAGGGGTAATTATTGAATCCAAGGAGGAGTGGGATATTGATGTTAATACTAAGAATGTATTTTCCTTTTTTATTTTGTATCAACTCTTATTTACCATTAATCATCATTAATCTTGATGAAAATCTATTTATGCAGCTTGAATATAGGGAAGGAAACTTCGAACCGGTTATTCAATCACCAAAGTATGGGCCTACAGGTTCTCCCATTGATGCAATGAATGATCCTCCCAGGCCTCCAGAACTTTCTCCAGGAGAGAGAATTATGAATGGGGTAATGAAGACAAATAATCCTCAACCATTAACTCAAGTTTCTCCTACCAAGAGGAGTGTTTCGATTTATCCCAAAGCTTTTGAAAAGAAATTCTAGGGATCAATGAGATTGATCTGAAGTGTTTTCCAAATAAGTGAGTAATTATATTGTCCTTAGGGCATGTAATTTTCTCAACACACTCCGGTAATCATGTTTCCTCTTGCAGGATCTGTGTCTCTCTCTTCTCTCAAGGGACTATGAGTTGATTATTCTAGACCAGAGAACAAAATACCAGGAGAAACCCAAGTTAATGTTGATTAATCTGATATCTTAGTAGATAAGTCATCAAAAGATTCAGCTATACATACTCTTGGATCTACTGAGAGAGAGGAAATCCACGGTAAGATTAAATACATTCCTTAGTTTCTTTTGTTAGCGTATCCTTAAATAATCAATACTGATATTCCTATTTCTCCAAAAGAAAGGAATGAGGACCCAGGGAAATCTGAGATAAATACTGATGTTGAACCAAACCTAGAAAGACCTAATGATGCTGTACCTATTAAAGATCCAATGGAATAGAATGGAAGCATATCCAATTTGGGAATAAACCAACTTTTGTGGGATACCTTAAATAGTGAGGATTCTATAATATTCCAAGCCACATACACTGAAATGATGGGATCCCTTAATCTAAATATTGATATTCCAGGTTCCATCAAGGAGTTTGGGGATTTTCATGAGGAATTTCAAGGACATAAGCCCTTATTCTTTCATTTTACATACACAATTGTTCTTCTTTACTTGATTCTTTACATCAAAGTTCACCTTATGCAACTTTATCTGCAGAAAATTTTTCAAAGGATCTTCAGGAACATGGTATTCCACTCTATTATTCTATTGAATCTGGAGAAATACATATAGAGGATCCTCCATCAAGAGATGATCCAAAGCCTTCAAATATGATAACTGAGAAAACTTAGGGGAATGCCCCTTCTCAAGAAACATATGCTCAAATTACTGAAGCAGAGAATACAGGGGATGAATCCAATCAAGTAGCTAACTTTTTATTGGGTAAATATAATCAGCTGTCTGAATCATATCTGTTTCTTCCATTTGAAACTAACAATGACCATGATTTATCATTTAGGGTTATTATCTACCAGATCAGAAGGTGAAGCATCTACTATTCCAATAGAAGTAGAATGAGGTAGCTCTTTAAATGATCTATTTCCAGAGTACATTTTACCTCATTTTAGTGACTCAGATTCAGACTTAGAGATGCAATATGCTCTTGGCATGACACATAAGAAGCCATGGAGGCATATCTGGTGCATAATTACTGAGAAGCTTTTAGATGAACTGTTGTCCCATTTTTCAAAACTCCCAGCATTATTTTGCGTATTGGGATTCAATGGATTTAATTATCGACCAGTCTATGATGATATGAAAGAAATCATTCACTGACGGGAGCAGGATCATAAGCTGTGACAATATTTTGAAGAGGCTAAACATCTTATCAATATTGAGGGATTTCAATCTGCAGTAGCTGAGGCAGAGGCAAATCATAACACAAAATAGATCGAAAATTTACAACAAATAAAATAAGGCATGAAGGAGTCGTTATATCTTCAACAGAAACTGGATGTTGTTCATAAAAAACTTGAGCAATTGAATTAGACATTGGGAGACACCTAATTATAGGGGATAACTGCCATTTCAACTGCTAAGAAAGCACTTTTTCTGGCCAAGGAGGCTGTAGTTTCTCAAATATCTCAACTTCAACAAGAAAAAGATAAGGCTTATGAAGCCATTCAAAAAATAAAGAGTCATGTTGAGAGTTTATTTTGATGCATAATAGAGAGTCTCTATTCTGTGGATGTCCCTCTGATTCTATATAAATGAAAGGGATTTCTTGTATCCAATCATATGCATCTTCATTCTTGTTTTCCATGATTGCAATATTAAGGGTAATGATGATGATGACCTTTTTTTAATCATTAAACCTTCATGTTAGACAACCATGATTACAATGACAAGAATGGAGTGCTCAAAATTTCCTTATTGATCCAATGGACCTAACGAACATAATTTGATTTTTTCTAGGGTTATATGGAAAACCCCACAAATTTTGTATCTTTTTATTTTTTTATTGCTCAATATGACCTAAATCATACAAAAATGTACATTTAGTGAGTTGGGACACAACTTTTGTCTAGATTTCCCTTTGCGGGTTCTCAATCTAGTGAGTACCAAGTCTTTTGTTGTTGGAAGTTTAGAGTCATGCATGTTGGACTATCAAGATATAATATTTAGGGTCAAATAGATTTGACCATTAGTTTTGAAATTAGTTCGTAAACAAGACTCTATGGAAAATAATTGATTTAATATTCTTTAAATATTTCCAGGGGGAATCTTGAGCCATGATTTTTATGGCCACCAAATTTAAAACCTGTATCAACATAAGGGGAGTCTCTTCCAAGAACGAAGTTACCATTATTTGACAAACCCGTTATGGTGGTTGTGTTATACAGGGCCAACTGGGGTATATGCTGCATAGCCAAATAGTGGTATCTTTTTACTGATATGCCTATTTTGTAGGCAACTTATGCAAGGCCATATAAGGGCACGTGTTTCATAGTCAGGAAAATGAACTCTTAGGAATTTAACATTTTACTGCTGATAGATAGGGAAAAAAATAATATTTGGGTGACTCAAGACCATAGTGGGTGGTTTTTCCAAGGAAAGTAATTTTAAGAATGAAAGGGCTACTTTATGCCAACATATGTAATGAATAGGAAAATCATTTCTATACAAATTTGGTGTATGAGGAATGGTTAAAATTTATCATAAAGGGGAATTTCTGATATCATATTCTGTAGTTTTAAGTCATGCAGTGAGGACATTGTGCGGATTTAATTTAAGGTATTTAGCTTTGAACAAAGGTATGAGACTCTCCCACTTTCTTGATAATTTGTTTAGAAATATACTACCATATATTGGTATGAAATGGAAAATTGTAAACTGTAATTTAAGAATTTCAGAATCCAAATCATGGCATGGGAAAAGGGCTAAAAGAATTATAGGAAGTCTTTTTCCAAGAAAGAAGTTACCATTATTTGACAAACCTGTTATAGGGGATGTGTTATGAAGGGCCAACTAGGGCATATGCTGCATAGCCAAATAGTGGAATCTTTTTACTGACAGACCTGTTATGTAGGTAACTTATGCAAGGACACCTAAGTGAACATGCTGCATAGTCAGGAAAAAAAGATCTCAAAAATCTGACATTCTACTGCTAAAAGATGAAGAAATTTAATGGAGATTCAGATTTTCCAAAGCACAGAGTTTGGTTTATAGAGAAAGGTACCTGAATATGTAATTGGTATTTCTATCCAAGATTTCCAAAGAATTGGAGGAATAGTACTTCTATGAAGGTATGACCCAAACGTAGGAGGTGTGGTGTCGATAGTTTTAGGTCTTACAACTAGGACCAAAAAAGGAAACAATATGTGATATATGGCCAAGTGGTTCCAAGGTTATTTCATATTGCATTGAGCACATGGAGAGAAAAATGTGTAAACCATAGTCTTGAAGACTTTCAGATAAAGAGAAAGATAATGAGACAAATATACCTGAATGACTATTTTAATACATATTCCTATACATTATCATCGAAGTTTTAAGGGAATAAAGACACTATAACCAAGATGAAATTACCATTATTTGAAAAACCCGTTATGAGGGATGTATTATGCAGGGCCAATTGGGGTATATGATGCATAGCCAAATAATGGAGTCTTTTGACTAACATGACCATTATGTAGGAAACTTATTCAAGGACACCTAAGGTAATGTACTGCATAGTCAGACAAAAGAGTTCTCAAGTATTAGAAACTTTGTCACCAGAAACCGTAAGAAAGACTATGAAGGTATGAAAACATTCAAGATTAAGAGTGTGAAATATGGAAGGGGGTTATGCCCAATGCATATGAGAAATATTTGAACCAATATTTACCAAGAATTTGGAATCCCTTACATAGATCTGATTCATATGTAAAATGGGGACATTCTTTGTTTCCTTTTGAATTAACATTATGATGTGCAGTTTAAAGTTATGAAACGAGGACATTATATTGTGCATTTTTAAGTAATGTAATGAGGAGATTATACTGTGTAGTTTTAAGTCATACAGTGAGGACATTAATAACCCTATAATAATTTGAGACACCTTATTTATATAAAGAATCCTTTTACACAATTCCTAATCCCACATGAGCTATGCTTGGTGTGAGAAATAAGGAGCAGTAAGGGATTCTTTTATAACAAAAATGTGACATAAGTGAAGAATATGTGTGTTAGATTTCCATGTAATTTAATGTCGTGTGGTAAGGAAAACAATGAACCGATGTGAAAATAAATACTTTTTTTTGAAGGAAAAAGGTTCATTAATGTTGAAAATCAGCAGACGTACAAATGCAAAGCCATGAAGTGAAAATGTCCAGCCAGAGCTGGTCAACATCATAGGGTCCTGATGCCAAAAGCTGATGAGAAACATTATTTCCTTCTCATTTAGTAAAGGAGAAAGTGTATAATGAGAATCCTTGACGGATAGACAGGATTCGCCTGACAAGGGATCCAAAAGACTGGAGGCCATCATCGTTGGAGTTGATAACATTGATAATGGTGAGACAGTCTGATTCGAGGTTGATTTTATCCCAACCGTGGTCCATGGAGAGCATCAGACCTGTAAGTATGGAAATACCCTCAGCCACCACAGGTTCCCAGAAAGCATAGTGTGCTTCATGTTTGGCTGCAACAATTTTCCCCCGATGATTCCGGGCTAGGATTCCAAGGCCGACATGCCCATCCTTGGGGAGAGACGCATCCACATTATTGTAGCTATACTAATGGATAAAACCCAAGTGTCACTACGTGTCTTGTTGAGGGAAAGAATCAATCTATATGTAGTTCTTACAACATTACCTATGCAAGTTTGATTCTTATACAAAGAATAAAGGTCTTTTTTATTGCGGCTGGGCCCAATATTAGAGATCTAGGTGTCTTACATATCTCAAATAGATGAGAATCTAGCCGTACGTAGTTTTTTAAACAATCATTCCTCACGCCAATCGAGTTTGACATGAAGAATGGGGGATTTTGACATGTTCTGAGAGAACGGTAAATATTAAGACATAAAATGGTATAAGGACCAAATAATATATCATAAGGAAACACTATGTATAGATCTGATTCATATATAGTAGGAGAGAAAAAAATAAGAATATTTCATGATTGTGGCTGGGTCCAAAATTGGAGATTTAGGATCTATGCATATCTCATTGAAAATGAGAATCAATACATACATAGTTCTTAAAATAAGTTCTCTATGAAGATCTGACTCAGACATAGAAAATAGAGGGACTCATGTGCTACTAAGGAGTAGTGATGATGTCAATTATGTTTGCTGATAGAAGCATCTAATGTTAAATAGATAAAATGTTAGTCGTACAGTTTAATGTCATGCAACGAGGACAAATGATGTCATGCAGTTTAACATTATGCGACAAGGAAGAAGATACTATGCATTTTAACATCATGTAGAATAGACTCTTATAGTTGTTATGCAGTTTAATGTCTTGAAACTAAGACGTTATACTATTCAGCTTTCAGTCTTGCAGAGAGGACATGGGGGCTGTGCAATTTTTAGTCTTGTAGCGAGGAGATTGTACAGTGCAGTTTTAAGTCTTGTAGTGAGGATGATATATACAACTACAAAAAGTATTTCTTTAAGAATATCACATTGGATAGAGTTTTAATAATCTCTCCATCCATTGATATTAAGGAATAATCTTCATTTGAAGAAAACTTATGTATGGAATAAGGTCCTTCCAACTTTGGCTCAAGATTTGGAGGTTTATTCCCTAGTATCATTAGAGTCCTAAGGAACAATACCAATTCTTCTTGAAGAAATGAACGAAGGTGAATTTTTTTGTTAAAATCTCATTCTATTTTATTCTGATAGACTACTAAATGATGCAAACTATGAAATATTTTCTCATCTAATCATTCCAACTCATTGAACTGTTTCTGAGGCCTCTCATGTAAAGACCCATAAATTTCAAGGAATTTTTTTTTTCTTAATTTTCTTTGGAATTTTACAAGAGCGCAGTTTCTGACGGCACCTGATTCCGAGGCCCGGTGTGCTCGGAATCATTTTCCGAAGTTTGGATCGGGTACGTTCAGTGAACGGATGAGCGGGTTTTTCTAACTTTTGAACCGGTGCCCGGAATCGAATTCTGAGGGCACCGATGAAATCGCAGCGCCGGTATTCTCTTAGAAACGCCTCTTCCGGATTTGCGTTTTCTTGGGTGTGGTTTTTAATTTTTGGGCTTAAAGTTAAGAAATAAAATAATTTTTGCGACAACTTTATTTTATTTCACTTGGAAGCCACTTGAAGCCACTTGTTGACGTATTGAACTGAGTTAAACTGGATATGATGCTATCCAGAAATATCCTACCCCCTTGGTAGGATATTTGTGAGGTGGGGCCCGTGCGAGCCCCGCCGTTTCTTTCCGCTAAGAAACGCACCCGCGAAAACCCGTCTTTATGAAAGTCAACTGACGTGTTTCTTAAAATCTTAACAGACCATTTAATTGGGCGGTTTATTTCATGAATTAAATGGGTTGTTTCTTTCGTTGAATTAATTCAACGAATTAATTCAATCGTTTCTTAACCTGTTTTCATGTGTTGGCATATTAATAAAATAAGACCAACCAAAATATTTTGGGGGATTACTCTTTGAGACAGAATCCTTGTTTCTTCTTCCTCCTTCGCGAAGAACGCGAAGAACGTGAAGAACGTGAAGAACGCAAAGAACACCGAACCCAGAAATCGACGACGCGACGCCGTGATCCGCAACGCCGACAACGTTCTTCTGCGACGTCTCTTCCTCCGCGACAGATCTTCGATCAGCTGCTTGAGGTAAGAGTCTCGGACCTTCCTTTTTATCTCCTTCGTGATTCTTAACCAAAACACGGATTTAATTAATTTAAATTAAATCTGCTGTTTCATGGTGCGTTGAGTTCGCCGACTCAACGCCGGATTCCGCGACGACGCGACGCCTCCCCGCGACGACGCGACACTCCCTCTCTTCCGCGACGAGCTTTTCTGCGAAGAATGACCGCGCGCGACGATCATCGAGGTAGGGATACTATAATTTGGAATACCCCTCTTTATTCCCGTGAACGTTCTTTAAAAATTAAAGAACCAGTTTCAATTGAACAATTTTATTTTATTAAAATTTTCAGTTCATGTGTTGAACAAAATTCTCCCGTTTGTTTATATCTAACGCGGAGGGTGCGGGCCAAACGAACACGGCCCGACGACCCTCCGCCGTTCTTCGTTTTGTGCGGATTTGACGGGTGATGACGGAACGTGCCGCAACGGATGTTTGATGATTCTGCAGTGAAGAACGAGTCCCGGGAGGAGCAATGGCGTAGATGGGAAGAGAATCGGACCACCGGAACGATCCCGGTGGCCCGCGGAACTCGCCGGCGGCGCGGGTCGCCGGCGCGGCGGCGCCGGACGCCTGGAGCGGCGGCGCCCCGACGCGCCGCCAGACAGGCCGCCGCGGCCGAAGCCGCGGCGGCGGTGACACTCGCGGACCCACAGCCGCGCGGGTCTGGTGCCCTCGGATGCGGCTGAAGCCGCGTCCCGACTCAATGCGGCCCCACGCTGGGGGCCGCGGCACCACCAGGCCGCGGGGGCAGCGCCCCGCGTGCCTCGGCCGTTCGGCCGCTCGGCCGAACCGGGCCAGGCCGGTCCGACCGGCCGGGCCATGCCCTGGCCGGACCAGACCGGGTCGGACCGGGTCGGGACGACCCGGTTTGGCCGACTCCAGGGGGGGGGGGGGTCGGGCCGGGTCGGCCTGGGCCCGTACCCCCCGTCTTCGGACGACCTTCGTTCAAATGGTCGTATATTGAGCTACGGGCCTCCAAACGACCCGCCGTCAGTGGAAACACGATCCTTGGATCAAGACGGTCGTTTCAGTATATCGCACTCAAGGTTTAGGAGTACTTTGAGTACGGTCGGGTTGGTTCGTACACGAGACCAACCGGGCCCTCGGAGCAGAAACACTCATATCTTGTGCTACGGACGTCCGATTGACGTGCTGTTAGCTTTGTTGAGTTCCTATTTGTGAGACGGATCTTTTGGCATACTCCGCCCGAGGTTTGGACGCAGGTGGAGTACGGTCGGGTAGGTTTTGCCTTAAAAACCAACCGGGCCCTTGGGACGAAAAAGCCAATAACTCTCAGACCGGACATCCGATCGACGCGCCGTCTGCGACGTTGAGTTCCTGTTAGCGATACAGAGCTTTTGGATACATCAAATTCGGACTTTGTGTCAGTTGATGTATCAGCCTCTCGGCTCGTGGAGCGGACCCTCCCGAACGAGCTTGCTGTGTGCGGGAACCCTAGTGCTGGCTGCGACTGCTTCTTCGACAGCGACGACCGTGCAGAGATCCTCAGTGGACTGCGGCGACGACTGTGCAGAGATCCTCCATGGACACCAACGACGACCGTGTAGAGATCCTCAGTGGACTGCGGCGACGACTGTGAAGAGATCCTCCATGGAATCCGACGACGACCGTGCAGAGATCCTCAGTGGACTGCGGCGACGACTGTGCAGAGATCCTCAGTGGACTACGATGACTACTGCACCCAGTGATCCTACATGGATCAGTGCTACAGGTCCTACGTGGGCCCGATCCTGTGTGGGTCCGATCCTGTGTGGGTCAGCGCTCAGCGGTTCTGTGTGAGCCAGCGCCTACAGGTCCTGCGTGGGCCCGGTCCTGTGTGGGCCCGATCCTGTGTGGGTCCGATCCTGTGTGGGTCATTGCGGGGGTTAGTTACCTATCGATCCTTCGTGGGTCCGATGACTTAGATGGATCAGTGATCATCTTTATCGTCATCAGAAGAAGTTTACCTGTGTGAGCTGAATCTTGTGTTACTCTCCTTTGTGGATTGTGTTGAGCTATCCTGTGTGGATTTACTGTTTACTCTCCTTTGTGGATTGTGTTGAGCTATCCTGTGTGGGTATACGTTTTGCTTCCTGTGTGGACTGGGTTGTGCTTGGGCTCGGACGTTGGAGCCGAACG
Organism: Viscum album; assembly: GCA_963277665.1. Classification (NCBI taxonomy): domain Eukaryota; kingdom Viridiplantae; phylum Streptophyta; class Magnoliopsida; order Santalales; family Viscaceae; genus Viscum; species Viscum album. The sequence goes on along the minus strand of OY728125.1, from coordinate 1,271,323,684 downwards.
GGAATTGATGACTTAGGTATATGTATGGGCATATACCTAAGCCGTGTCAGATGTTACTTTGTGATTGTATCTTTCCTTTGCGGATTATCCTTTGTGGATTTCGGGAGACCTTCGGGGGTCTCGGGGTCCCTACTGAGTAGCTTACACTCACCCCTGCACGGGCTTTGCCCGCACTACGTTGTGTTGGTTGCAGACGACGGACAGTGCTGATTGTGGTGGAGGCATGTGGAGTAGGACAGTACCCGGAGGCGGACCACTGGGCGGGACGTACTCGGAGCGGTCTGGTGGACCCGAGGAGCAGTGGAGTCTATTTGTACCCACCCTTCAGGTGGGATTTCCAGAGGACGGCTCGACGCTGCAGTTTTCCCTTTCAGTTGCTGTTTTTCCTTTCAGTTGTACTTTACTGTTGGGCTTGTATTTTCGGCCCCTTTTACTTTCAGCACAGCTTGTATAGTTTTTACTTAGTGTTTACTTTTCCGCTTGCTTACTCTGTGGTGCTTGTTTACTTTTCAAAGGCAATGCCTTCCCTTTTTGTTGGGATTTACGCCTTGGTGCTAGTCGCCATCCCCTGGCCTATGGAAGGCGGGCTTGGGGTTAGTCACGACACGAGCCCCGAGGGCGGGTCGTGACAAATTGGTATCAGAGGTGGCCAGTTCTACCGCAGACTCTGATCTTTCTTCTATGTGAAGCAATAGTGTTTAGAGTATTAAGTGTGGTTATCAGTCCAGGGAGTCCAGTGTTGGTGCAGCGGCTGACGTATCCATACACCAGGACCCTGACTTCTGATTTCCGACTTAATGCTCGAAAACATTGATTGCATGTGTGTTTCAAGTTTTCTCTGTGATTACTTGTGTCAGCTCACCAGGTATACTGTTCTGACCGTGGCATACTTGTCTCCTTTTTAGGATGGCACGACGACAACAGCCAGCTAGGGTTCCTAGAGTAGAGCGCGATGACAGCCCGCCGAGCGACGAGGCCTTGGTACAGGGCCCGTTGACAGCAGAGGCACCAGCGGTACCTTTACCCGCCGAGCCCCCGATGCTTCCAGCATTGGAAGCTGACAACGCACGATGCCTCAGAGCTCTGTACGAGTTCTAGCGCCAGCGACCACCCAGGTTCCGTGGGGAGTCGGACCCCCAGGCAGCCGAGGACTGGCTGGAGGCGGTCGTCCGAGTTTTCAGGCTAGTGAGGACACCAGCAGACCTCATGGTGATCCTCGCGGCGAGCCTACTGCACGCAGCAGCAGGGCGATGGTGGAGCCTGATGCTCTAGGTACACGATGAGTCCACCCTCATCTGGATGGACTTTGAGAGCCTCTTTCGCTCAGATTTCGTCCCGGCCACCCTCCGTGCGGTGTGCATCCAGGAGCTTCTTCAGCTGCGGCAGGGCAGCTTGACGGTCGCCCAGTACGCGGCGAGGTTCACCGACCTTTCTCGCTACCCAACAGAAATGGTATGTGACCCCTTCTTCCTGGCCCGGACCTTCGAGCAGGGATTGAGACACGAGATCAGGGCATCAATGATCTCCCTCAGCATCCCGACCCAGGTAGAAGTACTGGAGCGAGCCCTCCTGATCGAGAGCTTCCTGGCTGAGTCCACAACGAGACCTACCGCAGGGCGGCAAATAGTGGAGTCTTCGGCAGTAGGTAGCCGACAGATGACTCAGGGTTCCAGGCAGACCAGGCCTTCCGGAAGACGACCTCGGGACACTGGCTCAACGTTGCGGGGCACACAGTGCGGGCCCAACCTTCCGAGAGGCAGGCAGTTCTACGAGTGCGGCGGGCAGGGCCACATGGCTTGTGACTGCCCGACCCGCCGTACCGAGGGACAACAGACGGTGGAGGGCCCACCCAGGCAGAGGCAAAGGGTCGACCGTGGCGGTCCGCAGGGAGGAGGCGGACGAGGCATAGGAGCTGGCCGAGCAGCAGGTGGTGGGCGACGCTTTGAGGCTCTGCCACCACCACCACCAGGAGGCTCGCCCTGACCACAGGGAGCTGGCGGGCAGAGACAGGCGCAACTCCAGGCAGCAGAGGCCTACGACCACGGCGCACCAGAGATGATTCGAGGTACGATCTATGTATATTCCACCCTTTCTGCAGTTCTGATAGACACAGGAGCGAGTCACTCTTTCATAGCCACTGCCCTTGTTCGGAGCTCGGAGATTCCGACGGAGCCGTTGGCTCGATCCTTACGGCTAGAGACTCCTACGGGAGTAGACTCGACGATTACGCACTGGTGCCGGCAGTGTGAGATTACTCTAGGAGGCGAGAGCTTCGGCTGGGATCTTCTTGTAGCGGCGTCGAGGCCTTACGACGTCATCTTGGGCATGGATTGGTTATCTACGGTGCATGCTCAGATTGACTGCATTAGGCGCAAGGTGCGATGTGTGCGCACCGACGGGAGCAGGTTCACCTTCACCGGTGAGAAGGGAGCCTTAACAGCACAGTATGGACTCATGCAGAGGAGAGGTTAGCCCATCACTCATCAGTTGGCTAGCCTTATCCTGGGAGCAGTTGACGTGCAGAGTCCTAGTTTTCCTGCAGTGGTGGATCAGTACGCGGACGTCTTTCCCGACGACGTTCCAGGACTACCTCCTCACAGAGAGGTAGACTTTTATATTGACCTGTACCCCGGGACAGCCCCGATATCCACTCCAGCATATCGGATGGCCCCCGCCGAGCTTCGAGAGCTGCGGGTACAGTTGGAGGACTTGCAGGGAAAGGGGTTCATCCGACCCAGTGTTTCACCCTGGGCTTCCCCGATTTTGTTCGCCAAGAAGGCGGACGGGAGCTTGCGACTGTGTGTCGATTATCTTCGTCTGAACCAGGTGACAGTGAGGAACAAGTATCCGCTACCCAGGATTGATGACCTCTTCGATCAGCTCAAGGGAGCACGTTGGTTCTCGAAGATAGACCTCAGGTCAGGCTATCATCAGCTCAGAGTTCGAGACGAGGATGTGCAGAAGACAGACTTCAGATGTCGGTATGGCCACTATGAGTTCTTGGTTATTCCTTTCGGCATGACCAACACTCCAGCAGTGTTCATGAGCCTCATGAACAGGATCTTCCAGCCATACCTCGATCGATTTGTCGTAGTCTTCATCGACGACATCTTGGTGTACTCGACCACCGAGGAAGAGCACGCCTACCACTTGCGTGTTGTACTAGACACACTCCGAGAGCACCATCTTTATGGAAAGCTCTCGAAGTGCCAGTTCTGGTTATATGAGGTCCACTTCTTGGGGCACGTCATTTCTGAGGTGGGAGTTTCAGTGGATCCCGTGAAGATCGAGGCAGTGCTAGCTTGGGAGCCACCCAAGAGCGTGACAGAGGTTCGGAGTTTCTTGGGCCTAGCCGGATACTATCGGAGATTGGTGCCAGACTTCTCCAGAGTTGCGGCCCCACTCTCAGCATTGACGAAGAAGGGGAAACTCTTTGTGTGGTCAGACAGATGTCAGCAGAGCTTCCAGGAGCTGAGGCAGAGGTTGACCAGCGCACCTATCTTGAGGTTGCCTGAGGAGGGAGTTGGATACGTAGTCTACTGCGATGCATCAGGGACCGGACTCGGGTGTGTCCTGATGTAGGAGCGGGCCGTAATTGCCTACGGATCACGTCAGTTGAGGCCGCATGAGCAGAACTACGCTACCCATGACTTGGAGTTGGAAGCAGTGGTCTTCGCCCTGAAGACATGGCAGCACTATCTGATGGGCAAGCGCTTCACTGTCTTTTCTGACCACCAGAGTCTCAGGTACATCTTCTCTCAGAAGGACCTGAACCTGAGACAGTGGCGATGGCTCGAGTTCCTCCAGGACTATGACTTTGAGATAGTCTATACCCCTGGGAAGGGGAACGTGGTGGCTGATGCCCTCAGCAGGAGGTCGGGAATCCAGCTACTTGAGGAGGCGACAGAGCAGCTAGCCGCCTTGTAGATATCCTTCATGGATAGAGATGGGGCAGCCTTCCTTCAGTCTCTCATAGTCTCTCCTCCACTTCTACATCGGGTCAGAGAGGCACAGTGTGGGGACGCTGACTGTGAGACACTGAGTGCACAGATATCCTCGGGACAGGCACCTGATGGTTTCTCCCTTGGAGCAGAGCACGACGTCCTTTTCAGAGGATGTACCTTGGTACCAGTCGCTTTACGAGAGGAGTTGCTGAGAGAGTTTCACACTTCTCCTTTGGCGGTACATCCTGGAGTGGCGAAGATGTACCAGGATCTCAGGCGACAGCATTGGTGGTCGGGCATGAAGAAGGCTGTGGCAGAGTTCGTTTCACGGTGCCTCACCTGCCAGCCGGTGAAGGCAGAGCATCAGGTACCAGCAGGCTTGGTACAACCCTTGGAGGTCCCGGAGTGGAAGTGGGACAGGATATCTATGGACTTCGTGACTAGACTTCCACGCACTTCCAGAGGTAACGACTCTATTTGGGTGATTGTTGACCGACTCACCAAGTCGGCACACTTCTTACCCATCCGAGAGCAGGGCTCAGTGGAGATCTTGGGGCGTCTCTAAGTTCAGGAGATTGTACGACTTCACGGTGTTCCATCGACTATCGTCTCAGATCGGGATGCTCGCTTTACTTCCCGGCTTTGGAAGGGGTTGCAGGAGGCGTTCGGGACGCGGCTACGACTGAGCACCGCCTTTCACCCTCAGACAGATGGTCAAACGGAGAGGACCATTCAGACCCTCGAGGACATGCTCTGTGCATGTGTCCTCGAATTTGGTCGCAGCTGGGAGGACCACCTACCCTTGGTGGAGTTTGCGTACAACAACAGCTACCACTCCACCGTCGGGATGGCACCCTACGAGGCGTTGTACGGCAGGCCTTGCAGATCTCCTTTGTGCTGGACAGACCCTGGGGAGTCAGCACTTGTGGGACCAGAGATGGTCCGGGCCACGACAGAGAAGGTCCAGGTCATCCAGGAGCAGATGAGGATAGCACAGAGCCGGCAGAAGTCTTATGCTGATAGGAGGCGGAGGTCACTAGAGTTCGAGGATGGTGACCACGTCTTTTTGCGTGTCTCACCTCGACGTGGTTTGTGGAGATTTGGTCGAGGCGGCAAGTTGTCTCCACGCTTCATCGGGCCTTTCCAGGTCCTCAGCAGGATTGGCGAGGTGCCTTATCTCCTAGCTCTACCACCACAGTTGCACCGGGTGCACGACGTCTTCCACGTATCCCAGCTGAGGAGATACGTGCACGACCCGACGCACATCATTGACTATGGGGAGCTAGACGTGGATGAAGGGGCGACTTTTGCGGAGGTCCCAGTGGATATAGAGGATCGACAGGAGTGAGTCCTACGTGGGCGATCGATTCCTCTTGTGCGCATCAGATGGTGCATGAGAACCTCCAGGAGAGCACTTGGGAGCGGGAGGCTCAGATGCGTGCTCAGTACCCACATTTGTTTCCCTAGTTTTTGATGTATCTTTACGGGGACGTAAAGTCCTGAGGTGGGAGTAATGTAAAGACACGTAAATTTCAAGGAATTTTTTTTTCTTAATTTTCTTTGGAATTTTACAAGAGCGCAGTTTCTGACGGCACCTGATTCCGAGGCCCGGTGTGCTCAGAATCATTTTCCGAAGTTTGGCTCGGGTACGTTCAGTGAACGGACGAGCGGGTTTTTCTAACTTTTGAACCGGTGCCTTGAATCGAATTTTGAGGGCACCGATGAAATCGCAGCGCCGGTATTCACTTAGAAACACATCTTCCGGAGTTGCGTTTGCTCGGTTGTGGTTTTTAATTTTCGGGCTTAAAGTTAAGAAATAAAATAATTTTTGCGACAACTTTATTTTATTTCACTTGGACGCCACATGAAGCCACTTGTTGACGTCTTGAACTGAGTTAAACTGGATAGGATGCTATCCAGAAATATCCTACCCCCTTGGTAGGATATTTGTGAGGTGGGGCCCGCGTGAGCCCCTCCGTTTCTTTCCGCTAAGAAACGCACCCGCGAAAACCCGTCTTTATGAAAGTCAACTGATGCGTTTCTTAAAATATTAACAGACCATTTAATTGGGCGGTTTATTTCATGAATTAAATGGGCTGTTTCTTTCGTTGAATTAATTCAATCGTTTCTTAACCTGTTTTCATGTGTTGGCATATTAATCAAATAAGACCAACCAAAATCTTTTAGGGGATTACTCTTTGAGACAGAATCCTTGTTTCTTCTTCCTCCTTCGCGAAGAACGCGAAGAACGCGAAGAACGCGAAGAACACGAAGAACGCCGAACCCAGAAATCGACGATGCGACGCCGTGATCCGCAACGCCGACAACATTCTTCTGCGATGTATCTTCCTCCGCGACAGATCTTCGATCGGCTGCTTGAGGTAAGAGTCTCGGACCTTCCTTTTTATCTCCTTCGTGATTCTTAACCAAAACACGGATTTAATTAATTTAAATTAAATCTGCTGTTTCATGGTGCATTGAGTTCACCGACTCAACGCCGGATTCCGCGACGACGCGACGCCTCCCCGCGACGACGCGACGCTCCCTCTCTTCCGCGACGATCTTTTCCGCGAAGAACGCCCGCGCGCGACGATCATCGAGGTAGGGATATTATAATTTGGAATACCCCTCTTTATTCCCGTAAACGTTCTTGAAAAATTAAAGAACCAGTTTCAATTGAAAAATTTTATTTTATTAAAATTGTCGGTTCATGTGTTGAACAAAATTCTCCCATTTGTTTATATCTAACGCAGAGGGTGCGGGCCAAACGAACACGGCCCGACGACCCTCAGCCGTTCTTCGTTTTGTGCGGATTTTACGGGCGACGACGGAATGTTCCGCAACGGATGTTTGACAATTCCGAAGTGAAGAACGAGTCCCGGGAGGAGCAATGGCGCAGACAGGAAGAGAATCGGACCACCAGAACGATCCCGGTGGCCCACGGAACTCGCCGGCGGCGCGGGTCACCGGCGCGGCGGCGCCGGCAGCCGGGAGTGGCGGCGCCCCGGCGCGCCACCTGACAGGCCGCCGAGGCCGAAGCCGCGGCGGCAGCGGCACCCGCGGACCCGCGGCCGCGCGGGTCCGGTGCCCTCGGATGCGGCTGAAGCCGCGTCCCGACTCAACGCGGCCCCACGCGGGGGGCCGCGGCACCACCAGGCCGCGGGGGCGGCGCCCCGCGTGCCTCGGCCGTTCGACCGCTCGGCCGAACCGGGCCAGGCCGGTCCGACCGGCCGGGCCATGCCCTGGACGGACCGGAATGGGACGTACCGGGTCGGGTCGACCCGGTTCGGCCGACTCCTGGGGGGGGGGGGGTCGGGCCGGGTCGGCCGGGGCCCGTACCCCCCGTCTTCGGACGGTCTTCGTTCAAATGGCCGTATCTTGAGCTACGGGACTCCAAACGACCCGCCGTCAGCGGAAACGCGATCCTTGGATCAAGACGGTCGTTTATGTATATCGCAACCAAGGTTTCGGAATACTTTGAGTATGGTCGGGTTGGTTCGTACACGACACCAACCGGGCCCTCGGAGCGGAAACTCTCATATCTTGAGCTACGGACGTCTGATTGACGTGCCGTCAGCTTTGTTGAGTTTCTCTTTGTGAGAAGGATCTTTTAGAATACTCCTCCCGAGGTTTGGACGTAGGTGGAGTACGGTCGGGTTGGTTTTGCCTTAAAAACCAACCGGGCCCCTGGGACGAAAAAGCCAATAACTCTCAGACCGGGCATCCGATCGACGCGCCGTCTGCAACGTTGAGTTCCGGTTAGCGATACGGAGCTTTTGGATACATCAACTTCGGACTTTGTGTCAGTTGATGTATCAGCCTCTCGGCTCGTGGAGCGGACCCTCCCGAACGAGCTTGCTGTGTGCGGGAACCCTAGTGCTGGCTGCGACTGCTTCTTCGACAGCGACGACCGTGCAGAGATCCTCAGTGGACTGCGGCGACGACTGTGCAGAGATCCTCCGTGGACTCCAGCGACGACCGTGCAGAGATGCTCAGTGGACTGCGGCGACGAATGTGCAGAGATCCTCTGTGGACTCCGACGACGACTGTGCAGAGATCCTCAGTGGACTGTGGCGACGACTGTGCAGAGATCCTCAGTGGACTACGACGACTACTGCACCCAGCGATCCTACGTGGATCAGTGCTACAGGTCCTGCGTGGGCCCGATCCTGTGTGGGTCCGATCCTGTGTGGGTCAGTGCTCAGCGGTTCTGTGTGAGCCAGCGCCTACAGGTCCTGCGTGGGCCCGGTCCTGTGTGGGCCCGATCCTGTGTGGGTCCGATCCTGTGTGGGTCATTGCGGGGGTTAGTTACCTATCGATCCTTCGTGGGTCTGACGACTTAGATGGATCAGTGATCATCTTTATCGTCATCCAAAGAAGTATACCTATGTGAGCTGAATCTTGTGTTACTCTCCTTTGTGGATTGTGTTGAGCTATCCTGTGTGGATTTACTGTTTACTCTCCTTTGTGGATTGTGTTGAGCTATCCTGTGTGGGTATACGTTTTGCTTCCTGTGTGGACTGGGTTGTGCTTGGGCTCAGACGTTGGAGCCGAACAGGAATTGATGACTTAGGTATATGTATGGGAATATACCTAAGCCGTGTCATATGTTACTTCGTGATTGTATCTTTCCTTTGTGGATTATCCATTTTGGATTTCGGGAGACCTTCAGGGGTCTTGGGGTCCCTACTGAGTAGCTTACACTCACCCCTGCACGGGCTTTGCCCGCACTACGTTGTGTTGGTTGCAGACGACGGACAACGCTGATTGTGGTGGAGACATGTGGAGCAGGACAGTACCCGGAGGCAGACCACTGGGCGGGACGTACTCGGAGCGGTCAGGTGGACCCAAGGAGCAGTGGAGGCTATTTGTACCCACCCTTCAGGTGGGATTTCCAGAGGACGGCTCGACGCTGCAGTTTTCCCTTTCAGTTGCTGTTTTTCCTTTCAGTTGTACTTTACTATTGGGCTTGTATTTCCGACCCCTTTTACTTTCAGCACAACATGTACAGTTTTTACTTAGTGTTTACTTTTCCTCTTGCTTACTCTATGGTGCTTGTTTACTTTTCAAAGGCAATGCCTTCCCTTTTTGTTGGGATTTACGCCTTGGTGCTAGTCGCCAGCCCCTGGCCTATGGAAGGCGGGCTTGGGGTTAGTCACGGCACGGGCCCCGAGGGCGGGTCGTGACATCTCATATGTAGACAACTGATCAAAGATTACAACTCCGAGTGAAGGAAATTTCATTTCAATTGAAAAAACTGCTTCTGTTCCATATACCAATGAATAAGGAGTTTCTTGGGTGGTAGTATTGGTAGTGGTCCAATAATCCCATAAAGAATTCAGAAGTTTATCAGGACATGATTTCTTATCTTTATCCACCATATTCTAGAGTATATTTGATAGGGTCTTGTTGAAAGCCTCTATTTGTCCATTGGCCGCCACATGATAGCGAGATGAATGGTTGGATTTGATATTATGTTTCGGATATAACGTTTTTACCTTAGAAAAACAAAAATTGGTTCCATTTTCCATCAATATAGTATGAGGGACACCAAATCTAGTGATGATATTAGTTTTGACAAAACTAAAAATTCTTTTGGATCTGAATTCTTTGAGAGGTATTTCCTCATCCCATTTAGAAAAGAAGTCAGTAGCAGTAAGGATATACTTGAACTGCTTAGCTGTAGCTGGAGGAGAAGGCCCTACTACATCTATTCCCCATGTGGAAAATGGCTAGGAGTATTTAGCTATATGTAGTAACTCTGGGGATTGATGAATGAAGTTGGCATGCACTTGGCAGGGATGAAATTTCTTGGTAAAATATGTACAATCCTTCATCATTGAAGGCCAAAAGTATCCAAGCCTTTAGATCTAGTCAGAGAGTCTGTGCCCAGACTGGTGGTCACCACAGGCTCCTGAATGTACTTATTTTATGACAGTTGCAGTCTCTTCTCCATCAATACATATGAATATAATTCCATCGAAGCCTGGGTTATAAAGAATCTTTTGATAGTACAGACTATCATAAAAAGTAAAATTGGCCGCTCATCACCAGATCTGTTCTTTCTCAACCCTATTAGGTGGAAGTACTCCATTCTGAAGATATTCCATGATGAATGCTATCTATCCCATGATATGACCATATGGATCATAAATATGGATAATTTCATTAATTTACTCCATTCTGGTTTGAACAAAAGGTAAGACCACATGACTATGGGCTGTGCTGATGACTGTCTCATCCCGATTTGGATCTTCCAAAGCCGTAGCTTCATTATCCAATGAATCTACTTAGCATTTTGTGATCACGGGACATAAGACAATATCATCTCTGAGGAAAATTCATCCATTAAACCTCTGACACAATCACACAAAGGGATTAACTCTTCTTTTTTGATAGAATATTCCCCATTGATTTTATTGATTACCAATTCTTAATCACCTTTTACTTTCAAATGATTCACTTTCACCTGAAGGGACGATTCTAAACCTGAGATGAGAGCTTGATATTCCGCCTCATTGTTGGTTCCGCCTTCCGATAATAGGAAGGAATAAGGAAACACTACCTTTTCTGGGGAGATAAGGACAATTCCTAACCCAAATTTGTTGAGTTTGGGGTTTTCCATTCTCTTCCCTGTTGGAATTTTGGATGCACCATCAAAGTATATTTCCCATGTTTGGGAATTATACTAAATAGGGAATACCTATCTATTAGAAACCTTAGTATTTAATGACGTATCTTCTGCAAATGGATGCTCAGCAAGGAAGTCGGCCAGATCTTGGACTTTTATTGCCTTTTGAGGCACAAACTGGATATCAAACTGTTGCAAAATAACTGCCATCGTGCTAGAAACCCTGTAAGCACATGTCAACTAAGGATAAATTTGAGCAGGTTACTATGAGATACCAATTAGAACTCATGATATTACATATAGTGCCTCAATTTCGGAACTGTAAATATTAATTCTAGGCATCACTTTTCAATACTTGAATACTGAGTTTCTACATCAAGCATAGTTTGATTGAGATAGTAAAGGTTGTTTTCATTCCCATAATCATTCTTTTGGGCAAGGAAGTCACCTAATGATCACTCTAAAGCTGTCACATAGAGGATAAGTGGACTTCCTTAAATAGTTGACATTAATACTAGTGGAATCAAAATATATTTCATGAGGGTATCAAATGATTCTTGGCAGTCTTCAGTCCATTGATAGGTGACCCACTTCTTCATTAATCTGGTGAAGGGAAACCACTTGCCTGCCAAATTGGAGATAAAGTACCGAATATAAGCCACGTTTCCTTGGATTCCTCTTAATTCTTTCAAATTTCAAGGAGGTGACATACCAATGATTGATTTTTTTCTCAGGATCAACTTCATTACCATGATGGCATACAACGAAGCCAAGGGACTTTCTTGAGGTTTCCCCAAAAGTACATTTCAAGGGTTTCATCTTCAAACTATGTTACTGACATTTATGGAATATGGTTTCCAAATCATCTAATTGATTGAAAAGTTTCCTAGATTTTACCACCAAATCATAAACATAACATTCGACAAACTTCCCTAAGAAGTGTTTGAAGATATGGTGAATGACACGTTGGTATGTTGCACCTGTATTATTTAAACCAAAGGGAATTACCCGATAGAAAAACACACCTTGAGGGGATCTGAAGGCTGTAAATTATTCATCCTCTGGGGCCATAAGGATTTTATTATACCCAGAGTAGACATACATGAAGGAAAGATCTTCACATCCAATCATTTCATCAATTAAAATCTCTGTAATCAGAATTGGAAAATCATCTTTAGGAAAATTCTGGTTAAGATCTCTGAAATCAATGAAAACTATAATTTTCCCATTATTCTTTTTTCACTGGGACAATGTTAGCCTACCATTTGGGATATTGAACTTATCTGACAAAGTTAGCCTTTATAATCTTATCAACATCAACTTTAATTTTCGAGGCATGAGTTAGGTGTGTTCTTCTTACTACTTGCTTGAATCGAAGATGTTCTTATGGAAAACCCAAATGATGGGTGGAAACATCAGGATTATGTCCTAGAATTTCTATATAATTCCAAGTAAATATATCTCGATGTTTCTTTAGAAATGAAGTATACACCTCTTTCTCTTTAGAGGTTTTGGCCACACTAATTAGAGTGGGGTGTGGATCTTCTTCTATACCCAGATTTATTTCTTTGAGCTCATCTATGGTGGTAGAGACAATTTCCTCAAATGTTGGAGGAGCATCCACAAGATCTTCCTCTTCTTCTTTATTATGTGTTACCTCTTTTGTTTCCACTTGCACATTAGATGATGAGGAAAAAATCCCAGAGTTAGAGGGGGAGTCAGTATTTGAACATCCTAAAGAAGATGACACCATATCTAACCCTACTTATGACAAAGAGTCTTCCTGTGGTAATAAAGAGGAGATGATGGATTGATAATTAACATTTTTTTCTTCCTTATTCATTGCTACAATTTCTTCTTCTATGATTGAAGATGCAGAGGCTTGTTGTAGTTCAGCAGATGAAATGAAAACATCTCTATTTATTCTTCCATCACTACTTGGTGAATTGCTATCCTCTCCCATGCTGTCAAGCTCAGTTGCCTCAATTGACATTATGGAAGTTATTGGATGAGTGATTGAATTTGGTTTTACCCTTTCAATTCGATTGATGGGTAGTACATAATCTGTACTCAAATGTATGAATGGATTTTCTGGGATCTTTTCGATTCCATTCATAGAATTAACTCTGGTTATTTATTTTGTCATGGACTTCATTACTTTTGTGTGATAAAACTCTGTCTCAATGTATTGAGATTCACATGTTTTGAACATATCATTATCACCATACAATTTCCCGATTTGACCATTGAAACAGTACTTAAGACATTGGTGGTATGATGAAGGTATGGCTGCATGTTGATGTAGCCAAGGCATTCCAAGCATAATATTGAAGGTCGTGTCCTAACTAACAACCATGAAATCTGAATTAGATACAAGGTCTCCAAACTGAGTTCTGAGTGTAATCTCGCCTAGAGGTTCTTGTTCATTCTTGTCATATCCTTGAAACATTAAAGTTGAAAGAGATAAGTTATATTCAGTTAGGCCCAATCGACGAAGTGTTTCAATGGGAATGAGGTTGACTCCAAAGCCATTATCAATGAAGGCTTGTCAGATGTCTGTATCATTGACTTTACCAAAAAAATACAAGGGCCTAATATGTCCATGTACAAAACCATCTTCATCTTCATCTGTAAAAGATACGACTGAATGAAATTCTGTAGGATCATTCTCTATACGGTAAACCTCAGCCACAACAACTTCAGTTTCAAACTCTTGAAGACTTGAAAAATCCTCAATACGTCCTTCTTGAAGGTCTTTTGACAGATTCAAAGAATACATAATTGATAACTTGGCCGGTACTTGGGCTAATTTCTTCAAGACATCATACTTTTGTTCCAAAGGTCTGCATTTACCAACATGGAGATGCGGTTTTGTAGGTGCTTTGGAAGTTGATGCTTCTGATGTAGCCATATTCTATGTCGGAGCACAAGTTGGAAATACTCCTAGATTTGGTAGATTATACTAACTAGATATATTCACTTTCTAAGAAGAATATGGTGTGACTTCTAACCAGTCCTTCAAAATAATTGTGTTAGAACCAAACCTGTCTTTCATGGAAGAAACTCCTTGTTCCTTTTGAGCCTTCTGAAGGTCTCTTCCACGAGTTTATGCCGCATACACAATTAGAACAAGGGTAGAGTTAAAATGGTGGTTTCTAGAATTCCCACATATTCCCCTGTATCCTCGACCTTGACCTCTTCCTCAGGTTCCCCAATTAGGTATAACAAATTCTGGATCATTATAATCAGAATCACCATTACCATAAGGATCCGTTAAATGGATAACATAGACGAAACCAAAGATCAATTCTTCATCTAATATAGATTCTTCCTGACAGGTTAATTCTGATTGTTCCGTTTGGTGGGGTGGTGCTTGTGATTTTGAAATAGATGGCATGAAATCTTCTAGGGTCAAGGACAACTTTGACCTTAACGTGATCTCATATTATTTTGACTGGTCTTTGTCCTTATGATCACTTTTATTCTTTGAGGAATGACCTTTTAATGAAGGTGGTTTTGTTATGGCAGGAGTGACAGAAGACACAATCAGTTGTTTCAACTGTGTTCATAAAATGGAATGAGTTTGGTTAATCATTTTCCTGACCATCCAATCATCATATTTCTTCACATTTTTACTTTTAACTTTTTTCCATTCACCTTCTTCCTTTGGATTGGTAGAAGTAACACATGTTACTTGAGCTGACAAACTTTTCAGTTTCACTTTTCCAAAATCTACCATCTTTTGCAAGAGGTCCTTTAAAAAACATTTTTGGATGGGATGTACTAACATCTGGTGAAAGGGACAATAATTTGGAAGATCTTAATCTCATTATTTATTTGATTTCGTCGGTCTTGGAAACTGAACCAAATTGTTTTCCAGAGCCGAGATGAATTAACCAGAAATTTGTTCATTCTAGAAAGAATAACCTTTGTTCTTTAATTCCACAAACTATTTACGCCTTTGATCTCTTTGATCATCTTGACGAGGCTATTGTTGTTGATGATGCTTAGGAGGCAGATCCCTTCTGTATGATGAAGGTATTGAAGTAGAAGTAGGTACAGGTGCCTACTTCAGTGTAACTATATCACCTTATACCTTTCCTATCCTCTTCCCTAGAGCTGATGGAATTGCACAAGTTTTAGCCTTAGTTTTTATAATAGAGTCTTCTATCTATTGAGATATTTAAATAAGGTCTCAAAACCCTCCTATGTATTTCATAGGGATCAATGGTGTGCGTAACTCATCACGTAGATTTTCCACACAAATTGGAAGCAATTTTTCTTGACAGAGAGGTAGACTTAAGGAATTTGTTAATTCTTTCCATCGTGTAATGAAATCTGAAACTCTTTCATTGTCCCTTTGTTTACAATTGTTAAGATCAAAAAAATTCATCTTTGGTATCTTTGAGCTAAATTGAAGAAGGAATTTCTGATGGAGATATTCCCATCTAGTAATTGATCGAGATTGTAAACTTGTATACCAGACAAAAGCTGGTCCCTGTAACAACTGCATAAAACACCTAAGATTTACTGCTTCTTGTTGTCGAGGAGTTCCCATCATAGGATCACAATAAGAAAAAAAAAAGTGTTAAGTGTTGTTTCGAATCTCCAGAACCATTAAATATTGGGAATGTGGTATTCATAAAATTTGGTGGGGGAGAAATTGCATCCACCCATTCAAGGTAAGCTCTCTTTTCTGACTGAAATGGTGCATTTCATTCTTCCATAGCTTCCAATTGAGCTGCTAATGAATAAATTGTGTTAATAAACATTTGGGGAACATCTGGATGAGCTGTAACCTATGTAGGTATATCAACTAGATCTTGAGATGTTGCAACGACCAACAAAACCACTAATCGTGGTGATGCTATTTTCCTTGGATAACCCATGGTAATAGGCCTATCAGGATGTGTCTAATTTTTACTTGATTGTGTACCCAGTGGAGGGAATTCATTATCTGTATCTGTAGTTACTAAAAATTCTCTTTGCTGAGGAGATCCTATAGGATTTTCAAGTTGAGGAACTTCCTGGGGAGTACGTCTAGCAGAAATGATTCTTCGAAGTAACTCTGTATTGAGTGTTTTCAACTCCTTCATTTCCTATTCTTGCCATGAAAATATTTCTTCAACTGAAAAAGATTGACCTTCTCTAATGGAAAATTGAGATGCAATCTGACTTTTTTCTTTTCCCCTTGTTATATGCCTTTCGGAGAGGTGGGAGTTGGTTATTTGAAGGTATACTTAGATTCTCGGTAAGACTCTGATTTCAGGTACGCACACCTTCTTCATTTTCCTTAGTGTGTACTGTATTATGGAAAAGAACTTCATATTCTAATTCCCATTAACTGGACTCATTTTCTAGAGGAACTTTTGTAGTGGTGTTAATGAAATTCACTGATGCATAATAAATCAATGGCATTCAGTTAGTATTTCTGTAAGATCTTATCACTTTGTATCTTCCATGAGACTCTGTTCTCCTATATGATGAATTCCTGGGAACTGTTTGGCAGACAGTAACCCAAAGGGAATCCTTGGATAGTTCAGTTGTATTATTTCCTTATGGATTCTTCTCTAATTGGAAGAAAACTGACTTCTATTGAGTAGGGGATTACAGATGTGAAACATCCCCCAACCCTATAGGCTGGGGTTGTTCCTATTCTTCTTCTTCAAACTTTTGAACTTTTTTTAATTAATTTGAAGGTTAAATTACATAATCCCCCAGTTTTGTAAGATGAGGAGATTCATGAACTACTATGGATGAAATTCGTGAAACTGATCTTATGATTTTTTGAATTTTGGTTCGGACATTAGCTGGGTGCATTATCCAACAAGCACTCAAATCACCTATTTCAGATGATTGCTTTTCTATTTAAGACATTTTTTTTTCTGATGCCTGACATCCTCTAAGCAGGACGCCTACTCAAGATTCATAGATTCTTGATGTAAAAGTAACTCAACAACTTATTTTATTTGGTCCTGAATCTGATGAGAACTGGTTGATGCATGTTCTTGAGCATACATTTTATTACATACAAAATCTATTGATTGTGGCCAACCGTGGGAAATAACATTGCACAATACCACTTTTGGTAGACTTTTCAGATTTTGGAGTGTAGTGAAATGAAATGCTCCATGTTCACCCCATCCTATGATACGAGCACTAGATAGGGAATCATAAATTAACTGACATAGCCTCTTTAGTACATTGAGGCATGCACACTGAATGATTCTCTGCTGTTTTTCAACCTTTGTATGTTGGGAAATTGAGAGAGATGCGAAGTCAATTTGGCATTTCAACCCTTCTATTATATTTAAATGATTTTGATATTCATCATATGGTAATACTTTGGTTTTAAAATTAAGAAGAGTCTTCCCTAAATTGAGATGGATATCATGAATAAAATCTTCTATCATCAATTTTGGAATGTTATATTGATAATTTTCCAAAGGCCAGAACATAACTAGTTCTTCTCCCTTCACCAATTGTTTCCTCATGCTTAACACATCTTCATTGTCTTTCACTAGAGGTTTCTAAACTTGTTCTGACCAAAGTGGATACTCTGTATTAGAAGAAAAATGACCCAAGGGAGGTTCAGAGAATGACCATTACCTTGAGATGTCTTCTGGTTGAGAAAGTGTTTCACTTGTCAATGACAAGGCATCAAACATGACTGGCCTTGTGTTTTCAAGTGCCTTGAGATAGGAGGGCTTTCTCATCGCTACATTGTCAATTATAGAATTGTCTTGACAATGCGAAATAATATTTCATAGAGTACTTTCTTAGTGAATTCCATAATGGGTAGGATCACCATGGTAGATTACAGGAAGGGATAAATCTTCTTGCTCCTTGGCCTTCTAGCCACATAGAGGGTTTCCTTGGCTCTCATCCAGAGATAAGCATTCTGGATTGACTGAATTTTCATGAAGCAAGCCTTCATGATGAAGTCTCCGATGAGGAAATTCAGAATTACTACTACCAATCCCATAATTTGGTAATGAGAGTATATGATCTTGAGCTGCAACATATAAATGTCTAAGGGATTAAAGAACTCAAGCATTAAGAGGAGCCAAATCACAACTTGACTCTTGATTTTCCAACAGTGCTTGGTGAAACTTATTCTTGGATGTTCTCTTATACTTATTTGGGTACACTTTCTAGGAAAAGTGGTTGTCATGGGCAGGTTCATGTGCCTTCCTTGAATTGGTTACCATAATGGACCAATTACCTCCAATTGGACAGGGTGTATGTTCCCGATCTTGTTGTCTGTATGATATTGGGGAATATTCCCCATAAACCTCCTATACTGGAATAGAGGTGTGTATCTACTCTGGGATGAAATGCCGATGTGTCATCCTATGTGTTGGGACAAATTTATGTGCATGTTCCCTTGTTACTACTAAATTGGTTGTTATAATATTTTGGCATGCTTCTAGAATATGGGTAGGGATTTACATCTGCCCTTTCACCATTGATAAGATTTGTTTGGTGACTTCAGCGACCAGAACAGGAATATACATCCATTCCGTATTTGGATATGTGTATGTGCCTGCTTCTGTCCTCCTTTTCCTGTCAATGGGTATTGAAAGTACTCATGCATGGTGGTAGAGAGTTGAGCCTTCCCCAAAGTTTTCATCGGAGCTTTCCGACTGACTTCTCCAGGTGCTACCAAATGAGAATATTGGCAGACTTGATGAAAATTGGTAGGTATATGTGCATTCTGGTTGTTTCTCATCAATTATGGTTGATGGAATTCCTTCAATACTGGTAGACGAGACTGCTGGCAGAATTGGTTATTATAAATAGGTGTATGTTTCTATTTACCAATTGCCACCACATTAAATTTGTGGGCTTCTTTTAAATGCAGTCAGACGAGCCTACTGAATAGATGATAACTTGTAAATAGGTGTATGTGTCTTTTCATAGTACTCCAATAGATTTATCTGGTGGGATTGGTGGGTTACTTCTAGATGAGTCCACTGAGCAGCAAAATTAGGACAAACGAGTGTATGTACTTGTTTGTTGTTTGGAATCAAGTTTGGTTAATGGGATTCTACGAAAGAGTCAGAGGTGAGAAACTGCTCCCTGTTGACCGGATGTTGTCCCTAGAATTTCATCTTGTGTGCCTAGGTCTGAGAAACCTGGGACGAACGTCTATAGGCAACACCCCCATCATGTTGGGGGTTCACTACCGCGCTATTCTACTGGCGGCGATTGCTGGTGGGAGTCCTCAGGAAGGACTCCTTAATTATTTAATTGAGGCCTTTAGTGGCCTCTTGGTCCACCTCACTGTAGTATGGGAGGGATTTATTGTTTCGTTCTAGGGATAAGGACTCAAAACAGTTGAAGAAGGTGGTTGGCACCGTCTGCTTCTTGATCATTGGTCATCATTGGCCGGATTATCGAGGATTGTTATTGATATGAAGGGACTGCCGAGAATCCTCCAAAGTCAGGATTGTACCGTGCTGGAGATATTCCTTTACCATCACATTAGAGACCCAACGTTGAATATTCTGGTTTGGTGATGACATGCTTCCCATGGATGGGGATCTTTCTTGAGTAGTGGTCGGGAAGTTCACATATGTTGTCTTGAAGAAATCCATTTTGGAGTGAAGGGAATTATGAGATTTTTTTTAAAAAAACAACAAACTTCATTAGAGAAACATCTTTTAGATGGATACATGCATGATTGATTCCTTTTACTGGCATTACTTTATCAATTGATAGGGGCCTAACAGGTGGGTAACATTATTAACTTGGTTAAGGATTCACGTCGGGTTCACCATTTTTGTTTCGTAGTTCCTTGAAACGCATATTCTAGTTTTCAGAATCACTGCTTCCAAGGGGTTTCAATTGGATTTATTTATGTAATTGGAAACTTCCAATAGTTCTTTATCCAAAGGGGACCTACTTTCCAAAGTCAGGCGTTTGTTAAGTTTAAACATCACGATACTTAAAAACGTTCACTAGTCGTGAGGATGGGAGGTCAAACTCATCACAACCTTTGGGGGGTATTATTGTCTACTCTAGGAATCTTTTGTAAATTAAGGTATTCTCATGAATCCTTATTAATACACCAAGTATATCATAAGTATCCCTTGGAATTTTCAATAACTTATTAACATGTGTAAAGTTTAGAATCATCAGTATACATTCGGAGTTCTTCATTAATGGATATATCCATATGTATTCGAGGTTCTCCATCAATGGTATCCTCTAATATACTATTTCAATATTCTTTTATTCATCATTATGATGATACTAGTTTTTAAGAAACTTAGTGAAAAAATTTGGAATTTATTGTCATTTAGGGAGACGAAGGTTTGGTTTGATCTTGGGATCGTTCCCATAAAATGGGCTGCCTATGTATCCTTGTAAAAGGAATCAGAACCCTCGTAGTTCGGTGCCACTGAATGGGACAAATCATACCTTTTAAGGTCATGTGATAAGGACCTATCCATATATTCTAATGTCATTTGGTATGGGTATCTAAGTTAAATATTCTTAGTGAAGGTTTAGTTTAGGACTTATGCTGAAGTAGCCGAATAAACATGGAAAGGATATGGGTTTCCAAGTTAGATTAGTCTCTATTGCGAATATGGATCAAAGAGAACATGGTTGATTTAAGGTATCGAGTTTTAACCTCAAGGAGGCTTCCTATTTATCCCATGTGAATGGAAATCAAATCCCATGTAGTTTGATAAGTCTTATAGGAGAGTATAGTCCTTTGAGAGAAATGAGTTTGGGCTTACTTCCTAAAAATAATGCCTTGGTGATTTAGGGGTTTAATTTGGGGCTTGTTCCTAAGGATTATGCCCATATTAAGGGAATTAGGGTTTTATTCTTGAAGAGGATGTCTAATGAGATCAGGCCCTGAGAAGGATTCCTATGTATTCCAATTATGGTGGGAATCATAGTTTTCGTAGTTCATTAAATTGTGAAAATGTTTTGACTATGATAAATCTCTAAGACCATGTGAGTTATGCTCGGTGTGAGAAACAAGAGGGTGTCAAAGATTCAATAAAGGAAATTTGAATTTTTTTCTCCTCCTCTAGTGGAAGAGGGAGCACCTTTGGCGGAAAGGGTGGACGAGGTTGAGGCGACCCAGGAAGAGGGTGAGGTGACGAGCCTTGCCTTTGTTCACTTTACATTGGACAGGGGTCCAATGAAAGGAGTAAGGGATGAAGGTTAGGGGCTTACACCAGGATGGCTACCCTAAAATTTATCTTGGTAGGGGAAGGAGACTTATCCTTTGCTTTCATGGAAAAGCAAGTGTGAACCATACCTTCCCTACCAGGGACCTGAGGTTTCGGGTCTTAGAGACGAAAAGGAGAGGAAAGAACCCAAACTCTAATCCTCGAAACTAGTAACTTCACAACACTATTTCTCAGAGAAAGGTTCATGTGACTATGGATATACAAACCCACAGACATTCCATGTATCCTAACTCCCTTGTAAAACAAATGTGGGAAACCTATGACTGTGGAAATACAAACCCAAATAGGAGACACACTGATGTGACATTCCCAAAGGTTTGATAATTCAATAGGTTTTGGTGAAGGCTTAAACTTAGTCCCTTTAAGATATGGGAAAAAAGGAAGGATATAACCTACCATGAATGGATTTTAAAGAGGGTAATTGAGTTGGTATATAGGATTTATACCAAGCTCTACTGCATAGGTACCTTGCACAGGTATGCCGTGTAGGTACCCTGCGTTGATGTACCACACAGGCAAACCGCGCAGGTATGCCGCGTAGGTGTGGAACACAGGTATGTCGCGCACTTATGAATGATGGCTGAAGAATGTGTTTCACATAGGATAACCAAACCTATGTAAAAATTTTAAAAGAATTTCAAAACATGCTTATCCCATTTAATTATCTATTCTCTCATGTTTTAGAGAGCTACCTGAGACAATTTGAGGGATCTAGGTGAAAGAGATACACAATGGGAGATTTAGAGAGTCTTTAAACTTTTTTAGTCTCTGAAATGAGGAGCCCAAGGGTCCTATTTATAGGCATGGATGGGGCCTGGTCGAAGAGACGTTTCCCGCGCAGGTCCTTTGCGTAGCTCCTCCATGGAGTTCCTTCGCAATGGGGTACATAAATCATTCTGGCGTGAAGCTCTACCATGCAGGTCTGTCGCGTAGCTCTTCAGCACAGGTCTGTCACATAGATATATCGCACAGGTCTATCGCATAGATATATTCCGCATGTATTTTGGAGTATTTAACTTTCTTTGAACTCTTCAAACCTTGTCTTGGGATTTTGAAATATTCAGGGCTCTCCTCATAGTATTTTATTTTCTTAAGTGGTGTCAAAAGTGTCATATATTAAAAATAAGGTGTTGTGATTTATAAATATTATATATTATTTTTCTTGATTACATGATTACTCAATATGATTATTTTTTCTCAAACTATGCTTTTTGGTCTTCATTTTTTGTTAAATCTAGTAGGAATCATCTTAACAGTGAATGTGATAGAAAATGAAACAATCATCCTCATAAGAAACCAAATGAAATAGGTTATGAGATTAAAAATATTAGAGATATGCTCACCCAACTCTCTCAAACTATGAATGGTAACTTGAATCATGCTGGTCTTCCAAATAGCTAAAGGAAGGAACAAATAACTATGGATCCATTTATGCCTCAACATCCAATTTCCTTCCATGGTTCCTCTAATCCACTAATTATAGAGAAATTGATTTGTACCAATGAAAATATATTTTCTATTCTCCAATGTTTGGAAGATTAAAATGTTATTCTGGAATTATATTATTTGGAAGGTGAAGTAGATTATTTATTGACTCTTATTAAGAATACATGGAAAGATGATGAAATTTTCTCCATGAAATGTGATGAGTTTAGAAAGTTTTTTTCATAAGTATTTTACCTGGAATCTTTTCATGGATATAGAAAGGTAATTTTTAGAACTAAAGTTAAAGTATGATGAATGTATTAGTACTTATGAGGAAAATTGCACTAGACTTTCAAGATATACTTCTGATTTTATCATCAATCCTGAAATAAAAGTTAAGAAATTTTTTATTAGATTGAGACCAAATCTTAAAAATTAATAAGATATGAGAGATATTGATATATATAAATAAATAATTCGATGTGCTCTCAAGATATATTTGGAAATTATAGAGACTCGGTGTTATCATAGTTTTGGGGACAAAAAGAGAAAAATAGAATTTAAAGGAAATTATAATAATAAATCCCACGGAAAAAAGAAAATTAATTTTAATTAAACATAGAATTGTGGAAGGAAGCATTGATGAAATTTCCTTATGGGGTATGGTAAATTTTTTAACTATGTTAAATAAGGCCATGGAACAAAAGAATTCTGATGTGATGTAAAGAAGCCTGTCAATGAAAGGAATGATGAAAAAGATGAACTAAATCCTCCACCCACAATTCAATGATATAATTACAAGAAGTATAGACATTAAACTAATTAGTATATAAGCCTGATTTTTAATAGTGAAAATCGATGTTAATACCACTTAATCCCAGAGATAAGGGGAAAACTCATGCAATCACAACTACTAAAGTGGGTCATGATAATAAAGTGGTGAAAGGTACACTTACCATACACTCTAGAATTGAAAATGTATTATTTGATTCTATATCTACCCAATCTTTTATATATGAAGAATTTTATAAGGGTATCACATCACCACCTCAATGACTGTATATTGAGTTAATAGTAAAAATTATTAACAACATTATGATTTCATCTCAAGTTTATAACTCCTATTCAACAGAAGTTTGTAGGAATATAATTTATAAAAATATTATGATTCTCCCT
This sequence comes from Viscum album, assembly GCA_963277665.1. Lineage (NCBI taxonomy): Eukaryota > Viridiplantae > Streptophyta > Magnoliopsida > Santalales > Viscaceae > Viscum > Viscum album. The sequence goes on along the minus strand of OY728125.1, from coordinate 1,271,300,294 downwards.
CTAGTTTAATTTCACACAAGTTTGTTCATTAATTAACTCTCTTTAAATAGACCCCATCTCATTTTTTGAGGAAGTAAATCCATGTTTGATATTTAGAATCAACTTATGATTTTCTTTCACTGCCAGGATGAATATAAACTTCCAATGGAAGTTACTTATATTATATGGGTCTTACTACCTATTAATGAGGGATATTTATCTCAAATGGGTGGGGAGATAATCAACATCAAATATAATTCTATTTTTTAGGATTACGATGATGTATTTTCTGAAGAATTACCTAGTTTCCTCCTAAATCATAAAGTTGATTTTTTGATAGAACTCATACCAGGTGCTATAACTATTTCAAAAAATCTATATAGAATGACCCTAAATGAGTTGTGGGAATTTAATAAGAAACTCTAGGATACTATAGATAAGGGATTCAAACACCCTATTATTCCACCATGGGGTGAGACTATACTATTTTTTAATAATAAAGAAGGGTCAATGAATCTTTTCATTTATTATTGAGAAATTAACAAGATCATAATCAAGAACAAGTATCCTCTACCCCGTATTAAAGAGTTGTTTGATCAACTACATAGATATCAATACTTTTCTAAGATTTTCCTTCATTCTAGATATCAAAAATTAAGGGCCAATAAGGAGGATATATCAATTAAAACCTTCCATATGTGGTATGGTCATTATGAATTTATAGTTATTCCATTTAGACTTACCAATACCCCACTATATTCATGGATATAATGAATAGAGTCCATAAATATTACCTTTCTCAATTTGTGGTAAACTTTATTAATGGTATTATTATATATTCAAATATCAAGTAAGAGCATGAAGACCATTTGGATTTTTTATGAATAAATTTAGTTATGTGAAAATATATTCTAAATTTACCATGTGTGAATTTTGGCTACAAAAATTTTCATTCTTGGGCCATTAATATAAAGTGAGGGTATATCAGTGGATCCTTCAAAAAAAAAAGTTATTATGAAATGATTTAGATTGACCATGGTAATTGGGATTCATATATTTCTTAGGTTGGAAGGATACTACTAACACTTTGTGAGATATTTCTCATGACTATCTAATCTAATAACTAATTTAACCCAGAAGGGATTCAAGTTCCATTGGACAGATGAATGTGAAGAAAATTTCATGGATTTGAAAATATGGTTGGTCAGTACACCACTAATTATAATACCCTATAGTAGATAAGGGTTTGTAATATTTAGTGAATCATAAAATGAGGTTAATATATGTGTACTCATGTTGAATGTTATGATGATATCTTATGCCTCAATAAAATTGAAAATTCATGAGAAAAATTACCTAACCCATGATTAGGAGTTGGCATTGGTAAAATTTGCACTGAAAACATGGAGGCATTATCTTTATGGTGAAAAATGTGATATATATATACAAATCACAAAATCATGAAGTATATATTCACACATAAATGTTTTAATATGAACTTAAGGATATGGTTAGGGTTGATTAAAGATTATGAATGCTCTATACACTACCACCTTAGGAAGGTGAACAATGTGGATGATGATCTAATTCAGAAAGACCATGATAGTTTTTCCATGATGAATATTAAAAGTGATCCAATATTTATGGATTTATAAAATAAGGATCATGAAATCATAAATAAAGGTGAAAAACATATCATTATAAGATTAATGTTCAACCATCCATCCATGCAAGGATTAAAGAGGAAAAAAAGAGGATGTAAAACTATAGAATAAGGTAAGAAATTTTCCTTAGTTCAACCTTGAATTAGATAGAATGATAAGGTTCAAAACCAAGAATGTGTCCCATCAATACCATAATTTAAGAAGGAGCAGTTGGATAAAGCTCATAGTTCATCATTCTATATTCATATCAAAATTATAGATATGTATAAAGATGTGAAATCATATTTATGGTGGGATAACATAAAAAGGTATATCACAATGCATGTATATTTATTATTGGTTTTCTAGTAAGTTAAGGAAATGAAACATTAGTTCAAGGGGATGTTACAACCATTAACTATACCAGAATGGAAATGGGAAAATATTACCATGGATTTCATCATCAGACTACCCAAAACATCTAAAGGGAATAATTCTATTTGTATTGTAGTTGGTCACCTTATGAAGTTATCACACTTCATTAATATCAGGTAATATTTATCTCTTGATTATATTTCCAGGACATACATTAAGAAATTGGTTAGATTTCATGGATTACCACTCTAAATTGTATATGATTGGGATTTGAGGTTTACCACAAAGTTCAAGATAAGTCATAAGAATTATTTGGATATAGTGTTGAGGTTTAGTACTTCATATCATAAACATAAATATGGTCAATATGATAGGACCATCAAAACCCTAGAAGATATGTTGAGATCATGTTCTATGGATTGGGAAGGTGTTTGGGATCAATAACTTTCTATGGTATATTTTTATTAAAACAATATATTTAAATAAATAATTTAGATTGATCCTTATAAAGCCCTCAATGTCATGAAGTGCATAAATTCAACATTCTGGAATGAAGTTGGAGAATGAAATCTATTGGGACCAAATCTAGTAGAGTAAATGTTTGAGAATGTTAGAGCTATTCAACAGCACATCATGGAAACTTAGAGTTGATACAAAAGTAATACTAATAATCATCAGTGAAATATGGAGTAAAAAGTTGATGAGAAGGTATTACTATATATTTATCCATGGAATAATTTTATGTGATCAAGAAATAATGGATAACTAATCCTTGGATATATCAGTCCTTTCCAAATGCTTGATCGTATTGGAATAATTTCTTATCGCTTATAACTTCCATCAAATCTATTTTAAAGTTTACAATGCATTTCATGTATATTTCACGAGGAATTAAATAATTTATACTTAACATGTAATAAAATCATAGGTAAAATCACAAGAGCATTATATTTATTATGAGGAAAAATCAGTGGATATTCTGAATATAATATAGAAAGTGTTGCATAACAAGACCACTTACCTTGTCAAAGTTTTAGGGAGAAAATAAAAAATTGAGGAAGCTATATGGGAACCCAAAGATGCGATGAGGCATAAGTATCCTCATTTTTTTGTTTCAAAATTATGGAATTTAATGGGGGGAAATTCTTATAAGTTGGATAAAATGTAACACCCTGATATTTTATGATATATTTCTCATTAATAAATTTGATCTCTTTGATATCTTGCTTTACATGAAACATTGAGTTTAAATAAACTGTTTAATATTAAAGTTATCTCCTAATGATTAGATTAGAGGGTATGAACAGTACTAACTAAATTATGAAGAATTATTTTTTATACATGTATAAAATTAATCCAATGGTTATCAATTGGTTAAAAATGAAAATAAAATCACTTGAAAGTAAAAAGAGATGTTTTTTTAAAAACTATTTCTATACGTACAATGTGTTTTTATCTTAATAAATTAAATTAATCAACATTGATGAATGATTTTAAATAAATTTTTATATAATATATTCAATAAAATATTTTAACATTAATCTAATAGTTTTTTACATGATAAGTAGTAAAGGTAAACTCAATTTTATGTGTAAGGTTACAATTTGATAAAAACAATTTTCATTTCTTTTTACACACTTATTTTAAAATGAATTTATACCACTTAGAGAAATTTAATCTTGATAAATGAATTGAATATTTGGAATAATAATAGTTAATAAAATTTAATAAGTTTTAATTAATTTTTGGACATAATATATATTTAAAACAGTAAAAATGTGTTACATCGGTTAAGGTTAAAACGAGTTTATTTGGGTGGGGGGATAACCTAAGAGATAAGGTTTAACATATATATAAAAAAACATTTTATAATTTTTTTTGATGTTTTTTCAAAGTTATCTTTCCTATATTTAATTATTTTTAATTTTGGAGCCACTTGTCTCGAGTAATACATTATTTTATTTTAATATTTTGAAAAATTCCAAGAGTGTCCTCTCCATCCCTTATAAAAGGATATAATATCTCATATTTTAATCATAATTCATAATACTTATATCTCATAAAATCAATAACCCAATACATCCCTAACATACCTACCCATGTCATTGAGGTCCTGATTTTATCAGAATACATTCCTTTTAAGTCATAAAGTGTAATCCAATATTTGTTTCTTAACAAAGTGGAATAACTCTTAATTGGGTACTTTAAATCTTATTTCTTCTTATTTTACTAAAAATATATGGCATACATTATAAAATAATTAATTTATTATATTAAATATACTTAATTATAATTATGGATCAACCATTTTCCAATCCCTTTCCATCAAATGGGAAATGAAAGTATCGCTCGTGCGTGCGTGTTGACTACCGTCTTCATGTAGCGATATGATTCATTTTACATCACCATCATTCATGATTGGTTATTTTGATGGATTTAATATATATAAATATATATTATATTTATTATTAAATTATGTTAATTTAATTATAATATCTTATCTACCTTCTTACCTATTCATTTGTTGGAAAACGATAACGTCACTCATGCGTACGTGTGGAATACCACCTCCACACAATGATGTTAATCATTTTTCATCAGTGATATATATGAATAAATATGATACTTATTTAATTATTAATATTATATATATTATGAAACCATTACCAATGTTCAAGTACTAGAACCACCGAACGGAAACATGCATGGAAACATAACAGTTTTTACCTGAATGTTTGTTTTAATGAGGAAATTATTAACAAAAGGATATTTAGAAATTATAATGGAATGATAAATAATAATTTATATATGAATACAGTTCTATAATATATTCATAATAAATTTATATTTATTATATAGCATATTTGAACATGTATGAATAAAGATGCAATTTGAGGTAAGGGATTAATGTTTTAATCTCATTTTAATCGGGATTGTTTATTATTGAATTTCCATTGAGGTAAATTATAAATATATTTTCTTTTAAACCATATATATTTTCTTCTAATAGTTTTTCATTTTTTTAGTTTTTATTATCAGTAAAAGTTTTATCTCTTTGGTACTTAAAATGATTGAGAAAATGCATTTAATGAAAATATAACCTTATTTCCTATTTGGTGGATGAAAATTTTATTCCATGTTTATAATATCAAAAATTATTTTATAAAAGTTCTTATCTATGCTTGATTTTTTTAAAATTTTCATTTTAAAAAAATTTAATTTATTTATAAAGTTTTAGAAAAGGAATATTTGTAAAAATTTTCTGATCAAGAAATTTCCGACTTTTTACAAAAGTGTTAAAGGAATGTTTTCCTTTAAAGTATACGACATGAAAATATTTTCCCGATGTCATGATCATTATTTATTTTTATTATTACTTTATATTTATCCTTGGTTATTCTCAAAGAAAAGGATTTTTTTGAATAATCTAGTAATATTTAGTTAAAATTTTATCAAAATAAATGGATATTTTCTTATGTTTTCCAAGAGAGGTTCGAATGATATTTTAAAGGAATTTTTATTCATTAATAACATAATTTATGGATTTTTATGCTTTTCATGGGATATGATCTCATGATAACATCCTATTTATTTCTCTAAATCACTTATGATTATGATGATTTAAGTATGATTCTTTGAAAACTATTTCTTTCCCACAAATTAATTAATTTATGATAAAAACTTTATGAAACCCATTTATTTTCCATGAGTTACGCTATAATGAAATATGGAAATATTTATGAAACCCATTTTCTTTATATAGGTTATGATATGAAGATATGATGAATGATTTATGATCTTATGGAACACATATGTATGATTTTATTTATGAAATGGGTGGGCTTGTAATTATATATCCCTCTAATGTATTAGGTAATAGTGTATATATGTTAAGATAATACAGTATGAAATGTGGAGTTAACCTAATCCAATAAGGGACTCTATCCACAATGATAGTTTTGGGAGTGAACTTTGACTTAGAAAATAATGGAATGGGGAGTGAACCCAATCTACTATGATAGTCTCGTAAGTGATACTTGACTAAGGAAATGATTTTCTATACTTATGTACATAGAAAAACTTGTGTCTTATGATTATTATATGATCTCATGGCTTATTATTTATTATTGGTGATTCCACACACTTATGACTTATGTCTTTTGTTATAAAAAATACTTATGACATGATTTACGATTAATGATCTTGGATATATTGGGTATGATTAATGTATGTTATAATCATGTTCTTATTCCCTTTTACTTATCTTATACTCACTTAAGATTATTGATTAATATCTCTTATTTTTATGCTTATTGAGCATCTAAACCCACTATTTCTTATGTTTCCTTTCCCTAGTTTATGAAGAAACATTTTATGTAGGGTATGTCTAAAAAGTGTACTATGTGTAAAGAAATTTTAGAGATATACTGAATATTTTTCATGAAATAAGTTGAGTATATATCTAGTCTCCAAAGACTCTAAAACTTTATCGTTCTAGGGTGTGTTTTGTTATTATATCTATTGAATATTCAAAAAAATGATTATATATATATATGAAATATGTGGGTTGCCTCAACAGTGATTTCAGATATTAGTATAGGTTAACCATAAATTTAAAAAGTATAATAAATGCCTAAATAATCAAGGTTTTCTGAAGCTTGATAGAAAAATAAAAATGTTGAGAAACAGATAATCAATTTATAAAAAATTAGGGATCTAAAAATTTAAGCATTAGAAATAGAAGAGTCTCAAGAAGAGTGGGGAAGATATTCTAGAGTCAAATGAAGAATCCAAAGGTATGGATTCAAAATGAATTTCTTACTTTTAACAAACACCAGGGAACTTAATTTCTTAGAAGAGTTAATTATGGTTCATGAATTAAAGTAGTGGGAGTCATCCATGGATGAATAAATAAAGTCTCTTAAGTTAAATAGAACTTGGGATTTCTATTAACTACTATAAGGAGAGTGAGTACTAGAGAACCAATGGGTTTTCCATTTGAATAAAGAGGCTTATAAAAGTAGAAGATACAAGGAACAATTGATTGTGAAAGAATTATAAAATAAGGAAGGAATATATTTCTTATAAATATTTCATTAGTAATTAGGAATAATACCATCCTGATGGTGTTGAGCCTTGAAACTTATGATGGTTTAAACTTGGAGAAAATGAATGCTAAGACTTTATTTATGGAGATTTATAGTTGGATATCTACATGAATAATACCAAGGGTTTTGAAGAACAATATAAGGAGGGATTTTTTTATAAGTTGAAGCGAATCCTCAACATATTGAAATGGGAACCTCAATAGTGGAACCTGAAGTTAAATACTTTCATGTCTAAGGAATGTTTCACATGTTGAGACTCTAATAATTGATGTTATCAAAATTTGTGGGATTATGATATATATATATAATAATTATACGCCATGTGGAAGAAATTTTTCTAGTGGGAATGAAGTGTTTATGGATTTTGGATATAAAGAGAAAGTTGTTCGAAAGATTTTAAATAAAGGATTTAGGATATACTAATAAAATTTTGGGAGTGAAGATTGAGAGGGGTAGAGAATATATTACTATAGTGTTATCCCAGAAATAATATATCTAGAAGATCACCAATAAATTTGGGTTGAATGGATGTATACCTCTCTCATCCCCCTTTTCAATCACTTCAAGTTATCCAATCCATGACTAACAACTTCCATATATGATGTCTGGTACATGGAAAGAGTGCAGTATCTCTGACTCTAATACCCTAGATCCAGTGCTTATTTATTACATTGGTACAAGATAAAAGGGATCATATCACCAAAATCGATTAGTTTAGCAGTACTAGAAACTAAATACATATATTATTTCTATATTATATTTAAAAAAACATATCATGAAGAAATTTATTACATCCTTGAATTTAATTAAAAAATTCACTCATCATATCCTAGGGAAAGAAAAACATTATAAAAGGTGAGATCATATGCTCCGAAAGGGTTACATACGGTGGAAGTTATCATGAGTAAATAAAGAATAATCAATATGGTAGATTAATAATCAAAACACATGATATTTAATCAATAACTTAAGTTCAAAGTATATACATGGATAATATCAACATAAAAATCACATGGATAATGAAAACTGAATTATCAATAAAGGCAATGCATAATTATAAACATTTAAGATCTCATCATTAATGCCTCGACTAAGATATCATGAATCTTACCATAAAATCCTTGTATAATACATATTTCTTATTTTCATGGACTATAAACTAATAAATAATACATAAATATGTAAGTAATACACCAAATACCCAATTATTATGAAACGATATTACAAACTCAACCAATACATCATTCCAACTTGTTTTTTCTCACAAGACCCTCGATTATTTGGGGGGATATCTATACCCAGGACCCAATAATCGATTAAAGTCCCTATGATTATTTTTACATAAAATAATAAATACAATTAATTCTCAAAATGACTTATAAATCATTAATTATATATATTAAATCAAGAATAAAAAATATTTACCTAGTATATGAAATAACTTTCTGAATAATATTTCTTTAACTAACGTCATATACTGAAATGGTATATAGTTAATAAAATATTAAATTAGTGGAAATAATACTATATAAATACATGATACTTAAAACATGAACATGGAGGATAAAATAATATCAAATGAAATGATTAATAGTGATAGAGAATGTGATCATGAGAAAGTTAATGACCACAAAACTATAAATCAGTAAAGGATGAAATAAGACCATAAATTCACCATAAATGAAGTTTTTGTATTAAAACCAAGCCTATTGAATATAGGAAATAAAATATAATTAAATCATGAAAAATAACTTCCGTGTAACTTTATGTAAAAATAATGTTACAAATCACATTCAAAATTCTTTTCATTACTTTAAGAAAATAATTTCCTTTTATTATGATAAAATTTTAAATAAAAATCCCCAAAATATTAGGAAAAAACATTTTATTTGAAATTAATCATGGAAAATTATTAGGTAATATTTAATTTAAAGAATGGTCATGATGTTGGGAAAATTTATTCATGTAGTTGATGTTAAAAGAGAATATTGTTTTCACTCTTTTGTAAAAAGTCAAGAAAATTTATTGTTCTGAAATTTTTAGAAAGATTTAATTTAATTTTTTTTAATAATTTAAAATTAGGTTGAGAATTACTCTAAATAATAATTTGATCATAGAAAATAACATTCTTGAAAACATTTTAAAAACATGGACATGGAATAAAAAGTTTACTGACCAAAGGGGAAATAAGGTCAGGTTTTCTTAAAAACTTTTTCTTGATATTTTTAAGTAAAAAATTGAATAAAGTGATACTAATACTTAAAAATTATAGAAATTAATAGAGTATAATAATTTTTTTTTGGGTTTAAAGGATAAGGATCATATAATTTCCCTTGATGGAAATTTAGTATAGAAAATCCTGAAATGAAATGATATTATAGAATAAATACTTTACTACTTTAGTAACATTTGAATTTAAAACACGTAAAATATAAAAATTTAATAAAAAAATCAAATAACATGAATAAATATTAATTCATGAAAAAATGTTTCAAATAGGCAGTATATACACCATGTAAAAGAAATTAGGTGCATAATATAAAACATGTATCATTGAAGTAGAAATGAGACCAAATTACCCTCACCTCAAGCCAATTATTTTTATGTAGTCTTAAAATGATGTATAATAAATGTATATTTATAATAAATCTGTAAAATAACCATATCTATAGTTATAATTCCATATATTGTTCACTTATAATATTCTATCTCCTGTTTATTAACAATTCTTTTCTAATATCATCATCTTGGGTGTTAATCATTTCATTTTTCATTTATATTTTGGTTTAGTAGTTTAGGTCCTTACATCTTGGTCATGTTTTCATCATCTAAAGAATATTAATAATGAAATAATTATCATTTCTATGTATTAAATACAAATTTATAATCATCCATCAAAAGTGTACATGAAAAACAAATCACATCACTTCATGGAGATGATAGTTCACACACACGCATGAATAAAATTATCATTTTATGATTGATGGATGGGTAATAAGGTAAGTAATATATTATATTTAAAAAACCATAATTATTTCATGAATATCATATATATTCATTAAATCCATCATAATAACTAGCCTTGTGAGATGATGATGAAAAATGAAACACATCACTTTATGAAGGTGGTAGTCCACACATACACTTGAGAAATGTTTTCATTTCCTATAGGATGGAAAATAAGATGATTAATTCTTTTTAAATTAACATAAATTTTTTTATTGTATTTAAGATACTGATTTTATTATATCATCATGTCTAGGATATAATTTTTAGGAGGCAGAAAAAAGAAATAAAATGAAAGAATTCAGTTAAGAGCTACACCTCTTAGGATAGTATTAATGTAATACAACAAGATCAAGGCAGTGGATAATGAAGATAAGAAGTTATTTTTAGGGATTTTATGTGATAAGTATATTCATTTTTATGAATAAGAGCAGTGAGGTGGTTCCCTTTTATAAGTGAGATGGGTGGAAAGCTTATAAATACTGGAAATATTAATATATAAAATGTGTCTAACTCATGTAAAATGGATATAATGTGACATATAATTGAATATTAAGAGGATAAGGTTAAAAAGTATCAAAACATAGAATTTATACAAGTTTAAGTGGAATTTTAAACCTTATATTTTGGTTTAACCCCTTTATTAACCCCCTTTAACCTTAACTATGGTAAAAATTTAATCCTTAAGGGTCATTAAAGTAATTTTAAAATTACCAAATGGAACATAAATTTATTATTCATGATAGTTTACACATTTTCACATAAAGTTGAGTTATTAAAGGATTTTTATTATTTTATAATGATTAATAATAATTTTTAATCATTAAATATTATTTAAAATCATTTTCACTACTATTCACTTATCTTGACTTTAAAGGCATCAAGGTAATAATTGAATTCAAATATAAATAAAATTTCAAACACTATTAAATTATAATTATACATTAAATTCTTAGAACATTATACTTCATCCAAAAAATATTACTTTTAATGTTTTTAAAATCATTTACTTGATTTTTCTATTGCTTGCACTAGCACAACATCAGCATCGCATAAGTGTTCAAAGTAATTATACCATAACTAAAAATTAAAAATAAATCAATATAATATATATATTAATACTTACAAATTTTAGCATCTATACTCATTAAAATATAAATTTTATCTATATTCATATTATGAAAACATAATAAGTGATACATTGACATTTTGTAATTATCCTTAACTTAAAACAATATAAAGGTTGTAATCAAAGTCATGTGGAAAAAAAATTCCATTTTTTGATGTTATGATGGTTTTTATAGAATTAAATTCATAAAATAAAATAAAGGAAATTTTTGGGTTGATTTTGAGACCTTATCACATAGTTTTAACCTTGATTATATCATTTCACCCATTAACCTGCTAATAAACATTTACCATGATTATTATTCATTATGACTAAAAATGAAATGAAATTATTTAAAAAAATTGAAACATCATATTATAAAAAATAAATCCATTTTTTCAAATTCAATTCCTAGAATTTCTAAAAATTAATTTTAATATAAGTATACAAAACACATCAAGAATAATTTTTAGAAAAGTACCCTTTTTAAACATAATAATGATTTTACATAAAAATAAAGTATAGTGTTTATAATCATTGAATTAATTGGATTATTTTTAATTAAATATATATTATTTGAATTTCAATCTAGTCAAAAAATATAATCAAATTTTATAATTAAATGAAAATAAATGACAATTGTTCGCCAAAAATCAGTATTTTTCACTATTCACCTAAAATCAATATTTTCTCAAAAAATTTAAAAATTCCCCATAAGATAATTTTAATGTGTTGATTTAAAAAATGATATGAATTTTATAAAATAAAATTTCTAAAACTATCATAAATTAATTCTAATTACTCATGTATTATACAACTAAAATCCCTTTTTAGAATAATAGTATTTTTAGACACTAAAATGAATTTATTCGCATTCATTTCCTAGTAAAAAAATTAGATGGATATTAACATTATTGAATGAATTAATTATTTTTATTAATAAAATCATATATATATATATATATATATATATATTTCATAATTATTTTATTCATATTCATACCCATGAACCCAACGACTTGGTTATAACAATCATATTTAAATGATATTATTTCATGGATTGTTTGAGATCGGGGTCGTGTGTGGTGTATACTATGAAATATTATCTTGTTTAAAACGAAAAAATAAACTAAAATCATAGGGTATTATAGAAAGTACCATATGCATCATCTATAGGAATCTTAATGTATGTGATGATTTTTACAAAAATAGATATTACCTTTGTAGTGGGCGTAGAAAGTTGGTTTATGTCAAACCCCGAAAGGGAGTAATGGGAAGATATAAAATAGATCATCTAATTCTTGAAGGGATAATAAGATCGAATACTAAAATTTAGTGATGATTACCCTCTAGAAGGATTCATTGGTGAGAAATTTTACAAGGGATTCATACACATGGAAGATCATGATGGGCTTCTTGATTAGGTTTGGAAGAATAGGGGTTAGTTATATGTCTTATCTATAGACTATGGTTAAATTATTTATAATATAATTAGAATGAATAGAATATATAGAATCCATAAAGGAGTTAGTCTAGTTAAATCACACACTAAAATATCTTAGAAATTCATTAGAAGGAGGAGTGTTATTCTGCAATAATTAGAGTATAAATCACTATACTCAGAATCCAGTTGTTTTATGCAATAATAGAACACATTGAATTGAAATTATATTTCTTCCAAAATCAACTAGATGATAAAACATCAGAGATATGGAAAATAGTATGGAGTAAAAATCTAGATGACATGTTCATGAAGGTTTTATTCATTAAATGATCATGGTAGCACTGTTCCTCAATAGGTCTTATTTGAAAAGAAGGTGGTGGAGAACACTACATGCATGTAAAAGTAGGATGTTTTTTTCATAAGTGTTGTTGAATATAGAGAATATCCCTTGAAAAAGTCTTCAATGGTAATTTTTTTGGTTTTTTAACATTTTTAAGTCACCTAATTTAACCTACTATATAGAGGAACATCATAAGTTCATCTCAACCTTATTAATAAAGTGGAAGTATCATCTTCAGAACAAGGGTTTTAATTTCCATAATATGGAGTTATTCTAATGAAATTATAGGATAATTTATGTTTACTATATGGGGGTTGTGAATAGTCCATAGCTACAATGGTTGAGGGTTATTTGGTTTTATTTGAATGATGAAGTCAACGGATGGCTAAATGAAAATTTTGGATGGTGGTGATACCTATTAAAATGGATTTGTACCTTTATAAGGTATAAACATGACCAAATAATGATGTGTATTTTTTAATTTAATCAAAGTGTAGCATTGGATACTAAGATATAGTATTTATCATCCACATTACTTCAAATAATATAAATTTTTATATTGTTATCCTACATATGTAGGATGAAAGTTTAAACCATGTAATCATATGCATCCACTTTACTTTTCATATTAATTTATTTTACTTGAATGATTTTGTGTCAGTTTATCTTAGGAGTGTGTGATTAGTTTGACTTAGTGCAGTGAGTAGGGTGCATTGTTTCCCAATATTTTAGTGCACTAAGATCAAGATGAATTTCTATTGGTTTGGATTTTGTAGTGTATAATCTCTAGTAAAAATGATCTTTTAATAGATCTAAGTATCTTCCAATGGATATACATTTGTCCTACCCCAAATAATTTTAATGCAACAATTCTAGTTCTATTTGATATTTCTCCATTATGCTCTTAGAATAAGAAATATCAGACCATAGTACATATCATGACATATATGATATATAAAATTTTCTAAATTTATGGTGGGATTACTCAAGGTTTACAAACAAATATTTTATATTATTTCTATAATTTAAAAATTAAATCTCATAAATTAACACAATCCCAAAAACCCAAAGGTTTAGTGTATTTTAATATTAGACACAAAAATGTATTATTAAACATTATTTCTTTAATATATCCTACAAAATTCTCTTCACAAAACTTCCTATTAAACATATTACTACATGTAATTCAATTAGGAAATGAAAAACATAAGAATGAGTGAGATAAAAAGATCTGTATGGGAAAAAATTATCAATGAGTCATAATAGGTTAAATAATAAGAAAGTGATAAAATGTGAACATAGGATAAATATCTAATTAAAAAGAACATGGAATAATAATAGTTTTCTATAAGTCATGATTAAAGGAAATATGGGCTGATAAGGATCATCATAGAAGAATTAAATATAAAATGGCATAAGAATTTGGAAACATGAGATAATAATCACAATACATGAAAAAAACATAGGTATGTGGTAAAAACATAATAATAGGTAAACAATAACTTAATGAACATAAAAAAACACATTCAAGTCCATGTATAGAGTTTTGAACATATCAAGTAGTTCAAAAAATAGAGTTGTGAAAAAATCAGTTAGGTATACATATAAAGTTGCGAATATATCATTTAGTTCTATGCATAGAGTTTTAAATATATCAGTTAGTTCTAAGAATAGAGTTGTGAACATATCAATTAGGTTCACATACAAAGTTACAAACATATCAATTAGGTTGACCCATATATTTTTTAACATCCCTATTTTGAGGTATTTAATTATTATCATTATGTCCTTTCATGTTATATAGTGTTCAGTCTATGTTCCATAAGATTATTGGAGGTTTTGGGATGTTTTGGGGAGGTTTTATGAGGCACATATTTTGAGAATAGTTAGGGGAAAGTGTGCAGTATTTTATAGGTAACTGTGTGATAGTTGGAAGTGTATTCTAGGTAGGTGCATGATTAGTACACAGTTTGGACAAACTACAAGGAAACTACATGACTTGGTAATTTTCGAGACAAAGGTGATCTACACATTTGGTGCACAGTTTTCTAAACCACGAGGCCAAACCATATGATGAGATTAATTAGTTCAATTTTTTTTAACCCACATAAACCCCAAAACCATCATTCCTCATCTCTTATCCTAGGAATTCTATGCATGTCTATAACAACTTAATATTTTAGAATATATTTTTCTTTAAATAAAATATAAGTGTTTGGTACCTTTCTTTACATGCATCCTTGAGTCTATATGAACCTGACCTGAAACTTATTTTTTTTATTAAGAAAACACTTTTGTGGGAAAAGTGAGAAAACGAAAGGTTCAACATACAACAAAAACACCCAAGCAGAAAACCAGAAACAGACCCGACCAAGCAAAGAAAACACTACCAACCCCAATACAGGACCACTCGGCGATCCCATGCAAGCATGGTCCCTCCCGAAGGCAAAGACCTCCCTCAAATTCAACCAAGTCCCAAATGGCCTGCATAGTGATAACCAAATTATGAAAAAATATCTATAAAGGTTTTAAATTATGTAAATTAATTGATTAATATATAATAAATAATTAATAAATTCTCTGTAAAATCATTTTGTGATTCAAAAATGCATTTTCTTAAAAAATAGTTTTATTGTATTTTATATGCCTGAACATTGTAATTAATTTCTATCATTTTTATAAAATTTATTTGAGGAAATTGTTGGGTCATAAATTATATTTATCACTTTTCCATTCATTTAGTTTTGGAAATCAAGAACACTTTATTAAATCTTATTTACTAACTTGTTAAGTCCAAAGTGTTTTAGAATGTTTTTGTAGAAAACATTATATTTTACCATACTCAGAATAAGTTCTTAAGAATTATGAGTAAATTTATATTCTACATTACAATTATCATAATGAGACTGTGTTCAATAAACATCAGACTCATCCCTATCAGAATAGATGAAAGTATTTTTTTCCTTTTGCAATCACAAAGTCCTAATAATCAGACTCATACCAGTGCTGATAACATTAGAATAACATTAATAAATATTATCATAATGAAAAATGTAAGGAATTCCATTAGACTGAATTAATTTTATAATCAAAATTGGAATAATTATTTCTAATGAATGGAACATCTTTTAAACTGTTATGGTGTAAAAAAATATGACATCATATAATCAGTTATGATGAGATGTCAAGTGGCATGTGTCCAAATTCATTATGTTAAACTCAAAAAAATACGACCATCGGGAGATCAAGATAACCATTGGAGGAATTACTATAAATACTAGTCCATTTTAAGAGTTTGTAGAATGTTTATTACATTCTCTCTCAAATTTTCTAAAGATTAATTAGTGTGAAAAACTTGTTCCTAGTCTCCTATATTTATTTAGAGAGAGCCGTTCTAAGGAAACCTTGTCAGGTTGTCTCCTTAAGAACATTTTTGTATTTTTTACTCAAATATTATCATCATAATGATTGATGGATTTCAGGGATAGAAATATAGAGAATATGATCCATCTAATCAAGGGATACTAGGGCTAGGTTGATAGATAATCTAATCATCGTATCAAGGGCTTCTAGGGATAGGAAGACATAGCCATTCCGATCTTCATATTGAGATATTTCCATGCTAAGGAAAGACATACATTCTTGTAAGTACAAAATAAGGGATACCTTTAGTGAGGGTTGGTGACTACCTTACTCTTAAGGTTAAAAGAGGTATATCTTTTTAATAACTTGAAATTCATTCTTTCTTTTGATTAACTATTGTATTACTTTTTTCTTACATGTTTTTATTTTCTAATACACATTTAAATAAAAATTGAAACATTGTATTCATATTTCTATTTTGATTGTTTTATCTATATTAATATGTTTGTGATAATAAAAATACATTTGAATTAATTGTATCCACTGTGATTACGATTATTTTACTCTGTTTAATTGGATCTATATTGATTTTGACTTGTTTAATCTGATTTAATCAAATAAATTTTCATTATGATTATGTGATTAGAATGAGGGTCAAGTATGATAAATCAAATTAAAGAGGATTTGGATTTTTTCAGTTTAATTTTTTTATACTAAGTTTTTTAAACTACAATTCACCCCCTCTTATAAGTTTAACTTTCACAAGCTATAAAGAGCATATAATACAATCCAAAAATTGGCATCAGAGCCAAGTTTAATTCTCTATAATACTGATAAAAAAACTGGTATCATAACAAGATTATTATTCTCAAATACTTAAAAGAGATTTTGATTCTAATATCCATTAATTAGATTACTTTTTTATTTTTTACATGGTTACTTATTGAAAGTTTTCTTATGTTTTTTATAAACTTTTTGTTTATAAACCTTGCCACACTAATGTGTACCTATGGAAAATAATATCTATCTTTTTAAAATAGAATGTTTAAATGCCAGTTCAATTGAAAACCGGAATTACAATAGACCACCTACCTCTGACGGTGCAGACTATAAGTACTGGAGAGATATGATGGAGATTTTTTATTATAATAAAAACTAGAATTGATAACTTTTTCAAGTTTACTAGTTATTATAAAATACATTATAAGAAAGTTACTCCCTTTAACTATCAAGAAAAATAGGAATATTAACTAAACTACTTATTTAGAAATACTTTGTTATGGTCGATTATAAGGATTAATATATTCATATTTATTCTTTTGAAGCAGAAAACAGTATATGGAAAAAGTTTTAAGTCACATATTTTGCTACTTCTAAATTTTTTGAGACTAGGAAAGCTATGATAAGAGTAGATTACCAAGCATTCAATTTTCTTCATAAGTAATCAGTTGTAAAGATGCATCAGAAATTCATGACCATCATTAATAGTTTAAAATACATTGGATAAAAATTAATTGATGATTAAATTCTAGAGGAGGAGATAATTGATATCATTCTCAATGAATGAGAGTCAAACAGAACTATAGTTGATGAAATAAGAAAGTTAAATAATCCTACATTGGATGATCTCTTTAGTACCCTTATACAATATTAGGTTATATTGAAAATAGATGCTAAAAAACCAAAAAGAGATTGGTAGTGTTGATTTCTCTACAACATTTACCTTACCTCCTAATGTTCAATCTACTAAAAAAGTTTTAAAATGTTTGAAGAATAAAAGAGTGGTTGTTCAATCTGATTTAAGTACTACTAAACATTCTGAAAGTGAATTAGCTAACTTTTCCTGAAGTATGAATAATATTTTTGGCAAGAAGGATTTCTAAAATAATTATAAGAAATGTCATAAAGATAAAAGAGATAAGAAATATGAACTGACCTATTATGAATGTATGAAATATGGACCAATCAAACTAGATTGTCCTAAGCTAAAGAGAAAATATAGAAAAGAAAATAATTATGAAATAAATTACAAAAATTATTTTAAATCTAGGGGAAATAAAGTGTTGAAATACAAAGATATTTTTAGTTCTAGTGAAGGTGACTCTTTATAAAATTCATCTGATAATGTAAGTTTTGGATATAGGAACTTAGGTCTTTTCTCAAACATACCCATGATTAAAAAATGTCTTATAGAAAAAGTATGAACTACTGAGAACCCTACCAATATGTATTTAAGTGAAAACTATCATGATGAGAAAAATTTAACATCTTCAGATGAAGAATCTTCCTCATCCAGTGAAGACAATACTCTTCCTTATTATGATGAAGTTTCCCACTTTTCTAAGCTTTAAGAAAATGAAAATTTTAAAATTTGTAAAAAAATTGATAATGTTAAGGATAAACTTGGTAAAGCTGACTCAAGAATTGATGTTTTGAAAAATAAAATATCCAATATTTCTAAAAATTTTGATAATACTATTTCTTAAAAATAAACTATTTCTAAAGACTTTGAAAATTTTATTTCTGAGAAAATGTTTTAGAAATAAAACTTAGTTATAAAACTAAGTCTTTTGAGGATAAAAATATAGTTTTAAAACTAAATTTGAAATTTCTTATTTAAATAATATTTTTTCAAAATTTACCACTAGTAAAGAAAACTTTGACAATATGTATAAAAAATACATCCTCTGGGTACTAGTTTTGGAATGCTATTTTCTTTTATAAAAACAAGTTTTTAGTAACAATTTCTTAATTTCAAACAATGCAACTTTTTCACTAAATGCCAAAGTGGTGTCCATTGGAAAATAATTTTTCTTTAAATAATGTTCAATCAATAGGTTTTCACAAATCATATTTTTCAAAACAAATGTGGATTCTTAAATTTTTTTCTAACATTACCGGACCCAAGAAGGTTTGGGTACCGAAAGTCTAATGTTTTTATTTTCAGGAAAATAATGAAAGTACTAGAAAAAGGAATACATGGTACATGGTTAATGGATGTTCCCAATATATGACCAATGATTTTTTTGAAAGGATTATGAAGATGAAATGTGTAAAAATTACTTTCAGTGATAATTATTAAAGAGAGATTATCATAATAGGTAGCATTATTATTCTTAGTAAAGCCTTAATATAAAATTTTTTTCTTATTAAAGGTATTAAGAAAAACCTTATAAACATAATTTAATTATGTGATGAAGGTTACCTTGTGAATTTTAGGAATGATAAATGTTTTGTACATAATTCCAAGGATGAATTCATTCTTTATACCAATCAACATTAGAATATTTTCACACTTAACTTAGAAGAACTTAGGAGCCAAGACTTACCTTACCTTAGTGAAATGGAAGATAAATATTGGTTATGAAATAGAAGGTTAGTAAACTGTAACCTTATAAACTTATCAAAGTTAACTAAGAAAAGGCTTGTTAAGGATCTACTAGAACTTAGGTTTGATCCTTCAAAAGTCTGTGACCCTTTTTAATACGGTAAGAAACATAAGTCAACCTTTAAATCTATTAGTGAAGTCTTAACTTTTGATGCTTTATAGATAGTACACATGGAATTATTTGGTCCCACACAAACACAGAGTACTGGTGGAAAATACTATGTATATTTCATTATTTATGATTACACTAGATACACATGTGTTTATTTTCTCACAAAGAAATATTAACCTTTTTTTATTTTAAAACTTTTTTAGAAAATGTTAAAAATGATAAAAAAAACTTACCTTGATAACTATTTATAGTGATCATGATGGAGAATATGTAAATTATGATTTTTAAACTATTTATAGTAAGAAAGGTATAGAACATAACTTTTCAGCATCTAGAACCCCGTAACAGAATGGTGTAGTTGAAATAAGAAATAGAATTATTCAAGAAATAACTAGAACCACGTTGAGCGAATACTCAATTACTATTTTTTTTGGGTTGAAGTGGTTAGTACTACCTACTATACTATAAATCATGTTTTAATTATAAATTTTCTTAATAAAACTCTTTCTGAGTTGTTTATAGGTAGAAAACCAAAAGTTTTTTACTTAAAAGTTTTTGGTTGAAAAATATTCATTCTGAATATGAAAGATAACTTATATAAACTTGCACCAATATCTGATGAAGGAATATTCTTAGGTTACTCCACTACTTCTAAGGCATATATAGTTTTTAATAAAAAATATTATACTATTGAGGAAATAATGCATGTTAGGTTTGATGAAACTGACCCTTTTGTTTTCAAAAAACCCCAACTAACATCCTCAGATGTTATTTCTAAAATTGGTTATCAAACTTTGTTAGAAATTTATTATAAGGAAACAAATCAAGAAATAGTTTCTAAAGTTTTTCCTCAAGAATATGTTTTACCTTATGTTGAAGAAAATACTTTTCAAAACCCTACGAGTCGGTTGTTTCTTAGGAATCATTCTAGTGATAGTATCATTAGTGATGTTGATCAACCATTTAAGACTAGAAGTTCCTTATGAAATGAAATTGAACATCTTGAATTCTTATCTCAATTTGAACATAAGAATCTTTATGAATATTTATGTATCAAGGATTGGATTAACAAAATGCAAGACGATCTCAATGAATTTACGAGGAAAAAAGTCTGTACTTTAGTTGAATGACCTAAAGAAACATCTATAATGGGAGTAAAATGGGTTTTTAGAAAAAAATGTGATGAAAATGGAATAATTGTTAGAAATAAATCTAGGATTGTTACTAAGGGTTATAATCAACAAGAAGGCATAGACTATGAAGAAACCCATGCACCGGTAGCTAGACTTTAATCTATTCGTATTATACTAGCCTTTGCATCATTATTTAATTTAACACATTTTCAAATAGATGTGAAATGTGATTTTATTAATGGATATTTTTAGGAGGAAGTTTATGTTGAACAACCCCAGGTTTTGAAATTAAAAAATATAATGAATACATTTATAAAATTACCAATGATTTATGTGGACTTAAAAAAGTCCCTAGAGCTTGGAATGATAGGTTAATAAGAATTTTGTTACAAAAAAAAATTTGTTAAGGGAGCTATGGATATGAAACTTTTTATAAAGTTAATAAAAATATTTTTATTTTACAGATTTATATTGATGAAATAAAAAATATTTAACAGATCCCATTGCAGATCTTATTAAATCTGAGTTTGAAATGAGTATGATGGATGAGTTAACATATTTTCTTGGTTTTTGAATATCATAAAACTGAGAAGGAAATTTTATATCTCAACACAAGTATATAAAATATCCTTTAATAAATTTGGATATGAAAATACTAAAAGTATTAGTACTCATATTAGTACCTTATATACCCTTGATCTTAACGAGGCTGAGAAACTAGTTGATCAATAGATTATTAGAGTTATGATGGGGTTTTTACTTTACCTAACATCTAGTCAACAAAATTAGATGTTTTATGTATGCCTATGTTCAAGATATCAAGAAACTCCAAAGGAATCCCTTCTAAAAGCTATAAAATTATTTTTTCATCATCTTAAGTAAACTATAGATTTAGGTATTTTCTATTCTTCTAGTATTGTTTTTGAAATAAAAAGTTTTTTGGATGATGAATTTGGTGGTTGTAGAATGTATATGAAAGAACAATCAGAACCTTCCATTTATTAAGAGATTATTTAGTTTTTTGGTCTTATAAGAAACAACACTCAGTATCAATTTCCACTGCTAAAGATGAATATGTGGTTGCTGGAAGTTTTTGTGCTCATGTGTTGTGGATGGAACACACACTCACTTACTATGAATTGAGTTTTACTAAAACTAAAATAATTTGTAATAACAAAAGTTCCATTTCCTTAATTAAAGACCCATGACATCACTCACGTGCTAAGAAGATATATATAAGACACCATTTCCTTCAGGACCACACACTTAAAGGATATATCATTTTAAAATTCATTGGAATGAAAAATCAACTCACTAATTTTGTTTACAAAAGCTCTTATTTATAATAGATTCGAATCTATCAAACAGAAGATAAGAATGATCAATATAACATAATCATTAATATATACTTCTTGTTTACCCATACCCTTATGTTTAGTTACTCCTTTTCAAAGGGTGAGTATATATGTTTGTTGTTTTTCAAAAAATTTTAGTTTTATAAATACATTAGTTTTCTTTAAATTTTTATCATAACGAGTTTTCTAGACTCACAATTCTTTATAAAATTTTTATATTTAGAACTCTAAAAATGTTCTCCGAACTCAAAAAATGTTATAAAATTCTATGGACTCAAATTTTTATTAAAAACTTTTGGGATTCAAAAAGTTTTCATAAGGATTTTTCTTAATGTCTTTTTAAACCATTGTATTAAGTTTTACTTCTAAAACTATCATTATTAGAATTTTATTTAAAACCATCATAATTAGTTATTTTCACTAAAACTATCATATTTAGTTCTCAAAACTATTGTAATTATTTTTCATACAATAAAATATCATATAATATTTTCAAAATTATCATAATTTCTTTATTTTATAAAATCCATGAAGAATAGGTTATTTATATCGATGAAATTATTCACTCTAAAAGGTACTATTCTATTATTTTTTATTTTTTAAATATTTAATTATGATTTTTATCATTGTTATTGTAATATTTTTAGTTTATATATATATATATTTAAAATTTGAAAGGTTTTCTTAATCCAATTCGTACTTAATTCGATAAATGTTTTAAAACCTCAAGAGTTAAAAAACTTTAAAACATTTTTCGGATGAATATAAACCATTAGATCAGAATGAGTTAAATATCAGTCATTTTATTTGATGTGAAAGTTGAAATATCAAACAATTCCTATTTAGGAGGGTCCCTCTGTGTTCCACATTGATTGTTCAAAGTTTTTCCACCCTAAGTTGTTGTTTCCTTTAAGTTTCCCAATCCAAAAAAATTTATTTCCTTTTGAACCACAAGTTTCATTCTCAATCTGATAGAATCTTTTTAAGATCACAAGAAATGTTATATTTTCTGGTAAATGTTAGCCAAAAGAGATATTTATGAGAAATATGATTATAATTTGAAGGATATCATGAAATTTCAAATATGGGAATCAATGTTCTTAAAAAATAATGATAATGGTTTCAACCTATTATATCCTAAGGTTGTTTGATATTTTTATGAATTTGTTAAATATTTAAAGGAATATGGAATAAAAAACATTATTTTTTTTATATATGGGAAGTTGTACAAGTGATCCTATAATAAAGATTCCAATATGGTAGGAGTACCCTCAGAAGCAGAATATTTGCGTCACACAGATAAATTTACAGATAATTTTGGATCATTTAATAAAAATAAGTCAAAAGATTCATTTTTTGATCACTATAAAAAAGTAAGAAATTTTTCCCATTTAACACTAGACAATAGAGTGGTCTCTCTATGGATGCATGGTTTTATTATACCGAGGAAGGGCGATCATGATATGCTCATTGTTTCTAATTTTTTTGTGTTGGATTTTCTTTCCAACACGAGGAAGATCTATCTTTCTGGATTCATATTTCTTATTATTGAAAACATAAATACCAGTTCTATAAAATCTATGATCATCAAGTTTCTAGCCTTCATTATAAAATTGATAGTTTACTGCATGAAATTTTTCAATATTGTGACTAAATAGAATCTGATGAAGGTGAATATTTTATTCATTAGTGAGGATACGATGAACCGTATAAGATTTTTATTAGATGGAAAGATAAAGAAGTTTGTTTAAAAACTTGATGTTGCTACATCAAAGGTAGGTCCTTCAAGGAAGATAAAAAAAATTTAGAAGAAAAAGAGAAGGAAAGTAGAGACTTCTCCACCAAAGAAACAAAAGAAATAAAATAGAGTTTTTGGTGAATTTTTTGATGAATGGATGAAAACGAGAGAACAAAAAAGTAAGGGGAACCAAAAATCAGAATTTAACCAACTGAGGCTAAGTACTTTAGATTACATAATGCTGATACTTTAGAAAAATAATTCAAGAAGAATAAATAAAAGAAAATATTACAAGATTCACAACTTTATAATAATTTGTTGAAAGGTGTTGAGACTTCCTCTTGGAATGTTGTTCCCCCTATTTTCAATAATGATCAAGTTAATATAGTTTTCAGATTATCATTTCAAGAAACTAAAATTATACAATAGGAAATTACTTATATCACAAATAAATAAAAATGATTTTTTTTTGAATATGAATCAGTTCCAGTAATTCATGAAAATCCATTGGAACCAAAACCAAAAGGAAAGGGTGTTTTGAGAACTACCAGACAACTTGAGGAAGAGATTGATAAATTAGTTGATGAAGAGGTTTATGGGAAAGACAAAGAATAAATATAAGGATTTGAAGAAGAATAAAAAATTGAATATGAAGTAGTTGAAGAGGAAGAAATTGAAGAATAAGAGGAAGAGTATGAAGAAAAACAAGATGATAATGAAGAGAGAGATTACAATGAAAAAACTCAATCCAATAAGAAGTCATCAGACTATTCATTTGAACCTTAATCATCATACTTTCCATCCAAGAATGATAAGAAAACAAAATTTTAAAGTTTTGAATAAGAAGCATCGTTATATGAGGAAGCTTAGTCCTTATTAAAGAAAGAAGATGACCAGAATTAAAACAGTAGATCCGATGACAGAGTTGAAATTGTTAAGGATGATGAGATACTTGAATTATCTTATGATAAGAAAGTAGATGAAAAAGTATCTAAATAAGTATAAAAGTTAGTTTCAAATAAAGATAATGGGAAATGAAAAGAAGTGGATGTAGGAATGAGAAGAATAAAACCGCTTCATATTCAAAAAGATCAATCATATTTATTAGAAATAATTACTGTGCAAGGAATTGATTATATTTTTCATTATTTGAAAAGGATTGAAGAAAAAATTCATCATTTTCCTAGACTTGAATGAAGGGGTCAAAAAATTCATGAAATTCTAAATGAGAAATCGACATCATTAAAGGTTTTAATTGATAAAGTAATTTATATTGAATCCAATTTGAAAATTTTTCAAGAAATTTATCAAAATCATAAGAGATATTGTAATAAAATAGTGAAATGGTCTCATCAAGTTGATACTGATATCAAATTAAATGATTAGAAAATTTAAGATGATTAAAAGCTCATGAATGTTCAGTAGATTCCTTTAGTCAGTTATCAAAATACATGGCTAACCAAGTTAAGTTTGTGTAACACTTTAAGGACATAACTAATAATTATACCAAGGAATTGAATGCTTTGAAAGGAAATATCCAATACATGTATTTGAAGTTGACGAGACTCAAATCTTACGAAGATAAAATTAATGTATTGTGAAATCAGAACAAATAATTTTCTGAAATTTTTTAGATTCAAGAATAAAGGATAGTAAAGATGGAGTATGACCAAAAAGAGTTTAATAATATGAAGTATTTTGAGAAAAACCTCATGAAGAAATATTGAACATTGTTATTTAAAACTCTGAATGTACTTATTTTGTAAAACATTTTAAGAAGTTGTTCATGAATGAATTACTTTTTCATCTAATTATGATTTTTCTAAATGTTTTATAATTATGATTGGTTGAATGTTATTTTATATTTCTTTTGTGAATGGAGAGTTAGTTCATTGTATTGTTTTATATTTTTGTTTCTCTAACCATTTCAAGAAACTTTAGACTTATTCCCATTCCTTTTTGAAAATCACAAGGGGAGGATTCTTATCAAAGGTAGAATTATTAACAAAGGGGGAGAAATTTTTGATAAAGGATAAGAGTTTAATATTATGGGGGAGAATATGATCCTTAAGGGAATATATTATCCTAAGGGGGAATTAATCATATTCCTTATCATAATATCCATCGTATTTAGTTGAACTATAAACTCAGGGGGAGTAAAGGTTTATTAACTAACTCTGAATACGAAGTACTTAAAAGAACATCGAATGTAAGTTTTTTAAATTTATTTTTTTATTTAAGTTTTTGGGTTTGTGCTTTCCAAAAAGGGGGAGATTCATGAGTAAAAAATTATATTTATCACTTTTCCATTCCTCTAGTTTTGGAAATCACAAACACATTCTTAAAACTTATTTACTAAATTTTTAAGTTCAAAATTGTTTAAGAATATTTTTGTAGAAAAAATTATATTTTAACATACTTAGAATAAGTTCTTAAGTATTATGAGTATAAAATTTATATTCTACATTGAAATTATCAGAATGAGACTGTGTCTGATAAACATCAGACTCGCCCTTATCAGAATATATGGAATAATTTTTGTCTTGTATTTTGTACTGATATAGTCTTAATAATTAGGCTGATACTGGTACCGATAACATTAGATTGATGTTCATAAATATTATTGTAATAAAAATAGTAAAAAAGTACATTAGACTAAATTAAGTTTGTAATCATATTCAGAAGACTTATATCTAATGCAAGTATCATATTTTACACTATAATGGCATAAAACAATATGATGTTGGACAATCAGTTATAATGAGATATCAAGTGATAGGTGTCTGAAGTCATCGCAAAAAACATAGAAAAATATGACCATTAGGAGATCAAGATGACCATTAGAGGGATTACTATAAAAGCATGTCATTTGAAGAGTTTGGAGTAGGTTGATTGCATTCTCTCTTGATTTTTTTGAAGATTACTTAGCATGGATAACTTGTTCCTAGTCTCTTGTAATTATTTAGAGAGATTAATTATAAGGAAACCTTATCAGATTGTCTCCTTAAGAACATTTTTGTAAATTTTAATCACATATGGTCATTTTAATGATCGAGGAATTATAATGATAGGAAGATAGAGAATCTCATCCATTATATTGAGGGCTATTAGGGATAGGTAGGTAGAGAATCTGAACATCGTATCCAGGGATTTCAGTTATATGAATACCAATTCATTCTAATATTCATATCGAGGGCTTTAATTTCTTAGAAAAGATAAAATTTATTGTAAGTACAAAATTAGGGATATCTTTAGTCAAGGTTAGTGACTAAATACTCTCAATGTTAAAAGAGGTATATCTTTTTAATAGCTTGAAATTAATTCTTTCTTTTGATTAGCTATTATATTAATTGTTTATTACAAGTTTTTATTTTCTACAACACATTTATATATAAATTTAATAATTTTATTCGTATTTCTATTCTGATTATTTTAAATTTATTAATCAGATTATGATAATAACAATACATTTTAATTAATAACATCCACTATGATTATGATTCTTATACTCTGTTTAATCAGATTTATATTGATTCTAATATTTTTTACTTTGATTTAATCACATAAATTATGATTATGGTTCTATGATCAGACTGAGGTCCAAGTCCAATAAATAATATTAAAGAGGACTTGGGTTTGTTTAGTTTAAGTCTTTTAAACTATGTTTTTTAAACTACAATTCACCCCTATTGTAAGTTTAGATTACAAAATGTAACACCCCAAGCTTCTATGGTACGTTTCCCTTCGAATAATGCGATAGCGTGTGTTGTACGCAACCTCGAGTTCTAACACACACCACAACTAATTAAACTAGCCGTTGTGAATAGTAATACCTAATTTTTGAAATTATATATATTTTATATTTGAAAATGGACTTCATTTTTGGACTCGGAATATCGAATTTAGCCTAAGGTGAAATTTTGGTACTTTTCGGATAACTTTCATATTTTGATGAATAGTGAAAATTACTAAATTTTAATTAAAAACAACCTTTTTAATCAAAATAATTAATAGTGATAAATTATGAATTTTAGTATTTTTAAAGTATATTTAGAATATATTTTACCATTTAATATAATGTTGGTCATTGGACATAATTTTACAATTAAACCGAACATAAACAAGTGTCAATCTTTTGATAGTTATTATCTCTTAAAAACACGCTTTTTGTTTTGACAGCGGGAATTAATTTTAAATTAATTTCTGCCACTTCTGTGTTTTGAATTTAGGAAAATGGATTCCATATTTGGAATCATGATGTTCAAATTGTGTAAATAGGTAACTTTTATTTTTAGACATTTTGAATAATTACTGCGGTAAATATTTTATTTACCATGGTTAAGGGTAAATCCGGTAAATAAGGGTTAAAAAAATAATATTATAATAATACTAAATTACCCTAAAAACGTGTCTTAACCCTATTGGTTGATAGATGGTCGACCATGGACATCTTTGTGTCAATTTTGGGACCCCATGGATCCACTTGTAAGTGATAATGACACTTTATTTTAATTTAGTTAAAATGAATACAAAAATGACACAAGCATATATCTTTTAGAACAACAATTTTTACATAGGGTTATATATGTTGGATTTTAGATTATAAATATTCATTAGAAAGCTAACAAGATTTCCTACATAATGATATTTTATTTATAATTTTTAGACATTAAATAATTTATTTTATTTATGACACAATGATGATGCAGTAATTACTATAATAGTGAAAAATTAAAATAATTGATATTATAAATACCCAAATAAATATAATATGAAACTTTTAATGAATTAAACTAATTTTCTAGGCTAATATGATATATTAGTATTGATTTAATGGACTTTTTTCGAAGTAATCAATCTGTTATGAGTTTCACAAAAATCAACTATTGAATAGTGTCAAAATTGACATAAAAGAGTTCTTAAAACAAATATTATATTATTAATTGATATTAAATTCCTAAAAATCTAAGGTTCGGCCAAGAGACTTATATTATGATAGGTTAATCATTAATGGACCACTTGGGGGTCGATTGGATGTATATAGTAAGTTTATTAACCATATTATATAAAAATACAAAGAGACATTGTAAAAGTGAAACTAATTAACTTAGAGTTAATACTTAAAGATAAGGTTAATATAAGTACCCAAACCTGTCTAAATTCTATTGGTTGAGTGGTTTTAGACCTATCCCCACCTTAACCTTTGAATAATAAGCTTTGGAGCCATTAGAAACCGAATATGAATTTATTATAAATTAATATTTCTAGCTTTTCCAAAGGTGCCCCTCACCCCTCTTATAAAAGGGCACTCCTCCTTCTCATTTCTTCACACCTTCAAAGCCTTTTGGTTCGGCCAAACTCTGCCCAACTAATCTCCCAACATCCATCACTACAACCTAGAGGCCTTAGTTTGATCAGAAAGCCAACCTAAGGAGCCCTTTTGATCAAATCAAAAGGAAGAACCCGAAGAAGAGGTAATGATTTCACCACCCTTTTCTAAGTTCATTTCTTCTTCCACTTCTTCTTCCTTTGTTCTTACCATTATAAAATAATAACTCCAGTATCTCACATATACTGTGATGTTATTATAAGTATGGTACAACCATATTCAGTATTCTATCCACCCTTTGAATAACATGTCACCATACATGCGTACGTACGGCTTACCGTCTCCACGTCGTGGTGTAATTGTTATTCAATATAATATTATTTGGATGGGTATAATAATGATGTGTAACTCATGTAAATAATAAATATAACATGTTAATGATTCTGTATATATGATATACCATTCATTTATATATTATTTTAATATCAAAAGAATGATATTGTCGCTCGTGCGTACGTACGGACTACCGTCTCCACGAACGCGATGAGATTCATTCTCCATCGTATCCATTCAAGTATAATTATCATTTTATGATTTAAAAATGATGTTTAAGGACTTGATATCATTCTGGATATGAATAAGATACAACAAACATGGCTTATGTAACAGAACATATAAAAGAAAATGAGTAAGTTAACACCCGAAACGATGATAATTCTAAGATATTATTAATAAATCAATGTTAAAAGATCATATATGATATCATATTAATATATATGATTCTTGTATAATTTAATAACAATTATTTCACCATTATACAGGAGGTTAACCTACCCCAACCAAGGAAAAGTACAAGGTAAGGGTTATTTCACAATCTCTTCATTATCCGAGGTTGTTTATATGTAATAATCTACTGGGATCTCTTTATCATCCACATCCATGTTTCTTAAAAATGTATTTCAAAACATTTTTACTATTTACAAGAATATGGGTTAAAGTAATTTATACCCTTTTTTGACTTTTTATAAGAGGTTTATAAAGGAATCTTTCCGTCGTTTTCAAAACAAGGTCCTTTTTAACCTTTTCGACAGAATTGAGGTAAGAATGTTTTTTTAACTTATACGGCGGGTGTGGTTATTTTACGCCGTTATAAAATCTTCAAAGCTTTCCTTACAAGCTTATAAGAATATTTTCAAAGAAAATGTTTTATTTTATATGGATCTTAAATGATTTCAAAATAAAAGGAGATATTTCTTTAAAAAGAATTTTGATTTCATCTATGTCAACATCCTTTGATGGATTTTAAGATTATTTGAAGTTGATTTATTATGATACAAAACTTCTATATTGTATTGAAGGTTTTGTGATATGTTTGACTGTGGATGTGCTATTTTTATACCATTCATAGTTTATTGTGAAAGTATTGACATTTCGTATGCTAGTTTTAATACGAATGTTTATGTTATGTTTAAACCTTTTCATATGGGAATGCATTGGACTTAATAAGTGACGGGTGGAGCCCGCTATAGCTCCTCGATGCATCGGTAGGTCTCATGAGACAAACTAGTGTCTTGGCACAAGGCCTTGACAAAATCTTATTTGTAGTCTTGGCACAAGGCCTTGGCTATGTGGTTATGATAGTCTGGCATTATGCATTCCAACATTATGAAAGTGGTTATTGATTTTTGCATGTGATTATTCATTTAGTAGAATATCCATGTGAATAAGTAAATGGCATTATTTCATTTATGCCATACCATGTTGAAAGTTCGTATTTAAAAGGCTTTTGTTTTAGTTATACATTGACTTAAATGTTTATTCTTATTTATGAAAGTTTCCACTTTATTGTTATCCTTACTGGGCATTTGAGCTCACCCCTTTTTTTATGTTTTATTTTTCCCAGGATGTGAAGAAGTAAGTTATGAATGACCTGCAGGGATTTTATGAGGGGTTAATAGTGTGGATTGTGGAAACATTATGTTGTTGTATTAGTTTTTCATTTTATGATGTAATGTAAAACTTATGAATATATCTAGTGTTTCCAAGGCTAATAAACCAATCTGTCTTTCGAGATTTGATCTTTCTTGTGATCATGCCAATGTTATGTAATTAATGCACCGACTCTAGGTAGCTGGGGTCGGGGCGTTACAGTTGGTATCAGAGGAAGTTTAGTACAAACCTTGGAAACTAGATTTAGATAAACTCTGATTAGAGCACGTAGACCTAAGATGAACTTTGAGGATTAGTATAGAAGAACTTCCTAGAATTTTGGTATTGTAGAGATTTTGTGAGTTTTCCGAGCAATACATCCCTGTCTGGATACGAGCAGGTAGAGGTGGCTCTGGCACAGATGTACCTAGGGGTAAAACCCGAAAACACCGCTTTGAGCTAGACTCGAACGGGAACTGGTGCACGACAACGGGCCTTGCTGCACTCTTGGTTACGACACTCCCGGGGGATATGCTTAGGATAACTCTCATTTTCTTTACAAATCATTATGAAGGGTTTATGAGTATATACTTCCTCAAAGAAAACATTTTTATGATTATGGATTATATCCATAAATAGTTCAATATATGTTAAGTGTTTTATAAGTATGGGATTATGTATTTTGATTCATAAACTGATCTAGTTTATGCCATTGTTTAGAAATGGCGCCTAGTGGAAGAAATGGAAACCGTATCAATGCACGCACTCCATGTAGGGATTGCCCTCCTGCTCAAGATAATTATAGTGGGGATGGTGATGCAATTGGTGCTGATCAACTAATCACCATACTGGGACAACTTACTCAGGTTATGAATAATAACCTTACCCGTATGGAGCACCCTGATCCGCAGCGTGGAGGATCAATGTTAGATCGATTCATGAGACAACAACCACCAACGTTCAATGGGAATACAAATCCCTTAGTAGCTGAGCAATGGATATTTTCCCTAGAGAAAATATTTCAGGCTTTGGGGAGCAGTGAAAGGGAAAAAGTTATCATGGCAGTTTACCGCCTCACTGGAGATGCTGATCAATGGTGGTCATTGATTCAAAATACGAAGGAAGATGATGAAGTATCAAATATGGAATGGAGGGAGTTCAAAGATCTGTTTTTAGAAAAATACTTTCCTCGCGACCATCGAGCAGATATGGAAAGACAATTTCTGAGTCTGAGACAAAAGGAGGATGAGAATGTCACAAAGTATGAGGCTAACTTTACAAGGTTAGCGAGGTACGCTGGTGATTATATTCGCAACCCAAGAAGTAAGTTTGATCGTTTCTTTGATGGGTTAAAACCATTTATCCATCGAGCATTAGTCTCACAATCCTTTTCATCGTACGAAGACATTGTCTCATGTGCTATCAAGACCGAAAAGGAATTCTCTAAGTCTTATGACTTTAAAGCAAAGCAAGAGAAGAAGAGACCTGCTGATCAATCTGGGAATGGAAATAAGGGGAAGAAAGGAAAGGTTGAATATCCATCTTGTGGTAAATGCGGGAAGAAACATCCTGGTACTTGCTTGAAGGGAATGAGAGTCTGTTACAAGTGTGGTGAAAAAGGCCACCAAGCTCATGATTGAAAGGGGAAGAAGGAAGCTACCAACGTTCAGTGCTACAATTGCAGGGAGATGGGGCATTATGCAAATGCATGTCCTAAGCGTCAGGAGAACTTACCTCAAAAAAGGCCAAGGGATCAAGGCCAGGCTTATGCTATCACTACTGCTGAGGTAGAAGCTCCGAAAGATGTGGTGGCAGGTAATTTAATGGTTTCCTCAAGTTTAGCAAATGCATTATTTGATTCTGGATCATCGCATTGTTTCATATCTTCCCAGTTTGCTAAGAAAATTAGATATTTCCAATTTGATTTAATAAGGGAGTTGTCAGTTAAAACTCCTAAGGGAAGTATCGTCGCAACAAAGTTTTGTGAATCAGTCCCCATTAGAGCACATAAATTTTCTTTATCTGCTGACCTCATCGTCATACCTATGATTGAGTTTGATATAATCCTCGGTATGGACTGGCTTTCGGACTATGATGCGAAGATTTATTGTAAGAAGAAAGAGGTTACGATTCTTGATGATAATGATAAGGAGCACCTTATTTTTAGAGCAGAATCGTCACCACCTAATTCTTATTTAGATCCACCCCCAGTAGCTCAACTTAATTCAATTATTGGGGAGGAAGAGAATGAAATAACTGTCGGTGAGGAAAGGAATGTTCAAATAGAGGATGTACCTGTTGTGAAAGAATTTGTAGATGTATTTCCGGAAGATTTACCTGGACATCCTCCAGAACGAGAAGTTGAGTTTTCCATTGATTTGATTCCTGGATCAAGGCCTATATCGAAGACCCCTTATAGAATGGCCACTGTAGAGTTAGTCGAACTAAAGAAACAACTAGAGGAATTGAGTAATAAGGGATTTATTCGCCCTAGTGTTTCTCCATGGGGAGCCCCTGTTCTTTTTGTTAAAAAGAAAGATGGATCTATGAGGTTATGTATCGACTACAGGGAGATCAATGCTATAACAATAAAGAACAAGTATCCCCTACCTCGTATTGATGATTTATTTGACCAACTGCATGGAGCTCAATACTTTTCAAAGATTGACCTTCGGTCTGGATACCATCAGTTGTGTGTAAAGAAAGAAGACATTCCGAAGACAGCATTTCGAACCAGGTACGGGCATTACGAGTTTACTGTAATGCCGTTAGGATTGACTAATGCACCCTCTGTATTCATGGATCTGATGAATAGAGTTTTCAAGGAGTATCTCGATGAATTTGTGGTGGTATTTATTGATGATATCTTGGTATACTCCAAAACCTACGAAGATCATGAAAATCACTTGCGCATTATCTTGAAGACTCTGAGGAGGCATGAATTATATGGAAAGTTTAGCAAGTGTGAATTCTGGCTCCAGGAGATTTCTTTTCTTGGCCATATTTTCTCTAAAGATGGAATCTCTGTTGATCCTTCTAAGACCAAGGCAATCCAAGAATGGCCAGCACCTACGAGTATAACTGAGGTACGTAGTTTTATTGGTTTGGCAGGTTATTATCGACGTTTCGTCCAGAATTTTGCCCGATTGGCTAACCCATTAACGAAGCTCACACGTAAAGGGGTTAAATTTGTTTGGACAAAAGAGTGTGAAGAATGTTTCAAAGAATTGAAGAAAAGATTAGTCAATGCTCCTATATTGACTCTACCATCGGGGAATGATGGGTTCGTTATTTATAGTGATGCATCAAAGAAAGGACTTGGTTGTGTCCTTATGCAGAATGATAGAGTTATTGCCTATGCATCACGACAGTTGAAAATTCATGAACAAAACTATCCTACTCATGATCTTGAGTTAGCAGCTGTGATCTTTTCTTTGAAGATATGGAGGCACTACCTCTATGGTGAAAAATGTGAGATTTATACTGATCACAAGAGTTTGAAGTATATTTTCTCACAAAAAGAACTCAACATGAGGCAAAGGAGATGGCTTGAATTACTCAAGGATTATGATTGCACGATACACTACCACCCAGGGAAGGCAAACAAGGTGGAAGATGCTTTGAGTAGAAAAGACCATGGAGTTTTGAACAATATGAGAATTGAAAGGGATCCAATTTTCATGGAGCTAGTGAAGATGGACATGGGAATAACCAGGGAAGGTGAAACATCAATGCTTTTTCAAATGGTTGCCAAACCATATTTACTAGAAAGGATTAAGAGTTCTCAGACTGATGATGAAGAATTCCAAAAGAAGATTAAAGCTGTGAATGATGGGAGATTGAGAGACTTTGCGTATGAAGGTGGAATTTTGAAATTCGGGAAGAGACTTTATGTTCCCAATATACCTGATCTAAAAAGGGAATTGCTGGATGATGCTCATAGTTCCAATTTCTCTATACACCCTGGGAGCACCAAAATGTATAGAGATTTGAAGGAACATTTTTGGTGGGACAACATGAAGAGGGAGATTGCTGATTTTGTGTCAAGATGTATGGTTTGTCAACAAGTGAAAGCTGGAAGGCAACAGCCTGGAGGAGTCATGCAACCTCTTCCCATACCAGAGTGGAAATGGGACAATATTACAATGGACTTTGTCATGGGGCTACCAAAGACTCCTAGAAGGAACGATGCAATATGGGTTATTGTTGATCGTCTTACCAAGTCAGCACATTTTCTTGCTATAAGAGAAGATCTACCCCTGGAACGTCTAGCAAGACTATACATTAATGAAGTTGTGAGACTTCATGGAGTACCCCTATCGATTGTTTCTGATCGTGATCCCCGTTTTACTTCAAGATTTTGGAAAAGTCTTCAGAAATCCCTGGATACTGAACTTCATTTGAGCACAGCTTACCACCCTCAGACAGACGGACAATCAGAACGGACTATTCAGACCTTAGAAGACATGTTGAGATCTTGCTCACTTGATTTTCAGGGTATGTGGGATCAATATTTACCACTAGTAGAATTTTCCTATAACAATAGCTTCCATTCGAGTATTCAGATGGCACCATATGAAGCGTTATACGGAAAGAGATGTCGTACACCAACCTGTTGGGATGACGTTGGTGAAAGAAAACTTGTAGGCCCAGAACTGGTGGAGGAAACGGTGGAAAAGGTGAAGGTAATCCAAAATCACATTAAAGCAGCTCAAAGTAGGCAGAAGAGCTATGCCGATAATCGAAGGAAGGATTTGGAATTTCAAGTCGGTGATCATGTTTTCCTGAAGGTATCTCCGTGGAAGGGAGTCATACGTTTTGGTAAGAAAGGTAAATTGAGTCCCAGGTACATCGGACCTTTCGAAATTCTAGAACGAATTGGGGCTGTAGCTTACCGATTGGCAATGCCGCCAAGTCTCTCCAAAGTTCACGATGTGTTCCACGTATCTCTGTTGAGGAAATACATGCCTGACCCAACGCATGTACTCACCTATGAAGATTTAGAACTGGAACCCGATCTGTCTTATTGCGAAGATCCCATCAAGATTCTTGATACGAGAGAACAAGTGCTGAGAAACCGGACGACGCGTCTGGTAAAAGTTTTGTGGAGAAACCATAAGATGGAAGAGGAAACGTGGGAACCTGAGGAACTTATGATAAAGAACCACCCGAGTCTTTTTATGGAGTAATACCCTAGAAATTGCGAGGACGCAATTATTTGAAGTAGGGGAGAATGTAACACCCCAAGCTTCTATGGTACGTTTCCCTTCGAATAATGCGATAGCGTGTGTTGTACGCAACCTCGAGTTCTAACACACACCACAACTAATTAAACTAGCCGTTGTGAATAGTAATACCTAATTTTTGAAATTATATATATTTTATATTTGAAAATGGACTTCATTTTTGGACTCGGAATATCGAATTTAGCCTAAGGTGAAATTTTGGTACTTTTCGGATAACTTTCATATTTTGATGAATAGTGAAAATTACTAAATTTTAATTAAAAACAACTTTTTTAATCAAAATAATTAATAGTGATAAATTATGAATTTTAGTAGTTTTAAAGTATATTTAGAATATATTTTACCATTTAATATAATGTTGGTCATTGGACATAATTTTACAATTAAACCGAACATAAACAAGTGTCAATCTTTTGATAGTTATTATCTCTTAAAAACACGCTTTTTGTTTTGACAGCGGGAATTAATTTTAAATTAATTTCTGCCACTTCTGTGTTTTGAATTTAGGAAAATGGATTCCATATTTGGAATTAGGATGTTCAAATTGTGTAAATAGGTAACTTTTATTTTTAGACATTTTGAATAATTACTGCGGTAAATATTTTATTTACCATGGTTAAGGGTAAATCCGGTAAATAAGGGTTAAAAAAATAATATTATAATAATACGAAATTACCCTAAAAACGTGTATTAACCCTATTGGTTGATATATGGTCGACCATGGACATCTTTGTGTCAATTTTGGGACCCCATGGATCCACTTGTAAGTGATAATGACACTTTATTTTAATTTAGTTAAAATGAATACAAAAATGACACAAGCATATATCCTTTAGAACAAAAATTTTTACATAGGGTTATATATGTTGGATTTTAGATTATAAATATTCATTAGAAATATAAAAAGATTTCCTACATAATTATATTTTATTTATAATTTTTAGACATTAAATAATTTATTTTATTTATGACACAATGATGATGCAGTAATTACTATAATAGTGAAAAATTAAAATAATTGATATTATAAATACCCAAATAAATATAATATGAAACTTTTAATGAATTAAACTAATTTTCTAGGCTAATATGATATATTAGGATTGATTTAATGGACTTTTTTCGAAGTAATCAATCTGTTATGAGTTTCACAAAAATCAACTATTGAATAGTGTCAAAATTGACATAAAAGAGTTCTTAAAACAAATATTATATTATTAATTGATATTAAATTCCTAAAAATCTACGGTTCGGCCAAGAGACTTATATTATGATAGGTTAATCATTAATGGACCACTTGGGGGTCGCTTGGATGTATATAGTAAGTTTATTAACCATATTA
Source organism: Viscum album (assembly GCA_963277665.1). Taxonomy (NCBI): domain Eukaryota; kingdom Viridiplantae; phylum Streptophyta; class Magnoliopsida; order Santalales; family Viscaceae; genus Viscum; species Viscum album. Next base: position 1,271,262,356 of record OY728125.1, on the reverse strand, counting down.
TATAAAAATACAAAGAGACATTGTAAAAGTGAAACTAATTAACTTAGAGTTAATACTTAAAGATAAGGTTAATATAAGTACCCAAACCTGTCTAAATTATATTGGTTGAGTGGTTTTCGACCTATCCCCACCTTAACCTTTGAATAATAAGCTTTGGAGCCATTAGAAACCGAATATGAATTTATTATAAATTAATATTTCTAGCTTTTCCAAAGGTGCCCCTCACCCCTCTTATAAAAGGGCACTCCTCCTTCTCATTTCTTCACACCTTCAAAGCCTTTTGGTTCGGCCAAACTCTGCCCAAATAATCTCCCAACATCCCTCACTACAACCTAGAGGCCTTAGTTTGATCAGAAATCCAACCTAAGGAGCCCTTTTGATCAAATCAAAAGGAAGAACCCGAAGAAGAGGTAATGATTTCACCACCCTTTTCTAAGTTCATTTCTTCTTCCACTTCTTCTTCCTTTGTTCTTACCATTCTAAAATAATAACTCCAGTATCTCACATATACTGTGATGTTATTATAAGTATGGTACAACCATATTCAGTATTCTATCCACCCTTTTAATAACATGTCACCATACGTGCGTACGTACGGCTTACCGTCTCCACGTCGTGGTGTAATTGTTATTCAATATAATATTATTTGGATGGGTATAATAATGATGTATAACTCATGTAAATAATAAATATAACATGTTAATGATTCTGTATATATGATATAACATTCATTTATATATTATTTTAATATCAAAAGAATGATATTGTCGCTCGTGCGTACGTACGGACTACCGTCTCCACGAACGCGATGAGATTCATTCTCCATCGTATCCATTCAAGTATAATTATCATTTTATGATTTAAAAATGATGTTTAAGGACTTGATATCATTCTGGATATGAATAAGATACAACAAACATGGCTTATGTAACAAAATATATAAAAGAAAATGAGTAAGTTAACACCCGAAACGATGATAATTCTAAGATATTATTAATAAATCAATGTTAAAAGATCATATATGATATCATATTAATATATATGATTCTTGTATAATTTAATAACAATTATTTCACCATTATACATGAGGTTAACCTACCCCAACCAAGGAAAAGTACAAGGTAAGGGTTATTTCACAATCTCTTCATTATCCGAGGTTGTTTATATGTAATAATCTACTGGGATCTCTTTATCATCCACATCCATGTTTCTTAAAAATGTATTTCAAAACATTTTTACTATTTACAAGAATATGGGTTAAAGTCATTTATACCCTTTTTTGACTTTTTATAAGAGGTTTATAAAGGAATCTTTCCGTCGTTTTCAAAACAAGGTCCTTTTTAACCTTTTCGACAGAATTGAGGTAAGAATGTTTTTTTTAACTTATACGGCGGGTGCGGTTATTTTACGCCGTTATAAAATCTTCAAAGCTTTCCTTACAAGCTTATAAGAATATTTTCAAAGAAAATGTTTTATTTTATATGGATCTTAAATGATTTCAAAATAAAAGGAGATATTTCTTTAAAAAGAATTTTGATTTCATCTATGTCAACATCCTTTGATGGATTTTAAGATTATTTGAAGTTGATTTATTATGATACAAAACTTCTATATTGTATTGAAGGTTTTGTGATATGTTTGACTGTGGATGTGATATTTTTATACCATTCATAGTTTATTGTGAAAGTATTGACATTTCGTATTCTAGTTTTAATACGAATGTTTATGTTATGTTTAAACCTTTTCATATGGGAATGCATTGGACTTAATAAGTGACGGGTGGAGCCCGCTATAGCTCCTCGATGCATCGGTAGGTCTCATGAGACAAACTAGTGTCTTGGCACAAGGCCTTGACAAAATCTTATTTGTAGTCTTGGCACGAGGCCTTGGCTATGTGGTTATGATAGTCTGGCATTATGCATTCCAACATTATGAAAGTGGTTATTGATTTTTGCATGTGATTATTCATTTAGTAGAATATCCATGTGAATAAGTAAATGGCATTATTTCATTTATTCCATACCATGTTGAAAGTTCGTATTTAAAAGGCTTTTGTTTTAGTTATACATTGCCTTAAATGTTTATTCTTATTTATGAAAGTTTCCACTTTATTGTTATCCTTACTGGGCATTTGAGCTCACCCCTTTTTTTATGTTTTATTTTTCCCAGGATGTGAAGAAGTAAGTTATGAATGACCTGCAGGGATTTTATGAGGGGTTAATAGTGTGGATTGTGGAAACATTATGTTGTTGTATTAGTTTTTCATTTTATGATGTAATGTAAAACTTATGAATATATCTAGTGTTTCCAAGGCTACTAAACCAATCGGTCTTTCGAGATTTGATCTTTCTTGTGATCATGCCAATGTTATGTAATTAATGCACCGACTCTGGGTAGCTGGGGTTGGGGCGTTACACAAAAAAACTATAAAAAAATATAATACGATCCAAAAAAATTAATATCATTTATGAAATCATCATGTAAATATTATCTTAGGGTTAATTTTCAAGATTTTTCTAATAAGACTTATTTTTCACTGAAGAGTGAAAAATACATATTTTTTCAAAAAACCTTCATTTATTTTCAAATAAAAGTCACAAGATGTTTTGAACTTGATCTTAAAGCAACATAAGTATCCTTTAACTATAAATAATATAATTAAATATATGATAATAATAATTATACTTTATTTTGGTATAAGTATATTTTTGGTCTTAAAAACACATTTTTCTAAACACTATTTTTATGCATGCAATGTGTTTTTATATTAAAAAATTAAATTAATCTCCATTGATTAATGTATTTAATGAATTTTCAAGATTATATATTCAATCATATATTTTAACATTAATTTGATTGTTTTTACAAGGAAATGAATATAATTATATTATGATTTAGGCTTAAAAACTCATTTTTCTTAAACTGATTTTTTTGTTGATTTAACGCTTATTTAAACTTAAATTTTTACACTTATATAAATTGAATCTGGTAAAATGAATTCCATATTTTGAAAAAAAATTATTATTATAATCTTATAGTGTTAAATTAATTTTTAGTCATGGTGAAAAATAAAAATAGTTAAATTTTATTACCATGATTAAGGTTAAAGAAGGTTTACCAAGAGTGGGGGTGTTAAACTAAGAGATAAGTGTAGGATATCCTCCCAAACCTATCTAATTATTATTGGTTGTAGAGATTTAAAACTTATCATATCATACCTTTGAATCCCTGTCCAATTGGATCTACATTCCAATGAAAGAGACCTTATATAATTGAAATATTTTAAGAAATTTCATCTGTGTCTCTCCCCTCACTTATAAAAGGCCACCTATACTCGTCCCTTTTAACAACCTGGACATTTTTAAATAAAACTACCCTTGTGATTGAATAAAATTACTTATTTTGGTTATATAAAACACATACACTTCTTTGGTTTTATTATATCCTATCATATTAAAAAATATGTTAAGCATCATAAATGTTGATAGTATAGCTGTTGAACATTGATCATATTATTATTTTGATTATAGGGTTTTGATAAATCTAATTGACATAGATAAAGGAAGTGATGGCCTTAAATAGTATGATCATACTCAATTAATCCCATTTATTAGAGCTTTTGAGAGAGATAACATCACCAGGATTTTCCCTTGACTAATTCCAAGATAAGAACCAACAATTAAAGCATAAGTGAAACTATTTGTAGGATAAGTTCAAACTCATCGAGATTACAACCCAAACCATGCATACTGAACCACCCGAAGAAAATATCACCTTTGCACACCATACCTTTAGGAAATATTCTAGTATAATAATGGTCTACGTATCAATAACATAACAATAAGAATATATAAAATGAATTTTCAATAGAGTAATGATTATATTTACTTCTTATTGTTGTTACTTTATAAGTGATTTTGATTTTGATATGAAAAAACAAAAATTATATTTTTGTGTAATATGAAATTTTAATTAAGACATCCATTTTTGACAAAATCATAAATTTTAAAAATAAATGACATTTTAATAAATAATACAATAAAATAATGTTTATTAAATATCAATCATAATATAATTTTTAGAAAGTCAAATGTAATTTTTATAAGGGTTTGAAAACTATTATTTTCAAAAAACCCAGTACTTCTCAATAATTGATAATTTTTTTTAAAAGTGAAAATTAAAAAATTTAAAGAATTATTTGGATAAAATAAATTATATTTTTGGAATCACCACATCAAAATTATCCAATAGTAAATTTTTCATAATTTTCTAAGATAATCAAATTTTTAGGTAAAAGTTAAATATGGTATAAATATACAGTGTGTATTATGAAATCATAATTACCCAAAAGTGATATAATAAATTCAATAAACGGTATCCAAGAAAAAATCTATGTTTCCCCTTTAAAATAATGCGTTTTGATGATATTTTATTAATTTTATAAATCCTTTATGAATCCTCCAAAACCTATATTATATTTTAAGGTTTTAAAATTATTTATTTAAAAACACGAGTTACTTCCACATAAAAAAGGGTAATATTTTATTGAGTTAGGATCTTGGACTTATAAAATAATTAAAACCACTTCTATTTAGTATAAATCATGGGAAACAACCATGGGAAGGTTTTTGGTTTTTATTACTTTATTATATAGAGTCCAAAACATATGTTTGGGAAATAATAAAGATCCCCCATCTCTTTTCCTATATAAACCCACCCATGATCCCATTTCTATTCTCCCATAAATCTTAGATCAAGTCCTTAATTTTACCTCCCCTCTCTAAATTCTTCCCAAGGTTCCCACTAGATCTTAAGAAACTCCTCCCAAACTTTTAGAATCACCCTATCAAGGAAAGGGACCCCTCTCTCTTCTTTTCAATCCAAGCACCTTCTTTTTATTTTGCATTTTGAATATCAATTGGTTATGTTTTAATGAATTTATAATGATACCTATACCATATAATTTATTTTATTATAATTATATATCATTTATACCATTTTATTATAGAATTTACCTAAGCCATTAATATGATGAAATTTAGTAAGGGATTTCCCTCTCTTCTTTTCCATTCAAGCACCTTCTTTTTAACTAGAATTTTGAATCTCAATTTGTTATATTTTAATAAATTTATAAATATAACTATACTAAACAATTAATTTTGTAACAATGAGATATCCTTTGTTCCCCATCATTATAGAATTCACTTGAGTCATTACTATGTCAAATTTTAGTAAGGGATCCTCTATTTCTCCTGACTGAAAATTATTTTTTATTTTATTATCAAATCACTTTTAAAGGAGAAGTGAGAAACCCCAAGTCCATAGAAATAGCCAAATAAAACAGCACAAAATAACCCCAAGAAAAATACTAGTCCTACCTCTCCCCAACAACTCATCATTAAAGGGCCTCCACCAAAGCATGGGAACTCGACAAACAGTTCTATGCAAAGATGCACAGGCATGAAACTGATGGACAAGCCATATCCTCTAATTAAACCATTTTATGAATCTTTAATTACTATCATTATACTACTGAAATTTCACTATGGTTTTTTCACACCGAACAACCATTTCATGAATATCCACCCCAATTTTCACTCACAGATATTCACATAGATTTAAATACCCTTAATTTATTTGGTAATTCCATATATATAACAAAAAATCATTGATCATGTGGTTAAAATTTATGAAATACATGCTTATGTTCTATGATCTATGTGGAACACTTATACATGTACATGATATGAAAGTGATGGGTGTGCCTGAAATTATAGAGCACTCCAATGTATTTGGTAATGTTTTAGTATCATGAGATGTCATTTATGGGATTAGGAAGCGAACCTAATCCATTATGGTACTTTTCCACCATCTTATGATGTATTAGGGGTTACCCTTGACCTATTTTTATGATGTCATGTTTAATGTTGTTTCCACATTCCCATGTTGCTTTTATATTATCATGATATATCATGAATCATTGTTCATATTTATAGCTATCACCCCTTTTATATCCCACTGAAATTCCTATTGTCTAACATGTAATACTATCTTTATTTTTTTTATTTTTTTATCCCCTTACTGGTCTTTATAGCTCACCCCTTTCTTATGTATGTCCCCAGGTTATCCCATGCAGTTTTATGTATGATGGAATATTATGATCATGTTAAGTAAGTTTTCAATAATGCTGATGTACCCTTATTTTAAACTATTATGTAATGTAAATTTTTACTCAAATACACTATAATTATTGATCTTTTGTGTTGTATTATGTGTGTCATTATGTAATAAATCTATAATTAATGTGCAATAAATTTAAGGGTTTTCATAGTTGGTATTAAAGGAAAGTTTAGTTATTTTTGGGATTTGGATTATGAAACTCTATATAAAGACTTAGGGATAAGACTAAACATAATAAAAAACACTAAATTTTGGTAAAGTAAAGTGTCTATTGGTTCTAAGAAAATATATCCCTATCTGGATACTACAAGTGGATGTGGCTATGGAATAGAGGTACATAGGGGTAATAATCCAAAAAATGGCACATTGAGATAGACTCTATCAGCATTTGGTGCATGAAAAAGAGCCTTGATGCACAGATTCTTTGATAGTAATAGGGGATATTCTTAGGTAAATTTACAATCTCATTAAGAACCATTATTAAGGGAACAAAAATTATCATAAGTGAACATGTTAATAAGTAGATCATGGATAATATAGTTTAAAGACTAGAAATACATAAGTTAAGGAATAAATGTTAATTATAAATTTTTTATTTAGTTATTATATTCTCGTTTGTGTGTTTAATAGTTTGAAATTACTCATCCCTAATTCTCCTTTTATTCTAGCTAATGGCCAAAAATATGAGGAACCAAGTAAACAACCAATGTGAAGGTAAATGTTATGACAACCCAAATTATATGCCCAACCTAATGGGAGTAAGAATAGAAATATTTACAATGATACTCTCTCAGTTGAATCTGGTTATGAATAAAAACCTGAATTAGGAGGAATTACCAAATCCCCTTTAGAAATAAAAAGTCTCAATTGATACCTTTATGCAATGAATAGCTCCAACATTAAATGGATTATCTAATCCCTTAATTATGGTACAATGGATCAACTCCATTGAGATGATATTCTTCATCCTTCATTATTCTGAGAATGATAAGGTCATACTAGCTATTTATTATATAGAGGGATAAGCTAATTAGTGGTGGACATTGGTCATGAATACAAATCGGGGGGAAAAGATCAAAGAGATGGTGTGGAAGGAATTCCAGAAAATGTTTTTCGAAAAATATTTTCCTTGTACTCTCTGAATTAAAATGGAAAGGTATTTCCTTTCCCTTAAGAAAAAATATGATAAATCCATGAGAGAATAGGAGGTAAAATTACCAATACTTACATGACATGCCTCCATATTTTTTGTTACCCAAAATGAATATTTTTCTACATTTTTGGTGGGATAAAATGAAGTCTATAAAAATCCCTAATGATATGAGACTTTGATATCTATGAGGAAATTTTCTCACGTACCATCAAATTTGAAATGGAGACTAGAAAATATCAATGGTCTCATAGGGATAAGAATTTGAAGGTGGAGTTTAATTCTGTTAGTGCGATGGATAAATATAATGGTGGTAAGAAACTTTAACATCATACTTGTCAAAAGTGTGGAAATAAGCACCCAAAAAACTTCTAGAATGGGAAAATGAAATTAATTAGGTGCATAAAGGAAGGAAACCTAGATATAAATTTCCGATGATAGAATCCCACCAATGTAATGTAAGGTAGAAATTCACTAGTCAACCTTCATCCTATTGTCCAAAGTTTCAACTACAAGGAACAAGGGCACTTTAAAAACTAATATACTAATCCAAGGGTGGTCAGAGACAATCAATTCCAATAATCTCTAAGAAATTAAGGGAAATATTATGCCACTAGAACCGCATAGGTGGATCCTGACAACAAATTTGTGAAAAGTAAACTATTTATTCATTCAAGAATAAAGAACATACTTTTTGATTCTGGTTCTATACATTACTTCATATCATAAAAGTTTAGCATAAATATTCAAACACCTCTATAGAACATGGAAGTAGAGATTCTGGTGAAAATGGAAAATGAGGAAATTATTCCATCCCAAGTTTATAACTCCTCCCATATCAAGATTTACAGGATGAAATTCCTATTGAACCTTGTATTACTCCCTTAATTGGAATTTAATGAAATTATGGGTATGCTTGGATTTACTTAAATAGAGATAACATAAATTTCCATGAGAAGAAAATCACTCTTTGTATCATGAATCATCCTACGATTATATACAAGTGTAAAGATGACGATGAATCTTATATATCACTAAATTATAAATCATGGAAATTATTTCCCTATGAGTAAGCATATCTATCTTAAATGATTGATTCTAAAGGAATGATCATTATTAAAGGAATGCCTATTGTGAGGGAATGCACAATTGTTTTTCTCAATGAATTTCCCAGTCTTCCTCTAGTTGAGATGTTGAATTTTTAATCAAGATTATACCAGGTGTTTTTCCAATATCCAAGAATCCATATAGAATAGCTTTTATGGAACATGAGAGCTAGAGAAGAAATTATAAGAGAATCAGGATAAAGGGTTCATACATACTAGTGCTTCACATTGGGTGAATCATTCCACTTCTTTAAGATTTAGTACAAGTCAGTGAACCTTTTCATTGATTATCGTGAGCTCAATAATATCATGATAAAGAAAAATTACCCTCTTCAATGGATTGATGACTTGTTAAATCACCTATGTGGAGACCAATACTTCTCCAATGTGGATCTTCAGTTGCGGTATTATCAAGTAAGGGTGAATAATGAGGATATACCCAAGATTGATTTCCGTATAAATTATAAGAAGTTTGAGTTCATATTAATTCCATTCAGACTCACTAATGATCCAACAATATTCATGGACTTAATGAATATATTATTTATAGATTAACTCAAAAATTTTTTGGTAGTATTTATAGATGATATTCTAATATACTCAAAAAGCAAGGAGGATCATGAGGAGAATCTGAGAACTGTGTTAAAGATATTATAAAAGGATAATATTTATGAAAAGTATTGAAAATGTGAGTTATAGTTAGAGGAAGTATCATTCTAGTAAATTTTATCACAAGAAATTTTATATCTATGGACCCTTCCAAGATAGAATAAATTGAAGGATATATGAGTCTAACATCTATGATAGATATCTATAGTTTCCTTGAACTGGATGGGTATTATCATTGATTTGTAAGAAATTTATCATGATTTTCAAACACTATAACCAAGATAACTTGGAAGGGAGTCAAGTTTTCTTGGAATAATGAATGTGATGAGATATTCAAGGAGTTGAAAAAGAGGATTATCACAACACATATACTTACACTACCCACAAATAGGGAACTTTTTGTGGTATACAATGATGCTTTGAATAAAGGATTGGATTGTGTGATAATTTAGAATGACAAAGTGATAGACTATGACTCAAGGTAATTTAATTTCAATGAAAAAACTACCTAACACATGATCTAAATCTAGATGTAGTGATATTCACATTGAAAATATAGCACCATTATCTCTTTGGGGAAAAGTGTAAAATATATACCAATCATAAGAGACTCAAGTATATATTCACAAAGAAAGAGAGGAATTTGTTCTAGTTTGGATGGTTAGAGCTAATTAAAAAATATGGAAGCTCAATCCCCTACTATCTTTGGAAATAAAATAAATTTTAAGACGATCTAACTAGAAAGGATACAATAATTTTATCATAGATGAGAATTGAGAAGGATTCAATATTCTTAGACTTGAAAAGGATTGACATGGGAATCATAAAGGAAGGAACATCATCAATAATTTCACAAATGATTGTTCAATAATCACTTCTAGAGAAGATAAAGGATGCTCCAAGTGAGGATTTGGAAAATAAGGTTTGTTGGAATAGTCTTTCAAAGAAGGGAACTATACTTAAAGATGACCCCCATATTCCTATCCAGTCTTTTATTCCAGTGGTCAGCGAGAATTTATCCCTGAAGGTAGGGTCACAATTGGGTGAGAGGCCCCTCTCTCAGAGTTTACCAGGTGCATCCACTGGGAATTTAGAATCTTTTGAAAATACTTTGTGTCCAAGAAAAAACCTTCAGGTCCTGAGGGTGGATGTACATCCTATCCTTGGACCTCAATTACATTATGGGTCCAGTTCTATTAATCATGATGATCAAGTTATCTCTTGGAAGATTCTTATGGTGAATGAGGAGTGGATGGAGGTTCCAGTTCAAGTCACCACTCCATCCTTGAAGGTAGATTCAGAAGTTTAGGATATCAGTGTAAAGGATAATCTATATAACATGTTCAAATACATAGGAGAAGATTCATTTGATAGTAAAGAATCTGAGGGATGGACAATAGTTATGTATAAGTGGAAGAAGAAACAAAAATGTGGTAAACAAAAGGAGACAAGGACCAAGGAGAAGTGTCAGGGATTTGAGACTGAAGAATTTTATATTCCAAGAGAAGGTTCCCCATTATCTTCTGACTATGAAGTAGATATATAGGTTACTAAATTATTCTGATTAGGTCCAAAGAACATCAAGAAATTTTTTTTTGACTCTAGGGAATATCTTGTTACAAAAGGGAAGAAAACCAGAACTCGTAAAGATTATTCCAACTTAACAAAACCAATGAATACTATATTAGAATATAAATGAAATGATTTCAATGGGAAAAGTAGAGGATCACCCTTGGTCAAGGTCTCCATAGGACATCAATAACTTGAAATTGAAGTTAGAACAAAAAGGTAGGAAGAAGCTACCAAGGAATCAAAGGAAGCGATATAATTGAGTATAAGTTTGGATTCTCAACTTATTCTCAAAGATAGAAATGAAGTAGTAAGGTAAAAAGAAGAAGAGGCCTAATCCAATCCTATATTGGACCTGTTTTTTCATTACAAGGAGGAGATGGTGGAAGAAAAGTTTTTCATAAATTCCTCTTCTGAGGACATTAATATAATGTATGATGGGGAGATTTGTATCAATAATAATGTGGAAAAAAAGCATTGGATAAACACCCAAGATATCATATTGATTCATGTTTTCAAAGAATTAAATATAAATTTGGTGGAATATCTCTAGGTTTGGGGTAGGATGTTGTCCTTATTTGGGGATCTCATTCAAGAAGAACCAGAGCTCATGAAATTTGATATTGACTGGAGCTTGAAAAGGGTGCAAGATACTAGAATATTATTTTTTAGTAATAGTTCAGTTTAATCCCTTTTAACACCATTTCTGACTTTGTGAGTTAAGGTTCCCATTAAACCCTCAAAAATGGATTTTTCTTGACAATAATAAAATGAAATCCAAGGGGGGAGGAGTTTTAAGATTTGGGTCAAGACTACGTGTATCAACAAATCTTGAGTTAAATGGTCTATTAGATGATGGAAATATCTCGACATTTCACATCCATCCAGGGTTTACATAGATTTATTGAGATCTTTGAGATCATTATTGATAGGACAATATGAATAAATATATCAAAAAAAATATATAAATGTGTCTTATATGTCAGTATGTGAATAATGAAAAAAATACAAGGGGATGATGAAACCATTACACATACCTAAATGGAAATGAAAAACATAATCATGGAATTTTTCACCAGCATTATGAAGATATCAGGAGTAAATAATGTTATATGAGTTGTGGTGGATCATCTTTTAAAGATTGATCTCTTTATTTAAATTCCCTAGGACTTATCACTTGAAAAAATTTCCAGGGTATAATTTAGTGAAGTTATGAGGATGAATGAAACACTACTATCAATTTTATTTGATCGATACCAAATATTTAACTCTAAGTTCTATAATATTGTCTAATATGATCTAAATACAAATTTGAACTTCAACGCAACTTAACACCCTCAACATGATGGCCAATTTGAGAGGACTATCCAAACACTCAAGGAAATGTTAACAACATGCTCAATGGACTTCAAAAGAGGATGGGATCACGATATTCCTCTAGTAAAGTTCTTATACAATAATAGTTTCTACTCAAACATCAAAATAGATTCATATAAAGGCCTTTATGAGAATAGGTTCAAAACACCTGCATGCTAGAATGAAGTTGGTGAATGAAAAATATTGTGTCCTAAAATGGTTGAGAAAATGGTGGAAAAGGTCAAGACCATTCAACAATACATCAGGGCTTCTCAGAGTTGATAGAAGAGCTATGATGACAATCATCGATGAGACCTAGAGTTTGAGGTTAGAGTTAAGTTATTCCTCTATATATCTATATGGAATAAATTCATGATATTTTGGAAAATAGAAAAGATTATTCTAAGATACATTAGTCCTTTTGAGATCCTTGATCGCATCGAAGTGGTGGCCTATCTACTAGCACTCCCACCTAACCTATATCAAGTACATGATATGATCCATGTATCCCTCTTGAGGAACTATATACTATACCCCTCACTTGTTTTGAATCCATGGGTGGTACTGTTAGAGAATTATATTTCATATGAGGATCATTTGATGAAGATATTAGATCATAGAGACAAAGTTTTAAGAAATAACACAATGCACCAAGTCAAAATTCTATGAAAAAACCAAAAGTTTAAATAATAAATGTGGGAAATAGAGGAGGTGATTAAATAGAATTATCTTCATTTATTTTTGTGTATGAAATGAAAATTTCAAGGGTCAAATTTCTGAAGGGGGAATATTTTAACGACCTAAACTTTTTTAATGAAATTTCCATTTGTGATTGAATTAAATGCCCTATTTTGGTAATTGAAAATACATAAAATTATTTGGTTATATTATATTCTATCATATTTAAAAAACTATTAAGCATCATAACTGCTGATAATATATCTGTGAACAACAATCATATTCTTAGTGTAAATATTGGGTTTTGATAAATCCAATTGACACAAAAAAAATAATTTATGGCCTTGATCAGTAAGATTGTACCGTATGTAGTCGAATTGTAAGAGATTCTAATGGAGATAGAATCATTGAGCTTTTACCTTGACCAATACAAATATGAGACCCAACAACTAAAGTGAAACTGAAACCATTTATGGGAGAAGTTCAAACTCATCTAGATCACAACCCAAACCATGTATTCCAAACCACTTCATGAAAATATCACTATCACACACCTTACCCTTAGGGATTTTTCTGGTGTAATAAAAATAAATATATCAGGACCCTAAAAATATGAATATTTATATTATATTTTCAATATAATAATGGTTATATTTACTTAATATTATTGTTACTTTATAAACTATTTTGATTTTGATACGATAAAACAAAAATTATATTTTTTTTGTAATATGAAATTTTAATTAAGACACTGATTTTTGATAAATTCATGAATTTTAAAAATAAGTTATTTTTTATTAAAATAATACAATTAAATAATTTTTTTAAATATAAATGATAATTTAATTTTTATGAACTCAAATGTAATTTTTATAAGAGTTCAAAAACTGTTATTGTCCAAAAACCCAACACTTCTCAATAAATGATGATTCTTATTTTAAAAGTGAAAATTAAGAAATTTAGAGAATTACATGGATAAAATAAATATTATTTTTGGAATCAGTATTTCAAATTTAACCAATGTTTAATTTTTCATAATTCTATGAGGTAGTTGAGTTTTCAGGTAAAAATTAAATATTGTATAAATATATAGTGTGTATTATGACATAATAATGACCCAAAAGTTATGTAATAAATGCTATAAAGAATATAAAAGAACATATATATATTTCACCCTTAAAATAATTTGTTTTTGAGATTATTTGATTAATTTTATAAATCTTTTATGAACCCTCCAAAAGCTATATTATATTTTATGGTTTTAAAATTATTTTTTATAAACATGACTCACTTCCACATCACCAAGGGTATTATTTTATTTAGTTATACCCTTGGACTTATAAAATAATTAAAAACAATACTATTTTGTAGAAACCATGGTAAAAACCCATGGTATGTTTTGGAGTTTTGATAACTTTATTATATAGAGTCCAAAACTATATTTGGAAAATAATAAAGAACTCCCCTCTATTTTCCTATATAAAACCTTCCAAGATCCCATTAATCTTCAATAAAAAACCTTGGAGAATGTCATTACTCTACCCTAACCTCTTTTTATTCCTATCAAGGTACTCCCAATTTCTCAATAAGCTCCTCCTAATCTTATAGAATCACCCTTTCAAGGTAAGGGACCTCTCTCTCTATTGTTTTAAATCCAAGCACCTTCTTTGTATTTAGCCTTTTGAATCTAAATTGGTTATATTTTCATGAATTTATAAATATCTCTATAATATCCAATTTATTTCCTAATAATAATAGATATCATTTATCTCCTCTCATAATATAATTCACATAATCCATTACTATGCTGAAATTTAGTAAGGAATTTCCCTCCCATCTTTTCAATTAAAGCACATTCTTTGTTACTAGCATTTTTAATCTATTTTTTTGAGACTTTATAAATTTCCATATACTATTCAACTTATGTCTTAACAATGATAAATTATTTATTCTTTCTCATCGTATAATTTACCTGAGCCATTACTATGCCAAAATTTAGTAATGGATCATCTCTTTCTCATCTTTATTGAATAATCTTATATATTTATACCTTTTTATTTATAATTTATAATATTGGGACATGTTTTTCCATATCCATATTACATTTCTTTTGATATAAAAATTATGAGAGACCCCCTTATTCTCTAATTAAACTATTTTATGAATCTTTAATTACTACTGTTATGATGCCAAAGTTTCACTGTGATTTTTCATGCCAAATGACTATGTCATGATATCCACCCCATTTAATATCAAAGAAATTCACCATTATGTAACTATCCTTAAATTATTTGTTAACTCTATGTATATTACCCACAATCCTTGATCATGGGGTTAAAATTGATGAAATGCATCCTTATGTTGTATGATCTATTTGGAACACTTATGCATGTACATGATATAAAACTGACGGGTCGAACCAAAAATATATAGTACTCCAATTAATTGGGAAATGTTCTAGTTTCAAAATAAATCATTTATCAGATTAAGGAGTGAACATAATCCATAATGATAATTTTTACACCATGTTATGATGTCTTGGAAGTTAGGCTTGACCTATGTTTGTGATGTCATGTTTAATATTGTTTCCACATTCCTATGTTTCCGTTATGTTATCATGAAATAACATGCCTCATTGTTCATATTTATGATTATCACTCATTTTATGTCCCACTGAAATCCCTATTGTCTAACATGTATTAATTTCTTCATGTTATTCTTTATTTATTCTCTTACTGTTCATTATAGCTCACCACTTTCTTATGTATGTCCCCAGTTTTTCCCATGCTCTTTTAATTATGATGAAATATTATGAGCTTATTAGGGAAGTTTTTGGTATTGCCAATGTACCCCTAGTTTTAAGAGATTATTTAATGTACTTAAATACTCAAAGACACTAGACTTATCTATCTTCTGGTTTGTATTATGTGTATTTTTATTTAATAAATCATGAATTAATGTATAATGAAGATAAGGGTATGTATAGTTGGTATCAAAGTAAAGTTTAATTATTTTTGGGATTGAGATTAGGAAAATATAGATAAATCCTTATTGATAAGACTAAACATAAGAAAACAATCATAAATTTTGGTTAAGTATATATTATGTTGTTTCCAATCAAATACATCCCTGTCTAGATACTACAACTGGATGTGGCTCAAGCACAGAGGTTGTAACGTCCCGGTTCCAGGAGATGCCCAGAGGTGCCCCGTAACCAGTTGGTCACATGGAATCAAGTGCATTTCCCCAAATTCTAGAGGCTGCCGACTAGAAGTAAGGGACTTGGGTGTGATATTGGGGAAACTATGCCATCGTTGGTAGAGTAACACAATAGAAATAAACAAATAACAATAGCGGAAGTAATAAACAACTGGAGAACACATATATAAATGATGCATGATACATATGTATAGGAAAGATGGAAAATAAGTCACAATTATGGAGTACAGTACTAAACAAAAGTATAAAGGAAAAGAAAGTAAACAGATCCATAGCATCGCAAGCCTCAACTTGGTCCTATTCTCCCCAGCTCTACAACAGTCAAGTATCTAAAGTAGAAGGGTGATTTCCCATATCAATACATGAAGCAATATAATCTATTTGGTCCCAAAATCATGACCCAAATAGGGTGTGAGACTAATCCTAGTAGGCAACTACCTAAAGATCTGTGCCTAATAGTTAGTGAATATATATGGTAGGCATTAAGAAAAAGAAGCAGTAACCAGGGAAGTGATCAAAAGTAAACAATCCTTCAGTGCAATTTCATTCAATTTCACATATAAAGTAAGAAACTAATCAAAATAGGTAACCCTCTGGGAAGTACTCACAGCCTAACCCCTCTGGTTAAACCAAAACAAACACAAGCAACCTCCTTCAAAGTAATCACATTCTAACCCCTCTGGTTCAGCTTTAACAAAGACTCTCTGAGGAAGCACTCACTGTCAGTTCCCCCAGTGGTCTTTTATCAGTAAACTACAGACACTATGGGAAATCACTCAGTGTTCAATTCCCCCTATGGTATTGTAATAAGGAAACTACGGACACTCTGAGGGAGCACTTACATCCACCCCCCTATGGTCTCGCAACGTAAAGTAAACAGACACTCTAGAGAAGCCCTCAATGTCCATTCTCCCTATGGTCTACTACACCAGGTTCTCTCGGCCCTATGTATATTAATCATACACAATGATATAAGGTAGCCAAAGTAAACCTCAATAACTACTTTTCTAAATAGTCTATAACATATCAAAGCATGTTAGATAAAATCACTCTATTCTAACAATATTAGGCATGGAAAACAAAACAACCTAATAGGAAATGCTAGACCAAATGGTTAGAATCAAGAAAGCATGGGAAAGAACATCCATAGCATGAAAAAATAAAACTGTTTGCAATCATAAATCCTCTACTCCAGGACACAAGGCATAACAGGAAATAACAGGGCTAATAACCATAAACACGCAATACCCCAAACTAGGGTATTGAGCACTTTTTCACATATAACTCAATGAATAACTACGGAAAGGCACAAACCACCTACCTCAGTGTTTTAAGAATGATATACATGAACGTATGGCCTTGAATCGCCCTAGAACACCATAAATATATAAAAATTCCAAAAACGTTCAATCGAGAATATCTCGTGAAAGAAGAGAAATCCGGGAATGAGGTTCTAGAAGAAGGAAGAGATTACTGTGGATATTCCAACACAATAAACAATGGTTGATTCGGAGAAACAATGGTGAGTCAGGGGGTCAGAGAATATTCATCGGCCACAGACGCTCCTGAAAGAGTCTGACCTAGAAGAAGGGTGTTCTGTCAATTAGACGTGACCCCGGTCCATTTAATGAAATAAAAAGAAAGTACATGAAGTTTCTTTTAAAAGTACACAGTGTGTACTTTCCTTTATTGAGATCCACTTTAGGCGGTCTCGAGGTCACCCCACATGACCATGTGTTCATCCGTTACATGGATAGCACACGACTACCCACAGAAACTGAGTACACGAGATGTACTTATAAGTACATGATGTGTACTCTTGAAATTTCCAGAAACTCCTCTTTTTACTGAAAACACTAGAAAACAAGGTTTATACCTGAAAAGAATATCTGGGTTCATAAAAACTTCCCCCATTAAAGAAATTCATCCCTGAATTTCCCAAGAAAGGTGGCGTAGAAGAAGAATCCTCAAACAGCTCCAGCCACTGCGACCGTACATCAGTCTCACTCTCCCAAGTCTCATTCTGTACTTGCTCGTGCTTCTGTAGCACTTGTACTAGAGGAATAGACCAACCCTAGAGAACCTTCACACTTCAATCAAAAATCTAGATGGGATGATCCTCTAATGAGGCATCAAACTCTTGCTTAACCTCCTTGGGTTGAAAGACATGATATGAGTCTAAGAAGTAATGTCGTAGATGAGAAACGTGAAATACATCGTGCATATCCCGTTACCTCTGAGGTAACTGCAATCGATATGAAACTAGAACGACTCTATCCAAAACCTAAAATGGTCCAAAAAATCTCAGAGAAAGATTACCCTGTCTCCTAATCCTCCTGTGTCCCAACCTCAGTGTGACATATAGAAAAACCTGATCTCCAACCTCAAACTCCAGAGGTCATCTCCATCGATCAGCATAAGACTTCTGTCATGACTGTGCAGGATAAATCCTCTTCTGAATCAACTCTATCTGCTCTGTGGTCTCCTGGACAAGACAAGGTCCCAGCATAGCTACCTCTCCTAATTCTAGCCAACATAGGGGTGATCGGCATGGCCTACCATACATAACCTCATAAGGTTCTATCTGAATAGTTTATTGAAAACTATTATTGTAGGAAAAATATACAATAGGTATGTGCTTCTCCCAAGAACCAATAAAATCGAGGATTCATACTCTCAGCATGTCCTCCCGCACCTGAATCGTACGATTAGACTGGCCATCCATTTGGGGATGGTAAGCTATACTCATAAGTTTCTGGGTACCCAAATCCCTCTATAGTCCATGCCATACCCAAGAAGTAAAACATGCATCCCCGTATGAAACAATGGAGTGTGGAATCCCATATAGATGTAAAATCTCTCGGATGTAAAACCTTCCCAGCTCATCAAAACTTCAGGTCTACTTGATTAGCAAGAAGTGTGCAACCTTTATGAGTCTATCAATGAAAACACATAATGCATCATTCCCTCGAGGCGATCTTGGTAAACCTGTCATGAATTCCATCACAAAATTGTTCCATTTTTACTCAGGAATGGGTAACTCCTGTAAGATCCCTGATGGTTGCTGATGCTCTGCCTTCACCTGCTAATAGGTGGAACACCTCATGATAAAACCAACAACATATCTCTTCATACCTGGCCACCAATACTGACAGTGTATATCTCGATACATCTTGGTGAAACCAAGATGAATTGCCCAGACTGAGGAATGAAAGTCTCGCATCAACTCCTCACGTATGTCTGCTAGCACCCACACACACCCATGAAAATGCAAGATCTCATCCTCGCCTACTGTCCATCTAGGAATAGGGTCCTATCCTGACACACTTTCCTATAGGAATATTCCTTCAGAATCTGATAGTTTCCTTATTTTCACTCGATCAAGTAGAGTAGAGGTAACAACTACAGAAGAAAGAAACATCTACCCCTGTCTGTCATGCACCTCCAAATGAATCTCAAATAACAGATCCATAAGCTGCCACTCACTACTCGACTCCCAAAATACCTATATCTGAGTCCTCATGCTCAATGCATCAGCTACTGCATTGCCTTTCCCAGACATGTAGGCCAACTCAAAATCAAAGGACTGAAGGTTCTCAACCCACCTTCACTATCTCAAATTCATATCATGTTGAGTGAAGATATACTTAAGACTTTTTTGATCGGTGAAAACCAAAAAATTGTCTCCTAGAAGATAATGTCTCCAATATCATCAGGCATGAACAACAATAGCCAACTCAAGATTGTGCATCGGGTAATTTCTCTCATGTGGCCTTAAATACCAAGACCCGTACACAACGATTCCTTATCCCTACATAATCACTTCTCCCAACCCGATAGCTAATGAATCATAGTATATAGTATATCTCTTGACTGGATCTAGAAATACTAGTATCAGTGCTGAATTTAACCTCCCTTTCAGCTCTTGAAAGGATGACTCACAAGAATCTGACCACAAGTACTTTGCACCCTTCTTAGTCAGGCACATTAGTGGTGCTGATAATCATGAGAAGTCCTATATGAAATGTCTGTAGTAACCATCCAAACCTAGAAAAATCCATACCTCCAAGACGTTCTTCAGCTGCTCCCAGGAAACTACTGCTCTCACTTTATCCGGGTCTACTGATACTCATATATCTAAGATAACATGACCCAATAAGTGAATCTAGTCCATCTGAAAGTGGAATTTTTAGAGATTAACATATAACTGATGATCTCTCAGTGTAATCAAAACGATCTCAAGATGCATGTCATGGTCATGTCGAGTATGAGAGTATACCAACATATCATCCATGAAGACTACCATGAAAGAATCCATGTGTGGATTGAACACTCAGTTCATCAATGCCATGAAAACTACAGGCACATTCGTAAGACTGAACGACATAACCACATACTCATATAGACCATACCTTCTTCAAAATGCTATAAGAGGTATATCAGATGGTCTAAAGTGAAACTTATGATAACTAGATCTAAATTCAATCTTTGAGAATGCCCGTGATCCTCGAAGATGATCAAAGAGATCATCAATCCTCAACAAGGGATATCGGTTCTTGACCTTCAACTGGTTCAACTTCAGATAATCCACAAAAATTCAGAGGGTACCATCTTCCTTTTTCACAAATAGGATAGGATAACCCCAAAGAGAAGTACTGGGTTGGATGAAACACTTTTCCTGTAACTCCTCTAACCGCTTCTTCAGTTCCTGTAATTCTGGTGTATCCATCTTACAAGGAGGAATGGACATCGGTAGTGCTCCTGGCACGAGATCATTATAAAAGTCCACCTCTCGCTCCAAAGGAAAATATAAAAAGTCCATTGGAAATACATCCCTAAAATGAACAACCACTGGAGGAAAGTCCAACTGTGAAGTCCCATGGTCATCCAGATATAGAATAGAAATATAGGCTATAACTCCTCCCAACCCATGATGTTCGGTTCCTACTCTACTCTCCTGGACATCCCATTCACCCTTATGACTAAATGATCCCCCCTCTAGTGATGTGAAACTAATCCTACAATGATTGCAGTCGAAAATAGCCTGGAAGGGAACTAACCAGTTCATTCTGAGAATGAAATCATAACTTGTCATCTTTAGGACATAAAGGTACCATAAGAAGAGACACCCACCAACCTTGAGAGGGCACTCCTTTCACTGACGTACACTAGCCGTTCTAGTCCCCAATGGAGTGTCTAGCATCAAGATATCAGCATAAGAAAAGATACAGATCCCAAGTCTCTCTACAACATCAATAAATATAAATCTATGGGAAGCCCTTGTATCGAAGAGCGTAGAAGAAAAAATTGAGGCAACTAGTATCGTACCTCGAATTATAGAGGGTCTGGGATCCTGCTTCTACTGGGTTTTCTCCACCACAAAGTCTGACCTGCACCGTGACCCTGTGAAGCTGAATGAGATCCCTAAACTGATCCACCATGTGTCTAGTAGAGACCTTGTGTCTGACCACCACGTCCATGACCTCTACTTTGGCCAAAACATATGGAAGAGCTCCAGTTCCCAGACTGATCAGAAACTGGTGGTGCTGCTCCTAAACGCGGAGTCATATAAGAATTCCTATCACCAGTAACTGGTGGGAAGAACTAATAGAACTGTTTAATGTGACCCATATTTCCACAATATCGGCACTCCACTGGTTCTCTTTGGAAATGTGGACCCGTATTCCCGCTCTTTCCGTACTATTAGCACACCACCTGGACACCAGAAGAAGTATCTCACCTACCATGATCTCCACGTGTAGACTCCCTGCATCACTTCCTGCTATCAGTCTGAGGGGTACCAACTCCGAATACCAAACCACCTAGGCTCACAACTCTATAACCCCTCATATTTTTCTCTGTGATCAGTTCCTGGTTGATTATAGAGGTGATGTAAGTCTACCTGAAGATGTTCACCTGAGATCGGATGTTGTTCCAAAGACCATCCTCAAAATTACTCACTAGGAATAACTCATCCCCTCCTAGGATGGGTCTGAAGCACTACAGCTCTATGAAGCGAGAATAATACTCTATAACTGAGAGATAAACCTACTCTAAACTCATGAAATCTCAGGCTCGGTCATCCCTCAAAGTCTCTGGGTAGAAGTAGTCGTATAAGGCATATTGTAACTCATCCCACACCATAACCTACTGGTGTCCCGACTGTGAGATCACATTCCACTATCTATTGGCGGAGTTCTGAAGCATATACATAGCGATCTTGGCCCTCCTCTTTGGAGTCATCTCTAGATGCTCGAAGATAGATAGCACAACTTCTAACCATAACTCTACAGCCTGAGCTCCTCCTTCCCCCATGAAGGTGGGAGGATGCTGCTACTGAAAAACCCATGTCAATTCTGCCATTGATGGGGCGGGATGCAGTACTCCTCGG
Source organism: Viscum album (assembly GCA_963277665.1). Taxonomy (NCBI): domain Eukaryota; kingdom Viridiplantae; phylum Streptophyta; class Magnoliopsida; order Santalales; family Viscaceae; genus Viscum; species Viscum album. The sequence goes on along the minus strand of OY728125.1, from coordinate 1,271,240,098 downwards.
AAGGTCTAAATGAACCTCATAAATCCCTATCGGAACTGTGCATTGACTCCTATGTCCAGAATAATAGCCAGTGCCAAGACTAAAACTATAGGAGGATCTTCTGGTAGTCCCTGGTCAGTCGTGTCTGGTGTTTGATCACTGCCTTGCAACTAGCGTACAACCAGAGGACGTCTCGGTGGCATGCCTCTCCAAGTTCAAGTGCACACCTTAGATAAAGATTAATAAAGAATGAAACTTAGAAGTTTCATAAGGGAACATGAGAAAGAAAGAATTCAAGTTCTTTAAAACATAGATACACGGTGTGTAAATCCCTTACATAAAGTGTTCCTTTAATCCTTCACATGGGTGTGTACTTCTGCCCAAACTAGTCTTGTAACACCCCATATACACGGTGTGATTCTCCAGGACACGGTGTGTACTTGAATCATGTTCCCCAGCTCGATTTCTTCTACATTACTAACCCACACGGTTCTCATATGATAGGACTACATGGCATGTTTGTGTCAGACATGACATGTACCACTTAGGTTTCAACTGCCTATGTTGTTAGTCACATGGTTGGACACAAACATGACTTTACACAATGTGTTTATTCTAGACACAACATGTACTGGAAGGATTTCCACCGCCCGGTGTTTTTCGTTACACAACCGGATACAAGGGTTATACTACACGGCGTGTTCAAGCATGAAACGAAATGTATAACCTAATTTTTATCCATCTCTATCATTAGTCACATGGGTGAACACATGGTCTACACAACACGGCGTGTGCATCCTGTACACGACATGTCACACCAAATATTTACCAACCCTATGTCTCTGCCCACACAGCCAGTGACACGGTTAGAGACTATATGGTGTGTACATATAGTACACAACATGTACTTAAGAAAAATAGTTCCATCCCAAACACAAGGATACTTGGCATGTATTTATAATTACACGCTGTGTATTATGGGTTTTTTCAGATAGTAATCCTCATAAAGTACTCCATAACCCATAAAAACACTGAAATGAACATTAAAGTGCCCAATTCTGATCCGAGAGGGACCATACTCCCCACAAATCAAAGTTTGGAATCTTATAAAAGTCATATGAAAGCATAAAAAAGTGATGACCTACCAAATTCTGATCCATGTGGGCCCATAACCCACAGGTAGGAGGATCAAAGCCTACCTTTGATACAACTTTGTAACCTCCTGGTTCCGGGAGCCAACCAGAGGTGCCCCGTACCCGGTTGGTCACATGGACTCAAGCGAATTTCCCCAAATGCCAAAGGCTGTAGACTAGAAGTGCAGCCTTGGGTGTGATAGTGGGGAAACTATTACCTCATTGACAGAGTAATGTAGTGGCAATAAATAGATAACAATAGTGGAGGTAGTAAAACATGCAATAAGTAAACAGTGGAATTAATAATAAACTGGAGCACATATATAAATGATGCATGATACATACGTATAGGAAATCAGGTAAAGAAGTCACAATGCTGGAGTACAGTACTAAACCAAATTACAAAGGAAAATCAAGTAAAAAACTCCACAACATCACAAGCCTCAGCTTGGTCCCATGCTCCCCATCTCCACAACAATCAAGTACCTGAAGTGGAAGTGCGCTTGCCCTTATCTATATGTGCAATAATATAATCTATTTGGGCCCAAAAACATGACCCAAATAGGGTGTGAGACTAATCCCAATAGGCAGGCACCCAAAGATCTGTGCCTTACAGTCAATGAATATATATGGAAGGCAGCAAGAAAAAGAAGCAATAACCAAGGAAGTACTCAAAATTAAACAATCCTATAGTTCAATTACATTAAATTTAACATATCAAGTAAGTATCTAATTAGAAAAGGTAACCCTTTGGGAATTACTCACAGCCTAGCCCCTCTGGTTCAACAAAAACAAACACAAGCAACCCCCTAGAAAGTACTCATATTCTAACCCCTCTGATTCAGCTTTAGCAAAGACTCTATGAGGAAGCACTCACCATCAATTACCCCTGTGGTCTTTTATTGGTAAACTACAGACACTCTGGGGTAGAACTCAACATCCAATTCTTCCTATGGTATCAAAATGAGGAAACTACAGACACTATGATGGATCACTTACATTCATCCCACCTATGGTCTTGCAACGTAAAGTAAACAGACACTCCGGAGAAGCCCTCAACGTCCATTATTTCTATGGTCTACAAGACCAGGTTCTCTCGGCCCTCTGTAAGTCAATCATGCACAACAATATAAGGCAGCCAAAGTAAATCTCATGAACTACTTGGATAAATAGTATACAGTATATCACAACATGTCAGATAAAATCACTCCATCCTAACAATACTAGTCATGAAAAAAAATAGCCTAATAGGCAATGCTACCCCAAACGGTCAGAATCAAGAAAGCATGGGAAAGAAAAAATCCATAGCATGGAAAAATAACCCTATTTACAATCATAAATCCTCTACTCAAGCACACAAGGCATAGAAGGACATAACAAGGCTAATAACCATAAACACGCAATACCACGAACAAGGGTATTGGGCAATTTTGCACATATAACTCAAAGACTAACTACAGAAAGGAACAAACCACCTCCCTCAGCATTTTACGAATAATATATGTGAACCTCAGGCCTTGAATCGCCCTAGAACACTGTAGATCTACAAAAATGCCAAAAACGTTCAATCAAGAATATATCGTGAAAGAGGGGAAATTAGGGAACGAGGTTATAGAAGAAGGAAGATCTTTCCGTGGAGATTCCAATGCAATCAAAGACATTCGTTTCAGAGAACGGATGGTGAGTCAGGGGCTTGAAGAAGAATCGTCAGCCACAAATGCTCCTAGGCGAGTCCGACCTAGAAGAAGGGTGTTCAGTTGATTTGACACAACCCCAGTCCATTTAATGAATTAAAAAGAAAGTACACAACACATATTTTAAATGTACATGGCATTCACTTTCCTTTACTAGGATCCACTTTAGGTGGTCTCTAGGTCACCCCAGATGGCCATGTGTTCTACTGTTACACTGCCAACACACGGCTACCCGCGAAAACCAAGTACACGATGTGTACTTATAAGTACATGACGTGTACTCCTTAAATTTCCAGAAACTCATCTTTTTACCAAAAATACCAGAAAACAAGATTCATACCTAAAAATAAGATCTGGGTTCTTACAGAGGTACCAAGGGACAATAATCCCTAAAATGGTGCATTGAGGTAGACTCAATCATCACCTAGTGCATAAAAACAGGTCTTTCTACACACCTGGTTTTTAACACTCCTAGGAGATATTATTTGTTAAATTCACAATCTTATTATAAAACATTATTAAGGGAAGATAAATGACCATAAGATTATAGTTCAGGAAATAGATTATGGATAATTTACATTTAATCCTAGAAGAACATAAGTTAAGGAATAAATTTCATTTAAAATTTTCACCTTTATTGTAATTCGATTCCCATTTGTGTTTTTAATAGTTTAAAATTACTCATCCCTACTTTTCCTTTTATTGTTTCCAATGGACAAGAATAAGAGGAATTGAGTAAAAAACCAATGTTATGAATGCCAAAATGAGATACCCAACTTAATAGGAGCAGGAATCATAAACTTTGTGAAGATAATCTTCTAGTTAACTCAGGTTCTAAATAGAAACTTGAATCAGGTGGAATTCCAAAATCCCCTAAAGAAGGAACAAGATGAAATTGATACCTTTATGTGACAATAGCCTCTAACTTTCAATGGACCATTTGATCCATTAATCACAAAACTATCAGTAGTACAAAAACCTTTTTTTACATCGCCCTTTTTCACGTCGGTTTTTTAGAACTGACGTGAAAATATCTGAAAATCGATTTTTCACATCTTTTATTATTTAACCGATGTAAAAATAATTTTTTTCTATTTTTTCACGTTGTTTATATAAGAACCGATGTGGAAAATCCATTTTATCTAATTTTTCACGTCTGTTATATAATAACTGACGTGTAAAATCAATGTACATAACTTTTTCCACGTCGGTTATTTAATAAACGATGTGAAAAATCCATTTCCATGAAAATATATTAAAATTTTCTCTTATTTTTAACGTCGGTTATTATAAAACCGACGTGAAAAAGTGATTTCCATGATTTTTTCACGTCGGTTATTTAATAACCGACGTTAGAAGGTAATTTTTATGTCTATTATTGAATAACTAACGTGAAAAAAGTTTACAAAAATGTAGTTCATTTCCCAATCTTTAATTTGACAGGTCACAGAGCTCAAATAGAGTTACGTATTAAATGTTATGGCCTTCAGAAGTTGGCCTTCCTTAAGACATCATTTAGAGATGATCAACTTCTGAAGGCCATAAATTTTAATCTGTAACTCCATTTGAGCTCCGTGAGCTATCAAATTAAATCATGGGAAATGAACTACATTTTTGTAAGCTTTTTTCACGTCATTTATTTAATAACAAATGTGAAAAATACCTTTTAACGTTGGTTATTAAATAACCAACGTGAAAATGTCATAAAAATTGATTTTTTACGTTGGATATTTAATAAATGACATGAAAAAAGTTTACAAAAATGTAGTTCATTTCACAAGATTTAATTTGACAGGTCACGGAGCTCAAACAGAGTTAGGTATTAAAAGTTATGGCTTTTATAAGTTGGCCTTCCTTAAGACATCATTTAGAGATGATCAACTTATAAAGGCAATAACTTTTAATCTGTAACTCTATTTGAGATCCGTGAGCTGTCAAATTAAATATTGAGAAATGGAATACATTTTTGTAATCTTTTTTTTATGTCGTTTATTAAATAACCAACGTGAAAAATACCTTTTAATGTCGGTTATTAAATAACCCACGTGAAAAAGTCATGAAAATCGATTTTTTCACGTCGGTTTTATAATAACCGACGTGAAAAAGTGATGAAGATTTATTTTTCACGTCAGTTTTATAATAACAGACGTGTAAAATAAGTGAAAATTTTAATATATTTTCACATCGGTAATTATAAAACCGATGTGAAATTTAATTTTAGTATCCCATGAACGCGAAATTTCAATTATTTTACATCGCGACATTGAAATTTTGAATTGCCGCCTAAAATTTTTAATACAATTTTTTCTATTAGAATCATAATTATATGTTGCCATTATACACATATCATAATTTAACGATCATTTATTTCAACCATTATCGTTCCCCCAAATCGACTCTTTTGATCTTCAATGTGAATCAATTATTTCTTCTTTCTGCGATCTCGTCAAGGTATGTTTAATCATATATCCATGATTTAGGGTTTTTATGATTTGTTTTCTTAATTAATATACCATTTTACGATAATTTCATTCAACCAAAATCGTTCCACTGAATCAACTTGTTTGATCTTCCACTTGAATCAACGATTTCTTATTTCCGCGACCTCGTCATGATATATGTAATTATTTTCCCATGATTTATATTTTCCATGAGTAATTTTCTTAATTGATATACCATTTAATGATTATTAATTTATTATAATGATGGATGATTTTGTATATCATGGTAAAACTACAAATCCACCTATAGATTCAAATTTTTTTTCTAAGATGAAGCTACGGCTGCCTCATTAAATCTTTCCTTAAAAAATATCAAACTTATGATGGTCATAACTTTAGATTTGTAACTCCATTTGAGCTCTATGACATATCAAATGAAATATTAAGAAATTTTCTACAAGATGGTAAACATTTTTTACATCATTTATTCAATAAAAGATGTTAAAAATAACTTTTAACATCGGTTATTAAATAACCGACGTAACAAATGGGATTTTATCATCGGGTTTTTCAAAAACCAACGTAAAAAATGGATTTTTAATGCCATTTCTAGAATGTATTTCACATCGGGTTTTTAAAAAATGACATTAAAAACCATAAAAACCCATTTTTTATGTCTGTTATTAAATAACTGAAGTAAAAAATCATATTTTTAACGTCGCTCGTAATAACGTCGCCTACAAACCAATGTTAAAAACAAAAAAAAAACGATGTAAAAAAAGGTTTTTGTACTAGTGAATCGATCAAATCCATTGAGAAGATATGATCAATCCTTCAATGTTCCAAACAAGATAATTTCATACTAGATGTTTATCATATGGCAGGATAATTTGATCAATGGTGGACATTGATCAAGAATAAAAATATTGAGGAAGATATCGAAGTGATGGGGTGGAAGGAATTATAGAAAACATCTTTTGACAAATATTTTCCTCACACTCTCTAAATTATAATGGAAAGGTATTTATTTTCCCTTAAGAAAAAATAAGATGGATCCATTAGGGTGTATGAGGTAAACTTCATATGACTTGAAAGATATACCTTCAGATTTTTCGTTACCCCTGAATTCAAATTTGACCTCTTATTTGGTCAGATAAAACTGTGTGTACCCAAATCCTTGGTGATTCGAGACTTTGACAGTTATGAATAAATTTTCCAATGTGCCCTCAAATTCAAAATGGAGATCAGTGAATCTCAAGGATATCATAAGAATAAGTATCAGGAAGTGGAGTTTAACTTTGGAAGTGTGATGGAGAAATCTAATAGTCGTAATGCATTTGAACATCCCACTTTTCAAAAGTATGGAAACAAGTTCCCCAAAAATTTCCTGAAGGGGATGAGAAAATTATTTATTTGAAAAAGGAAGGGTTCCTAGCTAGTGATTGTTGATGGTAGAAACACAGTAATGTAATAGAAGGGAGGAATTATCCATTAAACCCTCACCGTATTTTCTAATGTTTCAAATGAAAGGAACACGAACACTATGCAAACCAATGAACTAATCCAATGTTGGTTGGAGACAATAAATTCCAAAAACCTCCAAGGCATGAAGGGAGAACTTATTCCATCACAACCACTGAGGTGGATCCCAACAATGAATTGGTGATAGGTATGCTAGTTATTTATTCAATAACAGAAAATTTAATTTTTAATTATGGTTCTACACATTTTTATATACCATGAAAGTTTAGTAGAACTATTAAAACACCTCTATATAGCATGGAAGTAGAACTATCGGTGAAAATGGAAAATTGGGAAATTATTTTATCATAAGTATATAACTCCTCCCCTATAAAAATTTGTGGGTTGAACTTCTCTAAAAATATTATGATACTCATTTTAGTTATATTTGATACAATTATGGGTATGGATTGGTTTTCCTTACATAGAGCCAATATAAACTTCCATGAGAAGGAAATCACTCTCTGTATCACAAATCATCCTCCGATTCTATAAATGTTCAAGGAGGATGATGAATATTATTTAGCATTAATATCTTAATAATGGATATTATTTCCCTATAAGAAGGAGTATCTAGATCAAATTATTGAGTTTAAATAATAGATCATACTTGAAGGCATTCCCATTGTGAGTGAATATGCTAATATTTTTCTTGATGAATTTCTAATACTTCCTCCTATCTTAGAGGTTGAATTTTTAATCAATCTTATACCTGGGGATTTTCCAATATTCAAGATTCCATATATAATGTATGTTGTGGAACTTGAGGAGATAAATAAGTGACTATAAGAGAATATGGATAAGATTTTATATAACCAAGTGATTTACCTTGGAGTGCACTAGTCCTCATCATCAAGAAAAAAGTATGGATCAATGATCCTTTTAATTTATTAATGTGAGCTCAATAAGATCATGATGAAGAAAAAGTATCCTATACCATATATTGATAACTTGTTTGATCAGTTATATAGATCCCAATACTTATCCAAGGTGGATCTTTAGTTATGGTATTATCAAGAAAGGTTTAATAATGAGGATATCTCCATGAGAACTTTTTGTACAAGGTACAAGCATTATGACTTCATAGTAATTCTATTCAGACTCACTAATTCTCTAATAATATTTATAGACTTAATGAATAGAGACTTTAGAGATTACCTCAAAAAATTTATTTTAGTCTTTATAAAATATATTATAATATACTCTAAAAGTAATGAGGATTATGAGGAGAATATGATCACTCTTATAAATACCTTATTAAAGGATAATATTTATGAAAAGTATAGAAAATATGAAAGGAATCCATCATTCATGTGTACAGAGAACTACAACCTCATGAACCGATGTAATTCATTTTCTATAACCACCTCTCACAAATGGTTATAATGATGGATTTAATGTATATATATATATATATTATATTCCTAATATATTTTCATTATGAAAAGATAATATATCCTATAATTTATTACCTTTCAATCCATTGAATAATGATTATGTCGTTTGTGCGTAGGTGTGGACTACCACCTCCACGAGGCGATGTGATTCATTTTTCATCACCACATCACATGAATAATATATATAATTGTATTAAAAGAAATAATATGGTATTTATGATATAATTATAATTCTCTAAGGATAATATAATACTTACCTTCTTTCGATAATGATCGTTGAAAAATGGAAACATTACTTATGTGTATGTATGACCTACTATCTCCATGATTGTAACACAGTTCATTTTTCATAACCATCTTTCAAGATTAGTTTTATAAAGTATAATTGATATATAAAATTGATAATTATTTCATTATTATTATTTTCATGACCTGAACCATGCTAGGGATCAAGCCAAAACTACCCCAAGCCCGCCTCCATATGCCAGGGGCTAGCAACTAGCGCCGATGGAACAACAAACTCAGGGAGACCTTTCCTTATGAACCTTAAAGAAGTAAAAGATGAAAACTGCTATAAATAAACTAAAACTACATGAAACACTAAAAAATTTAAGTACATTATAGTAAACACAAAGGAAAAAAGGGGAAAAATTCATTCCCAACCAGAAAAGTGATACATCCTGGTGGTAACTAAAAAAGGTAAAACAACTGAGGGATCCTCACTCCTAGATCCCAAGATATGAACACCATAAAAGTTCCAAGAACCCATATACCTATACTCCTATGAAGTCATTATTAACCTATCTGTCATCTTCTTAAGGCACGACATGTTTGGGAAAGGCCCATGCAGGGGTGAGTATAAAATTAATAAGTAGGATGCCCTTAAAAGGTGAAAGGGGAGCTGTAAGAGATACTCTGAAAAAGAAATAAGTAGGTAGGACATGGTACAGTAAATGGAGTGACGTAAACTCATCCAATCATACAGAGATAGAAATAGTGAGAATATGAACTTCTCATTGAGTCTTAGATACCTATAATTGGATAGTAGACTTATCCAATCACGAGAATCTAGAAAATGAAAGAATGTGGCATACCCCTTCACCTCTCATGGACAGAGAGTAACCAAAACCTAAGGAGTGGGTATTGTAAATAGAATATATATATATAGTCAAAAAAAGAAACCCAAATGATAGAGTAAAGGGATCTCCATCTCACAGATCATCCCAAGAAAGTGAGTAGTCAATAGTCCTACAAGTGACCACCATTGATACCCAACATCCCACACGTCTGCCCTGAACTGCAAGTCAAAGGGACTCAATCACCACACCTTGATACTATATGATTTGGGAGGCACTATCTCATTTGCATGGTTTTAGGTCATTTCACAAGGATGTGTATTTGTGGAAAAAGCATCCCTCTTCCTTGAGAGTCCAAAGGTACATCAAATCATGACTCTTCACTGTCATATAGTTGAGAGGTTGTGTCACAAGGTTGAGGACCCATTCCCAGCCTGGATGGAGGGTTCCACTCTAGTCATCGGGTATCCGTGCTCTAGTATGCCAGGGGGGAACATCACCTGAAAGTCTATGGGGACACACTACCTAGCCCAACTAGAGGGTACTACCTAGAAAGTGTCATCGATGGGACCCACTGTCTAGCCTTGCTGGAGGGAAGCCTGGAACTGCCATCGGGGAACACTTCCCAGCCCAAATGTAGGTAAACCCATAACTTCCATTGGGGACCACTTCCCACCCCACATGGAGGTAAACCCAAAACTACTCTGGCCATCCCTGCTAGATGGTACCCCTCAGAAAAGCATCGAGGAACACTGGATATCCCTGCTGGATGATATCTCTTAAAAAGTACCATGGAACAGATTGGCTATCCCTACTAGATGTTACATATCAGAAAGTACCAAAGAACACACTGGATATACCTATTGGATGGTACCTCTTGGAAATCATGTCGTTGTAGTCATTAGGTGTATCCGCAGAACATCTTGCATCATAACTTAGAATCCACTATAGAGGGAACCATCGTGTTCTACACATAAAAACACTCAGGATAGGCTACACATGTGCCAAAATCTGATCCCAAAATAAGGAGACATGAGAGAGAGAATATTCATAAATTGGTGCATGGCGTATGTGGATCCCACACAACATGTCATCCCACCTCATCGCTAGGCCATGTACCTATCCATTCTCGGGTACTAAATTTTGAACAACTAACCCTAGGCATGGAAGGGTACTCCCAGAGTACACAACATATCTAGCTAAAAGGCTATTGAGTGTAGGATTCTTGATGTTAATTCTAATGGAAAAATATAATTTCATAGATATGTCTCCTCAAATGGATCCAGAGAATCTAGCAACATATCTTAATACATTTTCTCCACTCTCACAAGAGTCGAAGCTGGCCTAAGCTGTGGGTTCTATTCAACCACTATAGTAGGATCTTCCATCGATATTATTTTAATGTTTCCGCATTTAATGAGATCACAAAAAAGGCTCTGCGCATCCAAAATGATCACACCATTGTGATCCTTACGAAAAAATATGAAAGATCGACTATTTACTTTCTCAAAAGGGACATTCGATGGAAGAGTTGTGAAATGCCACACCACACTCAAAAGGCATCTCATGGAGCCCATGCCTCGGTCCTGAAATAAATTATACGATCCTCGCCATTTTTATCCTCTCAAAAAACACATGGGATCAACTACTCAATCATCCAAAATGGATAAATGGTGAAAAAGTTTTGTTTCACAACAAAACATGTGAACTGGGACCCATGGGGCCTACACATCGACTTTAGTTTAAACACCCCAAAGTCATATTGAAAATTTCTCCAAAGGACCAAGGTCATGCCACCACTGACGATGCATCAAACATACATCATGTTTAGGAGATAGGTCTGATACAAGAACCCTGAATAATAATAAATATTTTATTATTATTAAACTTATGCATTTTGTGAAACCAAGCAAAGAAACAAAAACTTGAAATTCTGAAACTGATCTAAAAAGATCTGTCTTGAAAAGAAAGATTCATGGCTATAGATGACACATTGATCGGACTCCTGGTTTAGGAGATACGAATTTTTAAAGCCATATGGGCTCGATTCGGACAAGTCCGACCCATTGTGGCCAGAACCATCTTCCTGGGCTGGCTCACTGGCCAACCATCCTGGTCCTCCTTGGGATCCCCGATGTCCCCTCATCACCGCGTTTACCCACGCCATGCGGGTCGCTGCCGTATGGGGTCGCGTGCCGCAACCCCGCTCCGTGATCTGCCCTGCACACAGTTGTCCTGGCACCGAAGCCCCATCCTTCCACCCCTGAACAGATGCGCTAGCCTCACTTGTGACCTCTCCACCCCACCTCTCTAGCTTACCGGGCCCTTTCTGTCCTCGAATCCTCTACCCATCACACCACTGCCCTCCAGAACACTCCATCGTGTCGCCATCCACGGCTACTGTGTACCGCTTCCGTCGGCCGACCTTGCTCCGGTGGTCCCTTCCGTATACCATCACAACCACACCAATCACCTGAAGATTAATCTGAGACCAGTTTTGGAATCCTAGGGATGGAATCTTCACAGTTCCAGCCTCCTATTGACGATCCATTGGTGTTTGGTCATGTCCAAAAATTAAAAGTCGAAGAACCCGAAGAACAGGCGAAGAATGCGACACACAAAAGTGATTTTCAGTAAGGATTTATGGACATGTTAGTGTGTCCATTGATTATGATAACCAAAATGATAAAAAAACATTAAAAAATGGATTTACAATTTAAAATAGGAATCAGAACTCAAAAGTAGAAGAAATACTACCCCGATTCAATCGTTCATCGTTGACGACGCGTCCGCTGTGCTCCCGCTTCGATCCGCCAAAGTTCCATTAAAGAAAATTACCCGATTCGATGAAGAAAAAATGTAGAATGGAATAAATAGAGGGAGAAAGGCTTTGTAAAGAGGGAGATAGAGAATTAGAGCTAACCATAATTCTAATTCCCTAAACTTCTATTTGTTGGAGCCTCGCTCGGTACATAATTTGAAACCTTTGTGCCCTCTCATTTTATATCGTGTCTAGGTAAAACACCCCATTATGAACTCACTGGGAGTCCCATATTTTCAATATGAGACCTCGATCAAAAGTTATTTTAATCTACGTTCGACATAAAACAATTAAATTTACTTATTTTATTTATAATTTCCCCCGTAGGTGACTTTTCTCACATAAGTCCCACGCCGAAGAATGTTATGCCCCACTTAGGGTAAACACCACATTTTGTAATAAAAAATGGCCTCATATTTCTAATCCAAGTTACCTTTTTAGAGTTATACTATTTCAATCATGTGCATAGTATAAATATACTTAATATTTTTGTATAATTTATTCCGGGAAAATCGGTCCTTGAAATTGCACGTCGTCTCAGCACCTAGATCTGGAAATATATGTAGAAATATTACAAAGTCTTATAAAGAAAAAATTGGGTCTCTATAATTGTTATTTAGATGATGTAATAATAATCCATTTTGACTTTGGTCAACATGCTAAATTCATTTTGAAACCATGAACCAAACATCTTCAAAACACCAGACATGGACTTAACTAATTAAGTAATTAAATACGTAATTATAATAAATGTAAAAATGGTTTAATTATAAATTAATAAACCTAGAAAACATACTTAAATTATTAAATAATTGATATATATTTATTATACAGGAGTAAAAGGACATACATGAAATATCTAGACTCGAAGTAAGGGATTTTGCCTTAATTTCACTTCATTGAGGCATATTTTAATGCTATGAACCTATTTTAATTTATATGGTGTATATACTTTAATATTATATGTTATATCATAAATAATTCATAATTCATGGTATTTTATGTTATAATTTGAGTTATTTTATCAAATGGAATTGAAATTGAATGTTACCGAGTTGTAATAGATTTTTTAACTCGATTTTCTTTCATTGGGTTGTAAATCTTCTCCATTAACTTTTTTATTCTAGGATTATGTGTGAATAAAGATCTCAATTATTATATTCTATATTTACACTTGTTTTTATATTTATATTTTTTACACATAATCTCTCCATTTTTTAATTCTCAATTCAATGATATGATCTCTATAAGGGTAATTCATCTCAAATTCTATTTCCTTAGGACATACTGTAAAGACCTGGAAATTTCAAGGAAATTTTTTTCTTAAATTCTTTGGAATTTTAAGAGTATGTAGTTTTTGATGGCACCTGATTCTGGGGCCCAGTGTGCCTGGAATAATTTTCTGAAGTTTTGTTTGGGTACGTTCAGTAGACATACGAGCATGATTTTATATCTTTTGAACCGGTGCTCAGAATTGAAATCCAAGGACACCGATGAACTCACATCGCCTGTACTCTCTTAAGGATACCTTTACCACAGTTGCGTTTGGTCGAGAGTAGAAGTTATAATTTGGGGATTCGTAAAAAACTAAATAAAATTTTTGTGTTACACAATTTTATTTTTAAGTGGTGGTTTTCCTCCAAAAGGAAGTTGGGGTGGGGCCCACACCCCACATAACCTCCCATGAGAGGATAATGTGTAATGGGGCCCACACAAGAACCTAAATCTTCAACTCCCCATTAACTCCCATGAACCCCCCTTTAACTTTTGAACTTTCACTTAATGGTGGAGCCTCTCCACCTTCCTCCATTAATTGTGCCAACCACATCAATTTAATTAATTAAGATCCCTTAATTAATTGGTTAGTTTGAATTGATTTGAAAGGAATGGAATTATTAAATTGGGAATCCATTCATTTTATTTGCGTTGGAAAATAATCTATTGGGGAGGCTCTGGAGAATTAGAAGAAAAGTCTTCCTCTCCACGAAGAACAACTTCAACGAAGAACGACATCTTCCTCTTGAAAAAGAACGTTCTCTCCACTTCTTCAACTGGGGCAAGAAAGAAGGCGATGCCCATGGGGAACAATCATCTTCCTTCTTCTTTCTCCACGTCAAAGTAGAAGACACTGTCCTCTAAGAGAACCACCAAAGACTATGTCATTCCCTCTGATGTTGATGGGATGGCATCCATCTTCCATGACGCTCGTCTTTCGCGGCTCGTTGACGTGCAACGTTCTTGAAATTGAGGTAGGGGTTTGTCTTGTTTAAATTAAATCCTCGTTCCTCATTTTTATATGGTTCGACGTTGGCTTCTTGTTACCACCTTACGCAGAGGGAGTGGGCTGAACAAACACGACCCGACAACCCATAGTTGTTTCTCTTGAGTTGATGACGATGGCATAACCGGTATGGCGCGGTGCCGTCACACCGTGTCGGAGGAAGGAAGGGGACGCGACCATGCGGTCTGCGGTGGAAGAAAGAAGCAGAGGCCGTGCCCCGGCCATGTGGAGAAGAACTGCAGCCCGCATCCACGGGCCGCTCGGACGAAGCGAACCGGCCGGCCGTAGCTAGCCGAGCTAGAGGACCGCGACGCCCCCTTGGCGCCGCACTGTGGAAGAATACGGCCCACAAACGGGCCACTCAGCCGAAAAAGAACTGGCCGGTCTCATAATCGGCCAGGCTGGAAGAACCGGCCGGCTAAAGCCAGCTGGGTTGGAGAACTACGATGAATCTTGGAGTCGTGCTGCGGAGAAGACCGTGACATGTGCTGGGCGGGTCGCTTCGGTGGGCGAACCGGCCAGGCTGAAGGAATCGTGGCGCCCCCTTGGCGCCACGCTGCAGAAGAACCGCGGTCCTCACAACGGGGCACATGTGATCTGGACAGAACCGGCCGACTGGGCAGCAAGGAGGATGGCGGCGTTCGGCACCTCTGGGCGCACCGAACCGGCCCGCAACCGCGGGGGGTCGCGCCCCACCGGGCCGGGCCGACCCCCCCCCCTAAACGGGTCGGACCCACTGGGCCGAGTCCTTGGGTGGGCCACGCTCCACCAGGCTAGGTTGACCCCCAGCCGGGTCCGACCCGCCAAATCGGGTCGGGCCGACCCACCAGCCCACTGGGCTTAACGGGCCGGGCCCGTTACGCTTAAAAATAGATATCTTTAAGACTGCGCGTCTGATCGATGCACCGTCTGTGGCACTAGGACCCTTGCGACGAGATAGTACTTTTGCAATACTCTAAGTGAGTTTTGGAAAACTTTGGAAAATGGTCGGGTTTGGAACGAGCGTAATTCCAACCGGGCCCCTGGAAAGGAAAAACCAATAACTCTTAGACCGAGCGTCCGATTGACGTGCCGTCTATCGCATTGGGTTCCTTTTGATGGGACAGAACTTCAGGATACATAATATCTGGACTTCGTGATAGTTGATGTATCGAAACCTTTTCTCGAGGAGAGGACCCTCCTGAAATCGAGTGTGCTGTGTGTGGAAACCCTAGAGTTGGCTGCGACTGCAAGGACTACTGTACTAGGATCCTCTGTTGGTTCGACAGTGATGACTACCATACTGGGATCCTCCGTGGGTTCGACGACAATGACTACTGTTCTTGTATCCTGTGTGGGTCTGACAGTACTGACCTCTGTACTTGTATCCTGTGTGGGTCCGACAGAGTAGTTGGTCTTGTATCCTGTGTGGGTCTGATATCTTAGCTGGTCTTGTATCCTATGTGGGTTCGACAGCTTAGATGAATTAGTGACTACATCTGATCATCTCTATCGCTATATGAAAGATGTATACCCGTGTGAGCTGAGTCTTGACTTTCAATCATTATCACCGATGTGATTGACTTTACTTCCTGTGTAGACTAGGTTGTGCTTAGTCTCGAGAGTTGGAGCCGAACTGAGATTGATAACTTAGGTATATGTATGAGCATATATCTAACTAGGGTTGGTTGATACTTTTTGGTTGTATCTTTCTTCTGTGGTTATCCTTTGTGGATTCTGGGAGAACTTCGGGGGTCTCAGGGTCCCTACGGAGTATCGTTATACTCAACCCTACATGGGCTATGCCTGCACATCATTGTGTTGGATGCAGATGACAGACAACGTTGACAGAGGCCGAGAGCATGCAAGGACCGGACGATACCCAGAGGTGGACCACACGGTGAGACGATACACAGAGCAGACCGGTATATGTGGAGTGAAAAGGTGGACATCTGTACCTACCCTTCAGGTAGGATACTCGGCGGACGTTCCAGGAGCTGCCCTTTTTAGCTGTTGTCCCTTTTTCAGTTGTACTAGTATTCAGTTGTACCTGTACTTTACTGTCGGGCTTGTATTTCTGGCCCCTTTACTTTCAGCGCTACTTTTTTCATATAGTATTCACTTAGTGTTTACTTCATGTTGTGTAATCTGTTATGTTCCTTTACTTTCATAAAGTCAATGCCTTCCCAGCTTAGGGATTTATGCCTTTGGTGCTAGTCTCCAGCCCCTGGCCTATGGAAGGCGGGCTTGGGGTAGTCACGGAACGGGCCCCGAGAACGGGTTGTGACAAATTGGTATCAAAGGAGTCAGTTATACCGCAGAACTCAGAACTCTGATCATTATTTATGTGAAGAAATAGTGTTAAGAGTATTGAGTTTGGTTTTCAGTCCAGGGAGTCCTGTGTTGGTGTGGCGGCTGACGTATCCATACACTAGGACCCGGACCTCTGATTTCCGACTCAGTGCATGAAAACACTGATTGTGTGTATGTTTCCTTTGAAGAGTTTCCTTTGTATTCTCTTTGAGTCAGCTCATCAGGCATAACTTATTGACCGTGGTGCACTTGTTCCTTATCAGGATGCCACTGCGAAGACAACCGGCTAGGGTTCCCGGGAGAGAGTACACGATGATAGCCCACCGAGCGACGAGGCTCCGGTGTAGGGCCCTCTTACTATGTTGGCACCTTCGGGTGGTGTACCAGCAGAACCACCACCCGTTGGACAGTAGATGCCACCAGCCGCACTGGCAGACAGTGCATGCCGACTGAGCACGTTGCATGAGTTCCAGCAGCAGAGGCCTCCGAGGTTTGAGACTAGACAGATTCACAGGCATCAGAGGACTAGATGGAGGTGATTACTGGAGTGTTCTACCTAGTTGAGACACTATAAGAGCAGATGTTTATCTTAGATACTAATCGTTTTCAGCGAGTGACCATGAGAATGGTCCGCATAATGATGAAGTTTCGGTACTAAGACCGTTTTCTGAGATGGAACCTTCGGGCAGTGTGCCAACTATATCATTACCCGTTGGTCAGCAGACAGTACCAGTAGTACTGGTAGAGGACACTTGTAGGCTTAGTGCCTTACATGTGTTTTAGAACCAGATATCCCTTATGTTTCGAGGTGAGCCCGACCCACAGGTGGCTAAGGAATGGCTTGATGAGGTGGATGAGAGTTTTCTAGAGCTTATACAACTTTGGCAGGACGACATGTTGGTAGCTGAGTATTTATCGAGGTATACCGATCTTTCCTGGTAATCGATGAATATGATTCGATCAGTGCTTTATAGCTTGTACCTATAAGTGAGTTGTGTTTAAGGATATCCGAGCCAGTAATTTTTCCTCTATATATTCCTACTTATGTTAGGGTTCTAGATAGAAGCTTTGTGGTTGAATGTTCATTGGTTGAGCGGATACATCCAGTTAATGTTAACAGTTGGAAAGCATGAAACTGGCGTCAGACTTAGAGACTTGAGCGTGTAAAATGTTTCGTGAAGAGGAAGTGTTAAGGACAGATGATTCTACAAGGAAGCAGACGTGGAAGAAGATCTAGGAGAGCAGCATGAGGTGGTGAACATTTTGACATGTTACAACCACCCGCCTTTGTAGTCCCCGCTAGGCTCATGGAGCTGGAGGGCATGGGAAGAGAGTAGCTGCATGCGGTCAAGGAGTGTGACCCAAGGGATTTAATAATTATTTGAGGTACGGTCTATGTCTACTACTAGCTGCCGTATCAATAGACATAGGTACCAATTACTCCTTCCTTCCATGAATCTTGTCCCATACCTAGAGTTTCCGGTTTAGCCATTAGTTTGACTCTCATGTCTAGAGATACCTTAGGGAGGAGACTCGATAATCACACTTATGCCGATTGTGTGATCTGACCCTTGAGGCAAGAGTTTCGGTTGGAACCTCTTGGCGGCAACGTCGAGGCCTTACGACGTTAATTTGGGTATGGACTGGGCAACCACAGTTCATGCACAGATTGACTGTATTAGGCAAAAAGGTTGTGGTTTATCTACAATGTTGGGATGTGGTATTCCTTGGTCAGCAAAATGGAAAACCCAGACAGCACTGGACGGAATCATGCATAAGAGGGTGCATTCAATCACTCAGGAGTCGGCCATACTTACCTCTGTTCCAGACTTCTCTAGTGTTACAACACCACTTTCAGCTTTGAAAAATAAGGGGAAACCCTTCGTGTGGGCAGAGTGATGCCAGCAGAGCTTTTAGAAGCTAAGGCAGAGGTTGACCAGTGTGCCCATCTTGAGGCTACCGGAGGAGGACATTGGGTACGTAGTTTAATGCGACACATAAAGGACCAGACTCGGGTGTGTCCTGATGCAGGAGTGAGTAGTGATCGCGTATGGTTCATGGAAATTGAGACAACATGAGCAGAACTACACTACCCATGACCTGAAGTTAGCAGCAGTGGTCTTCGCCTTGAAGATGTGGCAGCACTATTTTATGGGAAAGCATTTTATAGTCTACTCTGACCACCAGTGTCTCACGTACATATTCTTGTAGAAGGACCTGAACCTGAGACAACGACGATGGCTAGAGTTCCTCCAGGACTATGACTTCGAGATAGTCTATACTCCTAGGAAGGGAAATGTTGTAGCAGATGCTCTCAATAGGAGATTGGGCATTCAACTGCTAGGAGAGGCGACAGAGCAGCTGGCCGTGTTGTAGATATCCTTTTTGGATGGAGATGGAGTAGCCTTTCTGTAGTCTCTTACAATAACTCCTCCACTCCTTCAGCAATTCAGGGAGGAACAATGTGGATACATTGACTGTGGGACATGACGTGCTCAGATATCCTCAGGGCAGGCACCTGATGGGTTTTCTGAAGGTGGGGAGCACAACATCCTCTTCAGAGGACGTACCATGGTACTAGTTGTACTACAGGAGGAAGTTCTTAGGGAGTTTCACACTTCCCCTCTAGCGGTACATCCATGAGTGGTGAAGATGTATCAGGACCTCATACAATAACATTGGTGGCCGAGTATGAAGAAGACAGTAGCAGAGTTTGTCTCATGGTGCCTCACTTATCAGTAGGTGAAGGCGGAGCACCAGGTACTATCAGGCTTGGAACAACCCTTAGAGATCCCAGAGTAGAAGTGGGATGAGATATCCATAGATTTCATGATGGGACTTCCGCGTACATCCAGAGGAAATGACACTATCTGGGTGATCGTCGAATGACTCACCAAGTCAGCCCACTTCCTACTGATCAGAGAGCAGGGCTCAGTAGAGAGATTGGGACACCACTATGTACAGAAGATCGTACGACTTTATGGTGTTCCATTAACTATTGTCTCCGATCGGGATGCACTCTTTACTTCTCGGCTTTGGAAGGGGTTGCAGGAGGCATTTGGGACACAGCTACATCCGAGCACCACCTTCCATCCTCAGATGGATGGCCAGAATGAGAGGACCATTCAGACTCTCGAGGACATGCTCTGTGCATGTGTCCTCAACTTTGGTCGCAACTGGGAGGATCACTTACCCTTGGTGGAGTTTGCGTACAACAATAGTTACCACTCCACCATCGGGATGGCCCCTTATGAAGCATTGTACGACTGACCTTGAAGATAACCTCTGTGCTGTACTAACCTAGGGGAGTCAGAACTTGTAGGACCATAGATGGTTCAGGCTATGACGGAGAAGGTAAAGATCATCCAGGAGCAGATGAAGACTTCACAGAGCAGACAGAAGTCCTATACTGATAGGAGATGGAGACCAATGGAGTTCAGGGATGGCGACCACGTCTTCCTACGGGTCTCACCTCAATGGGGTCTACGGAGATTTGGCTGAGATAGAATGTTATATCCGCGATTAATCGAAACTTTCCAGGTCATCAGCAGAGTAGGAGAGGTGGCGTACTGCCTGGCCCTTCCACCTCAGATGCATCGGGTGCACGACGTCTTCCATGTATCTCAGTTGAGGAGATACGTGCATGACCTATCCCACATCATCGACCATGTGGAGCTGGACATTGATGACGGGGCGAAATTCATGGAGGTATCAATGGAGATCGAGGATTGATAGGATTTGGTCCTACATGGACGGTCGATTCCTTTGGTGCGCATTCGCTGGCAGCACGAGAACTGCCAAGAGAACACATGGGAGCGGGAGGCTCAGATGCGTGCTCAGTACCCCCATTTGTTTCCCTATTGTGTGTTGTAACTTTATAGGGACGTAAATCCATGAGGTGGGGGTAATGTAAAGACCCATAAATTTCAAAGAAATGTTTTTCTTGAAATATTTGGAATTTTACGAGTACGCATTTTCTGACGGCACCTAATTCCAAGGCCCGGTGTGCCCGAAATAATTTTCTGAAGTTTTGTTTAGGTACTTTCAGTAGACGTACGAGCGGGATTCTGTATCTTTTGAACTGGTGCTCGGAATTGAAATCTGAGGACACCGAGGAACTCATAGCGCCGATATTCTCTTAAGGATAACTTTATCGTAGTTGAGTTTGGTCGAGAGTAGAAGTTATAATTTGGGGATTTGTAACAAATTAAATAAAATTGTTGTGTTAAACAATTTTATTTTTAAGTGGTGGTTTTCCTCCAAAGGGAAGTTGTGGTGGGGCCCACACCCCACATTAACTCTTCACCTCCCCATTAACTCCCATGAACCCCCCTTTTAACTTTTTAACTTCCACTTAATGGAGGAGCCTCTCCACATTCCTCCATTAATTATGCCAACCCCATCAATTTAATTAATTAAGCTCCCTTAATTAATTGTTCAGTTTGAATTGATTTGAAAGGAATGGCATTATTAAATTGGGAATCCATTTATTTTATTTGCGTTGGAAAATAATCTATTGGGGAGGCTCTGAAGAATTAGAAGAAAAGTGTTCCTCTCCACGAAGAACAACTTCAACGAAGAACGACATCTTTATCTCGACGAAGAATGTTCTCTCCACTTCTTCAACCGGAGCAAGAAAGAAGGAGATGCCCATGAGTAATTCCCATCTTCCTTCTTCTTTGTCCAAGTAAAGGGAGAAGATGTCGTCTGCTAAGAGCGCCGCCAATGACTACATCATTCCCTTTGATGATGATGGGACGACATCCGTCTTCCGCAATGCTCGTCTTCCGTGGCTCGTTGATGTGCAATGTTCTTGAAATCGAGGTAGGGGTTTGTATTGTTTAAATTAAATCCTTGTTCCTCATTTTTATATGGTTCGATGTTGGCTTCTTGTTACCACCTTACAGCGGACCACGCTGGGCAGGCTTCTTTGGTGGGCGAACAGGCCGGGCGCCTGCCGACTGGGCTGAAGGAACTGTGGCGCCCCCTTGGAGCTGCGTTGTGGAAGAACCGCCACCCGCACAGTGGGCCGAACATGAGCCAAATAGAACTGGCCAGCTTTGGCCGACCGAGCAGTAAGGAGGGAGGAACTGTTTGGCACCACCGGATGAGCTGAATCGGCCAGAAACTGCTGGCCGGATCCGCGAGTAGTCCGCGCCCCACCGAGCCGAGTTCCTGGGTGGGCCGTGCTCCATTAGGCTGGGCCGACCCCCAGCTGGGTCGGACCCACCAAATCAGGTCGGGCCGACCCGCTAGCCCCCTGGGCAAAATGAGTCGGGCCCATTACGCTTAAACATGAATATCTTTAAGATTGCGTATCCGATCAATGCGTCGTCTACGAAACTAGGACCCTTCCGACAAGACGGTACTTTTTCTATACTCTAAGTGAGTTTTGGAAAACTTTGGAAAATGGCCGGGTTTGGAACGAGTGTAATTCTAACCAGGACCCTAGATCAGAAAAGCCAATAACTCTCAGACTGAGAGTCTGATTGACGCACCATCTGTCGTGTTGGGTTCCTTTTGATGAGACGTAACTTCGGTATACCAAAAAATCTGGACTTCGTGATAGTTGATGTATCGAACACTTTTCTCGAGGATCAGACCCTCCCAGAATCGAGCGTGCTGTGTGTGGGAACCCTAGAGCTAGCTGTGACTACAAGAACTACTGTACTGGGATCCTCCGTGGGTTCGACAGTGATGACTGCGGTACTGTGATCCTCCGCGGGTTCGACGGCGATGACTACTATTCTTGTTTCCTGTGTGGGTCCGACAGTATTTACCTCTGTACTTGTATCCTATGTGGGTATGATAGAGTATCTATTCTTGTATCATGTGTGGGTCCGACAACTTAGCTGGTCTTGTATCTAGTGTGGTTCCGACAGCTTAGATGAATCAGTTACTACATCTGATCAAATCTATCGCTATACGAAAGATGTATACCAGTGTGAGCTCAGTCTTGACATTCAATCATTATCATCAATGTGATTGAATTTACTTCCGGTGTGGACTGGGTTGTGCTTGGTCTCGAGAGTTTGAGACGAACTAAGATTGATAACTTAGGTATATGTATGGGAATATAAATAAGTAGGATTGGTTGATAATTTGTAGTTGTATCTTTATTCTTAGGTTATCCTTTGTGGATTATGGGATACCTTAGGGGGTCTCAGAGTCCCTAATGAGTATCGTTATACTCACCCTTGCCCAAGCTATGCCCGCACCTCGTTGTGTGGGATGCAGACGACAGACAGCGTTGACAGAGGCCGAGAGCGAGCCAAGACTGGGCGGTACCCAGAGGTGGACCACACGGAGAGACAGTACACAGAGCAGACCGATAGACGTGGAGTGAAGAGGTGGACATATTTACCTACCATTAAATTAGGATACTCGGCGGATGTTCTAGAAGCTTCCCTTTTTAGCTGCTGTCCCTTTTTCATTTGTAATAGCTTTTTGTTGTACCTGTACTTTACTGTTGGGCTTGTATTTCTGGCCCCTTTAATTTCAGCAGTACTTTTTGTATACAGTATTCACTTAGTGTTTACTTTGTGTTTCTTACTCTATTATGTTCCTCTACTTTAATAAAGGCAATGCCTTCCCTGCTTAGGGATTTACGCCTTTGGTTCTAGTCGCCAGCCCCTGGCCTATGGAAGGCGAGCTTGGGGTAGTCACGGAACGGGCCCCGAGGATGGGTCGTGACACATACATTTATGATATACACCTATATTCTTTTATGACTGGTATGTATTACCTCTTTAACATTTTATATCAAAAATATCCTTATGATAATGATATTAAAAGTTTCATTTAAATTTATTCTTTCATGGGGCTTATGATTGAAAAGTTACCAAAATGTCAAAGGATTTATGTTACAATCTCCTTTTTTTCAAAATTGTTTAGGTTTAAGGTACCTTTGGGGGAAATAATCTCCTATTATTTTATTAGACCACATAAATTTTATTCTTCTATGGTTATGTATTTGTTTTACATGTTTAATTTTATTTTACTCCCTCATTTATTGAAGAAAAATCAAGAAATTAATTTTCAAGTGATACCGATCTTGAATCTTCTTTTAGATTGGGAATATTTCTCTTAAATATCCATTTTTTATAAAATGTTTTAGAAAATGTTATTTTATAAACATAAATGATTTCTTAAATCTATTTCACATGGTATTTTACCTTTTTTTAAAGGATTTTAAAGGTAATGTTTCTCAATGTTTATCAAATTGGTCACATTTATCGGTATCAAGGCTAGAAATGCAATGTTTATGTTTTTAGCCCCAGATTTGTGTGTGCGGGTTTATGAATTCAATAATTGGTTTCAGAGAAGGGTTTAGAAATTTTTTTATATTAGTATGTTTTCATGAGTGTTTATCTTAAGAGTTATGAATAACATCACAAGTTTATGAAATTAAGTTTTATCATAAGTTCAAAGTCTTACATACCCCTTTTTTGGTTTTACGTGATGGTAATTTAAGGTGATTAATGTGATTTTGTTCAAAATTTTATTAGGTTTAAGTATATGTATCTTTTTGGTTTAACATGAATATTTAATTCATAATAGTTATATTACAATTTTTGGGTGTAACCTGAAATGTATTACATAAACTTTTAGGTTAATTTTTTTATTAATGTTATTATTAGGATATAGAGATATCAATTTATGGAAAATGATTAGAATATTTAGGAGATTATATGATTAGGTCATATACATTTTTTGTATGAGACTTTAAGAGTGATTTAAAAGATTTATAGAAAAATGTTGGAAGAATATGTGATCAAATCATTCTAATCATTGGTTTTGAATATTATTTTGGTATATATATATTAAAGGATTTTAAAGATAGTTATTTACAGAGTGATTTAGTTTGAACTTTGGGTTTTACTATTGAAATTTAGAGATTAATATATTATTTCATTATATAAAGGTTTATTCATTTTGGAAATTATCTTACCTTATGATAACCATTTTAGTTTTGGTTAATGTATAAATATATGATAAATATATTGTTATCCTTTTTTGATTATGTGATTCCTTATAAGTTTATTTTAGTGTTGAAGTTATAAAAAATTCATCTTTAATAATCATTGTTTGGATAAAAAGATGTGGTTGAGGTGAAAATTGAATAAAGGATGAAATAATAATTTTCAAGTAAGTATTTTTGTTATGTTCTTAGTCTAGATGGTAAAAGAATTCCTTAACTCTTGGGAAAGGGATCTTGAAAAAAAATTTATATCCAATTAACTTCATTTCTAATAAATCAAAGGTATCTTCACACAACACATATTTTTGAATTTATAGTCATCGACTATCTCCTAATCATGTTCCTTATCACTCACTATCAATAATTGGGTGTTAGTTTTCTCTTAAATTTACATATTTTCACTTAAAACCAATGTTTTCATATTTGGAAACCTATTTATGTGTTATTATAGATGACCTTCATACATCCCTTTTCCACTAATCAAGAGGAAGTTTTATTAACCCTTTTTACAATGTGGGATTTGAATATATTTTTTTCAAATGTAAAACCTTCGATTAACGATATCAAGTTAAAATTTTGAGGAAATAATTTTTTAAAGGTAGGGGATATGTAAAACGATAATATTTTAAAATAAATAATATGTTTAATACTATATATGAAACACAACACTGAGCTCAATAAAATAATAAAATATTATTATTTTAATATGACCGTTATAAACTAGACATTAAATTGGAGGATTTGAACATTATTAATTAATTTTTAATATATATATAAATATCCTAATAAATAGAAATTTATTTATTAATTATTTTAAAATAGGAAGTTAATTTTTATTAAATCCATTTTATTCATGAAAAATACATTTTCTTCAAAAAAGTTTATTTCTTTTTGTGAGTAAATAATTATAATAATTTTTTTGAACTTAAATAAAATAAATTTGATAAAATTAAATTTAGTTTTGAAATTATACTATGAAAATTATCTTAAATTGAAAATTTGATAATTTTCTGAAAAGTTTTATTTTTAATGAATAGTGAAAAATACTAATTTTTATTAAAAATTGTACTTTCTTTTGGATTATTTACAAAGTAAAATTCAAGTATGAATTAGTTTTAAAATTTAATCATTTAATTTTTATTGAAAATAACTTAATTATCAGTTTTTAACTGAATTTTATATTTTAATTTAGTACAAAAAATTTTAAACTTAAAAGGTCATTTTTCTAAAAAACTGTTTTTTGTCGTGTTTTCCCAGTTTTATTTTAAATTAAATTATACCACTTATGTGTCTTGAATTTTTAAAAATGTATTATATATTTTAAATACATATTTTTAAATATGGAATATTTTTCCCTTTTTTTTGGGTCAATATGAATAATAACATTATTAATTTTTGTTATCAAGGTAAAGGGTACATTAGGTAATTAAAGTTAAAAATAAAATGAAAAGGACTAAACATGACCCTAAAATTTGCATTAATTTTATTGTATCGGTATATATCACCAATAACTATCCCAAATTAAAATATATGGCCTTTTTTCTATTTTTACATGATTTTTATCTTTATAATATTTAAGTGAATATAAAGAAAAAAATGTAACACTATCACTTTTAATAACTATAATAATTTCATGATAGGGATAAATAGAGTATAGGTTTGGTTATAAATATGAATATGTAATATAAATTATTCTTATTATCATGATAATTTATTTTTAATTTTTAGTGATGAAATAATTACCTTAAAATATTACACAACACTGATGGAGTAATTTCTTCATTAATAAAAAAATAAAATAAATGAATTTAAAAATGTTAAAAATAATAAAATTTGAATGAATATCAATGTTATAAAAAAAAATTAGTTTAAAATTATATATTATATATGTTTTTATTTAATTTATTTTAATTAATTTATTGTGTTGATGTTATTAAAGTCAAATTAAATGAATTGTTCTAAAATTGACATTAATGACAATTTATAATAAATAATATTTTATTAAATGATTTTAAATTCCTAAAAATCTTATCTTTAATAAAGTGAATTTAATATGGTTTATAAAATAAAAAATGTTCTATTTTATGATTTTTTCCATTTTATAGTAACTATTTTAACCCCTTAATAGTAAAGAACATTGATATCAACATAATTATCCAAAGGGTTAACAAAGTGTTGAAACAAAATAATAAGGGTGAAAATGTGATCCAAAATTATCAAAATTTTATTAGATGATATTATTTATACTCATACTCATATTATATTC
This sequence comes from Viscum album, assembly GCA_963277665.1. Taxonomy (NCBI): domain Eukaryota; kingdom Viridiplantae; phylum Streptophyta; class Magnoliopsida; order Santalales; family Viscaceae; genus Viscum; species Viscum album. Next base: position 1,271,213,216 of record OY728125.1, on the reverse strand, counting down.
TAATATTATATATTTTTATTTATTTATATATCAAAATTAATTTAGATTAATTTAATATTTCAATAAATTCCAAAAGTGACCCTCCCCTCTCTTATAAGCATGAATCTCTTCTTCTCAATCCATCACACATAAAAATCCTTTCAGTTCAGCCAATAACTTAAAAAATATTTTAATAAAATAACTCCCCAAATTATATATGCCTTATTTTGGGCATATTACTATTCTTATATGTCTTAAGGTGTAAAGAAAAGAAGATTGTCCGCAGAAGAGGTATAATATTTAACTGAATGTTTTTGTTTTATTTGTTATTACACCTTTTTAAAATATCATTCCACAATTAATATATAATAATATCAATATAAAACATATAATTAGATGTTATTTTTTAATTTTATAACCTATATCCATCTATAACCTCCATCAAATGAGAAAGGAGTCCATCGTTCATGTGTACGATGAACTACTAACTCACGGACCAATGAAATTAATTTTCCATCACCACCTCTCACATATGGTTATAATGATGGATTTAATGTATATTTAAATATATATTATATTCAAGAAATATTTATAATTCTTAAAATATAATAGATCATATACTTTCTTACATTTTAATCCATTGAAGAATGATAATGTCGTTCATGCGTACATGTGGACTACCACCTCCACGAGGCGATACGATTCATTTTTCATGACTGTATCACATTATTGATATATATATATATATATATATATATATATTCAAAGAAATAATATGATGTTTATTATATAATTATAATTATGGAAGGATAATATAATACTTACCTTATTTCTATAACGATCGTTGAAAAATGGAAGCGTTACTCATGCACAAGTATGACCTACCTTCTCCATGATTGTAACATAGTTCATTTTTAATAATCATATTTCATGATTGGTTTTAAAAATTATAATTTATTTATAAAAATGATAATTATTTCATGATAATTATTATTTATATTATGGATCAAAGACCCCTTTTTTACTATGGTTAAGATGCCAAATTATTATTAAAATTTTGAACCGAATTTCCTCAAAACATCTGATGTGGACTTAACTGATTAAGTAATTAAACATGTAATTGTAATAACTTAAAAGTGGAATAATGATAAATTAATAAACCTATAAAATTATCTTAAAAAATTAAATAATTTTTTATGATTTTATTATATATGAGTTAAAGGAAATACCTGGAAAGTTTGGACTCAAGGTAAGAGATTTCATCTCATTCCCTTCATTGAGGTATATTTCAATGTTATCCACATAATTTATTTTATATTATATATATAATTAAATTTTACATGTTATATAATGAATAATTAATAATTCATGATATTTTAATTTTTAATTTGAATTATTTTATCTAAGGGTACTTGACTTGAAAGTTACCAAGTGATGAAATGTTATTTAAATCAATTTCCTTTTGTTGGATTATTACTATTCTTCATTGAATTTGTAATGCCATGATTATGTATGAATCCATATCTCAATTTTTTAATATGTTTTTAAACTTATTGGGTGTGGATTTATATTTTTTAAACATAATCATTAAATTTATTAATTCTCAATTCAATTATATGATTTTTAAGGGTAATTCGTCTCAAATTCTCTTTCGTTGGGACATACATTTATGATATACACCTATCTTATTTTATGTAGTGTATATATTAACAATTTGACATGATATATAATTAATATTATTATTATAATGATATTTAAATTTTTATTTAAACTTATTATTTGATGGAGATTATGATTTAAATTTTACCAAAGAGGAAAAGGATTTATGTTACAATATACTTTTTATTCGGGATTTTTTGGGTTCAAGGTTCCATTGGGGGAAATCATAATGATTATTTTATGGTTAATTATCATTTAACTTTCTATTGTTCCATCCATCAAAAAATGGAAACATTACTTGTGTGTATGTATATATTACTATATCCACGAAGTGATGTAATTAATTTTTCATCACCACTTAATATTAATGGTTTTAAATATTTATAAATTGAATATAAATTATATTTATATCATTATTAAAATTATTTATACGGATTAACCATGATCAAATCACAAGTAACATAACTTCTGAACCAAAACATATTTGAAAAATGAAGAAGTTAACACCCAAAATGACGACTTTAATAGAGAATTGTTAATAAAGAGTGTTGAAATGATATAAATGGATAATATATGATATAATATTTATTAATATGGATATTTTATTGAATTTTAATAAATTTAAATTTATTATACATGATTTTAGAGTGATTACAAAGTAAGAAAAACCTGGGGCAAGGGTTTTGTCTCAATTTCTATCCATTGAGACATGTTTTAATGTTATAAACCAATTTATTATTTCCATGATGTATTTAATACAAAATAATTTATTTTTGAATTATAAATTATTTTATTAAAGGTATTTATAGAACCATTTAATTTTAAATATTATAATGACATTCGATTCAAATATTACTAAATCTATAAAGGTTCTTCGTCTCAATTTTGTTTCATTGAGACATGTTTTATGTTATGGTACTATTAATATTTTTGATGTGCATATAATAATATTTTAGCATGTTAAAATGGATCCTTCTTAATTCATGGAATATAATTTTTCAATTCAAATTATTTAATTCAAGGGGTTTGATTTAAAAGTTAACAAAGTGGTAAGGGTTTATCATCTAAAATTGTCTTCTTTGGGACATATGTTATGTTATACACCTATATTCATTTATGAGGTGTATATAATTCCCATTTGATGTGTTGTATAATAAATATAATTATATTTATAGTGTTTAAATATTAATTTTAATTTATTTATTTCATGAGGGTTATGATTTAAAATTTACCACAATGGTAAGAGTTTTATGTTACAATATCATTTTTTTGGATTTTTTAGGATTTTTCATGATTAAATTTTATAACGATGAAATTGTATAATACAACTCTCCAAAATTTTATATATTTTATTATACTTTGGTTATTTCTGGATATTAATTATTTCCCTTTCATTTTCCTCTATTTAAGTACTCAAGATAACGAAAGAATATTTTTAAGGAAAGCTAACTTAATTTATCCCTTAGGTTAGGAATATTTTCTTCCATGTACATATTTTATTTAAAATGTTTTCAGGAATATTTTCAATATCATCCAAATATTTTTTAATTTCATTTTTACCCAGGTTTTAATGTTTATAATTTTTTTAAATGAATCTTCTTTTCATTTCCCAAATGAGGAATTTTTTAATTTTTGTAGAAAATATGAAAGGGATTTTTGTTTTAATGTACACCACATGAATGAATTAACCCACCCCTATGAATAAAAGTTTAATTGAAGATATGTTATATTTTTTCATGGTTGTTTTAAATGAAATTTTTTCTTTAATATTGTGGTTTTGTTTATATTTTAAATAAGTGATTTCAAAATGAAAGGGGTATTTTCATCAAGAAGTGTTATAGTAACAATTCAAAGGCATTTTCATCTATAACAATATACTTTGATGTTTCTTTTGATTTAATGTGGATATAATCCAATTTTACCCCCTTTATCATTTCTTTGGATAGTTTATGATTATGATGATGACATGTTTATGAAACCTGTATCCTTTATATGGGTTATGATTTGATGATATGATGAATTTTTTATGATTTTATTACACAGATATGTATGGTTTTAATTAAATGGAAGGTGGGAAAAAAATTATATATCCCTTAAATATAGTGGGTAAATAAAGACATGTCATGAGATAATAAAGACTATAATGGGGATTGATCCCATTTCAGTAAGTTACTTTTTCCAATAAGATAGTTTTACAAGTGAAAATTTATTAAGGAAATGACGGAATGAGGTGGGGGGTGGGGGTGGGGGAGGGGGGTGGGGGTGGGGGGTGATCCCAATCCACTATGATAGTCTTAAAAGTGATACTTGACTAAGTAAATTATTTTATATACATATGTGTATGCAAAAAACTCATGTCTCATGATTATAATACGTTATCATGGACTTTGGATTAATATTTATAATTTCACACTCTTATGTATCGTGTATTTTAATTGATAAAACTTTATGTCATGTTTCATAGTAATGATATATGATTTTATGGGGCATGATTTTATATTATTAATCTCATGTTATCATAAATTTATGATTATGTTATGATCATTGATTTATATCTATTATGTTTACCCTTATTGAGTGTCTGATCTCACCCTTTTTAATGATTAACTTCCCTAGATTAGAAGAAAGGTTTTAAGCATGATATTTCTTATAAGGGTGCGAGTTATGATGAACTAAATGGGAAATGATGTAGATATTTTATATAATACTTTTTATGTATCCAAGTTTCCAAATACTGTAAAACTTTATGGTTATCACATGAATTGAATTGATGTGTAATAAATATTATGCTAATAAGAGTAGTATTTATATATGAAAATTTGGGGTCACTATAGTTGGTATCAGAGAAATGTTTAGTAACTTTTAGAAAATAGGCTCAGGAAAATTTATTGAGAACCCTTATGAAAACCTTATGTTTAGGGCAACATCCAAAAGTTTTGGTAAGGTATATATTATTTGGTTTTCCCATAAATACACCCCTATCTTGATACAATAAGTGGATGTGGTTTCATTACAGAGGAATCTAGGGGTAGTGTCCCTAAAAGGAGTTGTTCGAGTATATCTCAACCATCAGTTTGGTTCATGGTGACTGATCCCTTACTGCACACCTGATTTGAAAATCCTATAGGATATTCTTAGGTAAACTCACATTTTATTTATTAATAATTATGAAGGATTTATATAGAAAATGACCACAAATTACCTAGTTTAAACCTAATGTGTCATAGGTTGAGAACAAGGTTTCATGTTTTCAAAATCTTATGGATGATTTTTCAAGGATAGAGGATTACTCTTTACTGTTGATGAGACTATGATTTTGGTTTTAGTTAATGGTTGGAACTATGAGGAATTATGTTAACACCGATTATGATGGATGATGACATGATTGTACTTATGAGTAACCAAATGAGATTGGATATGGAATGTGTAACCTTGGGATTATGCATAATAATCTCTCTCATTATATGATTAAAAACATAAACATAGGTGACCTTTTGAATGAACAAAATGATAGAAAAATGGAGTTTTATAAATATCATGTACGAAAGAAGATTCATATTCCTATATGTTGAGAATGATGAAAGAGTCACTTGGTGAAATTTCTCAATAGAATGGGAAGATGTTTTATGTGTGGAAAATAAGGACATAGAAAAATTAATTTCTCAGAAAAAATGAATATTTCAATGGATGAAAATAAACTATATCCCAAGGTTTTATTTATAGTTCAGTATCATATGTATGGGGAACCTGGGCATTATATGATCCAATTCTATATTCTAAGGGATAAATCCTAGTCTAAGGGAATATGATATACTAATTGTATAAGTGGAATAATTAATGTTTTTATGTATTGGTATTTGATAATTATGTTATAGAAGTGTTTTATTGTTAATATTTTGATTATAAGAATCATGAAAAATATAAGGTTTATTCCACATTAGTTTTTATTTAAGGGCTTGCTAGAATACTTTGAATGGTATCGATTACCTAGAATAGTGATTTAGTGTTAAGGTGATATTTTTGGTAAATACATGATTTAGGGACAAATAAACATTAATATATGACTAGGGTTTGGATAAAAGTGTTTATTTGGGATAATGAGATAATTTATTTTCATAAAGTAAATTAGATAGTACTTTTGACCTTGAAATTGATTAGTGATTTTATAAGAAAGTGATTTACTCTATCTTTGATGAAGTTTATTACATTTTTGGATTTATGAAATATATTGGGAAGTCTATGATTTTATTTAAGGAATAAGGATAGAGTTAGTTATTTTTTTGGAAGAATATGCATTTTCATTAAGGTTTTATAGTGATTAAGGTTATTAGAATGTTTTAGAAGTATATATGATCAATATATTCACTTTTTTAGTATGTAACTTTAAGATCCACTTTACGCTGTTTAGGGATTAATTTTAACTTGATTTTGGATCTTTTGTGTTATTTTTATAATTTTTTTGGGTTTCAAATTTGGTCATACATATTTTGTAAGAGTCTTAAAGTTAACTATTTATGGAATGGTTTATGTTGGAAAATGGGTGTTATTGTTGAGGTTTTAGAGATTAATGTAGTGTATTATAATATGAATATTTATCCATATTGGATGACTTGTGATAAAAATTTTGTTTTTTGTAAATATTTGGAGATAAAATGTTTAAATTTTCATTCTTTTGTGGATCTTGTGATCTGTTAAAAGTTAATTTTAGTGTTTTAAGAAAAGAAAATTCATATTGTTTGAATATAGATGAAAAGTGGTGTAATATAATTAAAACAGACACCAAAAGATGAAATTACATTAATATATTTTAAGAAATCACATAAGTATATTTTCTCATATCCCATCATAAAATAACTCCACAAATATATGAAAATTGATATTAAAAAAACGTTTTCCTTTTTATAATTGTTTATAAGTAGTTGATGGTTGTTTTAACCCCTAACTAATTTATGAATTTGTGTTCATTTAATTTATCATTACCATTTTCTCTATCACTCTCTATTTTTATTTGGAAATCATTTTTCTCCTCCGTGTCCATATTTTCACTTCTTGATAATGTTCTCCTTACCTGTGAACATGATAATGTATTATTTCCAGATACCAACATGTTTCCAAGTTACCCTTTTTAAAGGAAGTTTAATTGTCTTTTTGTACAATGTGGTTTCTAAAATTGAACCATTGATTACCGAGACAAGAATTGTGAAGACTAAATTTATTCAAGGGGGAGAATGTGAAACCCAATAATTTATAATATACTTTTCCTTAAATAAAATTTAAGTGTTCAGTAGATTTATCTACAAGAATACCTAAGTCTATATGAACTGTGATTTAGTAAACCATTATAATCGAACTATTTAATTTTAAATTGTGAATAGTAATAACTAGATAATGATAAAATATGTATAAAGTTTTTAATTAGTGAATTGTATTTATTAATGCATAATAAATATTTATACAATTATGTGTAAAATAATTTCATACTCCAAAAATGTGTTTTCTTCAAAATTGGTTTATATTTTATTTTACGTGAACAAAAATTAAAATTATTTTTTACATATATGTTTAATCTCTTTGATTCCATGCTGTATCTACGATCCTTTGATTGCAGTCTTCCTCTTGGGTTGTTTTTCCTCGACTCATTGGTTTCGGCCACTTGCTGACTCTATAGTCTGTCGATATAGCCCTCCCTATTTTATTGATATGGATCTAAGTATGTATCTCATCATTTTTGGATTATCACCATTTAGGACCTTTGACTTTGATTCATGGTTTCTGGTTCCACCCTAGATGAGAGGTTTATTGATCCATATCCAGTGTTTTCTCACCTTCGTCTTTCCAATCCATCATTTTTGGATCATAATCTATGGGATTGATTATGCAGGGTTAGACATGTGGAGGATCGAGCTTGCTTAGGGTCTTGAGAGTGAATGTGTTTATCATGTTGAGTTGGGCTCATGTTGGGTCTTGAGCACAAAGGTGTTTCTCGAGAGGGTTGTGATCCTGACGTGAATAGTTGTGCCTGTAGAGATCTACCCATATAGTTTTTTCGTAATGCTTTCTACTCATGAAGGTGGTGTTCTCATAGGGGGGTTCTTATGATGGTTACTGCCCCTGAAGATTTGTGATCACATTGGGTTTTCATGATAAAGGCTTTGTTTGAAAAATTATCTTCTTGGGTAGGGTTGTGCATACAAATGGATGTGCTTGCAAAGAGTGGTGCTCAGGATTCAATGTTTACCCTTCCTCAAATGATCATTAACCCATCTATAGGCATGCTATGGATTATATAATCAAAGCCATGGAATAAGATCTGGTGAATCGTTGGCAAAATCTTTCACTTACAGACAAAGAGAAAGCGATAATCTCCACATGGAAGAATAACGATGCCTTTCTTTCACATTGTATTTCTCTTCTAATCATCATGAAATTTATGGAGAAATAGTCTTTAAATTAGGGTGATATAAAAAAATTATGCAAAATATCTAGATATTGGAGGAAGGTTTTTCCATAAGAGAAGTGGGATAGGGATTCCATATAATTGAATTTTTAAATAAAAGAGAGAAATAAAATGTTATCAAATGTAGACCATGGTCCTTTGATTACCAGATAATTCTAATGGAGGACCTAAAAGTTGGATAGGATATTTATAAAATTAACCTAACAAGTTAACCTTTTTGAATATAAATCAAAGGGATTCCATTTGATGGTATAACTGAATGAGTTATACATGAAATTGGAGTCCACATTGGTAAATATATAGAATGGGATCGTTCTGATCCAATTTATTGGGGACCCATTGTGCGGATCAATGCCTTGGTCATTGTTCCACAGCCTTTAATGAGGGTTATGTTTTTGTCAAGAGAGGATTCTAACATCCGGATACCCTTTGAGTTTGAAAAAATCAAAATTTTTTGATTCTTTTTTGGGTGTATCAGACATTTAGAAAAAGATTTTTGTTTGAAGAAGGAGGATGAACAAGGTAATAATATTATGTAATATGGCCATTGACTTTGTGCAAAAACTGATTGAATGGATTTCATTTCCGAGTTTGAAAAAATAGGATTGAGACAAACTTGTGAAGGCCTTTATTAATCAGTATGAACCAAATTGAAAAAATATCATCATGATTGGGCCACCAGAGATTTCTACTATCCCTCAAATGAATGTAAGTAAATTATGCCTTAAGCTTAAATATTATTTTTTCTAAAATGGGTTTTCATTGCAGGTTACGTGCTTATTTAAAATTAAATTATTCCACTTATATAAATTTAATATAGTAAAATGGATTAAATGTTTGTAATCATAATAATTAATATAATCTAATAGGGTTAACTTAATTTTTGGTCATAGTGAATAGTAAAAGCAGTAAAATTTTGTTACCACGGTTAAGGTTAAGGAGAGATTTCCAAGGGTGCTAAAATAAGAGATAAGTGGATTATTTTGATACATATATATCTAATTATTATTTTTTGAATATATTTTAAATTTATATTATCATAAATTAAAATACCTAGCAAATTGGTTCCACTTTCCCCTAAAAGTGACCTTATATAATTTGAATCTTTTAAGAAATTCCATGTGTGTCCCGCTATTCACTTATAAAAGGCCAATACTACTCCACTATTCAAACCATTCAATACTTGAATATTTTCTAATAACTAATAAAAATACTGCATAGAATAATTAACTTCATTCTATATATTTTGGTCTTCTCTTAAGACTAATCCTTCAAGGTTTAAGGTGTAATCCAAATGAGGTCTCTTAAAAAAGAGGTATAAATTTTAACTAGGAAAAAAACTTGTAATTTTATTTTATAGATTCTCAAAGGATAATATTTTAATTTTATTTATTATTAAACCTTAACTAAACTTATTTTATCAATAATTAAATGATGCATAAATTATTATAAATATACTAATATGTTATTATGATTATCACACAACCATTTACCACCCATTCTCAATCAAATGGGAGATGAAAGTATCACTCTTATGCACGTGTGGACTACCATATCCATGTAGTGATATAATTAATTTTCCATCACAAAATTTCATGGATTTTTATTATAATGGTTTTAATTTTTATATATTATATTTATAACATAATAATTATTTTTTAATTATAATATAAAATCTATTTTCTTACCTTCTGATCCATTGGTAAGCGATAATGTCGCTCGAGCATGCGTGTAGACTACCACCTCCAAAAAACGATGTGATTTTGTTATCATTTATGATTTACTAGGATGGTAAAACGAATAAATTTAATGATCATATATGATATTTATGGAATAATAATTATTCTGGAAAGGTGATTTATCATTTACATTTATTTTTTTCCATCCATTGAATTGTGGAAAGATTACTCATGTGTATATACGGATTATCGTCTCCATGAAGTGGTGTATTTAATTTTTCATCATCAATTAGTATTAATGTTTTTAAATATGTATACGATGAATATATATGATATTTCTATAATTATTAACATTATATATATGGACTAACCATGATCAACTTACAAAGACAATAATCATAGAACCAAAATATACATGTAAAACAAATTAGTTAATACATGAAAAAATATAATAGATAATTGTTAATAAATGGGTGTTTAAATGATATAAGTGAATCAGATATGGTATTATATATGCTAATATGATTTTTATATAATTATAATACATTTAAATTTATTATAAATGATGTTATAGCGCTTACAAATAAATATAAACTTGAGGTAAGGGTTTCATTTAAATTTCTCTTGATTGAGACATGTTTTAATATTATGCACAAATTTATTATTTTTATGGTGTATATAATGACGAATGAAATTTTTTATACACCATGATTTAATTCTAATTATTTATACAACCATATTATTTTCAAGGTTTCAATGTGTTTTGATTCAAAAATTACTAAGGTTGTAAATTTTCTTCATATGAATTTTGTTTCATTGAGAAATATTTGATGTTATGAACCTATTTATGTTTATGTGGTATATATGCTGATACTTTTACATGTTATACCATAGTTACTTATTAATTAATGTTATATAAAGTTACAATTCAAATTATTTAATTTCTATGGTTTGATTCGAAATTTACCAAAGTGGTAAGGGTTTGTTGTCTCAAATTGTCTTCTTTGGGAAATATGTTATATTATACAACTATATTCTTTTATAAGGTTTATGTGTTTCCCCTTTAATATGTTATATCATTAATATAATTATTTTCATGTTTTTAATGTTTTATTTGACGTTATTTATTTCATGGGGGTTATGATTCAAAATTTACAACAATGGTAATGATTTTATGTTATAATCTCATTTTTATGGGATTGTTTATGATTAAATTTTATGATAATTAAATTAAATAATCCATGTATCCAAATATTATTTATTTTATTATTCTTTACTTACTTATATATATTACATGTTTCTTTTTAATCTTCTTCTCTTTAAGTACTCAGAAGAGTGAATGATTGTTTTCAAGAAAAACTGACTTAATTTCCCTCTTTAGTCGAGAATATTTTTTTTTCATGTCCATATTTTATTTTAAATGTTTTTAATATTATCCAAATATTTTTTAAGGCTATTTTACCAATTTTTTACATTTTATAAAAATATTTTAAAGGAATATTCTTTTCATTTTCTGAATGAGGTACTTTTGAATTTTTAACAAAAACGTGAAAGGAATTTTTGTTTTAACATACACCACATGGAATAATTTCCCCAAAATCATGAATAATATTTTCCTTAACTATTAATTTAAAAATTTCCTTGGTTATTTTCAAAACAAAATTGCTTAATATTTTCGAAAATTTTAAATTTTAAATAAGTGATTTCAAAATGAAAGTTATATTTTCCCTTAGAAATGTTTTGGAGATATTTAAAATTTATTTTCATCTATAACAACATCATGTAAATTTTCATATGATTTACTAGGGATATGATACAATGTTAAAATTTGTATTCTTTCTATGGATGGTTTATGCTTAAGATAATGAATTTTTTATGAAACTCTTATCCTTTCTAAATGTTATGATTTGATGATATGATGAATGTTTTGTAATCTTGTGGAAAAAATATATACATGATTTTAATTATGTGATGAGTGGGCCTGGAATTTTATATACCTCCAATTAATTAGGTAATGAAGGATATATCATGAGATGATAGGGACTCGAATAAGGATTGAACCCAATTTAGTAAGGGACTTTATCCAATAAGATAGTCTTAGAAGTGAATGTTGACTAAGGAAATGATGGAATGAGGAGTGAACCCAATCCAATATGATAGTTTTGGAAGCAATCCTTAACTAACAAAATGATTTTCAATTATTATATATATTCCAAAAAAATTTCTTTCTTGATTATGATACGCTCTCATAGATCATGACTAATTATTGATGATTCTGCACTCTTATGTCATATGTGTTTTGATTGATAAAACTTTAAGTCATGTTTCATGATTATGATCTATTAATTGATGGGTATGTTTTTCTTTTATTAATATCAAATTATTATACCTTTATAATTATCTCATGATCATTGATTTATATCTCTCATGTTTATCCTTATTGAGCATCTAAGCTCAGGTTTTCTTATGTTTCTCTTCCCTAAATTATGAAGAAAGGTTTTAAGTAGGATATGTCTAAAAAGGGTAATATTTGTAAAGAACTAAATGATAAATGATATTGATCTTTTATGTTCCAGTTGTTTATAATTACAAGTTTCCATATACACTAAAACCTTATGGTTATGACTTGGATTGTATTGATATATAATGAATATTAAAATATTAAGATTTAGTATTTATGTATGAAATATTGGGGTCACTATATTAGCCCCTTACTAGGAATTTTTTAAGATCTTTTCCCTTTTAGTGATTGATTTAAATGCATTAAAGAGAGTTAGATCAAGGAGATTGAAGGTAAGAGTCTCATTCTTCCCCTCCCTCCTTGTTTATATCATTTTCTCAGAAGTGGAACCCAAGATCAGAGATTCCTTACCCATATCTATGGTTTAGGGAATATTTTGATAAATCTTATTTAGAATCCATTGAAGGAATAAAAATGAGATCCCAAATTTATCAGATCATAGTGTCATTCTCCATGTCAAATGCATCATTGGTTGGTACCTTTTCCTATTTTTCTACTTTTCCTAGAACATGAAGGCTCATTGTTTTCTAACTAAATTTCTTAATCTTTTAGTTAGAAAACTCTTATAAAACCCCTATTGGAAATTACACTTTCTTAGCTGGTCTTAAAATATGGAATTATGAGTGACACACATAATGTGTTTGATTAAATGATTAAATACATTTTTGTTTTAAAATAAAGGCTTTGGGTGTTAGAACATGTAATGAATTTGGTGGGTGGGTGTTCATATGCATATATAAGGGATATGTGTGTTTGAAATGGTCATGATGATAAATCTTGTGCCACATTGGATTATGTCAATGAGTGGTGAATTTGTACTAGAGGGATGAATATCACTCAATAGTTGGACTGTTCGGGGGGGGGGGGGATTTAGGTAGTGGTTTCATTGATTGGTGTTATGCATGGGTGTGCTTTTTGTGTGAGTTATTTCACTACTATATGATATATATATGCACACAAACACACACACATATTGATAACTTGTTTTCATGATTCTTCTAGTATTGTATTTAATATAAAATGTGAGAAAACTTATTTCTTATTTGAATGGTATTTATGGGATGTATTTGGTTTTGTCTACTAGATTGTATACTTATCCTCTATATATGAAATTTAGTGAAATTGATTTTCTTTTTATTAGGATTCAAATAAAGGGAAGGTTTCTTATTTTAATAAATGAACCTTGTTATTCTATGGTCTTGTATGTCTAGGGTTGGATCTTGGGGAAGTTGTTGAGTATTAAAGTTTGAAGTGGTTCCCCCTCGAAGACTTAAGTATTATTAAATTGAGTATTATTTACCTTGGGTTTAATTTGCCTCAACTTTATATAATTATATTTTGTTTTTCTCTTATTCTATTAGACTTATTATCATTTGGTTATACTATTGTAGTTTATTTAGGTTTTTTATCATGCATCATGTTGTTTCTCTTTATTATGGTTTACTTGAAGGTTAGTTATTTAAGAGAAAATCATCCCCCATAAATTAATAAGTCCCTTGAGATCTATTTTAAGCCTTTTGTTCCTTTATAATTTCACCTATGGTTAGTGTAATTTCATTCCTTCATGGGAAGAATATTTATCTTTGGTATAGTTTTCATAATATAGTTATTAGTCCATGATAAAAATATCTCCATTTAAGGCACTGTACGACCACCCATGTCATTCTCCTCTTTTTTGGGTAGTGATTAGAAAAAATTATTGATCATATCAAGTCCAATCTATTAGACTACAATAAAAATACAAATGATCAAGAAATAAATGAAAATAATCCAAATCCATCAGAAATTGTATGTAGATCATTTCCAAAGACCCTTATATTTTGAAATCTGTAACCATGTATTCTTAAGAGTATCCCAGAGACTAGTTCATCACTATTTTGGAATGAAAGGAAAATTAGCTCATCAGTACATAATAATATTTGAGATTTTAGAATTTATTGGTGGCGTTTCATATAATTTTGTTATAATATTGATATTCAATGTTTTCCAAAAAAAAATTTCATGTATACTAATTAATAAGCCCCATATTGACCCTATCCATGTGATATGTTTTGACCTTGTTACCCTTGAACTATATGCTATATTTATTCATGCCCGATTTTATTTTTTTGGATAGAAAATAAAATAATTATCAAGGTAGATGAATCTATTTGGCATGCATATTATAGAAGCACGATCTTATTCTAGAGGTAACTTGGGGGTTGGAGAAGTTTATGTTATATCAATGGCTTAAAATCTTCTGGAAAAAAAATTCCAAATTCCTAGGGATTAAAAGCCTTATGGTGGGGAGAGTTTAACACCCCCAGTTTTATGAGTTCATATTTTACTGTGTATTTTAAAGTTAAAAAATGTTCAAGTTCAATTTCAGAGGATTATGGGTGGGTTATGATGTTATAGGAAAGTTTTATGATATGAAAATTTTACACAAAGTTAGGGGAAATCATGCGGTGTTGTTCAGGTAACCGTGTGAGATCCGGTTAGAATTTATAGGAAAGAACATGGTTTTGAAAAACTATACAGAAATCGCGTGACATAATTTTTAATAAAGAGATAATTTTCATGGTTGGTGGATGGTTTTCCAAACCGTGTGGCCAAACTATGCAATAATATTAATTAATTATGAAAAATTGATTTTTAACCCATAAAATCCACCAAAACTCTCATTATGTCTCTCTTATCATATTCTCTTGACCCATTTCCCTTCCCAAAGAATTTTTTAAGATATTTTCCTTCTAGTGATCAATTTTAAGGAATTAGAGAGAGTTGGATCTTGGATATTGAAGGTAAGAGTCTTCTTTATCATCCCTCTCCATAATTTTCTCATTTTCTAGGAATATAAAACCTAGAACAGGGATTCCATGCACAAATATATAGTTGATGGAATGTTTTGATAAATATTCTTTATAACATGTTGAAAGAATAAAAAGAAGATCCAAGATCTATGAGACCGTGGTGTGATTATTCATGTCAAATGAATCAATGGTAGGTGTATTATCATATATTTTTACTTTCCACTAGAATTAAAAGGCTCATTATTTTCTAATTAAAATGGTTATGATTTTAATTAGAAAACTCTTATAAAATCCCTATTGTAAACTCAACCTGCTTGGTTGTTCTTAAAATCAAGAATTGTGGGTAATGAATGCAATATGTTTGATTAAATGATTAAATGAATTTGGTTTTTAAAATAAAGGTTTTGGGTGTGATAAAATACCATGAATTTAGGATGTGTGTATTTGTATGCATATGAAATGGCCATGTGGGTTAGACATGGTCATGGTGCCAAATATTGAGTAACATTGGATTATTCTACTGAGTGATGACTTGGGGTTGGATGGATGGGTACTTCTCACAAGCTAAACTATTCAGGGGAGCCTTCAGAAAATGGTTACATTTATTAGTGTTATGAATGGGTGTGTGGGTTCATACAATGGGTGTGTTTTTTATGTGAGTTATTTCACTACCTTATGATATATATATTTATCATTGGTGTTTATGCTTCTTCCTATATTTTATTTAAAATATAATGTGAGGAAACCTATTTCTTCTTTTATTGGTATATGGGGTAAGTATCAGGGTTTTCATATTGGGTTGTATACCCAGTCCATGTATATTCACTTTAGTGTGTATAAAAATGTTGTTTATCCTAATATTGGTAAGGGGAAGTTTTCTTATTTTACTATTAGATCCTTACGATTTTTTGGGTAATGGATATCAGTAGTTGGATCTTGGTGTGGCATTTGAGTCTTGGAGTTTGGAGTGGTGCCCCCTTAATTCCTTGGGTATTCTTTACTTTAGTATTATTTACCTTCAATTTTATTTGTCTTAGTATCGTAAACTTCTATTTTGTTTTTTATTCCATAATTACTCTGATGGTTGTTTGGTTATACCATTATAGTTTATTTTGGTTTTGTACAATGCATTATGTTGTGTCTCATTATTATGGTCTTCTTACAGGTTGGTTGTTTAAGGTAAAATTTTCCCCTGTGATTTAGTAAACACCTTGACATTTATTGTCTGCATTTGGTTCCTTGGGGATGTCACCTAAGGTTAGTGGAAACTTAGTCCTTTTGAGTCTAATGGTTTAGGTTGGGATGTTACAACTTTGAACATATTCATTATGGATATGAATATAGTTGTGAACATATCAATTAGGTTCATGTATGGAGTTGTTAACATATCAAAAAATATCAATTAGGTTTACACATTACATCATTATCTCATGATATATGAAGATTTACCCAATGCATTTGAATACTATTTAATTATAGGATCACATTTGACATAATGATAAATCATATAAATATTTTCCACATGAATAAAAAAAATTCAAAATTCCATTACAGAAAAATTAACCCATGAGAATGAAAATGGTTTATGAATATTTTCACAAGACATGATCATAATCTATCAAAAGAAATAAGGTGGATGGTATCATTAGATTATATTCATAGTGGTGAATAATAAATAATAAGGGATTCTGACATAGCTTTAAAATACTTTATAAGAGAAATAGAAAATTTATTTTAAAGATAAGAAGAAATACCGTTTACTTTTTGAATATTTCCATTTTAAAAGGAAATATTTTTTAGAATAACAAGGGTAAAAATTACGTTGGAAAAAAATAAAAAATATAAAGTAATATCTTTAGAGAAAAATAAATTAGATGATTTGAAAATGAAATCATGTGTAAAATGTTAAAAATAGAGAGTCCTTTCACACTTTTATAAAGAAATAAAATACAATAGAAAATGGCGAATGTTGAAAACCTTAAAAATAGATTCCTTTAATTATTTTGTAATAAAAGTCAATAAAAATAGAAAATTACCTTAATAAATCAAATAATTATTGAAAATGATATATATATATTTATATAAAATAAACAATATGAACATGGAGGATAATGATTATTGACTAAAATATAAGATAAGGTCGACTCCATTTACAAACAAACTTTCAGTAAAATTGTGAATAAAAGGAAGGTGAAATGGTAAGAATACATGTAAACCCTATAAATAAACATACATGAATTAATTATATGAGTGTTTAGAGATAAATAACATATAATTTCCACCTATGTAAATTTATTCATAAATAATTTCGATTTCAAAGTGATATTGGAAAGAAACCCTTAGGAATTTGGTAGAATTTGAATCAAAATCCCTTAGAAATTGGAACTTGAGATGGATTTTTAAATACCATTAATTTTTTTAAATTTAATATAGGATTCATCCATGTGTTAGTATATACACCACATAAAATAATATATGTTTTGAACTTGGAATATATCTCAATGAAATGAAATTGAGATAAGAAACCCTTACCTTGGATTCCTTCATGGTCAGAGGCACTATAACCTCATGTATAATCAATTTAGGTTTATTATTAATATATATAAGAACTATATATATATATATTTATTTATTTTACTTTATACCATTAATTTATAATTTCTTATTACCCATTTATTACTCATTCTTTGTGAATTTTAATAATATAGTGTTAAATATCCCGTTTGTTTGGTGTTATCTTGAGTGTAATGGTTCCAAACCTTAATAATTTATCATATTTTCATAACTTATAGAATGGAAATATAATTTAAATATGGGTGTTTGATATATTTTTGAAGCTCAATGAACATTTTATGGATGTTATGGTGATGATCCAATGAAAATTGTTGAAATATCCTTTTTTGTGACTTTTTATTCAATAAAAAGAATTGATTTTATTAATGAATATACTTATATATATATATATATATATATTATAGAATTACAAAAACATCTTAAATTCATCATTATTAAATAATATTATTGTTTTTATGTTTTTTAATTATTCATGATGGTAACGTTATAACATCATCCATGTAAGTGGTAAAACTGACCTAAACAGGAACACATTATAACTAATGAATGATTAAGAATATATAGTTATATTATGATAATATCATTTTTAAATAATAATAATGATGTTATTATTACATTATTATAGTGGATAATGGTATTAGTAAGAGTTAACATGTGAATGTAAATCAATGGATGGAAGAAGAACTAATTACTCACTTTGATGAAATGCTACTTCTCAAAACATCTTCCTTTAGAATGAAGGAATTAGGCCTCCTACTTGTGGCCAAATGAAATAAATGGAATAATAATTTAGGTTATATAATTTGGTAAGGTATTCAATATAAAATATAAGAATATAATCAGTTTGTAAGGGGTGGAGTAGAGATCATTTTATAGGTGAAAATGAGGGTCATTTCCTTCAAAACTTGAGTTAATTAAAGGGTAATGATATAATAACTTAGTATTTAGGTGAGTTAGGGAATGAATTATTTCTTATAATTATAGTATTGAATAAAAAACCTAATTAAATATGATCTATAATTATTTTTTATCATTAAAATTATCAAAAATTCAATCCATGTCATTTTTTCCATTTTCACCTCTATTTACCTTGTCTAATTATTATCCATGATAATTGTTTTTCTACTAAAAATATTAGATAACCCATTTTATAATATTATTATATAATTATTATAAATATATGATCCATTTTATCTTATATGATATATTTAACTTTTGAATAAAAACATAAGATATATATAAAAAATATTTTTATTGAAAAATGAATTTTTAAATGCTAAGTGTCATTATTTTTATTTTATATCAATGAATACTCATTATATTAGTGATAAAATGTTTTTATATAATTATAAAAAATAAAATTTAAAAAATTCATACCTAAACCATGATATAATTATTTTGTTAAAATAAAAAAGTTATAACGTATAATTTTTTTTTTGAAAAATGTATTCTTATTTTTAAAAATGAATTTATTATTATTAATTAACATGAGATAATGATTATATTATTTTTACTTTTTTTGAATATATAAAAAATTTATTTCATTATTTTTTTAATATAGATTATTTTAATTATTTAAATAAAAATATAAAACATAGATAAAAACAATTCTTTGAAAAATAGTTTTTTCAACATTAAATGACCTCATTAATTATTTATCTTATAAAAAGTAAATTTTACCATTACACAAGTATTATAATGTTTCTTTTAATTTTATGAAAACACCAAATAATTTTTAAAAATAATAATAATTATTATAATTTCTATCAAATTGAAGTATATATTATCATTTATTTATTTCATTCCAATTTTTTTATATGTGAATTATATTATTCTGGACATTCTTTTAATAATTAAAAAACATTAATGTACCTATTAGATACATTTACATCCAATGAATATATATTAAATTAACATATATCCAAAGTCCATATGTCTAATGATCAAATATCCAACAGTCACATGTCCAATAGTCAAATGTCTAACAACTATATATATAACAGTCATATTATATTTTTATATATTATCCATACATACATCTGTAAAATCATTCATACCATCTGCTAACTTATTTATCTACATTTCCATTATATTTATATTATTTTAATCTTATTTTATTTTTTATAATTAGAGGTGTGGTCTCCAAGGAATACTACAAAGATGAATATTTCATATTGATGGTATTTATATTTACTTCTGATTTTATTCATATTATTATTTTCTTAATTATTCTTAATATTTCATTTTCTAAATGTAACAAAATTTATCTTTATTTGTAATATTTTATCTCAATAAAACATATTTTGGTTAATTTTTGTTTAGAGTTTCATGTATGACAAGATATCAAATCTTTAAATGGAATTTTAGTACTATAAGTTCGGGGTGTTATATAAAGAGTTATAAGCATCATAATAATCTCTTTGTGTGCCTTAACGTAGTATCTTGGATAGATTTATGACGTGTTACTTTAGCAACAATTATTACATGAATTTTTCTCTCTTTTTTTTCTATACTTTCCCAATTTATGTACTATGAATTGATCTTAGCAAACCCATAAGCCAGTCTTTGTAAATCTTGTTCCCTTGAACTTGGGCCTCTATTTTAAGTAATTTATTATAGAATTAATTTTGAACTTGTTTTCCCAGGATGAGATGCCAACAAGGTCCAGTTGGGTGGGTGGGGGGTGAATTGACCAATTTAAAATATTTAACCCAATTTAAAATTAAATTTAAAATAAATATTCAAGGTCAAGTGAAAATGATGTATTCAAGTGTAGGTGTAGTGGTTAATTATAGGTGAAATATAAATAAAATAAAAAATTTACACAATAATTTTTATAGTAGTTCAGATCAAAGTGATCCTACATATAATCTTCACTTATCTCTACTACTCAAGAGAAATGATACCTTCTAATACTGACTTTTTTGTGAGAGTCACAACTTAATTACAACCTACCTTTTCTACTAGAGTTATAACTAACAAGATGATTTTCGTGGGAGTCAGAAACCAATTACAAACCTACCTTTTAAGTAGAAAGAACAACCACACAGACCTTCCTTTTATAGTTAGAGTCAAAATTAAAATAGATATACCTTTTATAGTAGAGGTGTAATTAATACAAGACATACTTTTTTTATAGGAAAAGAATAAAAAAGACTTGATTATGATACAAAATAATAATGATAAAAATGTGTACACGGTCAATGATGAAAAACTAAAAACTAATAGTAGAACAATCGATGAAGATTTATCATTTTTAAAAATGTGTTTTAGCATGATTTATCTCATTACAATGATGAAAATAGTATGAAAATTGTGATTGTAAATGTCCAGTATCAAATTTATAGTAGAAATATCTCTAAAACAGTACCATTTCATCTCATTCCTTTGATATTTATATGTAGATAAATACAATATGGTTTAATCCTTTATGTTTCCTAATTCACGATCAATGGAAAAATCACTTGAGGTTTCCATATTGACATTTATTTTGGTGATTTAAGGTTATTTCCATATATTGCGATTTGAGGTTAAACCTATGAAAAATAAAAAATCAAAAAAATAATGGATAATATATATATATATATAGACACACACACACACACACACACATATATATATATATATATAACTCTATGGTATCAAAGATAATTCAGGATGAAAATGGTGTATTTTATGAAACATTTTTAGTTATATTTTTTGATAAGGATTTCACTAATGTAAAAAAAAATTAAGTAATAAAAATCATCATAAATATAAATCTATACATACCAAGGATCATAATGGAATATAATAAGAATCATTCTATACTTAGAAAAATTTCATGTAAACTTAAATTCATAATTTTGTTTAGAAACTTTGTAAGGTTAGTTTTCTTTGTGAAAAAATAAAAACCATAAGTTCATATGATTCCATTAAAAATGTAATAAGGTTAAATATAGAATTTATAAGGTTCAATTACTCTTCTAAAAAATATCTATAAGGTTTATTTTATGATTTCATAAGGTTTATTATTTTTCAAAAAGAATCCACTTAATATGGTTAAAATTGAAACTTCATAAGGCTCAAGTCAAGACTTCATAAGGTTAAATAGAAACATCATAAGGTTCAATAAAAAAATAATAAGGTTAACAACTTATGAAAAATAAAATATGTAATAATAAAAATAATAGTAAGAATCAATATGTAATTATTTAAGAATATGAAACTTATCTGATCTTCATTTTTTTATAGTCCATAAGACTTCACAAACCATATTTAATATAATAACTTTTCTAAATAATCATATAATAATAATCATAAGAATTTTAAAAAAATTCAAAAAATATTATACTTTATAGAAAAAACTTAAATCTAAAAATGAAATATGTTTTTGAAAAATTTATAAGATATTTAAATATGTAAAAATATTGAAAAATAAAATAAGTAAGTTATTATATAGATTACATATGATGTTCTAAATAAAAGAAACTCATTATGAAAGACATTATCCTTAAAAAAAATCAAATTATAGAATACATAGGATGATAAAAAAATAATACCCAAGAAATTAGAATTAGTGAAATTTATAAAAAATTTATACGTATGATGAAAAACGCACAGAAATGCAGATACATATGGTGCCATAATTAATAAATTCATCCATTTATAAATAAAAAATCTAATAAGAATTTGAATAAAAATTATATAAAATACATCAGTGTAAAAATAATTCTTAAAATAGAAAAAAAACAAATATAAAACATAACAAATAGTTTTTTTAAATAACATAGAATTTTTCTATAATCATATAGAGTTTTGTAATTATAAAAAAATAAAGAGAATAAAGAGTCAAATCCAATAATGAAACAATAAAAATCGCCCAAATCTCAAACATTAATATTCTTCCCACTTTTGGTAATTAAAAAAAAACTCATTTAATAAAAAAATCCCTTTTCAATATCTATAATTTGAAATAAATGAAATAAATGATTTTCAAAAAAAAATTTGTTAAAAAATAATTTCACATTTAGTTATTTTTTTAAAAAAACTCCCCTTTTTACCTTAGGTGAATAAAACAGTAAAAAGAAAACCATGATTAAAATCAACAATATAGTTACCCCGAAATTAATTCATACTACACTATTAAAATATTAATATTTATTAGAGAAAAAAATTCAAATAGTGCTAATTTTCATAAAATTTCAACCATTTATTTTCTGAAATAGATATAGCAGTTTGTCATTTTGTCTGTTCAATATCTCTTATAATTAGATAATAAAATTTTATAATAGATACATGAAAAATACAATTTAATAATAAATAGTGGTAGTAAATACAACAATACTTCTTCTATATACAATTTCAAAAGTGGAAAAGTGACCTATACCAATGGATCTATACCAAAGATTTAAGAAAACCATTGGTACAAGTCCCTCTATACCAACAATTGATAATAACTGTTGGCATAGCCTGTTTATATGGAGGATATACCAAAAGTTTTGGTAAAATGTTGGTAAAGGTAAATGATATACCAATGGATATAAATAACAATTGGTATATTACACACAAATTATATCTATACCAATAATTTCTGTTAACTTTTGGTATATATATTCTATACCAATGGTTTCTTTAAAGTCGTTGGTATATAATTCCACCCAAATGTGCATCACGACCTCCAAATCATTATATTTAACTACCATCCACTTTGAAACCTATGAGTGCATTCCATTTTCTTCCCTATCTATGGTGATCCATCATTATTTTATCTTCTAATTGGGTTGTTATTCAATAAGAAAATCAGTGTGTTCTAAATCCTTGATATCATTTTCCAAGAATCATTCTCCTTTTTTATCTATGTATAAAACACTAAACAAGATTTTTTATAGTAGTATTATTCCATATTCATTGAACAATGGCTAGTAATAGTACTCATGGATTTTAGAAATTAATTTTTTATTATATGTTTTTATTCTATTTCTCCTTACTGTTATTATATTTTTTTGGATATATGTAACAATTTTTAGAATTTGTATGATGATGTGTTTGTTGTGGTGGAAGTGGTTTGGCATGGTTAATGTATGAATGATGTGAAGATGACTAGATTTTTCTATTTTTATAAGGTTCTATCACTTTGTGGGGTGGTCTAAGTTTATGAGATTGGTATAATTTTATAGTGACATATACTCTAATTTGGAAGAATATTTGTTGATTTTTTGCTATTAAAACAAGGATAAGGGATGTCCATACTTCTATTAAAGGTGAATTTCTTAATTTTCTTCTTGTTCACTCTCTTTAACTATCTTATTTTCAATATTCCCTATCTCTATCTATTTAATTTTAGTTTTTCAGTGAATTATTTTCTTTGCTCAATCCCTCTAGAGGACTTCTTTAGTTATGGGGTTATCACTTTAATTACCAGCCTTTCATTTTTGATATGAGGATCCTAATTTGAATTTCTTGGGTAGTTTTTCACTTTTTTTATTTTCATATTTGTTATGAGAAGTGGAGTATGATAAAATCAATATTTCAAACAAAAATAATATTTTCCCTCTTGAATAATAAATCAACAAGTTGACTAATAGTGCACCGGTGAGTTGAACTACACTAATTTCACGTGATAATATATATTTGTGTTTTTCTTTTCAAATTAATTAAATTATTATTACTAGTTGGTATTTTTTTTCAAATAGATTAAATTATTAACACATCTCCATTCTTTTTTGAATTACACATTATTTATTAATTTCAAATTTAATTCAAATTAAATTCCAATTTTCTTTCAAATTTAGGAAATAAAAAACATTGAAGATATGTGAAGGAAAAGGCTGTCAGAAAATAATCGTCACATGAGAGAAATTGTAATTCCTCCTCTGGTGCATGTTGTACGTATTTTATTTTAAATATATATATATCAATAACATATAATGTCATGTTATTAAAACTATTTTTTAACTTTTAATTAGGATCCCCCACACAAGAGTCAAATATTCTCTGGCCAACCTAGTGGCAGTGGTAGTTAATGAGATGATGCGAGGGGGTCGTACTAGGGATACTCACACAAATCTTTGTACCCAATCACACACTATCCCTTCATTATACATACCATATATAACACATTATTAACATGTTTTTAGTGTAACCTAGGATATTTAGTCCACCTATACATTCACCACCATTTATATATGATCCTCCTCATCTTTCTTTTCATTATCAAATGATATCTCATACTCCCCATCTGCATTATACATTTATACATATGTCTATTCTATCTTATTTTCCTTATACTTCATTCTCCCTAAACTTATAAATTCATTTTCCTTTGACTTTGACTCATACATATTCTAAGCCTTGTGAGAAGACATTGGACCTCACTGCTACTTTATAGGTCGATGATCCTTATGATCTTAGGGATATAGTAGTACCCATAGATCAACCTAGATAAGGTATATTTATAGAACCCTATTAATTTTTGTGAAAATAATTTATTTTAATTATAAGATGTGTTAATATAATATATTTTTTTTCTCTTTTAAAGCTTCATCTTCCACTAGACGGTGTGGGCGTACATACATGCATGAGGTGTGGAACCTCCACACACAATTGATGGTTGAGTATAATGGGGATAATTAAATGATTGGTAAAACATGATGATAATGTAGTAGTTTTATGGTGATGATTTAAAAATAATCTATCATCCTTTCTATTAAGAAACTCTCATAGATTCACCTTAAAAATGAAGTAAAGGATAATGCTTGGGTGGAAATATGGGTAAGAAAATTCAATAGAGTAAATGTTATATTATTATTATATTTATATGAATTAATATTTTGGTACCATATTCATTATAATTTTACTGATGGTGAGTATGTGATAATTACATGGATCATGAAATTAGTTGAGATGTAGAGAACATATATGAATGAGTTTTATAATGGTTGGGTTTCAAGAGTTATAATGGATTTAGAGGCCATACTTATCATGAATGAGTGTCCAGAATCACATTATCAATAAATTACTGGTCATTAGAAGAGTGAAATGTTTAATGTTTTAGTAAAATTTGAGGTTTTTGAATGAAAATTATGATGATTTACATCAATAATCTATTTTTTTATTTTTTACAATTAGTTTTTTGGAAGTGTCAAAAAGGAATAAGAAAAAGGATTCTATGAAATACCACCACACTCTAGGGAGGAATATGATGCTGGATCATGATAGGAAGTATGAATTTTTCTTTGACACTAATTTATAACTTTTCTATTTAAATAAATCATTGAAATAGTATTTATTTAATTGAAAATTATATAGATTGGTTATAATTTTTTCATACCAAATATAATGATGTACATTTTAATTTATGAACATTACAATATATTGATTAAAAAATAGATTAAATAGTTTATTTACATCTTGAATCAGGAATTTGGATTAATATTGATCTCAATAATTATAATAAAGATACATTTTTGAGTAAGTATTTACATGTCAGGGTTCATGATAATCTTAATTTTTAATAAATTCATCAAAGTTCTTCTTATAATCACCCTTCAATTCTTTAAATCGTCTTTACCCATTTCCTTCAAAATGTGTTTGTTTTCAATATCATTCATGTCATTGAAATTCCTCAACCAATGTAGCTTTTTATTATAGCACATATAGCCTATTAAATAAGAGAAGTGTCCCATGAAAATATATTCTAATAAATTTTCATCAAAATTTACCATATCTTATTTTTTAATATTCATTAATCATAGAAATGAATAAAATACACTAACCACTTTCCCCACACTTGACCAATTATTTTCCTCATGCATGTTTTCTCAACAAGAGTCTCACCATAAAATAATTTCCTCTCAATCTCAAGATCAAATTCAATGATTGTTTAAAAGTTCATGTTATAAGAACTTTATTTATAACCGATATATAGAATTATTTAATTCTATGTGAATCCCCTAAACCCCGAGCAATCCCAAGGATGAATTTGGCTGATTTCCGGCCCTCTTTTGGATAATTTCTAGTATAAGATTTTTGGTTGATATTTAAGTATTTTTATTCCTCATATTTGGTATTATGATATACAATTCTATGATTCCTTTGTCCTAGATTAGAAATGATCTTGTGAGGTACAAATTTTGGTCTTTTATTTGAAAATTTTGGTTTCTAGTGATAGGTAATTGAGAGGCCTAAAGGTTAGATGTGGTATATTTGTAGTAAAAATTGAGAGATCATTAAGAGATTGTAAAAATTTATAGGGGGATTTGTAATAAACATTACAATTGATAATTCCATATTTCAAGTGATTGATTCTTATGCTTGAAATTCCTATTTATTAATTTATAAACAATTATTTTGAGAAAAATGATATTTTGCTGGAAAACTCAGGATTTTGATAAAAAATTGGGGACATCAACTATTGTATTGAAACATGGATTTCAATATGTATTTGTGTGGGTTCCTTGGTTCCTGGTAAAAGAAAATTCTTGTTTGAATTTCATATAGTGGATCCATATGTTTATTTTTTTGGTGGACATGGAACTTGGATATGGAAGTATCTAGTGCATGTGTAGTGAGAAAAACTAGAAAACCTATATGTTCCATACTGCATGGTGAGGTTGAGTAGAATGGATTCTTGTCAAAATGCTATGGTGAGACCTATTTTAAAATATCTATGTTTTACACCATATGGGGTGTCTTATATAGTTTAAGTAAAATCTCTAGGTTCACAACCACAGGGATAGGTATCCCAAACATGGTAGTAAAAAATTATGCTTGTATCCCTTACCACTTATCAGCAGCCTCTAGGGTTTTTTCCTCTTTATCTACCACTTCTTGGGGAATAAACAACCAATTATGTATT
Organism: Viscum album; assembly: GCA_963277665.1. Lineage (NCBI taxonomy): Eukaryota > Viridiplantae > Streptophyta > Magnoliopsida > Santalales > Viscaceae > Viscum > Viscum album. The sequence goes on along the minus strand of OY728125.1, from coordinate 1,271,185,717 downwards.
AGTATTTGAACTTACCTTGAATCTAGAATTATGATTCCCAAGATGAATAAGGATTCTTTATTCTCTTTTAAGTATTTTTTAGGTGTTAGATTAATAGTACATAATCATTCCAGCTCAATCTTAAATAATTCCACATCTCTATAGCCCATTTTCCACCTTCTGAGTTATTTATACTTAAGAAATTAACTTTTAACAGGTGTTTTTAGATTTAAATTCATAGCCTCAACTTCAAAATTTTATTTTTAAATAGTGACATACCATGAATCCTAAATTTTAGTGGATATATCCCCTTGATTTTATCCAAATAAAATGTGTTTCCATTCTAAAAATTCAGTAGTTTCCTCCTTAGTGAATATCTCATAAACCAATTCAAGTGGAGTTCCTTAATCGTGGTATTATTCAATGGATGTTTCATTTAAATATGAATTTTTAGTGTGTATTTCCTCTCTTATATACTAATTTTTTTTTTCATGTGGGCTTATCTTTTCACAATACATGCCCTCCCTTGAGGTGATGTCCATGGAACACTCTATGAGAATGTGCTCATCATTAATGGGCACTAATTTGATACCCATGCTCAGTGCACACCTAACAACACAGCCCAACAACATTAGCCATCCCACTACCAAGAAGACACTATATAGAGACTCAAAATATCTTATGAACCCACTCTCTATTCTATGAACATCATTTATTCCCAGTAGAATATTCTAAAGTTTAAAGTGGTGACAAATCCCTTTATGCCTCCTATAAAAATTATAGAAGATGGTTTATAAAAAAACTGGTTGTGATAGGTAATCCTAGGTGGCATATACCCACAATTTACTAGAAACCATTGGTATAGTCCAATACCCATTAAATTATAGATTATGGTTTAGAGAACCATTGGTATAACCTATTCTAATGGTTTTGTACCCTACACCAATGAATTTTAACCATTTTTATAGCCCCATTTTCCTACAATGTTTAAATTTACACCATCAAAAGTTCAAATTTAACCCTTTAAATCTTTATTTTATCAAGAATTTAGTAAAAATATCATCCAATTGATCATATGTAGAAATTTTTTTTAACCAATATATCCTTTCTAAACATGATCTCATATAAAATAATATATCTATTCTATATTATTAGTCTTAGAATACTATAAAGTGTTATTGAAATTGAAATAGAAGAATCATTATCATAAAAAATCAACATTCTCTAAAAATGGACATCAAAAATTGATAAAGTTTATTTATCCATAATGATTGAACACAACAATTAGCAGTAACTATGTACTTTTCTTTATAAGTATCCAAAGAAACTAATATCTATTTCTTTGAACTCCAAGAAATGAAACTATTTACTACAATATGACAAATACCAGAAATAATTTTCATATATATTTCACATCCTCCAAAATAAAAATCAGAGTGACTAATCAAGTCAAAAGCGGTTATTCCTAGAAACAAAAACCATAATTAATAGTTTCTTTAACACGTCTATTAATCCTTTTAACATCTTTCAAGTGATGTTTCATATTGTCATCATGAAGTCTAGCACACATGATGACACTAAACATTAGTTTAATTCTATTAGTAGTTAGATAAAGAAAAATTAACATCATACCTCTAAAAATGTTAATATTAATATATTTTCCAAGAACATCAGAATCCAACAAATAATTATTACTCAAAGGAGTTATTAAACTTTTACTAGAATCTATTAAAAATATCTTAAATAATTATTTAACATATATTCATAGATTAAGAAAAATTCTACTATCTATTTAAAAATATGAAATCCTAAAAAGAATTTTGATTCTCCCACAAGGCTCGTATCAAATTCACTAGTCATCAAATAATAAATTTTTAGACAAAAATTCATTGGAAGATCCAAAAATGATATCATTAACATAAATCTGAATAATCAAAACATCTTTAGAATAATTATTAATAAAAAAAATTAGGGTCTAAATTTACTTTCAAAAAACCATTATTACTAAAAATTCAGATAACCTTTCATACCATGCTTGATGGGGTTTATTAATTCAATATAAAGCTTTTGAAATTTTAAAACCTGATCTGAATATTTTTCATGTTCAAACCCAGGTGGATGTTTAACATAAACTTAATTATAAATCAATCCACTTGAAAATTCACTTTTTACATCCATTTGAAAAAATTTAACGCCCTGAAAATATGCATAATCTAATAAAATAATAATAGTCTCTAATCTAGAAAATGGTGTAAAAGTATCATCATAGTCAATTCCTTCTTTAAAAAATATTTATGAAACCCATATAACTTTATTCTATATAGTCTATCCGGACTTATCGAACTTATTTATGAAGATACACTTAGTTTCAATAATCTAATAATATTTTTTTAGATAAATTCTAAGAACCATTTCTAGAAAACTAATTAAGTTCTTCATCCATAGATAAAATCTAAATAGAATCATTTAAAGCTTCTAAATATTCAATTGGTATAAAATTTTAAATAAAATCAAAGTGTTCATGGAAAATCCTTAATGAATTTATGGTATACACTTTAGAATTAACATCACCAATAATTATTTAAATAGGATGTTATTTATGATATTTAAAACTTGTTTTATAATGGTGACCTTCTTTATCATTAACAATATCATCATGTGTTATATCTTCTATAAAATCATATTTTCTAAAATCTTATTCAACACTTTCTAAATCTAAATTATTGTAATTTAATTTAGTATCATTAAATTTAACATGAAAATATTCTTTAAAAATCATATTTATTTTATTATAAAATATTTAAGAATTTATAACGTTTGAATAAACCAAAAATATTCCTTCATCTGATTTAGAATCAAATTTATCTAAAGAATATTTAGTATTAAAAATAAGATCTTTACAACCAATGAATTAAAAAATATAAAAACTTATGTTTCATTCCTTTCATAATTCTTAAGGGTTTTTCTTATGTATAGGTCTAATATGAATCATAATATATATATAAAAATAATTATTCACAACTTCATTCTAGAAAAAGTTGGATAGACTAAATTCATTCATAGTAGATCTATCCATTTCTTAAATAATTCTATTATTTATTTATACTACTTCATTCTATTGGGATGATCCATGGTCTGATAAATTATGAAAATAACCATTCTATTCATAAAATTTTCAAAAAATATATTTAATAATTATCCTACTTTATCACTTCTAATAGATATGTTAATTAACGATTTTCATTTCGAACTAGTTTATAGAAAAAAAAAAACTTTTATAATGTTTAATTTTTATAAGATAGAAAATATATCTAAAAAATTCTAAAAAATAACAAATAAATATTTTTTACTAGAAAGTATTCTAGTTTTAATCTGCCCAAATAGATCTAAATGAACAAGTTCAAGAGGTATTACTATTTTTACATCTTTAATATATCAGAAACTTTATTTTATTTACTTATACTTTATATAGGAATCACATAAGTGATATTTACAAACATTAAATTTAAGTACTTATATCACAATTTAATGTTTTGAAAACTTGTGAAATAGTATTAAATTTTCTTGTCCAAGCCTCCTATGATATAAAATATCATCTTTATATACAACATTAAGCCACTTCATATTTTTATTTTTTAGAAATATAAAATTAATAGAATAAATAAGATATTTTATGATAATATAAAACATTATAATATCATCTTTGAAAATAAGAGAATTTTTATTTTAAAATATTTAAAAAATTCCATCATTACATAACTATGAAATACTAGTTATATTATATTTTAATAAATCAATATATAATACTTTAGAAATAGTAACTAAATTAATAATACCAACTTCATCAAATCCTTTAACTTTTCCTATGGAGTTTTCTTTAAATTTCATAGTGCCTCCATCACATTTATTTTAAGATAATTAATTTCATAGATATATATTCATATGTCTAAATAAGATACAATCCATTTACTATATATCCTTCTTGAGACTTCTAAGGAAATTTTTATGAAAAATATTATAGGAATTATTTTTGGTACACATGAAATTTTGGGTCCAATGGGATCAATAAAAAAACTTTTTCAATTCCAAAAAATATGTTAAACATGTATTTTGGTATAATCAATATGATATATTCTTAGAAATAAAATATTTTTGTGTGTCCTAAGGATTTTGGAAATTCATAAGGGAATTCACTTTCATAATATCCTTTTATTCTATATCTAAAACATAGAATTTTTGATATACTTCCTTTAGAACATTTAACAAAAAAATTATATATTTTGGAAGTTGTTAATCATAACCAACACCACTTTAATATTCATTTAATTTATTCATAGAAATAAAATTTTCATATATTTCATTACCTTTTATAGAAGTATCTAATTAATTTTTTAATCTAATAACCTTTTCTTAAGTTTTTCATTTTAATTTCATATAATTTATAGATAATAAAAATATATTTCATCAGTTCTTGAAGTGGTATTATTATGTTTTTTAATTTCTTATGTAAGGATATTTTTTTCCTCTTTAAAATTCATATACATCCTTTCAGTTCCTTATACAAGTCACATTTTTTAGTATATCTCTTTGTAGTCTTCATTATCTTTATTTAGTTCAGTAATAATATATTTTTTTAAAAATCAAAATCACAATTAGAACTAAAAAAAGAATCACTACTGTCCTAATTTTTGTATCCATTAGGAACATATTTGTATACTCTTTTTTATTTCCTAATTCATACCTCTAATATGAGTCTATAGTGAAACTCCATCTAACAGTTAAAGATATTTTCTCCCTTTTATTTTACTTGATGTCTTTTTTATCATGATTCAGTTTTGGGTAGTCCAGATTAATATGACCTTTCATTATGTATTTATAATAGGTTAATTTTTAAACATTATTATAATATCTATAATTACCTTTCCAGTTTTCCTTTTAGGACATCAGTATGATAATCCTTCTTGAATCTGATTTTCAAACATTTATTTCTTTTTATATCTGTATGGATACCTTTTACCAGATTTTCCACTTCATTGTTTTCACTTTACTATATATATTAATTAGAATATTTAGACAAAATATTTATATTAGATTCAAACCTGACTCATTTCCCTTTTATGGTCTCTTCATTAGCCATGAAATTCACTTCGAGATCATGTTGTGGTAGTGATCCGATGAGTTCACCTTGTGTATACTCTTTAAAATTATTTCTTTCATCTATGGGTATCTTTTTCCATGCTATTATTTTGGTAAAGGTCTTAGTACTATATTTTATCGGGATTTCATGGCGTGAATTTTTTTTTCTCATAAAGGTACCATTTTCACTTTTCCCAGAAAATACCAATAGTTCCCCCATTTGTAGTTGGGTATAGACCTACTTTCCACAGGCCGACAGTCATATGGGTTTTTAGGCCTAGTGACTATTGGGGACTCGGATTGGTTGATAGGATGGGAGTCCGGGCTCATCTCACCCTTTTGGAATGAATTATTGCCTACTCTCAGACTCTCTTATAGATTTAATATATGTTCGTGAATCTACTCCAAATCCCGATATGGGACTGGTTACCTAGAAAAAATTATTTATCGATTTATTCTCTTAGTAGATGAGAAAATGGAGTCACATTAATGGACCCATCTTAATGTATCTGAGGTTCTTCATCCATTTCCCTAGCAGAGAATAGTTTCTTTATGTGTTGTAACCGTATAATCAACTACTTCAGAATGTGGTGTCATGCATGGAGGTGGTTAATATTTGGAGGAGGGGATTGTGTCATTATGAGGTGTCCTACATATTCTGGATATTTAAGGAATAAAAACCCATGTATTTCATTGATACTCTTGGGGATGGCCCCAAGGTATATTACCTTATATAAGGGGTATTCATTCATAGTGACTAATGAGGTGTTCATTCACATCTCCATAAACTCACGTGTGATATTCTCAGCGTGAGAAACAAGGGGAATATATTATTAGCCTCATGGAATATATGTATAAGAATTTTGTGCTGGGACAGTCCTTGGGTTGTTTGGTATGAATCTTGGGCATTGATAAGGCATCCTATATTTCCCGAGCATAGAAGGAATTAGCGTCGTCATAGTTCAGTTTATGTCGAGGCTTACACACTGATTCTTCCCTATACAATTTTTTTTAGTTTTATAGGGTAGATGATATGATCATTGAAACTCCCTAAACCCACATGAGTCATGCTCATTTATGGGAAACAAGGGATATCAAGTAATCAATGTCATTGCTTCGAAGAAGGGACTCATATGATGGTCCCTCCATGGATGATCAATATGGACCTCAAACCTATGGGAGAGATGGCCTACATTTCCTGAATATGACAGGAATCAGATTAAACATTGTACCATTTATGTTGGGGATTACACACTAAGGCTGCTTTACTGATCTAGGCATACACACCGAAGACATACGATGTTATCAGGCCCTAGGATTCCATGTTGATCTGGCCTTATTCTTTAGTGGGTGTCGTAAGAACTTGTTGGCATGTCCCAGGAGCCATCACATGGCCTGACTTGATATATATATAGGGTGTTTCAAGAGACAATGTGAAAAAATATGAATGATATCATATATCTTGGATAAAACTTGTGGGATACATTGTGAGACCAGGATTTCATGTCTGGAGGGCGTCATGAGTCACAGTTAACTTACCCAAAGGGTTTCATGAGAGCTTGGTCGTTATTTTCAGATGAATTTAAGATACTTGGATGACATGAGAGAACATCGTTATAATATTCAGGTGATGTTTCTGGAGGACGTCACAAGTCCTGGGTGGTGGACCCAAAGGGTTTACAAGATCAAAGTGGAATCCGTGGGGGAACTGTGTGATTTGGTCAAACTCGTCTAGAGTATTTCACATGTCCTATATGACTTGTCAGAGGAGTGTCATGAGATCTAGGTGACATGTTTTAGTGTTATCGCATGTCTTTGAATGACACATGCAAAGAACATGAGGGGTAGTGAGCATGTAATTCTCTTAAGCCTTATGCATTTTAACTTGGTTCTAACCCTTATATTGTGAATTCCTTTGTTTTGTTCAGTGTTAATTTTTCCTGAGTCTCACATGATCTAGTGGGATTTTGGGATGTTCATTTTATAACCTAATAGATACCCTTCACATGATCCATAAATGACCATGTGAATTTATTTATGCATATAACATGACTACTCCAGATTCCCTTCGATGTATTACCTGATAGAAGGCTAGCCAGTTGTGTGATCGGTTGCTCTGAGAAAGCCGCTTCGATGCTTGGGACTTTTCTACTTGAGAGTTGCCTTAGCATAGTATCCATCCCATTTTTTAAGCTGGGGTGAGAGATTTATAGGCCTCGCCACCCTAGATACTCATCTTTTTTTGCAGCGTATCTAGCTTGAGTCTAGGCTGGAGTCGGTGAAGGGGCCTGGCGCCATGCAGTTTCGTGAGTCTCTGACATGGATCGATCTGAGCACATCGCCTGATTTGCAGCGATCAAGAGTATCTTCTGCCAATGCTTCCTTTATCGGATTATTTCTGATTATTTAAGACTTTTTTGATCACTTGGAAATGTCGAAGGACTTCCATGTTGTCATATTGACAAGTATGAGGGTATTCACAAGTTCCAAGTGCATGTCGAAAGGAACTCGTGATAACTTAGGTGACTTTTCTTGGATCTTCCATGAAATAGGGATGGTTTTTCTAGTGGTTTCATTGGACCATGTTGTGAGTGCGTCGCATGCCCTTCGACAATTGTGGAAACCTACCACCTCCTCCCTTTCTATCTCCTTTTTTTATGTGACAAAGGTTGGGAGTCATGTGGGATTTCATGAGTTATGTCAAGGATATTTCTTATATTTTTGTGATGTGTTGTTTGACCAAAATGGGTCCTATGGGGGTGTGTGAGCATTTTATAGAAAAATCTGACAATTTGTTTTTATAGTGTCACATAGTTTTCTAGATATGCCTGCATATTTCCATTCAAAGAGGCTGATAAACTGAATGGATTTTTCAAGATGAGGCAGACATGATGTTGAGGTCTTGTGGCATCTCATGGATCTTTAGGGGTGAGTTTCATGTCATTTAGCACCTCGAACCCTTCTCACCTCCTCCCCTTTATCACCTTTTTTATGTGAAAAATTTCAAGAGGTCTTGCATGTTTACATGAGAAATGTCTAGGTTTCTTACTCAATTTTTGTTTGATGTGTCTCTTGACCAATATGGGTCGTGTGGAGCATGCACAAGCATGTACTGGACATGTCTATTCCTCTGTCCCTAGAGCGTTGAAGGGGCTTCCTGGACATGCCTGATGACTTCTATGTGGCGGGGCTGACAAGCCAAATGGATTTCTCAAGACGATGTGGACATGTCACTAAGGTCTCATGGTGTCCTTTGGGTCATCAGGGGTGTGTCGTATGTCTTTTAGTGACCGAAAACACCACTCTCCTCCATTTATCACCTTTTTTTGTCTTTCAAAGGTTCAAGGTTCATGCGAGTTGGATCAGATATCATCAAGGAATATTATTCTATCAAATGATGATATGGTGTGTGAGATTCATTACCCCTGGGGGTATCTCTCTTTGGATATCATGCCTCCTTATTTTCAAAGTATTTTGGGTGGCTTTTTGGGCACTCTCCAATGACAAACCATGCTACCCAAGGTTTCTCATTTGGCTGTCACCATGTGGCCATCAGTTGTCTCGGGAGCCTTCACAAGAGAAAAAAGGTTCATCGATAGGGGCTCTGTGGGACTTGTCATGGACTATAAACCATGCATTGGATCCTTCTCATGACCTTGAAATGTTCATGCGATTGTGAGTCCCTCAAAGGGTCATGCGATCCACAGGTCTCAGTCGTCCTCCTCTTTCTTTGATTTTCAGGGAAAATAATACCCATATTCAGGTATTTCTTACTTTTTGATTTTATCAATTATTATTTAGAGGGTGTTTACAAATTCCCCCCTTATAAGAGATGTTCAAGGGGATGGGGAATCAGTTCTGAGGAAAATAAATGCCCTCCAGAATCCTTGATGGTGTCGTGAACTAGTGCTTTAGGTGATGTTTGGTCTTCCGAGTGATGTTTGGAATTCCCAAAAATTCCCTATATATATGGGGGTGGAGGATGATTCATTAAACTAACCACCTACTATCTATATCAATCCTTTTTTTCTCTCATATTCGACCTTTCCACGAACCCTGATCATGAACCCTATCTTCAAGCCTTCGCCACAATTCAGTTTCATTATACTTGGGCTATGATGGCTTTGGTTGTCTTGAAGACTTTGCGAGATCCACTACAATGATCATTCAATTGCTTAAGATTAATGTGACCATGTTTAGGTCATGTGATCACAAGTCCCTAGGGGTTTATATAGTTTGTGTGATGCCATGTGAGGGTTATGCGACCCACATATCCTTTGGGGGTCAAGCAATTTGTGAACTCTTTTTCAGATTGTGTGATATGCCTGATGCTGTAGGTTTTATAAAATTCTTTGATGATGTTTTTTATTCACCTAACATGTTCCAATTACTTATTTTTAGATTTCTTCAAGTTCTCATAAAAATTCTTCAGTTGTGATCAACCATAGGGACATAATTTCCATGAATCGCAATGTCGATCCCCGATAGCACATGTGTAATGGTAACGAGGTCCTATAGAGGTTAATTTTGTATGGAATTTATAATTATCCATTATTTTATAGAGTTACTTTGTACAGGTTTTTCTTGTTGGATGATTCCATTCCTACCAGACTCTTTTTGATCTTTCCAATGCTGCTGACCATCTCTTTTCATGACTTAACTTTTGTAATGCACCCCATTTTTCCTAACTAGGCTTTGGAGAGACTCCAAAATGTGGATATTCCTCCCTCCTTTTCATACTGTGAATGGATGTTTTTTTGAACTTTCTATAATACCATCTAACTTTCCTCCCTTGATAATGTGTGTGACCTTTCATTGCTTAAATATTTTCAAAATTTCCAAAGATACCCATCCCTTGATTTATATTGAATGAACTTTGTTGAACCCTCTGGGAGAATTAGTTGAACTCATATTTTGATAATCCCAATTATTCTCAATTATGGTTTGATAATCCCCATATTGATTAATGTTTAATTACTTATTTCAGTATTTCTGTACACCATGAACATATTCATATATTATAATATTTACATGATCTTCAGAGAATTCAGTTACTGGATGGATATATATTCTAACTTAACCCATTCTACCAATAGAATGCTTAAACAGACAAGTGGTCACCGTTACAGAAAAAAGCTACTGATACATCAAGTCTACTGATACGTGAAGGTCACTGATACATCAAGTCTACCGATACATCAAGTCTACCGATACGTGAAGGTCACCGATACATCAAGTCTACTGATACATCAAGTCTACCGATACATCAAGTCCATCGGTACAACAAGTCTACTGTTATACAAACTCATCGATACAACAAGTCTACCATTATACAAGCTCACCGATACAACAAGTCACCGTTATGCAAGCCTACCGTTACAAACAAGTTACCGAAGGAAGTCTACCAATACACCAAGGAAGCTACTGGTACAACAAGGCTACCGTTACACGAAAGGTCACCGGTTCACTAAGTCTACCACTACTGATCAAGTCTACCGACAGACATAAAGTCTACAGATAGAAAGGATACCATTACACAAGAGGTTATCGATACAAGAGGTTACCGATACAGAGAATTACTGATACACAAGGCTACTGATATCCAAAACTACTGTTCCAGAGAATCCGACGCTGCCTTAATTTCTTTATCTTTATTTAATCTAACCAACAGTAATATCAGGTATATTTTAATGCTCTGTCATTTATTTAATAAAGTTTGTTGGATGTTAGGAAACCATACCTCGTACCTGAAAAAAGAAATCATTTCTTTTACCGGAGCTCGTGACATAAATACAAGAAGTCCCTGCTGCTGCAAAGTTAGACACACATGTGAAAGATACGAGGAATATACAAACACAATACGAAAGTGACCTACAAGTGAAATACACAAGAAGAGCTCATTCATGCATGAACAAGAAGACACAGAAGCTCATACACACTCAAGCTTACTCAAGAAGAGTTCATTACACTCACAAGGACTTTGAAGAACTTCATCGACTACATTTTCACTATCTATGAATCTGGATGTCAAGAAGACGACACTCTATTTTTCAGACAAAAACCAGAAGAGGACTCAGAACCATTTCTAATCAAATTCGAAGAAGTCTAGAGCTACACTACAATCACTAGAGCCATTCTAAACTCTATATCTTACTCAGTGATTTATTATTTACATTACGAGCAGTTTGTATCATCTGTTTTAATTTACACACACACACTGTCTCCTAAACCTTAACTAGAGGATCTTTAAATCCTCATTCAAACTCCTTACATTTTCTATTTTCCCACTGTGGATAGTGGTAGAGGTCGTGTGTGACCTGGACATCTGTATTTGCTGCTGTTTTTGTTTCCCACGTAGAACTGTGGTAGAGGTCTTTGACCTGGATAGTTGTAAACTGTTGTGAACCCCGATCCAAGGTGTGGATCCAATTTATATAAATTTTTGAGAGGACTAAGTCTCGACTTGAGACTGAATCTCTTGGTCATATCTGCTGTGCTTTATTTAGTTTTTTCTAAAACCTTTTATTCCGATGCCAAGTGCTTTAAAACCTAAACTGTTTTCAAAGTTACTCTGATAATTGAATTAGCAAGTGTTTGCATTATTTGTAAATCAGTAAGTTAGTTTCAAAAACTAACTAGATCCTCGGATTAGATTAACTGGGAATTAATCAATCCCTTGAGAACCTAGCAGAAAGTTTGCTTTAGTTCAAATTCACTACAATTCAATTAGTATTTTAAATTGGGGGAATTTGGTAAAATATTTTAAAACAGAAATTTTAATTGGAACTCAATTCACCCCCCTCTTGAGTATCCACTCCGACCAACATTTGGTATCAGAGATATTTAAAATATTTTTTGAAGTACTCTGTTTTTAAAATGTGATTTTAGTTGTATTTTTAAGTTCTTAAAATTTATATTATTTATAAATTTTTATCTCTTTAAAATTTTTGTTTTAACCTAGTTATCATGGATAACAGACTTGAAGGTGTTGCTACTAATAGACCACCATTTTTCAATGGAAACAACTATGATCAGTGGAAGATTAAGAAGAAAATTCATTTAGAAAGCATGGGTTTTGATATTTGGACAACCATAGAATCAGAATATAAAATTACTACTACTGTTAGATCTACTTGGAATAAAGCTACCAAGACATCCTAAAATAATAATTGCAAAGATACGAATGCTCTGTATTGTGCTTTAGGAGATGAGGAATTTAATAGAATACTTGATTGTAAGAATTCACATGAAATTTGGGATACTTTAAGTGTTTCTCATGAAGAAACAACTAACGTTAAGGAAATGAGATTGAACACCTATACTATTAAATATGATAATTTTAAGATAAAGCCTGATGAACCCATTTATGACATATATCTCAGGTTTAACGAAATTGTCAACACAATTATCTCACTGGGAAAGGATGTTCCATCAAAGGAGCAGATCATGAGAATTTTGAGATGCCTACATGAAAGATGGAGGGGCACTTCTGTTTCAATCAGAGAATCTTGTGATATTGGTGAACTTCCAGTTAAGGAACTTATTGGTAATTTGATGATGTATGAAGAAGAGATTAAGGTAATCAAATAAGAAGAAGATGAACCAAAAAGTAAGCCAGTTGCCTTCAAGACATCTACTTCAAAGAATAAGGATAAGGAGAAACTTCAAGCTGTAAGTGATAGCTCAAGCTGTGAGGAAAGTGAAAGTGCATCTGACAGTGATGCAGAAATGGATCATAGATCCAGAAGATTTAAGAAGTTTTATAGGCAAAAGAAGTTTCTCAGAAAATCAAATTACAAAGGTAAGTATGACAACAAGGGACACTAGAAAAAGAACTGGAAGAAATCTAACAAATCTGATGAAGTTGTCTGCTATGAATGAAAAATAAAAGGACATATAAAAGTAGACTGTCCAAAGATGAAATACAAGAAGAAGTATGAGTATAAGGACAATAAGTATAAGAAATCCATGAAGGATACTTGGAGTGCTTCTGAGGATATCTCCAGTGAATCTGAAGCTTCTGAAACTGAAAACAAAAATAAGGAAAACACGTGTTTTATGACAAACACCTCTGAGGTAACATCTGAAACTCCTGCTTTAAATTCTTATTATTCTGGAGATGATTCTGATTATGAAAATATGTCAAAATATGAACTATTTGAATACTATGATATGTTGGAAGAAACCTGTAATGAGATGAAAGACAAATACAAATGTTTAAAGAAACAATGTGCTTTAACTATTAAACATAAATCTGATCTTGACATAGAAATGGAAAAGAATGATCAGTTACTTAAAGAAAACACTGAACTAAAATTGTCAAATGAGCAACTTAGGAAGGATTTAGAAAAGTTCAAAAATGTCAAAGATACTCTTACTCAAATTCTAGGTAAGCAGATTGCACCTAGATATACTACTGGTATAGGATACCAACCTGGACAAAGAAAAATTACCAAAACTAGATTTATTTCTAAATATGGAAAGAATGTAGATAGTTATAGTTCTGTAAGTTCATATGCTTCAACTAGTTATATTCATAGTTACAGATATAATAAGGTTTATCTATCTAAATCTATTGATTCTGCAAATCTTATGAAACCCATAAGAAAAATTTGGGTACCTAAATTTTATTGGCTAACCTGTCTGGACCCAAGAAAATCTGGGTACCAAAATTATTTCCTATCTAAATTTGTTTTGTAGGGAACCTGCTTAAAGAGATCCTGTATAAAGACTTGGTACTTGGATAGTGGATGTTCAAGACATATGTCAGGAGACTTCTCATGCTTTAAAATCATAATCAGAGTTGATGGAGGTTTTGTCACTTTTGGTGATAATTCTAAAGGTAAAATCATCGGCTTAGGCCAGATTGGTAACACTGACTTAGTATTAATTTCTAAAGTTCTATTTGTTAAAGGACTTAAATATAATTTACTAAGTATTTCTCAGTTATGTGATGATGGTTTTAATGTTAAATATGAAAATTATTCTTGCAATGTTTTTAATTCTAAAAATGCTTTAGTATTTTCTGCCTTGCAAAATGAAAATGTCTATGCGGTTGATTTAAATTCTTTAGCTATGAAAAATATTACATGTTTAAATGATTTTCATAATGAGTCTTGGCTTTGGCACAGAATATTAGGACACTGCAATGTACATTCATTGAGAAAAATTACTAGGAAGAACTTAGTTAGAGACCTACCAAAACTTGAATTCCCAGTAGATAAAGTTTGTAATCCCTGTCAAAAGGGAAAGAAATATAAAGTTTCTTTAAAATCAAAGAAAGAAGTGTCAACTTCTCAACCTCTCGAGTTGGTTCACATGGATTTGTTTGGACCTTCTAGAGTTTCTAGTTAAAATGGGAAGCACTATGTCTATGTTCTAGTAGATGACTATTATAGGTATACTTGGGTATATTTTCTAGATCACAAAAGTGAAGCTTGTTATTACTTTGTTAAATATTCCAAGTATGTAGAGAACCTTAGTGGACTTAAGATTAAAACCTTGAGAAGTGATCATGGTCATGAGTTTGAAAATCATGAGTTTGAATCCTACTGCTCACACAATGGCTATAGTCACAATTTCTCTGCCCCTAGGACACCTCATCAAAATGGTGTAGTAGAAAGGAGGAATAGAACCCTTCAGGAAATATCCAGAACCATGCTCAATGAGTATGACCTACCTGTTTATTTTTGGGCTGAAGCTGTCAATACATCATGTTATATTATCAATAGAGTCTTGATCAGACCTATTCTTAAGAAGACCCCTTATGAGTTGTGGAACCATAGGAAACCTAAGGTTAACTACTTCAGAGTTTTTGGTTGCAATGTCTTTATTCTTAATACTAAAGATAATCTTGACAAGTTTGCATCCAAGAGTGATGAAGGAATTTTCCTAGGTTACTCTATTTTTAGTAAATCCTATAGAGTTTTCAATAAGAGAACCAAATGTGTGGAGGAATATGTTCACATCAAATTTGATGAAACTGATCCACATGAACCTAAGACCTCTCTTGAAAATCTTGAAGATAATCTCTCTATTTTGAACCTTAATGATAAAGACAGTGGACCTATAGTTAAAACATCCAGTTTTGAAAATATTCCAGAACCTACTTTTGTTGACTCCTAACCTATTGATGAACCTAAAATCTCTAGCCCTACCTTTTCGAGACCAACTAGGATTCTGAAGAACCATCACTTAGATGCTGTTGTAGGTAATCTAGATAGAGGAACACAGACTAGAGCTTCTCTAAGAAATCAGGTTGAACATCAAGATTTTCTTTCACAGTTAGAACCTAAAAATATCAATGACGCTATCAATGATGAATTTTGGGTAATATCTTTGCAAGAAGAACTAAATCAATTTGAAAGAAATAAAGTCTAGGAATTAGTAGAAAGACTTAAGGACACTTTAACCATAGGCACAAAGTGGGTGTTTAGAAACAAAGTTGATGAATCTGGAAATATCATTAGAAACAAAGCTAGAATAGTTTCACAAGGTTACAATAAAGAAGAAGGAATTGACTATGAGGAAACCTTTGCACCTGTAGCTAGATTAGAGGCAATTAGGATTTTACTTGCCTTTTCATCACATCTGAATTTCAAGTTATATCAAATGGATGTGAAAAGTGCTTTTCTAAATGGTTTTATTGTTGAAAATGTTTTTGTAGAACAACCACATGGTTTTTCAAATCCTCACTTTCAAAATCATGTTTTTAAAATTTCTAAAGCTTTATATGGTTTAAAACAATCTCTAAGAGCTTGGTATGAAAGACTTACAAATTTTCTTACTTCAAAAGGATTTACAAAAGGAATTGATGATCCCACTCTTTTTATAAAAATAATTTCAAAAGATGTTTTAATAGTACAAATCTATGTTGATGATATTATTTTTGGATCTTCTAAAAATTCTTTATGTACTGATTTTTCAAAGGTTATGCAAAATGAGTTTGAAATGAGCTTAATGGGATAGATTAAGTACTTTCTTGGATTTCAAATATTTCAAACTAAAGATGGTATTATTTTGAATCAGATTAAATATACTAAGGATTTATTAAAACGTTTTGGTTTGGATAGTATTAAGGGAAGTGATACACCTATGAGTACCACCTGTAAATTGGATATTGATGAAACTAGTAAACCAGTAGATCAAACTAATTATAGAGGTATGATTTGAAGTTTACTTTATCTTACTGCTAGTCGAACTGATATTATGTTTAGTGTATGTATGTGTTCTAGATTTCAAGCTAACCCTAAAGAGTCACACTTACTTGCTGTTAAAATTATTTTCAAATATCTTAAATATACTGCCAATTTGGGACTATTTTACCCAAAAGAACAATCATTTGATTTAATAAGTTATTCAGATGTTGACTTTTCTGGATGTAAGTTAGATAGAAAGAGCACATATGGAACATGTCATTTACTTGGAAAGTCTCTAGTATCATGGTGTAGTAAGAAACAAAACTCAGTTGCATTATCTACTGCTGAAGCAGAGTATATAGCTGCTGGTAGTTGCTGTGCACAAATTCTGTGGATGAAACACACTTTATTAGACTATGGATTTGAGTTTAAACATGTTTCAATTAACTGTGATAACACTAGTGCGATCAACATCTCAAAGAACCCTGTGTCTCACTCTAGAACCAAACACATTGATGTTAGACACCACTTTCTAAGAGATCATTATCAAAGAGGTGATATAACTCTTGAATTTATAGGCACTGAACTCCAATTGGATTATATTTTCACTAAGCCATTAAATTCAGAAATATTAAGTTTCATTAGACACGAATTAGGAATGATAACTTACTCTTAAACCGATAGATAAACCTCACTGTTAGATAAACCTCACTGTTAGATAAAACTCACTATTAGGATAAGCCTCACCATTAGATGAACCTCACTGTTAGATGAACCTCACTGTTAGGATGAACCTCACCATTAGATGAACCTCACCATTAGGATGAACCTCACCGTTAGGATGAACCTCACTGTTAGGATGAACCTCACCATTAGGATGAACCTCACCATTAGGATGAACCTCACCGTTAGATAAACCTCACCGTCAGACCTCACCATTTAAGGACACCTCACCGGTACATCTCTCACGCTGTTTTTAAATTTTCGTATTAAGGACGAAACATTGAATTTCTTTTTAATATAAGATTTATTTTATATGTGAATACTAAATGATATAAAACCCGACTCTAGACATCACTCAATCACCGCAAACTCGTCTGTTCGAATCCCTCCTACCTAAACCTCTCAATCTTGCAAAACCCTAAGCCTCAGAATCTGAAATGGCCCTTGTGAGGAGACCCTCAGTGGATGAAGAGAATGATGTGCCGCAAGCTAAGAAGCAGAAAGTAACCAATTCTAGTGCTAGTTGAAGCGGTAGAGGTGATGTTCAATGGAATCCTGTGAATCCGCATTTATCGAAGAGAGAAATTGTAGTGGAAAAGGAATTATGTGCGGCATGGCATCTTGAAAGAAAGTCCTTGATTCTGAAGGTTTTACAAGAACAAGGATGGCTCGAATGCTTAATGAACAATAATGGACTGTATTATCCAACATTGGTAAAAGAGTTTTATGAGTTTGTCTGTTTTGAGACATTAGATGAGGAGAATAGTGTAACGCCTCGACCCTAGTTACCCAGAGTCGGTGCATTATTACATAACATTGGCATGATCACAAGAAAGATCAAATCTCGAAAGACCGATTGGTTTAGTAGCCTTGGAAAAACTAGATATATTCATAAGTCTTACATTACATCATAAAATGAAAAACTACTACAACAAAAAATTGTGTCCATAAACCACACTCATATCCCCACATAATATCCCTGCAGGTCATTCATAATTTACTTCTTCACTTCCTGGGAAAAATAAAACATAGAAAAGGGGTCAGCTCAAATGCCCAGTAAGGATAACAATATACCAGAAACTTTCATAAATAAGAATAAACATTTAAGGCTATGTATAACTAAAAAAAAGCCTTTTAAACATGAAATTCAACATAGTATGGCAAAAGTAAAATGAAATAATTCCATTTACTTGTTCACATGGATATTCTACTAATCAAATAATCACATGCAATATCAATAACCACTTTCATAATGTTGGAATGCATAATGCCAGACTATCATAACCACATAGCCAAGGCCTCATGCCAAGAATACAAATAAGATTTTGCCAAGGGCTTGTGCCAAGACACTCGTTTGTCTCATGAGACCTACCGATGCATCAAGGAGCTATAGCAGGCTCCACCCATCACATATTAAGTCCAATGCATTCCCATATGAAAAGGTTTAAACATAACATAAACATTCGTATTAAAACTAGCATACGAAATGTCAATAATTTCACCATAAACTATGAATGGTATAAAAATAGCACATACACAGTCAAACATATCACAAAACCTTCAATACAATATAGAAGTTTTGTATCATAATATATCAACTTCAAATAAGCATCAAATCCATCAAAGGATGTTGACATAGATGAAATCAAAACTCATTTTAGAGAAATATCTCTTTCTATTTTTGAAATAATTTAAGATACATATAAAATAAAACATTTTCTTTGAAAATATTCTTATAAGCTTGTAAGGAAATCTTTGAAGATTTTATAACGGCGGAAAATAACCGCACCCGCCGTATAAGTTAAAAAAAACATTCTTACCTTAATTCTGTCGAAAAGGTTAAAAGGACCTTGTTTTGAATACGACGGAAAGATTCCTCTTATAAAAATTCAAACGAGGGTATAAATGACTTTAACCCATATTCTTGTAAATAATAAAAATGTTTTGAAATACATTATTAAGAAACATGGATGTGGATGATAAAGAGATCCCAATAGATTATTACGTATAAACAACCTCGGATAATGAAGAGATTGTGAAATAACCCTAACCTTGTACTTTTGCTTGGTTGGGGTAGGTTAACCTCCTGTATAATGGTGAAATAATTTTTACTAAATTATACAAGAATCATATACATTAATATGATATCATATATGATCTTTTAATATTGATTTGATAATAATATCTTAGTATTATCGTTGTTTCGGGTGTTAACTTACTTGTTTTCTTTTATATGTTTTTTATGTAAGCCATGTTTGTAATGGACAAGTTGTATATTATTCATATCCAGAATGATATCAAGTCCTTAAAAATCATTTTTAAATCATCAAATGATAATTATACTTGAATGGATATGATGGAGAATGAATCTCATCGCGTTCGTGGAGACGGTAGTCCGTACGTACGCACGAGCGACAATATCATTCTTTTGATATTAAAATAATATATAAATGGATGGTATATCATATATACAGAATCATTAACATGTTATATTTATTATTTACATGAGTTACACATCATTATTATACCCATCCAAAAAAGAATATATTGAATAACAATTACACCACGACATGGAGACGGTAAGCCGTACGTACGCACGTATGGTGACATGTTATTCAAAGGGTGGATAGAATACTGAATATGGTTGTACCATATTTATAATAACATCACAGTATATGTGAGATACTGGAGTTATTATTTTAGAATGGTAAGAACAAAGAAAGAAGAAGTGGAAGAAGAAAGGAACTTGGAAAAGGGTGGTGAAATCATTACCTCTTCTTCGGGTTCTTCCTTTTGATTTGATCAAAAGGGCTCCTTAGGTTGGCTTTCTGATCAAACTAAGGCCTCTAGGTTGTAGTGAGGGAAGTGGGGAGAGTATTTGGGCAGAGTTTGGCCGAACCAAAAGGCTTTTAAGGTGTTAAGAAATGAGAAGGAGGAGTGCCCTTTTATAAGAGGGGTGAGGGGAACCTTTGGAAAAGCTAGAGATATTAGTTTATAATAAATTAATAATCAGTTTCAAATGGCTCCAAATTTGACTATTCAAAGGTTAAGGTGGGGATGGGTCGAAAACAACTCAACCAATATAATTTAGACAGGTTTGGGTACTTATATTAACCTTATCTTTAAGTATTAACTCTAAGTTAATTAGTTTCACTTTTACAATGTCTCTTTGTATTTTTATATAATATGGTTAATAAACTTACTATATACATCCAAGAGACCCCCAAGTGGTCCATTAATGATGAACCTATCATGATATAAGTCTCTTTGCCGAACCTTATATTTTTAGGAATTTAATATCAATTAATAATATAATATTTGTTTTAACAACTCTTTTATGTCAAATTTGAAACAATTCAATAGTTTATTTTTTTGAAACTCATAACAGATTAATTACTTCGAACAAAGTAAATTAAATAAATCCTAATATATCATATTATTCTAGAAAATTAGTTTAATTCATTAAAAGTTTCATATTATATTTATTTGGGTATTTATAATATCAATTAATTGAATTTTTCACTATTTTAGTAATTACTGCATCATCATTATGTCATAAATAAAATATATTATTTAATGTCTAAAAATTATAAATAAACTATCATTATGTAGGAAATCGTTTTATCTTTCTAATGAATATTTATAATCTAAAATTCAACATATATAACCCTATGTAATAATTGTTTTTCTAAAATATATATGATTGTGTCATTTTTGTATTCATTTTAACTTAATTAAAAAAAAGTGTCCCTATCACCTAAAAGTGGCACCATGGGGTCCCAAAATCGACCCAAAGATTCCTATGGTCGAACATGTATCAACCAATAAGGCTAGGACACGTTTTAGGGTAATTTAGTATTATTATAATATTATGTTTTAACCCTTATTTACCGGATTTACCCTTAACCATGGTAAATAAAATATTTACCGCAGTAATTATTCAAAATGTCTAAAAATAAAAGTTACCTATTTACAAAATTTGAACATCCTGATTCCAAATATGGAATCCATTTTTCTAAATTCAAAACACAGAAGTGGCAGAAATTAATTTAAAATTAATTCCCGCTGTCAAAACAAAAAGCGTGTTTTTAAGAGATAATAACTATCAAAAGATTGACACTTGTTTATGTTCGGTTTAATTGTAAAATTATGTCCAATGACCAAAATTATATTAAATGGTAAAAATATATTCTAAATATACTTTAAAACCACTCAAATTCATAATTTATCACTATTAATTATTTTGATTAAAAAAGTTGTTTTTAATTAAAATTTAGTAATTTTCACTATTCATCAAAATATGAAAGTTATCCGAAAAGTACCAAAATTTCACCTTAGGCTAAATTCGATATTCCGAATCCAAAAATGAAGTCCATTTTAAAATATATAATTTCAAAAAGTAGGTATTACTATTCATAACGGCTAGTTTGATTGGTTATGGTGTGTTAAAACTCGGTGTTGCGTACAACACACGCTATCAAATTATTCAAAGAGAAGCGTACCATAGAAGCTTGGGGTGTTACATTCTCCCCTCCTTCAAATAATTTCATCCTCGAAATTTCTAGAATACTACCGCATGAAAAGACTCGGGTGGTTCTTCATCATAAGTTCCTCAGGTTCCCACGTTGCCTCTTCCATCTTATGGTTTCTCCGCAAAACTTTTACCAGACGCGTCGTCCGGTTTCTCAGCACTTGTTCTCTCGTATCAAGAATCTTGACGGGCTCTTCGCAATAAGACAAATTGGGTTCCAGTTCTAATTCTTCATAGGTGAGTACATGCGTTGGGTCAGGCATGTATTTCCTCAACAGAGATACGTGGAACACATCGTGAACTTTAGAGAGACTTGGCGGCATTGCCAATCGGTAAGCTACAGCCCCAATTCGTTCTAGAATTTCGAAAGGTATGATGTACCTGGGACTCAATTTACCTTTCTTACCAAAACGTATGACTCCCTTCCATGGAGATACCTTCAGGAAAACATGATCACCGACTTGAAATTCCAAATCCTTCCTTCGATTATCGGCATAGCTCTTCTGCCTACTTTGAGCTGCTTTGATGTGATTTTGGATTACTTTCACCTTTTCCACCATTTCCTCCACCAGTTCTGGGCCTACAAGTTTTCTTTCACCAACGTCATCCCAACAGGTTGGTGTACGACATCTCTTTCCGTATAACTCTTCATATGGTGCCATCTGAATACTCGAATGGAAGCTATTGTTATAGGAAAATTCTACCAGAGGTAAATATTGATCCCACATACCCTGAAAGTCAAGTGAGCAAGATCTCAACATGTTTTCTAAGGTCTGAATAGTCCGTTCTGATTGCCTGTCTGTCTGAGGGTGGTAAGCAGTGCTCAAATTAAGTTCATTATCCAGGGATTTCTGAAGAATTTTCCAAAATCTTGAAGTAAAACGGGGATCACGATCAGAAACAATCGATAGGGGTACTCTATGAAGTCTCACAACTTCATTAATATATAGTCTTGCTAGACGTTCCAGGGGTAGATCTTCTCTTATAGCAAGAAAATGTGCTGACTTGGTAAGACGATCAACAATAACCCATATTGCATCGTTCCTTCTAGGATTCTTTGGTAGCCCAATGACAAAGTCCATCGTAATATTGTCCCATTTCCACTCCAGTATGGGAAGAGGTTGCATGACTCCTCCAGGCTGTTGCCTTCCATATTTCACTTGTTGACAAACCATACATCTTGACACAAAATCAGCAATCTCCCTCTTCATGTTGTCCCACCAAAAATGTTCCTTCAAATATCTATAAATTTTGGTGCTCCCAGGGTGTATAGAGAAATTGGAACTATGAGCATCATCCAGCAATTCCCTTTTTAGATCAGGTATATCGGGAACACAAAGTCTCTTCCCGAATTTCAAAATTCCATCTTCATATACAACGTCTCTCAATCTCCCATCATTCACAGCTTTAATCTTCTTTTTTAAATTCTTCATCATCGGTCTGAGAACTCTTAATCCTTTCTAGTAAAGATGGTTTGGCAACCATTTGAAAAAGCATTGATGTTTCACATTCCCTAGTTATTCCCATGTCCATCTTCACTAGATCCATGAAAATTGGATCCCTTTCAATTCTCATATTGGTCAAAACTCCATGGTCTTTTCTACTCAAAGCATCTGCCACCTTGTTTGCTTTCCCCGGGTGGTAGTGTATCGTGCAATCATAATCCTTGAGTAATTCAAGCCATCTCCTTTGCCTCATGTTGAGTTCTTTTTGTGAGAAAATATACTTCAAACTCTTGTGATCAGTATAAATATCACATTTTTCACCATAGAGGTAGTGCCTCCATATCTTCAAAGCAAAGATCACAACTGCTAACTCGAGATCATGAGTAGGATAGTTTTGTTCATGAATTTTCAACTGTCGTGATGCATAGGCAATAACTCTATCATTCTGCATAAGGACACAACCAAGTCCTTTCTTTGATGCATCACTATAAATAACGAACCCATCATTCCTCAATGGTAGAGTCAATATAGGAGCATTGACTAATATTCTCTTCAGTTCTTTGAAACATTCTTCACACTCTTTTGTCCAAACAAATTTAACCCCTTTATGTGTGAGCTTCGTTAATGGGTTAGCCAATCGGGCAAAATTCTGGACGAAACGTCGATAATAACCTGCCAAACCAATAAAACTACGTACCTCAGTTATACTCGTAGGTTCTGGCCATTCTTGGATTGCCTTGGTCTTAGAAGGATCAACAGAGATTCCATCTTTAGAGACAATATGGCCAAGAAAAGAAATCTCATGAATCCAGAATTCACACTTGCTAAACTTTCCATATAATTCATGTCTTCTTAGAGTCTTCAAGATAATGCGCAAGTGATTTTCATGATCTTAGTAGCTTTTGGAGTATACCAAGATATCATCAATAAATACCACCAAAAATTCATCGAGATACTCCTTGAAAACTCTATTCATCAGATCCATGAATACAGAGGGTGCATTAGTCAATCCAAAAGGCATTACAGTAAACTCGTAATGCCCGTACCTGGTTCGAAATGTTGTCTTCGGAATGTCTTCCTTCTTTACACACAACTGATGGTATCCAGATCGAAGGTCAATCTTTGAAAAGTATTGAGCTCCATGCAGTTGGTCAAATAAATCATCAATGCGAGGTAGGGGATACTTGTTCTTTATCGTTATAGCATTGATCTCCCTATAGTCGATACATAACCTCATAGATCCATCTTTCTTTTTAACAAAAAGAACAGGGGCTCCCCATGGTTAAACACTATGGAGAATAAATCCCTTATTACTCAATTCCTCTAGTTGTTTCTTTAGTTCAACTAATTCTACAGTGGCCATTCTATAAGGGGACTTCGATATAGGCCTTGATCCAGGAATAAAATCAATGGAAAACTCAACTTCTTGTTCTGGAGGATGTCGGGGTAAATCTTCCGGAAATACATCTACAAATTCTTTCACAATAGGTACATCCTCTATTTGAACATTCCTTTCCTCACCCACAGTTATTTCATTCTCTTCCTACCCAATAATTGAATTTAGTTGAGCTATTGAGGGTGGATCTAAATAAGAATTAGGTGGTGACGATTCTTCTCTAAAGATAAGGTGTTCCTTATCATTATCATCAAGAATCGTAACCTCTTTCTTCTTACAATAAATCTTCGCATCAAAGTCCGAAAGCCAGTCCATACCGAGGATTATGTCAAACTCAATCATAGGTATGACGATGAGATCAGCAGATAACGAACATTTATGTGTTCTAATGGGGACTGATTCACAAAACTTTGTTGCAATGATACTTCCCTTAGGAGTTTTAACTGACAACTCCCTTGTTAAATCAAATTGGAAATATCTAATTTTCTTATAAAACTGGGAAGATATGAAACAATGCGATGATCCAGAATCAAATAATTCATTTTCTAAACTTGAGGAAAGCATTAAATTACTTTCCACCACGTCTTTCGGAGCTTCTACCTCAGCAGGAGTGATAGCATAAGCTTGGCCTTGATCCCTTGGCCTTTTCTGAGGTAAGTTCTCATGAAGCTTAGGACTTTCATTTGCATAATGTCCCATCTCCCTGCAATTGTAGCACTAAACGTTGGTGGCTTCCTTCTTCCCTTTGCAATCACGAGCTTGGTGGCCTTTTTCACCACACTTGTAACAGACTCCCATTCCTTTCAAGGAAGTATCGGGGTGTTTCTTCCCACATTTACCACAGGATGGATATTCAACCCTTCCTTTCTTCCCCTTATTTCCATTCCCAGATTGATCAGCAGGCCTCTTCTTCTCTTGATTTGCTTTAAAGTCATAAGAATTAGAGAATTCCTTTTCGGTCTTGATAGCACATGAGACAATGTCTTCGTACGATGAAAAGGATTGTGAGACTAATGCTCGATGGAGAAATGGTTTTAACCCATCAAAGAAACGATCAATCTTACTTCTTGGGTTACGTATATAATCTCCAGCATACCTTGCTAACCTTGTAAAGTTAGCCTCATACTTTGTGACATTCTCATCCTCCTTTTGTCTCAAACTCAGAAATTGCCTTTCCATATCTGCTCGATGGTCGCGAGGAAAGTATTTTTCTAAAAACAGATCTTTGAACTCCCTCCATTCCATATTTGATACTTCATCATCTTCCTTCGTATTTTGAATCAATGACAACCATTGATCAGCATATCCAGCGAGGCGGTAAACTGCCATGATAACCTTTTCCCTTTCATTACTCCCCAAAGCCTGAAATATTTTCTCTAGGGAAAATATCCATTGCTCAGCTACTAAGGGATTTGTACTCCCATTGAACGTTGGTGGTTGTTGCCTCATGAATCGATCTAACATTGATCCTCCACACTGCAGATCAGGGTGCTCCATACGGGTAAGGTTATTATTCATAACTTGGGTGAGTTTTCCCAATATGGTGATTAGCTGATCGGCACCAGTTGCATCACCAGCTCCACTATAATTATCTTGAGCAGGAGGGAAATCCCTACATGGAGTGCGTGCATTGATACGGTTTCCATTTCTTCCACTAGGTGCCATTTCTAAACAATGGCATTAACTAGATCAGTTTATGAATCAAAATACATAATCCCATACTTATAAAACACTTAACATAAATTGAACTATTTATGGATATAATCCATAATTATAAAAATGTTTTCTTTGAGGAAGTATATACTCATAAACCCTTCATAATGATTTGTAAAGAAAATGAGAGTTATCCTAAGCATATCCCCCGGGAGTGTCGTAACCAAGAGTGCAGCAAGGCCCGTTGTCGTGCACTAGTTCCCGTTCGAGTCTAGCTCAAAGCGGTGTTTTCGGGTTTTACCCCTAGGTACATTTGTGCCAGAGCCACCTCTACCTGCTCGTATCCAGACAGGGATGTATTGCTCAGAAAACTCACAAAATCTCTACAATACCGAAATTCTATGAATTTCTTCTATACTGATCCTCAAAGTTCATCTAAGGTCTACGTGCTATAATCAGAGTTTATCTAAATCTAGTTTCCAAGGTTTGTACTAAACTTCCTCTGATACCAACTATAACGCCCCGACCCTAGTTACCCAGAGTCGGTGCATTATTACATAACATTGTCATGATCACAAGAAAGATCAAATCTCGAAAGACCGATTGGTTTAGTAGCCTTGGAAACACTAGATATATTCATAAGTCTTACATTACATCATAAAATGAAAAACTACTACAACAACATATTGTCTCCATAAAACACACTCATATACCCACATAATATCCCTGCAGGTCATTCATAATTTACTTCTTCACTTCCTGGAAAAAATAAAACATAGAAAAGGGGTGATCTCAAATGCCCAGTAAGGATAACAATATACCGGAAACTTTCATAAATAAGAATAAACATTTAAGGCTATGTATAACTAAAACAAAAGCCTTTTAAACTTGAACTTCAACATAGTATAGAAAAAGTAAAATGAAATAATGCAATTTACTTGTTCAAATGGATATTCTACTAATCAAATAATCACATGCAATATCAATAACCACTTTTATAATGTTGGAATGCATAATGCCAGACTATCATAACCACATAGCCAAGGCCTCGTGCCAAGACTACAAATAATATTTTGCCAAGGCCTTGTGCCAAGACACTAGTTTGTCTCATGAGACCTACCGATGCATCTAGGAGCTATAGCGGGCTCCACCCGTCACATATTAAGTCCAATGCATTCCCATATGAAAAGGTTTAAACATAACATAAACATTCGTATTAAAACTAGCATACGAAATGTCAATAATTTAACCATAAACTATGAATGATATAAAAATAGCACATCCACAGTCAAACATATCACAAAACCTTCAATAAAATATAGAAGTTTTGTATCATAATATATCAACTTCAAATAAGCGTCAAATCCATCAAAGGATGTTGACATAGATGAAATCAAAACTCTTTTTAGAGAAATATATCTTTCTATTTTTGAAATCATTTAAGAGCCATATAAAATAAAACATTTTCTTTGAAAATATTCTTATAAGCTTGTAAGGAAATCTTTGAAGATTTTATAACGGCGGAAAATAACTGCACCCGCCGTATAAGTTAAAAAAACATTCTTACCTTAATTCTGTCGAAAAGGTTAAAAGGACCTTGTTTTGAAAACGACGGAAAGATTCCTCTTATAAAAAGTCAAAAAAGGGTATAAATGACTTTAACCCATATTCTTGTAAATAATAAAAATGTTTTGAAATACATTATTAAGAAACATGGATGTGGATGATAAAGAGATCCCAGTAGATTATTACGTATAAACAACCTCGGATAATGAAGAGATTGTGAAATAACCCTTACCTTGTACTTTTCCTTGGTTGGGGTAGGTTAAACTCCTGTATAATGGTGAAATAATTGTTTCTAAATTATACAAGAATCATATACATTAATATGATATCATATATGATCTTTTAATATTGATTTGATAATAATATCTTAGTATTATCGTTGTTTCGGGTGTTAACTTACTTGTTTTATTTTATATGTTTTGTTCTGTAAGCCATGTTTGTAATGGACAGGTTGTATATTATTCATATCCATAATGATATCAAGTCCTTAAACATCATTTTTAAATCATAAAATGATAATTATACTTGAATTGATACGATGGAGAATTAATCTCATCGCGTTCGTGGAGATGGTAGTCCGTACGTACGCACGAGAGACAATATCATTCTTTTGATATTAAAATAATATATAAATGGATGGTATATCATATATACAGAATCATTAACATGTTATATTTATTATTTACATGAGTTACACATCATTATTATACCCATAAAAATAATAATATATTGAATAACAATTACACCACGACATGGAGACGGTAAGCCGTACGTACGCACGTATGGTGACATGTTATTAAAAGGGTGGATAGAATAATGAATATGGTTGTACCATATTTATAATAACATCACAGTATATGTGAGATACTGGAGTTATTATTTTAGAATGGTAAGAACAAAGAAATAAGAAGTGGAAGAAGAAAGGAACTTGGAAAAGGGTGGTGAAATCATTACCTCTTCTTCGGGTTCTTCCTTTTGATTTGATCAAAAGGGCTCCTTAGGTTGGCTTTCTGATCAAAATAAGGCCTCTAGGTTGTAGTGAGGGAAGTTAGGAGAGTATTTGGGCAGAGTTTGGCCGAACAAAAAGGCTTTGAAGGTGTGAAGAAATGAGAATGAGGAGTGCCCTTTTATAAGAGGGGTGAGGGGCACCTTTGGAAAAGCTAGAGATATTAGTTTATAATAAATTCATAATTGGTTTACAATGGCTCCAAAGTTGAGTATTCAAAGTTTAAGGTTGGGATGGGTCGAAAACAACTAAACCAATAGAATTTAGACAGGTTTGGGTACTTATATTAACCTTATCTTTAAGTATTAACTCTAAGTTAATTAGTTTCACTTTTACAATGTCTCTTTGTATTTTTATATAATATGGTTAATAAACTTACTATATACATCCAAGAGACCCCCAAGTGGTCCATTAATGATGAACCTATCATTATATAAGTCTTTTGGCCGAACCATAGATTTTTAGGAATTTAATATCAATTAATAATATAATATTTGTTTTAAGAACTATTTTATGTCAATTTTGACACTATTCAATAGTTGATTTTTTTGAAACTTATAACAGATTAATTACTTCGAAAAAAGTAAATTAAATCAATAATAATATATAATATTATCCTAGAAAATTAGTTTAATTCATTAAAAGTTTCATATTATATTTATTTGGGTATTTATAATATCAATTAATTTAATTATTCACTATTTTAGTAATTACTGCATCATCATTGTGTCATAAATAAAATAAATTATTTAATGTCTAAAAATTATAAATAAACTATCATTATGTAGTAAATCTTTTTATCTTTATAATGAATATTTATAATCTAAAATCCAACATATATAACCCTATTTAATAATTGTTTTTCTAAAAGATATATGCTTGTGTCATTTTTGTATTCATTTTAACTTAATTAAAAAAAGTGTCCCTATCACCTACAAGTGGCACCATGGGGTCCCAAAATCGACCCATAGATGACTATGGTCAAACATGTATCAACCAATAAGGCTAAGAGACGTTTTTGGGTAATTTAGTATTATTATATTATTATTTTTTAACCCTTATTTACCGGATTTACCCTTAACCATGGTAAATAAAATATTTACCGCAGTAATTATTCAAAATGTCTAAAAATAAAAGTTAACTATTTACAAAATTTGAAAATCCTGATTCCAAATATGGAATCCATTTTTCTAAATTCAAAACACAGAAGTGGCAGAAATTAATTTAAAATTAATTCCTGCTGTCAAAACAAAAAGCGTGTTTTTAAGAGATAATAACTATCAAAAGATTGACACTTGTTTATGTTCGGTTTAATTGTAAAATTATGTCCAATGACCAAAATTATATTAAATGGTAAAAATATATTATAAATATACTTTAAAACCACTCAAATTCATAATTTATCACTATTAATTATTTTGATTAAAAAAGTTGTTTTTATTTAAAATTTAGTAATTTTCACTATTCATCAAAATATAAAAGTTATCCGAAAAGTACCAAAATTTCACCTTAGGCTAAATTCGATATTCCGAATCCAAAAATGAAGTCCATTTTAATATATATAATTTCAAAAAGTAGGTATTACTATTCATAACGTCTAGTTTGATTGGTTATGGTGTGTTAGAACTCGGTGTTGCGTACAACACACGCTATCACATTATTCAAAGAGAAGCGTACCGTAGAAGCTTGGGGTGTTAAAAATAGGATGATTTCCTTTGTGAATGGTCAAAAATTTTCGTTTTCATCAGTTGAATGGGCTAAGAATATTAAAGTTCCTCATAGTGGTGATTATGGATTTTATTCAAAATCCATACCTACTGCTAGTAACTTTTTTGAGTATGAGGATTCCTTTTTGGAATTGACAGGAAATGGAACTACTAGAAAGGTCATTGATGTAGAGATGATAGGAGAGGATAAACTACTTTTCATGTTCATTCAGCATGTGATTAGTCCAAGGAGAGGAGATTTTGCTACCCTCAGATTTCAGGATATTTAGTTGTTGTATCTATTAAAGCATGGAGTCAAGGTGAATTTATGCAGACTGCTAATGATTCAGATTGAGGAGATGACTAGACCGAAGTCTAATTCCAATGCACTTTTCTTTTCTAAGTTGATTTCTATTATTTTGAAGGCAAAGGAGGTAGTTGGACCTCAAGATGAAACTATTGTGGTTAAGGATAACTTTTTCCTCACCAGGACTATTTGTAAGTTTATGAAAGT
This sequence comes from Viscum album, assembly GCA_963277665.1. Taxonomy (NCBI): domain Eukaryota; kingdom Viridiplantae; phylum Streptophyta; class Magnoliopsida; order Santalales; family Viscaceae; genus Viscum; species Viscum album. The sequence goes on along the minus strand of OY728125.1, from coordinate 1,271,154,924 downwards.
TAGCTAGAACCCTTGGAAGAAATCATGGGTTAATGATGATGGAAAAATCTATGACAAGTACACTCCTATGGACCATCCTTCTAAACCAAAGGATTTGAGGGATCCTGGTCTTGGACCAGATGAGCCAGAACCGGTCTACAATGATAATGAAACTGAAGCTGAGGAGGAAGAGACATTAGTTGAGGAAGTAGGAGACCCAAATTTACCTCCTATTCCTATGCCCCAAAACATTTCCTATGGAGCAGCTAGCCCTCCAAAAGAACTACCAAGGAGAGAAACTATTCTGAAGGACAATGACACTGAGACTACAGAAGAAGAAGAAGAAGAAGCGTATCATATTGTTGTCAAAGAAACCTCTGAAGAGGATGTGGCAACCGAGTCAGATCAGATTGCTCATGAAGAGAAGGAGGCTTCTGGTGAAGCAGATGATGAAGAAAGTGAAGAAGAAGAGCTCAGTTTGAGCCCTTTGATAGACAGTACAGTCAAGATAGTGCCTGATCAGGAAGCAGAAGAAATATCTGTTGATTAGAGAGTCTTTGATCCATCAGAGAAAATAGATATTGAATCTGCTACAGTTGTAGAGGAAGTTATAGAATTACCTCGAGCAGAACTGTTGGAGGAGATTCCTCAGGTGAATTCTCTAAGTGAGGGGGATCATCGTGATTCAATATCAGTGTTGTATGACATTGAAGGTTGGACATAAAATCCAGGATATATAGTTCTTGGACTTAATTATGAAGATTGTGATGAGGAAGACCAGCCCCAAAGAGAATCATTTATCCTACCTATTTTGGCTGAAAATTTGGAAACCAAGGAGGACCTTGAGTCCTTAAAGGCTGAAATGAAAGAAACAATGAGAGAATTAGTGGCAGGTTTGAAGAAAAGCCTGGTTGATGAAATTAGAAGTGTGGAGCAATCTCTGGAGCTATCTCTGGGATGTGCTATTTCTAGTCCAGTGAAAGGAATGATGGATGAAGTTAAAGTATGCCATACTCAAATTGAGAGTTGGACAGGAGCTGTAGTGGCTCTAAGACAATCGATTGCTTCATTGACTTCCATGAACATTTCTCAAACCCAAGTGAATATAGATATCAAATATATCAAAGAAGTAGTCAAGAAGTTTGTGGAAGTTTTTGAGGCTTTTAAGACATCAGTAAAAGAACATTTGAAAAGTCAGGATGAACTTGTTCAGAAGGTGGTTAGTAATCTGACACAATCTTTCAAGGAGACAATAACTTTCTCAGTTAAACCCCTTACCTCATCCAGCTCCACTGTGAACCCTGACCAGATCAGAACTGTTATCCAGGAAGAGTTAGCTAAGGCCAGTACCAGTGGCACCTCGAATACTCAGATCCTTGATACCACTAGGGAAGTTAGTATCTTTGTTCGTGATCACCTACGGGCAGTTACTGCTTCTAAAGAGGCAATTAAAAATAAGGTGGATGCTTATTTTGAGAAGGTCTATACCAAGCATCAAATGACCAACCATTTCAATCTCTTGATGGAAAATATGAAGTTGCCTCCAGTGACTCAATCTTTCAGAGAACAGTTTAGTAAGCTCAGGGAGCTTACTCCTGCCTTGGATAAATTCATTGAAAATCGAGATGATTTTGTGTCAGCAATGGAGAGAGGAGGAAGTATTATTATGGATTTCAGGAACCTCTTGCTACCATTCTTGCATGTGGATGCCAGACCTGTGATTGTACCTCCTTCTCTTCCTGCCTCTGCCTCTGGGAGTACACCCCATTTGACTCCAGTTCAAGCTATTCAAAGCTTGACACCTATGATCTCACAGAAGAGCACATATTTCAGATCTGGTACAGTTTCAGTGGCTGACCCTCCGGTTGTTCTTTCAGCTATTCCTAAGTCATCTACTCAATCTGAACCTTCACCCTCTTCTGATCCTAAGGGAAAGACTCCTGTTCAAGAGGCTAATTGAGTGATTCTGGATGTTTTTGATAGGATTCACTTGTATTTTTGTAATCCTGACTTTCTTAGTTTGTAACTTTTGTACCTTAATGGAAATCTACTCTTACATTCTCCACTTTACTGTGTATATGTTTCCTTTCAATCTGTTCTCTTTTTGTCTCTACATTTCTCTGATTCTACCCTTCTTTTTGTTAATCACAAAGGGGGAGAAAATGAAACAAATGAGACCTACAAATGAAAACTGGGAGTGAAATTGAAAGGGGGAGCAACATGATAACTTTTTTTAAAGTTTTTCTTAGGAATTTTTTCCTCTGACATTATTTTAATCTTCTAAATACTTTGGCATAAGTTGTGATTATAAAAAAGGGGGAGATTGTTGAACCCTCTGGGAGAATTAGTTGAACTTATATTTTGATAATATGGTTTGATGATCCCTATATTGATTAATGGTTAATTACTTATTTCAGTATTTCTGTACACCATGAACATATTCATATATTATAATATTTACATGATCTTCAGAGAATTCAGTTACTGGATGGATATATATTCTAACTTAACCCATTCTAACAATATAATTCTTATACAGATAAGTGATCGCCATTACAGAACAAAGCTACCGATACATCAAGTCTACCGATACGTGAAGGTCACTGATACATCAAGTCTACCGATACATCAAGTCTACCGATACGTGAAGGTCACTGATACATCAATTCTACCGATACATCAAGTCTACTGATACATCAAGTCCACCGGTACAATAAGTCTACCATTATATAAGCTCACTGATACAACAATTCTACCATTATACAATCTCACCAATACAACAAGTCACCGTTATGAAAGCCTACCGTTATAGAAAATTTACCGAAGGAAGTCTACCGATACACCAAGGAAGCTATCGGTACAACAAGGCTACCATTACACGAAAGGTCACTGGTACACTAAGTCTACTGCTACTGATAAAATCTACCAACAGACATGAAGTCTACCGATAGAAAGGATACCGTTACACAAGAGGTTACAGATACAAGAGGTTACCGATACAAAAACTTACCGATACACAAGGCTACCGATATCCAAAACTACCGTTCCAGAGAATTCGACGCTGCCTTAATTTTTTTATCTTTATTTAATCTAACCAACGGTCATATCAGGTATATTTTAATGCTCTATCATTTATTTAATAAAGGTTGTTTGATGTCAGGAAACCGTACCTCATACCTGCAAAAAGAAATCATTTCTTTTGCCGGAGCTCGTGCCATAAATACAATAAGTCCCTGCTGTTGCAAAGTGAGACACACATGTGAAAGATACGAGGAATATACAAGCACAATACAGAAGTGACCTACAAGTGAAATACAGAACAAGAGCTCATTCATGCATGACCAAGAAGACACAGAAGCTCATACACACTCAAGATTACTCAAGAAGAGTTCGTTACACTCACAAGGACATTGAAGAACTTCATCGACTACATTTTCGCTATCTCTGAACCTGGATGTCAAGAAGACGACACTCTGTTTTTCAGAAAAAAACCAGAAGAGGACTCATAACCATTTCTGATCAAATTCAAAGAAGTTCAGAGCTACACTGCAATCACTAGAGCCATTCTAAACTCTCTATCTTACTCAGTGATTTATTATTTACATTACGAGCAGTGTGTATCATCTGTTTTAATTTACACACACAATGTCTCTTGAACCTTAACTGGAGGATCTGTAAATCCTCATTCAAACTCCTTACATTTTCTATTTTCCCACTTTTGATAGTGGTAGAGGTCATGTGTGACCTGGATAGCTGTATTTTCTATTTTTTCTGTTTCCCACGTAGAACTGTGGTATAGGTCTTTGACCTAGACAGTTGTAAACTGTTGTAAACCCCGATCCAGGGTGTGGATCCAATTTATATAAATTGTTGAGAGGACTAAGTCTCATCTTGAGACTGAAACTCTTGTTCATGTCTGATGTTCTTTATTTAGTTTTATCTAAAACCTTTTATTCCGCTGCCAAGTGCTTTAAAACCTAAACTTTTTTTCAAAGTTACTATGATAATTGAATTAGCAAGTGTTTGCATTATTTGTAAATCAGTAAGTTAGTTTCAAAAGCTAATATGATCCTCTGATTAGATTAACTGGGAATTAATCAATCCCCTGAAAACCTAGATGAAAGTTTTCTTTAGTTAAAATTCACTAAATTTCAATTAGTATTTTAAATTGGGGGAATTCGGTAAAAGCTTTTAAAATAGAAATTTTAATTGGAACTCAATTCACCCCCATCTTGAGTATCCACTCCGACCAACAAACTTGACTACCTAGAATTGAATGTTGAAATTCTAACAGACTTCTCTAAGAAATGACAATGAATTCCTACCCATATGAGATTCCATATTTACAATCTATTCCATCCATCATGGGATTACCAAACTCATAGAGGGTCCAATGGGTAGAATATACACCTTTAAGAGAGAGTTATCTATCTCTGTTGAAGTTGATAGTCTTGGTGAGTATAGATCGATGATGCTAGGGCTATATAGCGAGCCTTACGAACTCATGTAGACTGAATTTTTGGTTTTCTTTTGTCTATAATATTTTATCTCAAACATTTATTTATTTATTTTAAGGTATTTTAGCTCGAACCTTCTATTGCTTTAGTTTATGATATTTTATCTTGGACCTTTTAGTCGCTTTAGTTTAGGGTATTTCAACTTATATCTTCTATCACTTTAGTTTAAGATCTTTTATCTCAGACCTTATATCACATTAGTTTTAGTTCATTTAGCTCAGGACTGATATTACTTTAGATTAAGTTATTTTATCCTGGACCTGATATTGATTTAGTTTAAGGTATTTTAGCTCGGACCTAATAAATATTTTTAAGGTATTTTAGCTTGGAACTGATTTTAATTTATTTTAAGTTATTTTATCTTGGACCTAATATCTATTTAGTTTAAGGTCTTTTAAATTGGAACTCATATATGGTCATGGGATATGGTGTAGACATGCCAGGGATGACCTAAAACAATATGAGGTTCTAGGTTTTGTCTTGGTCTTTCTGAGGCTCGTGAGGATCAAAATTACCTTTTTTTATAGAGTGACACATTTGGTTGATGGACATAGGTGCATATGTAGGAGCCATGGGAGTGTATTCATAGTCAAGAAAAGGGTCACTTGAAGATGGGTATCTTTTCTAGGGGATATAAATAATTTATGGAGGTAATCTTGGTAGGGATGAAATAATATGGTTACTAGGTCCACATGGATAGTTGGGGTGTGAATGATTTAAATAATAACCCAAAATATCGAGCCATGAATATGATATGGTGAAGAAATGAAGAGTGTGTACCATGAAATTCTAGGATTACAGGTTATTCCGTGGTATTTCAAGGGATCACAAGGATTAAATCTCTTTTCTATAAATGAGAAGATTCCTTTGGTTGGTGGGTTAAGGCCCTTATTCATTAGTAGAATTCTAAGAAAAATATGATCCTCACTTCTCTTCGAGGGATATGGAAGATTTGTAGAGACCCTAAAACCTAGGTAATGAAGTTAGGTATGAAAATAAGACTATCCAGAAAGCATTATGACACCCTAGGTAAATCATTTCTTGCATGATAATGCTCAATCCCTTTTCCCCGTGTTTTCGAATCATGAGGTGTGGGCTACCAAAGGAATAAGAATGGAGTGCCACATTCTGGACTTGAGAAGAGATACAAAACATAGTGATGCAATGCTGAGGATATTGAATCCACTTGAACAATTTGGTGTTGGGATTGTAAATCATGACCCTGATACCTTGAGATAGGAGGATGATAGGGGACAGTCATATAGGGAGGAGTTCAGACACATTGAGGTGTTGAGTGCTGTCGTTATGATGTCAAGGCTCACAAGGATCAAAATTTCCTTTTTTAGAGTGACTCATTTGGTTGAAATCCATTGAAACATATGCAAGAGCTATAGGCATGCATGCATAGTTAATCAAAGGGTCCTTGAAGTCGGATATCCATTCCAAGGTCCATAGAAGGTTATGGTGATTCGAGACACCCCAAATCATAGAGTGTGATATGCGGAAGGTGTAAAATCCAAGTAGGGTTCAAATAACATAAAATGTTTTCCACTAGGAGTACCCCAACATACTTATTAGGTTTGGGTTACCCTTTGTGGGTTTTCAACCTGACAAGTTCTGTGTCTATTTTGCTAGTTGTTTAATGTCTGGAAATTTGGACCATCGTACTCTAGAATTTAAGGTCGTATAGCTTTGACCAAAATGTAGGTAATTTAAGTTCATGAATCACATGGAACTAATATGGAGGACAATACAAAAGAGACTTATTAGGATATCCAGTGTTGGGAGTACTCCAACATCCTTCTGAGTGGGAGGTAGAAATGTTGTAAATCACAGATCGAGGTCCTTAGATCATGATTAATGATATAAGATAGTCACACCAAGAGTATTTTAGAAACGATGAGGTGTTGAGTACTACCTCAATGATGATGTCATGGATCATGAGTATTGTAATGTCCCTTTCCAGAGTGGTGCATTTGGTTGACGTCCATAGGCACATATGTAGGAGCCATAGGCATGTATGAATAGTCGAGAAAAGGGTCCTTAAAGTGGGAAATCCTTTCTAAGGTCCATAAATGATTGTGGGGATACGAGATGCCCCAATCATGAAGTTTGGATTATGGGTTGGGGGTGCTTTATAAGATGGTGTAAACACTTCATTCTTCAGTCGGCCAAGGTAAGACTCTTATGGCCTTTTAATAAGGAGACTTGATGAATGATGGTTTCCTCAACTTAGCATCATGTGGTGGAGATGTTCCTCGGTTTAGTTTAACATCATACAGTTAGAATGTACTTCAATTTATTTTAACATTACGAGTTAAGGATTTACATCCACTCATTTTATCATCATGCGGTAAGGACGTACTTCCATACAATTTATCATAATGCGGTAAGAACGTACTCCCATGAAGTTTAACGTCAAGCGGTGAGGACATGGGAGAACCAACATGAATGTGTAAGGATATTAAAACTGAGCCTAAAGATGGGGACTTGGGCATCACTACATATCTTATGAGGATGAGAATCAAGCCACACATAGTTATTTAATAGAAAATATCCGATGTAGGTCTGACCTATACGTTGATGTGGGCATTATTTTCGTTGACCATTGCAGTTGGGAATAGGGTTTGAGATATAGGAATCACTAAATATCCTAATATTTCAGGAATCAAGATACACATAGTTCATGAAGTTTTATATAGTTTAACGTCATGTGGTGAGGATGAAGGTTGACCGACGTGAATTGGAGGGAACATTATGGTTGGGCCCAAGGATAGAATCCTGGGTGTCACTACGTAGCTCATGAAAAAATGAGAATCAAACCACATGTAGTTATTAAAAAATCATGCAGTTTAACATCATTTGGTAATTAAGGGAGCCTACCCCAGCTGATACGCCTTATTCATGTGGGGAAGCCTTCTTCATGATTCTTAAGCCCACTTGAGCTATGATCGGTGCGAGAAATAAGAAAAAAAAGGGACCCATGTAGGACATGGGTATTTTGCATCATGTATTGGATGGACCAATATATAGGATCAAGGCATCCCTATGTATCTAATTGGAAATAAGAATCAATCCATACATAGTTCTTGGAAGAGTCATTAAGTTTAACGTCATGCGGAAAAGATGTAGGTGGATTGATGTGAATAGAGATGGGTATCACAGATCCATTCAGTTTTATTTCATTTGGTAAGGATATTGACCGTGTAGTTTAACTTCTTGTAGAGAGTACTCATGGTATTATTTTTATAGTCTTACATTCAGGACCATGATGGACTTGTTGTGTGCCTATGTGGCTTTCTTGTGAGGGAGAGTCCCTACTGTGACTCCTAAGATCACATGAGCTATGCTTTGTGTGAGAAACATGAAATGACATGAGTTCCCCTACAATACAAAGAAATAATAGGGTATCATGTAGTGACTGGAACAAGATATAGGATCAAGGTGTCCCTAAGTATCTCATGAGGATGATAATCATGCTATAAAAAGTTCTAGATGTATTGTGCAATTTAATGTCATGCATCAAAGACACCGACCATGAAGTTTAACATCATGCAGTGAGGATGATGGATCATATGACGTGAAGGGGGATTGTGGATCTGTGTAGTTTTATGTCGTGAAATAAGGATTAAAGGTGATGTGCAGTTTAATGTCTTTCTACTACGATGAACTCCATATAGTTTAATGTGATGTTGTTAGGAAAATCCTGTATAGTTTAACATCATGTATTTAGGAAGATTAATGGGTCTTAATCTGATGTGGATTCTCTTTTTCTGATAGCTATACAAAGTATTTATTAAGAAATATTTCATTAGTGGGTGGTGTGACATGTTCCCCATCCATGGTGGCCAGGGAATAGGCTCCATTATGATACACCTTATGTATTACATAGGGTCCTTCTTACTTGGGATCCAACTTTAGGGGATTTTTTCCCGGTATCATTGGGGTTCTGAGACCCAAACCCAGTTCTCCCTGAAGGAATGAGCATAGGTGAAACTTTTTATTGAAGTCTCATGTTATTCTATTATGATGAATCTCCATATTGTGCAATGTGAGAAAACTTTTCTCATCTAGTCATTCCAACTCATCCAACCACTTTTGTGATTGTTCATCATTAAGAGTTTTCCAAAAACAACTATCTGGAGTGAGGGAAACTAGACTTCTATGGGTAACATTGTCTCAGTCCCATACACAAGTGAATATGGCATTTCTTGTACAACAATACATGGGTTTTACGGTAGGTCCATAAAACATAGAGGATTTTATATGAACAAGACTTCTTATCCTTATTTACCATCTTTTAGATTATGTTTTATAGAGTTCTATTAAAGGCATCTATCTATCCATTTTCTATTGTATGATAGTGGGACGAGTGATTATACTCGATGTTGTACTCCTAGTAAATCTTCTTTAACTCTATGGAATAAAAGTTGGTGCCATTTTTTGTCAATATTTTGTGAGGGACTCTGAATATAGTGATGATATGAAACTTCCTGAAGTTGATGATATTCTTTTCCCTAACTTCCTTGAGGATTATTTCCTCAATAAATTTTGAAAATAAGTTAGTAGTAGTAAGGATTTACTTGAACTACTTGGTTGTGGCTGGGGGATATAGAACTACAACATCTATCCCCCAAACAGAAAATCGATAGGAATATTTATCTATATACAGAAATTCTAGGAGCTTATTGATGAAGTTTTCATGGATTTAGCATGCATGATATTTCCTAGCCAATTCCATGCAGTATTGTATCCTGGTTTTCCCATAATACCCCAACCTCTTGATCTGGTGAGAGAGCCTGGTCCCAAATTGATGGGCACCGCAAGAGCCTGCATGGAATTACTCCATGACAAGAAGAACTTCTCCTTCTTATCTACACCTAAGGATAATTCTATAAAAGGCACTTTTTTAGAGCACTTTTTTCTCATTTTTACCATCCTACAAGGTGAAATTTTCTTCCCATCACTGAATCCATTCCCTTATGGCATGATCTATTGGGAGAGTCCTGTCTCGAAGATAGTCGATCATAGGCTTAATCCATTTAGAGGTGGTCATTGGTTTATCATTCTCTAGGGAGGTGATGAACTTATTGATCTATTATATATCAAATACGATGATTGATGACACCAATATTCAATGCATAATATGGAAGGTTTCTACCTCCTGATCAGGGTAGACCAGGATGACAGATGCATTAGCCAGTGCGTTGGCACAAACATTATGTGATTAGGGAACATTATGTAGTGTGGTATCAAAGGGAAATTCTACCATCAATCCCTAACATATCCAGTGAGGGGGTCTAGTTCCTCCTTTTTGATGTAATATTCTCCATTGCCCTACTTTATCACTAACTCTGAACCCCATTTGATGCTCAAGTAGGCTATTTACAGCTATAGGGTTAGTTCCAAGTTAGTGATGAGATCTTGGTATTCTACCTCATTTTTTGTGAATCCTTTGGATAGTGAGAAAGATTAAGTAATAAGTTACTTGTATAGAGAGATGAATACAATCCCTATACCAACTCTGTTGAACTTAAGGTTCTCCATTATTTTACCGGAAGGACTCTAGGAGGTACCATCAAAGTACATCTCCCATGTCCGGGGAGTGTCATGATCATAGAAGACCTCTTCATCAAGGAGCTCAGTATCTTCTAGTGTATTTTCTAGGGATAGATGTGCTATGAGGAAATCATCCAGGTATTTCCCTTTTACTAACTTCTGTGATACGAACTGGATGTCATATTACTGAAGAATTACCGCCCATCAGGCCAAGTTCCTAGTCAGAATCAGACGAACAAGGATGTTCTTCAGAGGATCAACACGAGAGACTAATTGGAAATTCTGGTTCTTTAATAAATGCCTTTGCTTTTATAATGAAAAATGAGTACAAGGTAGTTATTCTCAGTACCTAGCATCATCTGACTGAGGTAATGGAGACTATTATTACTTACCACATTATTCTTTTTGTGTGAGAAGGGTTCCCAATGAGCATTCCATAATGGCCACATATAAGATGAGTTGCCTCCCTTACACTAGGGGCATCAGGAATGGCGGTACAAAAAGTACTACTTGAGACTTTCAGAGGATTTTTGGCAATCATCATCCCATTGGTAAGTGATTCCCTTTTTAATTAGCCTAGTAAAGGGGAGATATTTACTGGCTTGGTTGGAAATGAATCACCAAATGTAATAGAGGTGCCCTTGGAGTCCCCTCAATTATTTGATACATATGGGGTGTGACATTGCTAAGATAGAATTAATCTTTTATAGGTCAACCTCAATGTCCTGGTAGTATACCACAAATCCACGGAACTTTCCTGATGTTACTCCAAAGGCTCATTTCAGTAGATTCATATTCAGACTCTACTATTTTTGCTTGATGAAAATTTGTTGAAGGTCCATGAAGTGATCACATCACCGTCAAGATTTAACCTCCAGGTCATCGACATAAGATTTGGCTATCTTTCCCAAAAAATGGCTTAAAGATATGGTGCATTGAGTGTTGATATGTGGTGAAATTATTCTTCAAACCAAATTTCATGACTTAATAACAAAATATACCTTGAGGTGCTCTAAAGGAAGTGGCTTCTTCATCCTCAGGGGTCATCTTTATCTTCTTGTACCCCGAGTACCCATCCATGAAAGAAAGGGACTGAAAGCCAATAGTTGCATTAATCAAGAGTTCCATGATCAGAAATGGGAAGTCATCCTTTGGGAAATGTCTATTATGGTATATAAAATCAATGCAAACCCTAATTATCCAATTCTTCTTCCTAACAGGGATGATGTTGGAAATATATTTTGGGTATTTCACCTTTTGAACAAAGTTGGATTCAATTAACTTGTCAAATTCCGCCTTTATATTTTTGGAATGAGATGGGTGTGTCCTCTTGGACACCTTTTGAAGCCTAGATTCTCTTCTGGTAGCTGGAGATGGTGCATAGACACATCTAGATTTAGTTTGGGTATTTATGTGTAGTTCCATGAGAAAACATATTGATGTTTTTTTAGAGATGTGATGCACATCTCTTACTCTTCGAGGGGAATGGTATCACTAATTAGTGTAGGTTTTGGATCTTCCTTTATTCCTAGGTTTATATTTCTGAGTTCATCCATGGTAGTGGAGAAACCTTCCTCAAATGACGAAGGAGAGTTCATGAGGCTAGCCTCATCTTCATCCATCTATGAGCCTATGGATTCATTCTCATATGAAGATAGAAATCTGGGGGCTTCACCATTATTATTAGGACGATAGAGGACATGAGGATAGAAATTATCATCCCCTATTGACTGATTTTTTTCAAATAGATATCAGGGTTGATGGACTTCAATGTCGTCACTAAGGACAATAAGGGTTTGGACCTACAGAATTATACTTGTGATCTCTATTAAATTTATGGGGGAGTACATAGTATCCATAGAGGATGTTCCAAGGATTCATAGGAGAAGTCCCCAATCCATTGGGAGTGGCAACCTATATATCATCATCCATTATTCATTATTTTACTCCATTGTTATAAAACTCTATTCAACATATATTTCCCCACAGGTATCAAATTGATCATTATCACCATGTAGTAGGCTGCCTTACCATTAGTTGGATACTTAAGACACTGATGCAATGTTGATGGTATTTCCATGTGGATATGAAGTTAGGGCCTTCCAAGAAGGAAATTATATGTGGTGTCTTGCTGAATTACCATAAACTTGGCATCTGATGTAAGATATGTAAACAGGTTGTGAGATTGATTTTCTCGAGAGGTCTTTGCACATGTTTATCATACCCTTGGATGGTTAGCTTAGTGGGATATTAATCCCCTCTACAATATCCCAAACATCATAGGGTTTGGACTAGGATAAGATTGATCCTAGAACTATTATTAATTAGGGCCCTCTAGACACTAACATTATTGAGTCCTCCCGAGACATATAGGGGTTTGATGTGCCCCTGCAGGTCCACTTCTTAATCTTGATCAGTGAACAAGTTGGAGACAATACATTTCGGTGTCATGGTCTCCACCCAATAGGCCTCGTATATAGTGACTTCTTTCTTGAACTCTCGTGGTCTCTAGAGGGCTTCATTAAGTGCCTACTTGAGTTATTTTGCAAGATGGAGCACATCGAGAACTGAGAGCTTGGATGGGACTGATGGAATCTATTTTAGAACATTGTACATTTGTGCCAAAGGTCAGAATTTCCCAATATGAGGTTTCTCTTTGGCCTACGGATGAGGAGTTGAGGTGTTCAGGGCAGACAAATCTAGTGTTTGTGTGGCGGTTGTAGGAGTATCCGCTACTAGTGGTGCATGTCGTCCTGGCCTTCCCCTTTGTCTGGGTTGATCAGGATGAGCTCTTTCTAGGTGGTCATGCAAGACAGTTGGGTATATATGGCTTCTAGATGGTTATGAGACACCTTCCTACCCCTATTGGGATTATTGAATCACTTTCCCATGTTCCTTAGTAGCATATGTATTTTCTATAGAGGTGTGGCCATAATATTGAGTCTGTCTCCATCTGTGGTGCCCTCTATATCCTCAACTTCAGTGCATGAGTCTACCCATTCCACAGTTATTCACAGGAAACTCATAATCTAGGGAAAACTGCTCATTAGATAAGGGGTTTGAAAATTGTACTTCATTTACAAAACCAAATATGATTTCTTTATCCGACGAGGATTCCATTTGGCGAGACGGTTTTGGTGATATAGATGTCATGGGGAAGAAATCAGCGAGAGTTAATACATAATTTAAAGGATAATATGACTCTTCCTCTTCTATTTTATCCCTCCTATGGTGGTCACTCCAACCATTGGGAGGTACATATGATGGCTCTTCCTTGGGTGGTGGATTTATTTCTAGTTTGTAAAACTATTCTCTTAGAGTGGTGTGGGATCAATCAACTGTCTTTAGAACCATCCAGTTATCGAATTTTCTTGCACATTTTGTTGGGACCTTCTACCAATAACCCTCTTCTTTTGGTTAGACCATGGTTATGTAAGACACATGCTCTGGGGAATTATGTAGTACCGCTTTTCTGGAATCAATCATTCATTGAAAGACATATTTGAAGACAAAATAGTTCTAAATATTATGACCCAAACTTTTGTGGAAAGGGAAGTAATTGGGTCGGTTGGTGAGGTTGACCTCACCAGGATTCCTAGGTTGTTGAAGTGTGAGCAGGTTATTATCCATGGCTACCAAGAAATAATCTCGGACTTGTTAATTTCAGATGGTGCACACCTTAATAATCTGTTCTTCAAATCCTGAATGGCCCTAATTTCTCTATGCTTCTAGCCAAGGGTGATTCGGTGGTTGTCACCACTCGATAGGAGGTGCTGGGTAGTTCAGTGCCTACCTAGGAATTTGGATAGGTTCCACTATTGGATTGAGAGTGGTAGCTATAAATTAAATTTTGTTTAGTGTTTTTCCCTATATTGTGGGAATGAATTGAGTTTTGATTGGGTCACCTGAATGGACTTCTCTAGACATTGGGCTGTTTTAAAAAATTCAAAGAATTTGACCAGATATTTCATTGGAATCAGTGGCATCTAAAACTCATCCCTAAGATTTTAGGTATTGAGTTTTAGTAGTTTCTCTTTCGATATAGGGATGTTGAGTTATTAGGTCAATCCCTTACACCTTGATATAAAATTATAAACCCTATCATTTTTGCATTTTTTATAGTTTTTAAGGTCGAAGATCATTGTATTCCTCAGTGTAGAACCAAATTGATAATGGAATTAATGATGGTGGTCTTCCAATCCTAAAAAATATCCTTCTAGAAGACTAATATACCAATCAAAGGTTGGCCCAGTCGGGGTTTGTACGAAACACCTTAGCTTGGTTGCCTCTTGTTGATCTCGAGGGCCCACCATTAGTCTGCATCAAGACATGAAGTGTGTGAGACGCTATTCAGGGTTGACCACACCATTAATGGTAGAGAATGTAGGGTTTCCAATGTTGGGAAGAGGAGGGGTATCATTGACCCATTCAGGATATAGATTCCTTTCAGGATACCAAAGCATGATTCGCCCTTCTATGGCTTCCATTCGAGTATCCAGGGACTTGATGACATTAAGAAGATCTAAGGGTACTATTTCTTGAGCCATATCCCATCCATGGGGAGTCAGTGGGGGTTGATGAGGTGGACCCTATTTTATCTCCCTCTTATTTTTGATTCTTCCCAAGACTGAATGGTTATCCTGGTGGGGGAGAGGTTGTTGCTGCAATAGAGGGAATTCACGATCATTTTCCACATCCTCATATATGAGGGATATATTCCTCGACCCAGATCCAATATGATATTCAGAATTCAACCTTGCTATTGGATCAGCTATGGAAGGGAGACCATTTTTCTCTACTTGGGGATGATACCTTATGGGAATATTTCCCTTGAGAATCTAATGATTAAGTTATTGAAGAGCCTATATTTCACACTCATTCTGTGAAAATCGGTCTTCTAGTGAAGGAACCTCGCTTCTCATGGGAGGTGATCGATATGTGTATGTACCATTACCTTTGGAAGTATTCTTTTGGGGAGGTGGAAACTCAATATTTTGAATTGCCATGTTTTGGAGCCGTCTCTGGTTCCTGGTGTGTGTAGGCTCGTTCGGCGCATTCAAGTCACCCACCTCCTGAGGTACATTTTCCATGTCGTGGACCTCTATATTTTTGTCATGATCAATATCTACCATGTTGATAGTGAAGAAATTTACATAGGTATATCAGGAAATACTGGTCATGCCATTACTTTCAATTCAACAAGATGATTCTTTATTATCCTCTTTAGGGTTATCATTCGAACCCTTGTCCATGTTGGTTCATTTTTTCTTGTGTCCTCAATGGGGTATAAATGTAATCACTATACATTTCTCTCATTTTGATATATAAATAGTGACCCTAAGGGAGTTTTCAGTCAAGGTTTCCAAATGAGCCCCGACCAATAGGGGTTTGTCTTGCGGCGAGTGGGGCTAGTGGAATGAAAACCATTGATTGATTATTACTAACCTAGAGAAGTCTGATTACATATGTGGTGGTGATGATGATGAAAATGCCTCTAGCTCTATGGGGTGGGGGGAATTTAGAGCCACAGTTGGCACTGATTATTCCAATTGTTGAGGATCCAATGGCTCTGTTTGGGGATTTAATGACTCATGGGACATAAATCTAGGTACAAATACCCCCAGCCCAATGGTGTGTGGTTTTTATAGTATCACTGATGATGTCTCCAGGGTCCTCTTATGGGAAAATGAACTTGGAGTTGGTGATTGAGATATAAATGTCCCCAGCCTAGTGGGATGGGGTTCACTTGTAGTTCCTGCCGATGTGTCCCAAATCCTCTTGGGAATTGAAGATCCAAGAGTTGGAGGAGGTGGTAGTTATTACCCCAGTCTAGAGGTCCAGGTATTCTCCTAGATGTCTAATATTGTAGTTGTAATCATGGCCTACTTGATGTGGAAAATTTATTCTCATATAGGAAATGGGTGTAATAGAGACCTATTATGAGAACTATTTCGTACAGGAAGTTGTATGGATGATCTAAAATTTGGTCTTCATATTCAAAATGTCTTCTTATTATTTTGAGGATACTAATTATAAGTCCTATAGGCTATCCTCCCTCTCCATCTGTAATGTCTAGGAACTATTGGAGCAGAGGCATTACGTTATAGTGAGCAACTAGTCCTAGTGTTTCCCAGTCCCTTAATATTTCTAGAGGATATAACATTGAAGGATTCCGTACCTGAGGGGATATACTATTCCAAGGGAGTGGAAAAGTGTAACACTCTATATTTCCCCCACCCTCAAATACAGATGCATGATGTGGCTTCATAGATCAACTGTCAAAGATTTACGATGTAGTGGCAGAAAGCATGTTATAGATTTGCACCGCGCTTTTACAGTTTTGGATCTCGGGCCACAGAGATAGAAGTTCGATCTAGATAACAACAAATTATATTGATCATCTGGAGGTGATAGTCATATCATGGATATTGGAGATGTCGATTATTTTTTTTCCTGATGAATGGACCACATATTATGGTGTAGACAAGGTATGTTCTCTTTTTCTAGATCATCTGGGATCTCATAGTCAGTGTTAGTGAGGGGCTAGAACATGATGGGGAGGTTGTTTCTGGATAACTCCCTCCATATATCAATGTCAGACTCCTCCTCATCAGACTTACACAAATCCATTTGTTCAGACCAGAGAAGATGGTTGTGATGGTTGCCTACTGATGGGGGTGGGGTGCTATTGGAAGTTGATGGGGGAACTATATATATTTGAACCTGAGGATTCAAGAATCTTTCTATATGATGGTGTCATATTTTGGAACACCTTTACATACATAGGTTTCTAATAATGGGGAGGAGTACCTTGTCCATGGGAGATATCACCATGGGGAGGTTGACCATGGTGGATGTTAGGAGTAGAGTCCCTATGATCCATCTCTACACTACCATGAGGAGGACTATCATGGTAATAAATGCCTTCAGATTTTACTTCAGTGGAAGAGTTGACTAAACCTTTTGGTGTTTAGAATGTGTCTTGAAAAACCTATAGGAAACAGGAATTGATTAGATTAGGGATATGGTCCATGTTTTGCATCGAGTTCAGAATATGTCGTGCTACCTTTTGGAGTTGTGCAGGGGTATGTGCTTGCTATGTGATGATTTCTGGAACTTGTATATAACCATATAATGTCACATGAGTATGAGACTACTGTTGAGAAGCTATCATAATATTCTAATGATATGTCTCATTATTGAAAGGAATGTGAGAATGTATCAAGGTGTGTTTCATTCTCAGAAGGTGAGCCTCGATTAGGATTGAAATATGAGCTCGATCCTAAGACTTTGGAATATCTGGCTGATCTTTATTGGTAGGAATATAATCCTGCCCCAAGGCATGTTCCACTTTCACTTGGTTGGCCTAATTTGGATCAAGAATATGGGCCTGGTCAACATATACATTCCCCATCAGAATATGCCAATGGACCTCTAGAATGGGAGAAGTAATATGAGACTCCTTCTTTATTGGCTTGGAATGATGCTGGCGTAGTCATTCATAGGTGGAAGTAGGAATATGAGACTTGCTTCTATGATCCACTATATTATGCTAGGCAGAGTAACTAATAGGAATATGAGCATTTCCTGAGGATTGTTCCATTCTCAATTGGTTAGCCTCTTCCAGGACGGGGATATATGCTTGATCCTAGGACTTTGAAGTATGTCGCCAGACTTTTTCGATATGCATGTGCCCCTATCCCGAGGCATGTGCCTCTCTCACCTAGAAATCCCTAGTTGGAATGAGGATATGATCCTGATCCGAGGCTTTGACTTTCATCAGAGTGTGTTGATAATCCTCTTGAGCGGAAGTAAGAGTGTATGCTTTCTGTGATTCATCTACTTGTTCATGATGATTAGAGTGTTGTGATGTCCGAGATGTAGGGATAAAAGTATGTACCTGTAAATTTATCTAAAACAGTGCCAAAATATTCTGGTTGAGTTATTTAGCTATTTCTAAAATAAATTAGAATTTTAGTAAAGTGTCTGCAGGGATTTGACCCTGCACATTTTCTATCTCCATGATGAATTGGCAGATGTATTCTATTGAATTGGGGATATACACCCACTTCTTTCCTCCTTGGGCTACCAGAGTATGCTGATGGGATTTGTATACGGGGGTAAGAATATGAGCTTCCCCCATGTTTTCTGTGGGAATATACTTACATACATATTTATAGTGAGGAGGGATATGAGCTTGCTGGCTAGTTCCTGCCAGAGTATGTAGGCATTCATTGTCAGTAGGAATATGAATATACACTCTCTCCAAGATATCCGACTCCTTTATCCTCTGATTAGTCTTCCTTACAACCCATACTTGGGAATCATAGAAGGTTGTTTGTCAGATGGTACCCTCATCAGGCGACTGAGGGGTACCGACGGGATGGTTTTAGTGACAACAACTAATATAAGCCCTCCTGGGCGGCTCTTGAACCTGAAGGGAGCCATATATGGATCCCTTTTCCACCTTCATCATACATGGAAGGTGGTATTTATCATGATTTGGGGATAATCTCCCAAAGTTGTTGGTCATGGAGACAAGAGCCATAGGTTTAGCAGCAGGCTTTCCCAGGTGATGTGGACTCTCTGATCATCATATCTGGATAACTTCATGAGAGAATCCATGGTCATGATGGTACCATATCAGTGGTACTCCCAAAAAATCATAGTCACCACCTACAGTTGGAGTCTCCATGTAGGTGAAATTGTTTTTTGATCTATAGAAGTTTCAGTCATGTACATTTTTCCAAAACAAATGATGAATAATGATGACATCATCTCGAATTGGGTTTTTGAAGTAATATCTGCAATTACACAGATGAAAAAGAACAAGAAAACTTATTAGTGTAGTATCTTAGGCATTATATGCTCAATAAAATATGAATTTGTAACTCATTTGTTATTTTATTCCTGATTTTTCCATTCCACTCATTTGGACTTATCAAAATGAGGTTGGACTTATGAGAATCCTAGTTATAAAGGATCATTTGTAAGGTTATGTTGGCCATATTTTTTTTGTATAGGGTTTGCAAATCAAAGTGTCCTAACACATTATAACATAATTGTTCTATCATTACATAGATTCACATCTATTTTATCATTTTGTTTTCATATAGGGGAAAACAAAATGGATCGACGGGTGATAACCAATCATTTTTTATTGGATATATTCCCTTTGGGTTCACTATTTTTGTTTTGTTAGGATTTCAGGGTGTGAAATGGTTTTTCTGATTAGGATACCATTTTCACTTTTTCCAAAAATACCCAATGGCTCCCCAATATGTAGTTGGGTATAGAACTACTTTCCAAAGGATGGTGGTAGTATGTGTTTTTAGGCCTAGAGACTCTTGGGGACTCACATTGGTTGAGACTCATCGCAACATTTTGGGGGAAATTATTTCCTACTCAGAGACTCTCTAATAGATTTAATATATGTTCTTAGATATCTTTCTAATCCCAATATGGTACTAGTTACTCTTAAAAATATTTTTTCAATTAATTATCTCAATAGGAAAGGAAAGGGAGTCTCATTAATGGAACCATATATATGTATTTGAGGTTCTTCATCATTTCCCTAGTAGAGAATATATACATTATGTTATGTAATCATATAACCATGTTCTTCATAATGTGATTCCATGTGAGGAGGTGGTTAATATTTTGAGGGGTTGATTGAGCCATTTTAAGGCATCCTACGTATCCTAGATATTGTAGGAATCAAAACCCATGTATTTATTTAATTCTCTTGGGGATAGACCCAAGGTATATTCCCTTATATAAGGGGTATTCATTCATGATACCCAATGAGGTGTTCATTCACATCTCCCTAAGCTCACGTGAGCTATGATTGATGTTATAAATAAGGTGAATAGATTATCAACCTAATGGCGTATATGTATGTGACTTGTGTGTTGGTACAGTCCTTGGGGGTTGGTATGAAGCTCACACCTTGATAAGGTTTCCTATATATCCTGAGCATGGAAGGAATTAGAGTCTCCATAGTTTGGTTTATGTCAAGGAAAACACAATGAGGCTTCCCTATACAATTGTAGAGGTTTGTAGGGCAGATGATACGATCATTTCAACTCCCTATTCCCACTTTATCCATGTTAGTTTGTGGGAAACAAGGGATAAAAATTAATAAATGTCATTTATTTGGATAAGGGACTCATATGATGGTAACTCTATGGATGATCAGTATGAAGCTCAAAACTTTGGTAGAGGTGGTCTACATATCTTGAATATGGAATAAATCAGATACATCATAGTTACCTTTATATAGGGGCTTACACAATAAGGTTTCCTCACCGATAATGGCTTACACACTTAGGAAAGATGATGTTATAATGCCCTAGTATGCCCGGTTGATCTGACCTTTTTTTTAGTGGGTGTCACAAGACCCATCTGGAATGTACCGTGAGCCGTCACATGGCCTATATTGACACATATGTAGAGTATCTTAAGAGCTTGTGTGACACAATCTAAAGGATGTCATGTATCTTGGATGAAAATTTTGGGAGACTTCTTGAGACCAGGCCATCCTGTCTGAAGGGCATCATGAGTCTTAGCTAAATTTCCTAGAGGGTGTCGTGAGAGCTTGGTTGTTATGTCCAGATACTTTCAAGAGACTCTTTTGAAATGAAAAAATGCCATTATATGAGTTAGGTGATGTGTTTAGATGACGTCAAAAGTCTTGGGTGATAGACCCAGAGGGATCAAAAGATTAAAGTGGAGTTCATGGGGGAACCATGTGATTTTTTCTGGAATGTCTGAAGTATTTCGCATGTCATAGATGACATGTTAGAGGTGTGTTGCGAGATTTGGGCAACGTGTCCTGGTGCTATCGCAGGTCTTTTAATGACACACATGAAGTGTATGAGGGGTTGAGAGCATGTCCTTCACTTAATCCTTATTCCTTTGATCTTGGTTCTAACCCTTGTATTGTGAATGGCTTGATTTTGTTTAGTTTCAGCTTGTCTTGAGTCTCGCATGATCTAGTAGGCTTGTGGGATGTTCTTTACATAATCTACTAGAGATCCTTCGAATGATCCATGAATGTTCACGTGAAGTGATTTATGCCTAGTTCATGACTACTTCGGCTGCCAACCGATTTATTACCTGATGGCTGGTTGGCCGGTCGCTTGATCAGTTTCTTTGAGAAAGTTTCTTCGATGCATGGGATGTTTCCACTCGAGAGTTCCATTTATGTAGTAGCCGATCCATTTTTTGTGCTGGGGTGGAGGATTTATAGGCCTCTCCACCATGGATACTCACGGGTTTGTGTGGTGTATCTGGAACAAGTCCAGGATAGAGTCGGTGAAGGGGCCTGGTGCCATTCAGTTTCATGAGTCTCCGCCATGGACCACTCTGAGTGCATTTCCTGATTTGCATCGATCATGAGTCTGTTCCGCCAATGCTTCCTTTATCTATTTTTTTCAGATTATCGAATAATTTTTTGATCACACAGACGTATCAAAGGAATTACATGTTGTCATGTTGACATGTACAAGGTTGTTCGCGAGTTCCAAGTGCCTATTGAGGGGAACTCGTGAGACCTTAGGTGACATTTCAGGGATCTTCTGTGACACCAGGATGGTTTTTTTGGGGGTTTCATGGGACTGTGATGTGGGTGCACTGCATGCCCTTTGGCGACCATGAATACCTCCCACCTCCTCCATTTCTATCTCCGTTTTATGTGAAAACTTTTGCGAGTCATATAAGATTTCATGAGTGACGTCGAGGATATTTATTATATTTTTTAGTGACGTGTCCTGTGACCAATATGGGTTCTATGGAGGTTCGTGAACATTTTATGGACAAATCTATCCATTTTTCTTTAGATTTCGATAGAGTTGTCTAGATATGCTGTAGGTTTCCATGTGGTGAGGATAAAAAACTAAAGCAGTTTTGTGGAATGAGGTGGACATGAATCTAAGGTCTCATGGGGTATCTCGGATCGCTAGGGGTGCTTCTCATGCCATTTAGTGACTGATTTTTTTATCCTTACCTCATTTATCACCATTGTTTTATGTGACAAATTTTGAGAGGTCTTCCGAGTTTACACGAGCAATGTCTAGGATTTTTACTTGATTTTTTGGACGATGTATCTCTTGACCAATATTGGTCATATAGAGCATGTGCAAGCATGTAGTGGACAGGTCTATCCGTCTATCCCTAGAGCACCAAAGGGTATGAATGGACATACTTGAGGACTTTCGTGTGGTGGGGATAACAAGCAAAATGGATTTCATGAGATGAGGTAGACATGTGACTGAGGTCTCACGATGTCTTGTGGGTTGCCAGGGGTGCCTCATATGTATTTAATCGACTGAGAACACCTCTCACCTCCTCTATTTATCTCAATTGTTATGTCTTTCAAAGGTTCAAGGATTATATGATTTGGATTGAGTATCATAAAGTAATTTTATTATTAAAAAGGATGATATGGTGTGCGAGCTTCATGAACCAAGGGGGTCTCTCTCTTTGGATATCATCTCTCATTATTTTCAAAGGGTTTTGGGTGGTTTGTCAAGAAATTTCCAATGAAAAACCATGTGGACCTAGGGTGCTCATTTGGCTATCACCATACAACCATCAGTTGTTTGGGAAACCTTCACATGATAAAGAAGGCATGTCGAAAGAGGGTCTGTGGGACTTGTTCTGGGTTATGTGCCATGCGTTGGATCCTTCGCGTGACCTTGAAATGGTCCCATGATTACGAGTCCCTCAAAGGTTCATGCAATCCATAGGTCTTATACAACCTCCTCCTCCTTTGATTTGTGAAGAAAATAATACCCATATTAAGGTATTTCTTCCTTTTTTATTTTTCTGATTCTTATTTGGTGGGCGTCAACATACTCGTTCAAACAGTATCGTGTTATACAAGGATTTACCAAGATCACTCATTACATTTACTATAATTGTGAACCTATGAAAAATATGATTAATAGATTATTATTCTCACATTTTGAAATACGATATTATAATTAAATCATTCCTAGTTTGGTTCTATTCTAATTATTAGTTCCATAGTGAGTAACCTATGGAATAATTCATATATCTTGTGTAATTTTTCATGATACAACATGAAAAATACACTTTTACTTATAACACAACATAAAATAATCATAAATTTGTAATTTAAAACATTATGTACCAAAATTCAATGAATTTGGGTCAGAGTTAGGTAATTTATAGTGTTTTACCATGATATTCTAGTGGTCAACACAGAGGTTCTTAAGGTAATCTTAAATTTGAGCATGCTAGTATCCATAGTTGTCACCATAAAAGTAGGTTAGTTATTGAGGAATACATATATCATTTAAATTAAAACCTAACATATCAATAAATATATTTCCATGAATTTTTTAGTCTTGATAAAATATTAGAATGAAAAAATATAAAAGAGAAAACAACCAAAGATCCCAAGGTAAAGATATTTTACAAATTTTTTATATAGGCTAGGATTACAAAAAAGGTTGGGGGTGTGAATTGACCAATTTAATATATCTAATCAAATTTAAAATCAGTGTTAAGATAAATATTCAAGGAGAAGTGAAAATAAAATATTAGTGTGTATTTTAATTGATCAAGTGTAGGTGAAATTGAAATAAAAATAAATAGTGAAAATATTTACTCTTATAGTAGTTCAAATCAAAGTGATCCTACATACACTATTCACTTATCTCTACTCTTTGAGAGAGATATTATCCATTAATACTAACTTTTTTATGAGATTCATAACAAAAATACAATCTAACATTTATTTTGGAGGTATAATCAACAACCGAACTTTTAGTGGGATTTAAAACATGATTAAAAACCAACCTTTTAAGTGAAAAACACAAACACCCAAACCTTACTTTTATAGTTATCAACATAACTAAAATAGATGTACCTTTTATAATTTAGGTATAATCATTACAATATTTTATATTCTATAAGAAAATCATAAAACTAATATAGTTATGGTATAACAGAATACTGATAAATTAATACAACTTCATTAATGAAGAAAAAAAGAATAAAAAATTGTAGAATTATTGGTGTTGCTTGATTGAATTTTTTAATGTGTTTCAGCACAATGAAGCTCTTGAAAGTGGTAACAACAATATATAAATTATGATCACAAATTTCTAGTGACAAATTCATAGTATTGGTATATTTAAAACATTTATCTTTCATCTCATTCCTTCGATCATTATTTATAGAGCAATCTATAATGAATTTATAAGGACCCAACATTAAGAAATATTTAAATTTAATCTTTAGAAAATATTTCATTTTCTTTTATTATAAAATATATTTTAGGTTTATATTTTTATAGAGTTAATTCAACACCCCAAGCTTCCATGGTACGTTTCTCTTTGAATAATGCAATAGTTTGCATTGTATGCAACTTCATGATTCTAACACAACGCGACCAATCAAACTGGTCGTTATGAATAGTAATCCCCACTTTTTAAAATTTTATAAATTTTATTTATTTAAAATGGACTTCATTTTTGAATTTGGAATATCGAAAATATATTAGGGTGAATTTTTGGTATTTTTCTAAAAACATTCAATTTTTGATGAATAGTGAAAAAAATTGCGTTATTGTTTTAAACTGACTTTTTATTTAAATAATTAATTATTTTATTTAAATTTATTTTAGGTAAAAATATATATACAATACCTATATATTTTAAATGTAATTTATTGGAGTCATTTTGTAATAATATTAGATATATAAAATTTTATTGAACTTTTCACTGTCTTTTACCCACCTCCTAGGAGAATTTGCAAATTCACATAAAAATTAATTTTACCGCTTTTGTGAGTGAAATTTCAAAAATCCAAGAGACACAGTTGATATCAGTAAGAAAAATGTGGTTCAATGAGATGAAAATAATTTTTGTTGAATACTAACTTTTTACTTTTATTTACCACGGTTAAAAGTAAATAGGGTAATTAAGGGTAAAGATGATATTATTATTACCCTAACAAATGTCCTAATTCTATTGGATAAGTTAATTTGACCAAAAACAACCTTAGGAATAAAATATGATCCTTTAGGTCAACTTGTATTAGATTAATAGATTTATTATTATTTTATTTAAAGAAGAGTTACTAGAGTTAAAATCAAAGTTTAATAACTAAACCATTTTTAATATAGGGTATACATAAGATAAATTCAAATATAAATATTCATTAGAAATATAAAAAATATTAATACATAATTATATTTTATTTATAATTTTTAGACATTGAATAATTTAATTTATTTATGACACAATGATGATGCAGTAATTAACTTATTAATGAATGATTAAAATAATTGATATTATAAATATCCAAATATATATAATTTTACAATTTTAATGAATTCAAATAATTTTAAAGGTTAATAAGACATTTTAGGATTTAAAATATGAATTTATTTCTAAGTAATAAATTTTTAATGACTTTAACAAAAATCATTTATTAAATAATGTCAAAATTGACATAAAAGAGTTTTTAAAGAAAATATTATATTATTAATTTATATAGTTTTCCTAAAAATCTAAGGTTTGGAAAAATGACTTATATAAGGATATATATATTAATAATTAACCACTTGGGGTTTTATTTTCTTGTTATAGTAAGTTTATTAACCATATAATATAAAAATACAAAGAGGCATGGTAAATGTCAAACTATTTAACTAAGAGTTAAATCTTAAAGATAAGGTTATAATGGTAACCTAAACTTGGCTAAAACCTATTGGTCGAGAGGATTTCGACCCATCACCACCTTATATTCAACATAAATCAATTTTGATCCATTAGAAACCTAAAATTATTTTATTATAAAATAATATTTCAATCATTCCCTAAGGTGCCCCTCACCCCTCTTATAAAAGGGCACTTCACCTTCTCTCAAATTCACACCTCCAAATCCATTTGGCTCAGAAAAACCCTGCCGAAATATCCTAAAACAATCCTCAATCCTTCCTAGAGACCTTATTTTGATAAAAAATCCAACCTAAGGATCCCTTTTGATCAAATCAAAAGGAAGAACCTGAAGAAAAGGTAAATATCTCACCACCTCTTTCATGTTATTTTCTTCTTCCACTTATTCTTTCATTGTTGTTTCCATTATAAAATTATAAATGCAGTATATTATATATAATGTGATGTTATTATGAAAATGGTACAACCATATTAATTATTTTATCCATCCTATGAATAACATGTCACCATACGTGCGTACGTACGACTTACCATCTCCATGTCGTGGTGTAGTTGTTATTCAATACATTATAATTTGGATGGGTATAATAATGATGTATAATTGATGTAAATAATGAATATAACATTATTATTATTCTCTATATATGATATAACATCCAATTATATACGATTTTAATATCAAAATAATGATATTATCGCTCGTGCGTACGTACGGATTACTGTCTCCATGAATGCGATGAGATTCATTCCCCATTGGAATCATTAAAGAATAATTTTCATTTTATGATTAAAAATAATGATTATGAACATAATATAATTATGTATATGAATCAAATACATCCTATCCATAACAAACATGGCTTACGTAACCAAGCATATAAATGAAAACAAATCAGTTAACACCTAAAACGATGATATTGCTAAAATATCACTAACAAAGAAATATTAAGATCATATATGATATCATATTAATGTATATGGTTATTTTATAATTTAATAACAATTATTTCACCATTATAAAGGAGGTTAACCTACCGTTTACCAAGGAAAAGTACAAGGTAAGGGTTAATTTCACAATCTCTTTATTATCCGAGGTTGTTTTTACGTAAGTATCTACTGGGATATCTTTATCATCCACATCCATGTTTCTTAAAAATGTATTTCAAAATATTTTTACTATTTAATAGACTATGGGTTAAATTCATTTATACCCTTGTTTGACTACTTATAAAATGGTCGAAAGGAATCTTTTTGTCGTTTTCCAAACAAGGTACTATGACCTTTTTCACAAAATTAAGGTAAGAATGTTTTTTTAACTTATACGGAAGGTGCGGCTATTTTCTGCCATTATAAAATCATCGAAGCATCCCTTACAATATTATAAGAATATGTTCAAAATAAATGTTTTATTTTATAATTATATGACTTTTAAATGATTTCAAAATAGAAATAGATATTTCTCTAAAAAGGTTTTGATTTCATTTATGTCAACATCCTTTGATGGATATTAAGTTTATTTGAATTTGATTTATTATGATAAAAAACTTCCATATTGTATTGAAGGATTTGTGATATGTTTGAATGTGGATGTGTTATTTTTATACCATTCAAGGTTTATGGATAAATTATTGGCATTTAGTATGCTAGTTTTAATACGAATGTTTATGTTATGTTTAAACCTTTTCAAATGAGGAATGCATTGGACTTAGTAAGTGACGGGTGGAACCTACTATAGCTCCTCGATGCATCAGTAGGTCTCGTGAGAAAAAATAGTGTCTTGTCACAAGAAATTTACAAAATCTTATTTTTATTCTTGGCACAAGGCCTTGACTATGTGATTATTCAGTCTGGCATTATGCATTCCATTATTATGAATGTGGATATTGATATTGTATGTGATTATTCGACTAGTAGAATATCCATGCGAATAAGTAAATGGAATTATTTTATTGTATCTTTTCCATATTATGCTAAATTTTATTTTTAAAAGTATTTTATTTTAATCTTATACATTTCCTTAAATGTATATGCATATTTATGAAAGTTTCTGCTATATTGTTATCCTTACTGAGAATCTAAGTTCACCCTTTTCTATGTTTTATTTTTTCCAAGGTGCGAAGAAGTATATTATGAATGAACTGCAGGGATAGTCTAAGGGATATGAGTATGGCATATGGAGACTATGTTGTTGTAGATTTTCATTTTATAATGTAATTGAAAACTAATGAATGTATCTAGTATTTCCAAGGCTACTAAACTAATCGGTCTTTAGAGACTTGATCTTTTGTAATCATGCCAATGTTATGTAATAATGCACCAACTCTGGGTAACTAGGGTCGGGGCGTTATAGTTGGTATCAGAGGAAGTTTAGTACAAACCTTGGAAACTAGATTTAGATAAACTCTAATTGGAGCACATTACCCTAAGATAAACTTTGAGGATTAGTATAAAAGAACTTCCTCAAATTTTAGTAACGTAGAGATTTTGTGAGTTTTCCAAGAAATAAATCCCTGTATTGATACGAGCAGGTAGAGATGGCTCTAGCATAGATGTACCTAGGGGTAAAACCCAAAAACACTACTTTGAGCTAGACTCAAATAGGAACTGGTTCATGACAACAGGCCTTGTTGCGCTCTTGGTTACAACACTCCTGGGGGATATGTTTAGGATAATTATCATTTTCTTTAAAAACCATTATGAATGGTTTATGTTTATATACTTCCTCAAAGAAAACATGTTTATAATTATGGATTATATCCATAAACTGTTCAATTTATTTTAAGTGTTTTAAAAGATTGGAATTATGTATTGTGATTCATAAACTAATCTTGTGTATGACATTGTTTAGAAATGGCACCTAATTGAAGTAATGGAAACCATATCAACACACGTAATCCAAGTAGGGATTTCTATCATACTCAAGATAATTATAGTGGAGCTGGTGAAGCAACTGGTGTTGATCAGCTTATCACCATATTGGGACAACTCACTTAGGTTATGAATAATAATCTTACCCGTATGGAGCACCCTAATCCACAACGCGGAGGATCAATGTTAGAAAACTTCATGAGGAAACAACCACCAACATTAAATGGGAGTAAAAATCCATTAGTAGCTTAGAAATGGATAAATTCCTTAGAGAAAATATTTCATGCTTTGGGTAGTAGCAAAAGGGAAAAAGTTTTCATGGCAGTTTATCACCTCACGGGAGATGCAGATCAATGGTGGTCATTGATTCAAAACACAAAGGAAGATGATGAAGTATCAAATGTGGAATAAAGGTAGTTTAAAGATATTTTCATAGAAAAATACTTTCCTCATGACCATCAAGTGGATACGGAAAGGCAATTTTTGAGTTTGGGGCAAAAAGAGTGTTGAGCCCTCTGGAAGATTGTAGATTTTATGTCTATGATTGATGTTTTAATAATCAAAAATAATCACATACCATTAATGCTTAATCTGGTTTGATTTCTCATAAACTTAATTACAATCTGTTAATGAATCTGTTATCATGTTTTTGTCTATGCTTATTGACTTACAAAGTATTTTGGAAGTCTTCTGGATTCAACAGACATCGGAAGCACCGATCCAATATCAACAGACATCGGAAGCACCGATTCAATATCAACAAACATCGGAAGCACCGATCCAATATCAACAGACATCGGAAGCACCGATTCAATATCAACAAACATCAGATGCACCGATCCAATATCAACAGACATCAGATGGACCGATTCAATATCAACAAACATCGGAAGCACCGATCCAATATCAAAGGACAACGGTCACACCGATCCGATATCAAAATGAGCCACTGATCAAACTGACTCACCGATCAGATGACAGACCGATGCTGATCAAAATGACTCACCGATGCAAATGACTAACCAATGCTGATCAAACTGACTCACCGATCAGATGACAGACCGATGCTGATCAAACTGACTCACCGATCAGATGACAGACCGATGATGATCAAAATGACTCAACGATGCAAATGACTCACCGATGCAAATGACTCACCGATGCAAATGACTCACCGATGCAAAATGAGCCACCGATCAAATGACTCACCGATGCTGATCAAAAATGATCCACCGATCAGATGACAGACCGATGCTGATTAGTCTGATTCACCGATGCTGATCTATCTGAGTCACCGATCATTACTCACTAATGCTGATGACCTACCGATCACTTGATTCTTCAATAGTCATAAACAACTGTTTGAATTTCTTTATCTTTATCTTTATTTAATATAACCAACGGTCATATTAGGTATATTTTAATGCTCTGTCAATTAATTAATAAAGGTTGTCGGATGTCAGGAAACCGTACCTCGTACCTGCGGAAAGGAAATTTTTTTTGTCTTCTGAAGCACGTGACATAAATACAAGAAGACTCTGCTGAAGAAATGTGTAGTGGACAGAAGAACACAAGAAGAATATAGAAGAAAGAAAGAGGAGGAAGAACCAAGAAGAACAGAACCTCATACACAATCAAGCCTACTCAAGAAGAGTTCTGTGCATACAAAAGAACATTGAAGAACTTCATCGACTACATCTCACTACCTTTGAACCTGAAGCATACGACACTCTTCTTATCAAACAAAAACGAGAAGAGGACTCAGAATAAATTCTGACCAAATACAAAAGAGTCCAGAGCTACACTGAAATCACCAGAGCCATTTCTAAACTCTACATCTCTGCTCTGTGATACATTTGTTTTACATTTTGAGCAATGTGTGTTATCTGCTGTATCAAACACACACACTGACTCCTGTACTTTGACTGGAAGATCTGTAAATCCTCAGAAAACCTTTTTACACTTCATTTCCCACTGTGGATAGTGGTAGAGGTCGTATGAGACCTGGACAGCTCTAAGCTGTTGTTTGTTTTCCCAAGCAGAACTGTGGTAGAGGTCTTATGACCTGGACAGTGTGTTCACTGTTGTTAACCTCGATCCAGGGTGTGGATCATTTTTATATAAACTTTTGAGAGGACTAAGTCTCAGCTTGAGACTGAACCTCTTGGTTAATTCTCTGTGTTTGTAGCTATATACTATATCCATACTACATATTTATTTCATATTCCGCTGCTATTACTTTGAAATATAATTTATTTTCAAAGCTACTTTGATAGTTAAGCTCGCAAGTGTTTATATTTATTATAAACCAGTAAGTTAGTTTCAAAAGTTAATTTAATCATAAGATTAAGTTAACTGAGAACTAATCAATCTTTGAGAAACTAATTGAACCTTTATAATCTGTATAAATTCACTACAGTTTAATCTATTTTTGAAATAGGGGGATTTTAATAAACATTGGTTTTAACAGAAAATTTTAATTGGAACTCAATTCACCCCCCCTCTTGAGTATCCACTCCGACCAACATTTGGTATCAAAGGTTGGTTAATATTTTTCTAAAGTACTCTGTTTTTCAACTGTGATTTTAGTTGTATTTTAAAGTTCTTAAAATTTCTGTTATTTCTAAATTTTTATCTCTTTAAAATTATTTTTGTGATATCATGGATAATATAATTGAGGGTGCTGCTACTAACCGGCCACCTTTCTTTAATGGAAACAACTATGCTCAGTGGACGCTAAAAATGAAAATTCACTTAGAAAGTATGAGCTTTGATATTTGGACTGCCATTGAAGCTGAATACAAAATTCCCAGTACTGATAGATCTACTTGGGATGAACCTACAAAGACTGCTTACAATAATAATTGTAAAGCTATGAATGCCTTGTAATGTGCTCTATGGGATGAGGAATTTAATAGAATTTCTGCATGTAAAACTGCATATGAAATTTGGGATACCTTAGCTGTTTATCATGAAGGAACAACTAATGTTAAGGAGATGAGATTGAATACCTATACTATTAAGTATGATAATTTTAAGATGAAGCCTGATGAGCCCATTTCTGATATGTATCTCAGATTCAATGAAATTTTCAACACAATGACTTCTCTGGGAAAGGATGTTCCAGCAAAGGAACAAATCATGAGAATTTTGAGATGTCTACCTGAAAGATGGAGAGGAACCTCTGTCTCCATTAGAGAATCGTGTGACATTGGAGAACTCCCTGTCAAGGAACTAATTGGTAAGTTGATGATGTATGAAGAATAACTCAAGGTAAACAAAGAAGAAGATGATGAACCTAAAAGGAAGTCTATTGCCTTCAAGACTACAACCTCAAAGAATAAGGATAAGGAAAAGCCTCCAGCTATCAATGAAAGTTCAAGCAGTGAGGAAAGTGAGAATGATTCTAGCCGTGATGCTGAGATGGCACACATTGCTAGAAGATTTAAGAAATTCTATAGGAAGAAGAAGTTTTTCAGAAAGTCAAACTACAAAGGAAAGTATGATAACAAAGGACACTGGAAAAAGGATTGGAAGAAGTCTGATAAATCAGATGAAGTTGTCTGTTATAAATGCAAAAGAAAAGGACACATAAAAGCAGACTTTCCAAAGCTGAAATACAGAAAGAAGTATTAATACAAGGATAACAAGTACAAGAAAGCCACGAAGGCTACTTGGAGTGCTTCAGAAGACAGCACAAGTGAAGCTGAATCTTCAGACTCTGGAAGGAATCGAGCCAACATGTGTTTCATGACAAACACTTCTGAGGTAACATTAGAAACTCCTTCTTCAAATTCATATTATTTTGGAGATGATTCTGAATGTGATAACATGTCTAAATCTGAACTGTTTGAATATTGTGATATTCTTGAAGAAACCTATAATGAGCTGAAAGATAAATATAAAGGTTTAAAGAAACAGTATGCTTTAAGTGTTAAGCATAAATCTGATCTGGATATAGAAGTAGAAAAGAATGCTCAATTGCTTAAAGAGAATACTGAACTAAAATTGTCTAATGAACAACTCAGAAAAGACTTAGAGAAGTTCAGAAATGGCAAGAATATTCTAACACAAATGCTAGGAAAGCAAGTTGCACCTAGATATACTACTGGTATAGGATACCAACCTGGACAAAGAAAAGTTTCCAAAACTAGATTCATTCCTAAATCTGGACAGAAGATAGTTAATTCTAGAACTTCATATGCCTCAACCAGTTATATTCATAGTTATGGATCTAATAAGGTTTATATTTCAAAGAATGTTAATTCTACAAATTATATGAGACCCATTAGACAAATATGGGTACCTAAAGTATCATTGACTAACATGTCTGGACCCAAGAAGATCTGGGTACCAAAATCATCTCCCATCTAAATCTTTTTTGTAGGAGACCTGCTTGAAGAGCTGTCACAAGAAGATATCGTATTTAGACAGTGGATGTTCAAGACATATGTCAGGAGACGTTTCATGTTTCAAGAGATTAGTAAAAGTTGATGGAGGCTTTTTCACTTTTGGTGATAATTCAAAAGGAAAAATCATCGACTTAGGCCAGATTGGTAACACTGATTCAGTCTTGGTTTCTGAAGTTTTATTTGTCGATGGACTTAAATATAACTTGTTAAGCATTTCTCAATTGTGTGATGATGGTTTTTATGTGAAATTTAAAAATGATTCTTGCAATTATTTTAACTCAAAAAATGTTTTAGTATTTTCTGCTTTAAGAAATGAAAATGTTTATGCTGTTGATTTAGATTCTTTAGCTAAGCAGAATATTCCTTGTTTAAATGCTTTTCATAAAGAGTCTTGGATTTGACACAGAAGATTAGGACACTGCAATGTACACTCACTTAGAAAACTTTCTAGGAAAAACTTAGTTAGAGACTTACCGAAACTTGAATTTCCAGCAGAAAAAGTTTGTAATCCCTGTCAAAAAGGAAAGCAACATAAAGTTTCTTTTAAATCAAAGAAAGAAGTGTCAACTTCTCAACCTCTCGAGTTGGTTCACATGGATTTATTTGGACCTTCTAGAGTTTCTAGTTTAAATGGGAAGCACTATGTCTATGTTCTGGTAGATGACTTTTCTAGATATAATTGGGTATATTTTCTAGCTCACAAAAGTGAAGCTTGTTCTTACTTTGTTAAATACTCCAAGTCTATAGAAAATCTTAGTGGACTCAAGATTAAGACCCTGAGAAGTGATCATGGTCGTGAGTTTGAAAATCATGAGTTTGATTCTTACTGCTCACACAATGGCTATAGTCACAATTTCTCTGGCCCTAGGACACCCCAACAAAATGGTGTAGTAGAGAGAAGGAATAGAACCCTGCAAGAAATAGCTAGAACCATGCTCAATGAATATGAACTGCCTATTTACTTTTGGGCTGAAGCTGTAAATACAGCTTGTTATGTCATTAATAGAGTCTTGATCAGACCAGTTCTTAAGAGGACCCCTTATGAGTTGTGGAACCATAGGAAACCTAAGGTTAACTACTTCA
Organism: Viscum album; assembly: GCA_963277665.1. Taxonomy (NCBI): domain Eukaryota; kingdom Viridiplantae; phylum Streptophyta; class Magnoliopsida; order Santalales; family Viscaceae; genus Viscum; species Viscum album. The sequence continues at coordinate 1,271,120,793 of OY728125.1, read as the reverse complement.
AATTTTTTGGCTGCAAAGTCTTCATTCTCAATACCAAAGACAATCTTGACAAATTTGCATCCAAGAGTGATGAAGGAATTTTCCTAGGTTACTCTATCTCTAGTAAAGCCTATAGAGTTTTCAATAAAAGAACCAAATGTGTGGAAGAAACTGTTCACATCAAATTTTATGAAACTGATCCACATGAACCTAAAATTTCTCTTGAAGATGATCTCTTTGGTTTGAATCTCAATGATAAAGACAATGGACCTATAGTTAAAACATCCAACTCTGGAAATTCTCCAGAACCTGCTTTTGTTGAACCTCAATCTGTAGATGAATCTGAAATCTCTAGGACTATCTTTTCAAGACCATCTAGGACTCTAAAGAACCATCCTTTAGATGCTGTTGTAGGAAATCTAGATAGAGGAACACAGACTAGAGCTTCTCTAAGAAATCAGGTTGAACATCAAGCTTTTCTTTCACAGTTAGAACCTAAAAATATCAATGATGCTATCAATGATGAATTTTGGGTAATGGCTATGCAAGAATAACTAAATCAATTTGAAAGAAACAAAGTCTGGAAATTAGTAGAGAGATCTAAGGACATTTTGACCATAGGCACAAAATGGGTGTTTAGAAACAAAGTTGATGAATCTGGAAACATCATTAGAAATAAAGTTAGGCTAGTTGCACAAGGTTACAATCAAGAAGAAGGAATTGACTATGAGGAAACCTTTTCACCTGTAGCTAGATTAGAAGCTATTAGGATCTTACTTTCCTATGCATCACATCTGAATTTCAAGCTATATCAAATGGATGTCAAAAGTGCTTTTCTAAATGGTTTTATTGTTGAAGATGTTTTTGTAGAACAACCACCTGGTTTTTTAAATCCTCATTTTCCAAATCATGTTTTTAAACTTTCTAAAGCTTTATATGGTTTAAAACAAGCTCCAAGAGCTTGGTATGAAAGGATTTCAAACTTTCTTATCTCAAAAGAATTTACAAAAGGAGTAGCTGATCCCACTCTTTTTATAAAAAGGATTTCAAAAGATGTATTAATAGTACAAATCTATGTTGATGATATTATTTTTGGATCTTCTAAAAATTCCTTATGTACTGATTTTTCAAAGATTATGCAAAATGAATTTGAAATGAGCTTAATGGGAGAGCTTAAGTATTTTCTTGGTTTTAAAATTTTTCAAACTAAAGATGGAATTATTTTAAATCAAAGTAAATATACAAAGGATCTTTTAAAATGTTTTGGATTGGATAGTATTAAGGAAAGTGATACACCTATGAGTACTACCTGTAAATTGGATACAGATGAAGCTGGGAAACCAGTGGATCAAACCAATTATAGAGGTATGATTGGGAGCTTACTTTATATTACTGCTAGTCGACCAGACATTATGTTCAGTATATGTATGTGTGCTAGATTTCAAGCTAATCCTAAAGAATCACACTTACTGGATGTTAAAAGGATTTTTAAGTATCTTAAGTATACTGTAAATTTAGGTTTGTTTTATCCAAAAGGACAATCATTTAACCTAACTAGCTATTTAGATGCTGACTTTGCTGGATGTAAGTTAGATAGGAAGAGCACATCTGGAACATGTCATTTTCTTGGAAAATCCCTAGTATCATGGTGCAGTAAGAAACAGAACTCAGTTGCATTGTCTACTGCCGAGGCAGAATACATAGCTGCTGGTAGTTGCTGTGCACAAATTCTGTGGATGAAACACACTTTATTGGATTATGGATTTGATCTTAAACATGTTTCAATTAACTGTGACAATACTAGTGCAATCAATATATCTAAGAACCCTGTGTCTCACTCTAGAACTAAGCACATTGATGTCAGACATCACTTTCTAAGAGATCATTATCAAAAAGGTGATATTTCTTTAAAATTTATTAGTTCTGAACATCAATTAGCTGATATCTTCACAAAGCCTTTATGCTCTGAAAGAATGAAATTTATTAAACAAGAGTTGTGTATAACCGATTTGTGAAACTGATCTGTGAAACCGATCTGTGAAACCGATCTGTGAAACCGATCTGTGAAACCGATCTGTGAAACCGATCTGTGAAACTGATCTGTGAAACCGATATGTGAAACTGATCTGTGAAATCGATCTGTGAAACTAATCTGTGAAACCGATCTGTGAAACTGATCTATGAAACCGATATGTGAAACCGATCTGTGAAACTGATATGTGAAACTGATCTGTGAAACTGATCTGTGAAACCGATCTGTGAAACTGATCTGTGCAACCGATCTGTCATACCGATCTTTTTTTTATATTTTAATTAATTATTAAATTTCTTTTATACTTTTTATGGGAACCCTAAATGATAAAATAAATGATACGCGGCTATTTATCTTCCCTAAACCTTTGACCTTTCATTTCCCGCCGAACCTTTAAACCTCTCTTCCCCTCTACTTCGAACCTTTGAACTCCTGCCTTCCCAAAATCCTCGAATGGCTAAGCAAAAGAGACTGAGAAAAGGACCAGATAGCCCTGTACCTTCAAAGAGTGCTTGAGGCGAGTCGAGTAGTACCTCTCAACGATTAGTAAATCCGAACCTGGAAACTCGAATTGTTGCTGTAGAAAGAGAAGTCAGCTCTGCGTGGCTTTTTTCAAGTAAGTCACTGTTGCTGCAAGTTCTTGAATCGCAAGGATGGATAGACTGGTTTTCTGACAACTCTCGAATAGACTACCCGAAGCAGGTACATGAGTTCTATATGAATCTGGAAATCACTTTAGATGGTGTGGAGGCTGCCAGGATTTCGTCTGTGGTAAAAGGAAAGAAAATATCCTTCTCATCTAAGCAGTGGGATGAGTTCTTGAATGTACCTCATGAAGGTCGGTATGAGGATTATGCTGGGAATATTCCTCCAACATCTGATTACTTCTCTTATGAATTAGCTCTAGAGCTTCTGACTGGAAACAGAGAGTCACGGAGAATCACAGCTTCAGAATTAAATGGTGAATGTAGACTTCTTTTCAAGTTTATTCAGCACCAACTTTGCCCTAGGAGAGGAGATTTTGCTGCTGTAAAGTACCAGGATGTTTTCCTGTTGTTTCTTCTGAAAACACATGAGAAGATCAATTTGTGTAGATATGTGATGGTGCACATAGCTGGAATGGTAAAACTGTCCAAGAAATCCACTGTCTTGTTTTATTCAAAGATGATATCTACCATGCTCAAGAATCTAGAATCTATTGATGAAGATGATGAAGACGATGAAACAGATCATACCTTCTGTCTCAACAAAGAGATCTTCAAGAGGATGAAAATCAATTGGAATCCATGGAAGAAGTGCTGGGTTGAAGATGAAGATAAATTGTATGAATCCTACAATCCCATAGATCATGGAAAGAGGCCAAAGGATTTGAGAGACCCTAGCTTGAAACCAGATGAGGAACCAGTTTATTCTGATGATGATGAGCAAGAAGAAGGAAAGGATGAGGCCACCAAAGCCCAAGAGTAAGAAGAAGCTGCGACTGAGGAAGGAAGTATATCATCTCTTGATGATAGGAGTGATCCTGACACTGCTAGTCCCAAAAGAAGAATAGAATTTGGACCTGCTAGTCCACCCTTAGCCCTACCAGAATCAGAACCTATTCTTGGTGATGAAGAAGATTCTGATACTGAAGAATATCACAGTGAAGCTTCTGAGAAGAGTGATTATGGACGTGCTGATGACGCTGAGGCTGTTGTTGATGGTGATAACAGACCAGTGGATGGTCTTTCTGAAGATCAAATAGAATCACCTCAGTCAGTACAAGAAATACATATCAGTGGAAAGGTTGATTCACCAAAAATCAGTGGAACAGCAAGCTATGAGAAACCAAAATACACCCCGTGTGCTGCTGTTTGGGATGACTACCCTGGTTATGCTGTGTTGGGCTTAGAATATTCTGAAGACGAAGAAGCAATGCCAGAATCTGCTGCAGCTGTGAAGAGGAACCTCCCACGAGAAGCAAGGTCTGTTCCTGCTGTTGATCCTATAAATGTTAATTTACCTGGTTCTGGAATCTCTCAAGATGATCTTGATAAGTTTAAGATTGAATTGCTAACCGTTGTGAGATCCACAGTTAGAGAAGAAATTTCTAATTCTCTTACTCAAGTGTCTCTACAAGTTTCTGAAAATTCATTGGAAGCCTTCTCACAAAGAGTATCTAATGCTGTGAAGCCAGACCTGGCCAATACTGGTGAACTTATTGGCAGGAAAATAGCCTTTTTGAATCAGACTATGAAGGATCTTCACACCGGCTTGGTATCTTTATCAAGCGAATTCCGATCAACCATCTCTGGTATGATGGAAGTTTTGAGAAATTTGATTGAACATCTCAACAAGTTTGACCTGAGGAAGTTGAAAGCTGAGTTAACTCACATAGTTGGCCAAGCCAGTACAGGAAAGGTAACCAAGATCACTACCCGTGAGCTAGAAGCTCTAAGAGAAGTTGTGCACGATGAGTTAGCTGCTGTTAGACAAATTCTTGATTTAGAATCTTTGAGGAAGATAAAAGAGCTCTGTGATAACAGTCATAAGATGGCATTGGTGTATTCAGCAGATGCTAAGAAAGCTCTCCAAGAGATCAAAGAGAAAGTTAATAATTTCTTTTCCAAGATTTATACAAAACATGAGATGGCTGCAAACTTCAAGGTGTTGGCAGAAAATATGAAATTACCTCCAGTCACTCCGGCCTTCAAAACTCAAGTTCATCAGTTTCAGGATTTTATCCCTTCCTTGGCACAGTTCATGGAGAATAAAGATGATTTTGAAAAAGCTATGAAGTATGGGGAAGAAGTCATTCAGGACTTTATTCATCTTTTGAAGCCCTATTTGCATGCACAGGCCACTGCAATATTACTTCCTACTTCTGAACCTCTTAGTGACTCTGATGTAGCTCCAAATCAGCTATCTGTTGCTCAATCTCTATCTCAGTTAAGACCAATCCCTCAGCAAGCTTCTCAACCAGCTCCTGTTTCTCAACAACAACCCTCTGTGGCACCTGCTCCTACACCGGCCCGAGTTGTCCTACCACCACTTCAGATTCTCCAAGTACATCCTGCCTTCAAGCCTTCAAACTTACCCACTATTGATCCCAAAGACAAAGGCAAAGCCCCTTTGTATCCCAACAAATAGTTGTGTATTGTTTTTGATTGGGTGAACAATGTGATGCTTGTAATAGTCTGTACTTTATCAAATATTTTTCTCTCTATACTCTCTGCTGACTGCTTTTACTTTCACTTTCTCTTATTTGTTTTCCCTCCTTTTTGATTATCCCAAAGGGGTAGAAGAAAAATAATGCTTTATGGGAGAAGAAAGATGTATGGGAGAGATATATGGGGGAGACAAGATGTATATATCTCAGGGGGAGAAATCTGTATAATATATATGGGAAATTTAAATTAAGGGGGAGCTTTATATATCTCTTTATATTTATTCTCCTTATGGTTTAATTCTCATTATGTTTTTATTAATGATATATCATATTATTTATATTTTATGATAAAGATTTGTGATTATCAAAAAGGGGGAGATTGTTGAGCCCTCTGGAAGATTGTTGATTTCATGTCTATGATTGATGTTTTAATAATCACAAATCATCATATACCATTAATGCTTAATCTGGTTTGATTTCTCATAAACTTAATTACAATCTGTTAATGAATCTGTTATCATGTTTTTGTCTATGCTTATTGACTTACAAAGTATTTTGGAAGTCTTCTGGATTTAACAGACATCGGAAGCACCGATCCAATATCAAAAGACATCGGAAGCACCGATTCAATATCAACAAACATCAGAAGCACCGATCAAATATCAACAGACATCGGAAGCACCGATTCAATATCAACAAACATCGGAATCACCGATCCAATATCAATAGACATCGGAAGCACCGATTCAATATCAACAAACATCGGAAGCACCAATCCAATATCAAAGGACAACGGTCGCACCGATCCGATATCAAAATGAGCCACTGATCAAACTGACTCACCGATCAGATGACAGACCGATGATGATCAAACTGACTCACCGATCAGATGAAAGACCGATGCTGATCAAAATGACTCACCGATGCAAATGACTCACCGATGCTGATCAAACTGACTCACCGATCAGATGACAGACCGATGCTGATCAAACTGACTCACCGATCAGATGACAGACTGATGCTGATCAAAATGACTCACTGATGCAAATGACTCACCGATGCAAATGACTCACCGATGCAAATGACTCACCGATGCAAAATGAGCCACCGATCAAATGACTCACCGATGCTGATAAAAAATGAGCCACCGATCAGATGACAGACCGATGCTGATCAGTCTAATTCACCGATGCTGATCTCTCTGAGTCACCGATCATTACTCACTAACGCTGATGACCTACCGATCACTTGTTTCTTCAATAGTCATAAACAACTATTTTAATTTCTTTATCTCTATCTTTATTTAATCTAACCAACGGTCATATTAGGTATATTTTAATGATATGTCAATTAATTAATAAAGGTTGTCGGATGTCAGGAAACCGTACCTCGTACCCGTGGAAAGGAAACTTTTTCAGTCTTCCGAAGCACGTGACATAAATACAAGAAGACTCTACTGAAGAAAAGTGTAGTGGACCGAAGAACACAAGAAGAATATAGAAGAAAGAAAGAGGAGGAAGAACCTAGCAGAACAGAACCTCATACACAATCAAGCCTACTTAAGAAGAGTTCTGTGCATACAAAAGAACATTGAAGAACTTAATAAACCACATCTCACTGCCTTTGAACCTGAAGCATACGACACTCTTCTTCTCAAACAAAAACGAGAAGAGGACTCAGAATAAATTCTGACCAAATACAAAAGAGTCCAGAGCTACACTGAAATCACCAGAGCCATTTCTAAACTCTACATCTCTACTCTGTGATACATTTGTTTTACATTTTGAGCAGTGTGTGTTATCTGCTATATCAAACACACACACTGACTCCTGTACTTTCACTGGAGGATCTGTAAATCCTCAGCAAACCTTTTTACACTTCATTTCCCACTGTGGATAGTGGTATAGGTCGTATGAGACCTGGACATCTCTAAGCTGTTGTTTGTTTTCCCACGCAGAACTGTGGTAGAGGTCTTGTGACCTGGACAGTGTGTTCACTGTTATTAACCCCGATCCAGGGTATGGATCATTTTTATATAAACTTTTGAGAGGACTAAGTCTCGGCTTGAGACTGAACCTCTTGGTTAATTCTCTGTGTTTGTAGCTACATACTATATCCATACTACATATTTATTTCATATTCTGCTGCTATTACTTTGAAATATAATTTATTTTCAAAGCTACTTTGATAGTTAAACTCGCAATTGTTTATATTTATTATAAACCAGTAAGTTAGTTTCAAAAGTTAATTTAATCATAAGATTAAGCTAACTGAGAACTAATCAATCTTTGAGAAACTAATTGAACCTTTATAATCTGTATAAATTCACTACAGTTTAATCTGTTTTTGAAATAGGGGGATTTTAATAAACATTGTTTTTAACAGAAAATTTTAATTGGAACTCAATTCACCCCCCCTATTGAGTATCCACTCCGACCAACAAAGAGGATGAAAATGTCACAAAATATGAGGCTAACTTTACAAGGTTAGAAAGGAATGTATAAGATTATATATGTAACCCCATAATTAATATTGATCGTTTATTTGATGGGTTAAACCCATTTTTCTGTCGAGCATTAGTCTCACAATCCTTCTGGTCATATGAAGATATTGTCTAATGCGCTATGAAGACAGAAAAAAAATTCTCTATGTCTTACGACTTTAAAGCAAAGAAAGAGAAGAAGAGATCTTCTGAACACTCTGGAAATGGAAATAAAGGGAAGAAGAGAAAAGTTGAATATCCATCCTGTAATAAATGTGGGAAGAAACACCCCAGTACTTGACTGAAGGGAATGGGATTCTGTTACAAGTGTGGTGAAAAGGTCCACGAAGATCATGATTGTAAGGGGAAGAAAGATGTTTTCAATGTTGAATGCTACAATTGTAGAGAAAGTGGGAATTATGCAAATGGATATCTTAAGAGCCAAGTAAACTTACCTCAGAAAAGGCCAAGGGATCAAGTCTAAGTTTATGCTATCACTAATGCTGAGGTTGAAGCTCCGAAAGACATAGTAGAAGGTAATTTAATGGTTTCCTCAAGTTTAGAAAATGCCTTTTTTGATTTTGGATCATCGCATTGTTTCATATCTTCCATGTTTGATAAGAAAATTAGATATTTTCAATTTTACTTAAAAAGGGAATTGTCAGTCAAAAATCCTAAGGGAAGTATCATCACAACAAAGTTTTGTAAATCAGTTCCCATTAGGGCATATAAATGTTCTTTATCTGTTGATCCCATCATCATACCCGTGATTGAATTTGATATAATCCTCGGTATGGATTGGCTTTCGGACCATGATTTGAAAATTTATTATAAGAAGAAGGAGGTTACAATTTTTGATGATGATAAGGAGTACCTTATCTTTAGAGCATAAACGCCACCACCTGATTCTTATCTAGATCCACCCCCAGTAGCTCTACTAAATTCAATTATTGGGGAGGATGAGAATGAAATAATTATGGTAGAGGAAAATAATTTTTGAATAGAGGATGCACCTATTATGCAATAATATGTTGATGTGTTTCCAAAGGATTTACCTTGACATTCTCCAAAGTGAGAAATTGAGTTTTCCATTGATTTAATCCCTGGTTCAATTCCCATATCGAAGACCCCTTATAGAATAGACACTGTGGAATTAGTGGAACTAAAGAAAAAACTAGAGAATTGAGTAATAAGGGATTTATTCTCCCTAGTGTTTCTCCATGGGGAGCCCATGTCCTTTTTGATAAGAAAAAAGACGAATCTATGAGGTTTTTCATTGAATACATGGAGATCAATTCTATAACAATAAAGAACAAGTATCCCCTACCTCTCATTGATGACTTATTCAACCAACTTCATGGATCTCAATATTTTTCAAAGATTGAACTTCAATCTGGATATCATCAGTTGTGTGTGAAGAAGTAAGACATTCCGAAAATAGCATTTCAAAATAGGTACAAGCATTACGAGTTTACAGTAATGCCTTTTGGGATGACTAATGCACCCTCTGTTTTCATGGATCCAATGAACAAAGTTTTCAAGGAATATCTTGATTACTTTTTAGTAATATTTATTGATGATATCTTGGTATACTCCAAAAGAAATGAATATCATGAAAATCACTTGTGCACCATTCTAAAAACCCTTAGAAGAAATGAATTATACTGGAATTTTAGCAAGTGTGAATTATGGCTTCAAGAGATTTCATTTCTTGGCTATTTTCTCTATAAGGATGGAATATCTGTTGATCATTCAAAGAACAAGGAAATACTAGAATGGCCAGAACCAACGAGTATAAATGAGGTACACAGTTTTATTGGATTAGCAGGTTATTATCAGTGTTTTCTCCAAATTTTTTCCTGATTATCCAACCCATTAACCAAGCTCACACGTAAAGGGGTTAATTTTTTTTGGAAAAAAGAGTGTGAAGAACGTTTTGAAGAATTTAAGAGATTATTCAATGATCCTATATTGAATCTACCATCAGGGAATAATGAGTTTGTTATTTATAGTGATGCTTCAAAGAAAGAACACGGTTGTGTCCTTATGTTGAATGATAGAGTTATTGCCTATGCATCATGACATCAAAAAATTAATGATCAAAACTATCCTACTCACGATCTTGAGTTAGGAGTAGTAATATTTTCTCTAAAAATATGGAGACACTCTCTCTATGGTGAAAAATGTGAGATTTATACTGATCACAAGAGTTTGAAGTATATAATATCACAAAAAATAACCCAACATGAGGCAAAGGTGATGGCTGGAACTACTCAAGGATTATGATTGCAAAATTCACTAACACTCGAGGAAGGCAAATAAGGTAGCAGATTCTTTGATTAGAAAGGATCATAGAGTTTTGAATAAAATGAGAGTTGAATGGGATCCTATTTTCATGGATCTAGTAAAAATGGATATGGGAATAATCATGGAAGGTGAAACAGAAATACTTTTTTAAATGGTTTCCAAACCATCTTTACTCAAAAGAATAAAAATTTCTCAGGCTGATGACGAGGAGTTTCAAAAAAAGATTAAAGCTGTGAATGATGGAAGATTGAGTGACTTCATATATAAATATGGAATTTTGAAATTTGTGAAGAGACTTTGTGTTCTCAATATACCTAATCTAAAAAGGGAATTGTCAGATGATGCTCATAGCTCCAATTTCTCTATACATCCTAGCAGCACAAAGATTTATAGAGATTTGAAAGAAAATTTTTGGTGGGAAAACATGAAGAGAGAGATTTTTGATTTTGTTTCAAGACATATGGTTTGTCAACAAGTGAAAGCTAGAAGGAAACAGCCTAGAGGAGTCATGCGACCTCTTCCCATACCTGAGTGGAAATGGGATAATATTACGATGGACTTTGTCATGGGGCTACCAAAGACTCCTAGAAAGAATAATGCAATATAGGTCATTGTTGATCATCTTACCAAGTCAACACATTTTATTTCTATAAGAGAAGATTTACCACTTGAACGTCTAGAAATACTATTTATTAATGAAGTTGTAAGACTTCATGGAGTACCCTTATCGATTGTTTCTGATCATGATCCCTGTTTTACATCAAGATTCTAGAAAGGTCTTCAGAAAACCCTGGATACTGAACTTCGTTTGAGCACTGCCTACCACCCTCAAATTGATGGACAATCAGAATGGACTATTCAATCCTTAGAATACATGTTGAGTTCTTTCTCAATTGACTTTCAAGGTATGTGGAATCAATATTTACCTATGGTATAATTTTCCTATAATAATAGATTCCATTCAAGTATTCACATGGCACCATATGAAGCGTTATATGGAAAGAGATGTCGCACACCAACTTGTTGGGGTGATTTTTTTGGAAGAAAACTTGTATCCCCAGAACTTGTTGAGGAAATAATAGAAAAGGTGAAGGTTATCCAAACCCACATCAAAGAATCCCAAAGTAAGAAAAATATCTATAACGATAACTGAAGGAAGTACTTGGAATTTTACGTAGGAGACCATGGCTTCTTGATGGTATCTCCATGGAAGGGTGTTATATATTTCGGTAAGAAGGGTAAATTGAGTCCCAAGTACATAAGACCTTTTGAAATTCTAGAACGAATTGGGGATGTAGCTTACCATTTGGCAATGCCACCAAGTCTCTCCAAAGTTCATGATGTGTTCCACATATCACTATTGAGAAAATACATGTCTGGCCCAACACATGTACTCACCTATGAGGAATTAGAACTGGAACCCGATTTGCCTTTTTGTGAAGAGCCTGTTAAGATTCTTGATACAAGAGAACAACTACTGAGAAACTGGATGACTCATCTGGAAAATGTTCTATGGAGAAATCATATGATGGAAGAGGCAACGTGGGAACCAGAGGAACTTATGATGAAGAACCATCTGATTCTTTTTGTGGCGTAGTATTATAGAAATTTTGAGGATGAAACTATTTGAAGGAGGGGAGAATGTAACACCCCAAACTTCTATGGTACATTTCCCTTTGAATAATGCAATAGCTTGCATTGTACGCAACTTCGGGATTTTAACACACCGCGACCAATAAAACTAACCGTTATGAATAAAAATACCCACTTTTTGAAATTTTATAAATTTTATTTTTCAAAATGGACTTCATTTTTAAATTCGGAATATCAAAATTATCTTAGGGTGAATTTTTGGTATTCTTCTAAAAACTTTAAATTTTTGATGAATAGTAAAAAACACTACGTTATTGTTTAAAACTGACTTTTTATTTAAATAATTAATTATTTAATTTAAATTTATTTTATGTCAAAATAGATACATAATACCTATATATGTTCAATGTAATTCATTGGAGTCATTTTGTAATAATATTAGATATATAAAATTTTATTGAACGTTTCACCGTCTTTTACCCACCTCCTAGGAGAATTTGAAAATTCACATAAATCATAATTTTACCGCTTCTGTGAGTGGAGTTTCAAAAATCCTAGAGACACAGTTGATATCAGTAAAAAATGTGGTTTAGTAAGATGAAAATACTTTTTGGTGAATAATAACTTTTTTACTTTTATTTACCATGGTTAAAAGTAAATAGAGTAATTAAGGGTAAAAAAGATATTATTATTACCCTAACACATGTCTTAATTATATTGGATAAGTGTAATTCGACCAAAAACAACCTTAGGAATAAAATATGATTCTTTGGGTCCACTTGGATTAGATTAAGACATTTATTATTATTTTATTTAAAGAAGAGTTAAAAGAGTTAAAATCAAAGTTTAACAAATAAAACATTTTTAATATAGGGTTATACATAATATAAATTCGATTATAAATATTAATTAGAAATATAAAAATATTTCCTACATAATTATATTTTATTTATAATTTTTAGACTTTAAATAATTTAATTTATTTATAACACAATGAGGATGCAGTAATTACCTTATTAATGAAAGATTAAAATAATTGATATTATAAATATCAAAATAAATATAATTTGTGATTTTTAATTAATTAAACTAATTTTATAGGTTAATATGACATGTTAGGATTGAACATATGAATTTAGTCCTAAGTAATAAAGTTATAAATACTTTAATAAAAATCATTTATTAAATAATGTCAAAATTGACATAAAAGAGTTTCTTTTTAAAATATTATATTATTAATTGATATATTATTTTTTAAAATCTAAGGTTCGACCAAATGACTTAGATATGGATATATAAATTAATAATGAACCACTTAGGGTTCTCTTGTCTTGTTATAGTAAGTTTATTAACCATACAATATAAAATTACAAAGAGGCATGGTAAATGTCAAACTATTTAACTAAGAGTTAAATCTAAAAGATAAGGTTAAAATGGTAACCAAAACTTGTCTAAAACCTATTGGTTGAGAGGATTTATACCCATACCCACCATATATTTTATATAAATTAATTTGTATCCATTATAAACCAATAAAGATTTTATTATAAAATAACATTTCAATCTTTCCCTATGGTGCCCCTCACCCCTCTTATAGAAGGGCACTTCCCCTTCTCTCAAATTCACACTGCCAAAGCCATTTGGATCGGCCAAACCCTACCCCAATATCCTCCCAAATATCCTAAATTAATCCTATAGGTATTATATAGATCAGAAAGTCAATTTAAGGAGCCCTTTTGATCAAATCAAAAAGAAGAACTTGAAGAAGAGGTAAATATCTCACCACCTCTTTCAAGTTATTTTCTTCTTTGACTTATTCTTTCTTTGTTGTTTGCATTATAAAATAGTAAATCCAGTATATTATATATACTATGATTTTATTATAAAAATGGTACAACCATATTAATTATGTTATCCATCCTATGAATAACATGTCACCGTACGTGAGTACGTACAACTTACCGTCTCCACGTCGTGGTGTAGTTGTTATTCAATACATTATAACTTGGATGGGTATAATAATGATGTATAATTGATGTAAATAATGAATATAAAATGATTATGATTATGTATATATGATATTATAACCAATTATATATGATTTTAATATCAAAATAATGATATTATTGCCCGCACATACGTACGGATTACCATCTCCACGAACATGATGAGATTAATTCCCCATCAGAATCATTCAAGAATAATTTTCATTTTATGATTAAAAATAATGATTATTAACATAATATAATTATGTATATGAATAAAATACATCATATACATAAAAAACATGGCTTACGTAACCAAGCATATAAAGGAAAACGAATCAGTTAACACCCGAAACGATGATACTACTAAAATATCATTAGCAAAGCAATATTAAGATCATATATGATATAATATTAATGTATATGGTTATTGTATAATTTAATAACAATTATTTCACCATTATATAGGAGGTTAACCTACCCTAAACCAAGGAAAAGTACAAGGTAAGAGTTAATTTCACATTCTCTTTATTATCCGAGGTTGTTTTTATGCAAGTATATACTGAGACATCTTTATCATCCACATCCATGTTTCTTAAAAATGTATTTCAAAACATTTTTACTATTTACTAGACTATGGGTTAAAGTAATTTATACCCTTGTTTTACTATTTATAAAATGTTTGAAAGGAATATTTCCGTCTTTTTCCAAACAAGGTACTATGTCATTTTCGACAAAAAGAAGGTAAGAATGTTTTTTAACTTATACGGTGGGTGCGACTATTTTCTGCCGTTATGACATTATCTCATCTTCCCTTACAAGATTAAAAAATTATTTTCAAAATAAATGTTTTATTTTATAATTATATGACTTTAAAATGATTTCAAAATATAAAGAGATATTTCTCTAAAAAAGGTTTTGATTTCATCTATGTCAACATCCTTTGATGGATTTTAAGTTTATTTGAAGTTGATTTATTATGATACAAAACTTCCATGCTGTATTGAAGGTTTTGTGATATGTTTGATCATGGGTGTGTTATATTTATACCATTCAGGGTTTATGGATAAAGTATTGAAATTTTATATGCTAGTTTTAATACGAATGTTTATGTTATGTTTAAACTTTTTAATATGAGGAATGCATTGGACTTAGTAAGTGATGGGTGGAGCCTGCTATAGCTCCGTGATGCATCGGTAGGTCTCATGAGACAAACTAGTGTCTTGGACAAAGGCATTGAAAAAATCTCGTTTTTAGTCTTGGAACAAATCCTTGACTATGTGATTATGCAGTCTGGCATTATGCATTCCATCATTATGAAAGTGGCTATTGATATTGCATGTGATTATTCAACTAGTAGAATATCCATGTGAATAAGTAAATGTCATTATTTTATTGTATATTTTCCATATTATGATGAAGTTTAAATTTAAATGGAATTATTTTATTGTATCTTTTCCATTTAATGAAGATGTTTATGTTTAAAAGGCTTTTGTTTTAGTCTTATACACTGCCTTAAATGTTTATGCTTATTTATGAAAGTTTCTACTATATTGTTATCCTCACTGAGCATTTGAGCTCACCCCTTTATATGTTTTATTTTTCCTCGGATGTGAAGAATTATATTATGAATGACCCGTAGGGATAGTATAAGGGATATGAGTGTGGCATATGGAGACTATGTTTTTGTAGATTTACATTTTATAATGTAATGTGAAACTTATGAATTTATCTAGTATTTCCAAGGCTACTAAACTAATCGGTCTTTCAAGACTTGATCTTTTGTGATCATGTCAATGTTTTGTAATAATGCACTGAGTCTGGGTAACTATGGTCAGGGCGCTATAGTTAAGTCATATCCCTTACATAAAAAATATTTCCTAAAAAAGTGGACACTTCAACTAAGTATCCATTTTTCTCATAATAAAAGATTTTAAGATATAATAATTTTTCTTTTCATAACATATCATTAGAATTTTTATATTTACCTTATATTTTTCCATAATCATCCATAAAACCTTATGGAAAAGAAAACCTAAAATTCAAGATTAGAATAAAAATATTAGTAAGGGATGTATAAAAAGAAATAAATAATCTTATTAGTATATGAATACTCATAAAAATTTACTTTTTTAAAATAAAATTTGAACTCAAAATAAACATTTTATTACCTAATAAATTAACTTATCTACCAAAATATTTTCATAAAATATTTTATAATAATTCTTTAAGTCAAATTAAAACTCAAAATGTTTCTTTGTAATAATATAAAACTTATAAAAACTCTTTCAAAAATTTATACATTTCACCCTTAAGAAGTAAAATATTCATTCCTTTAAACATAAGATCATTAGCTTAACATGTGAAACAGTAATATTTATATACAAGAAAATATAAAACATAGATAAATCATATATTTAAATTGTGATATAAATTTCTTATCACTATTATTAATAGAATAACCTACCCTATAAGTTCTAATAATCTATTAGAATAAACCTAAATGGTTAACTTTGTCCCTTTATCCAATGCATTGGATAGCTATATTGGGATCAAACATACATGGTTTATAGTTTAAGAACATATCCTTGGTTTATAAAAAACAAAATTTCATCATAAACATTTCTAAATAACTATAACATGATCGTAACACATGAAATCTTGAATAAAATATTCTTTTCACCCAAAATAAAATCATTTCCAGATATCGAAATATCCATTCAATTTAAAACCCTTTATGAAAATACATAGAAATAATGTAAAGAGGGATTTTATTTGAAAAAAACCTGAAATATTTTAAAGGGATCCAAATATCATGCAATATTTACAATAGTGGGAAAAACAATTGACATCATATATGTCAAAATAGAACAATCCTTTTGACTTTTTGTCAAAACGTTCCATATAAAATATGTATGAAGATTCATTTTGAAAACCTTTAAAATAATTTCAAAATTGAAATAAAATTTCCTTTATAATTCATTTATTTTAATATAAATATATACATGAAATAATTTTAAGAATATGGACATGGTATAAAATGAATTAAATAAATAAATATTTAGAACATTTTAAAACAAGGTTTTTTTTGGTAAAGTGTCAATTACCTTGAGTTTGAATCATCTCATACATTTCTTATATTCTTGAATAATAGAATTATGTTAATTATTTAATTTCTTTAGAAATTTTTTTTAAGTTTATTTTTCATTATATTTTATCTACTACCATTGTATATACAATTTCTTAATCAATTAAGTTCATGTCGGGTGTTTTGATGATATTCAAATCATACGTACAAAATGTATTTGGTATGTTGACTATGGGATGTAAGGAAATTATTCCATCATATTAATAATAATAATAATAAAATAATTATTATTTTATGAATTAATTATAGTTTTTAAAACAATCCTTTAAATATTTTTATGATAAATGTATTATGTTATAATCATAGAGATGGTAGGTCGTACGTACGCATGAGGAACATTTTCATTTTTAAAAGAAAATAAAGGGAGAAAGTAAGTATCAATTTATATTTTTGTAAATTATTATTATATAATAAATATAATATTATTTATTTAAATATACTTACATATAGTATCTATGTGTTTTCTTCATCAAAAGAGAATACATCACTTCATGAAGATGGTAATCCACACGTCTTCTTGAACGAGATATCATTTTTAAATGAATGGAAATGTAGGAAATTATATGTTATATTATCTTTATATAATGACTAATATTTAATTAATATCATATATATATATATATATTAAATCCATCATTATAAATATCTGGGAGAGGCGGTGATGGAAAATGAATTACATCAGTTCATGAGGTGGTAGTCCGCTGTACACCCAAACAATGGTTTAGTTTCCCATTTGATTGAAGAGTAGATTTATATAGGTTATTAAATTAACTTAATAACATATAAATATATTTAATATATTTATGTTATTATTTCATCGTGTCTGAAGAATATTCAAATGAGGTAGAAGAATAAATAATTGAAAAATTCTCAGTTAAGAACTATAACTCTTATTCCGAAAACCTATTTAAGTTTATACCTAAAGCCTTACTATGTTGTTTTTGTTTCATAAAATGAAATCTATAAAATGGTGAGTTATGTTATAAAGGGATTTTGGAAGTTACTTTCTGATATAGAGTGCTCAAAATTTGTGTTTAAGAAAGATAATAGGCTCCCTTTTATATGTGAGGGGAGGGGCACTCTTAGAATTACTTAAAGTATTAAATTAATATAAATTAATATTTATATAAAAATGGATCCAAATTGATATAATTTTAATATATGATTATTATGGGTATAAATTCTCTAATAATATAAAATTTAGTCAAGTCTAGATTATTTTTTTATCATTATATCTTTGTTTGAACTCCCTGATAACCCTTTTGAAAATTTCAATGATATTAATGTTTTTTATTATTTAGGGGTAGATAAAGTTATTATAATAGTAAATGTGTTAAATAAATGGATCATGGTTGATATTTTAAACTATATCATTTTCACTTGGATAAATATATGATTTTAAGGAAATTTAAATTATTTAATAAAATATTTTTTTACAAAATATGTTTAATATCATTTTAGGTCATATTAACTTAATTTGAATTTGAGAAAAATATTAAAATATAATCAATTAAAACATCGCTAATATGTTATTTTTATCTATAAAATGTATGAAGCACTATAAATCACCAAGACAATACTACTTTTATATTTTCTTTATATCATTGTCATGATTTTTCTGTTAACTACACCAGCATTAACTCAATATTGTATAAGAACTTAAGGTAATTATTTCATCACTTGAAATTAAAAATAAATTACCGTTACAAAAAAATATTCATATTTCAAATAAAAAATTATAAATGAACATAATATGTTTTTATTACTATCTAAAAATATTATAGATATTAAAAGTAAGAGAATGACATTTTTGACTTTATCCTTTACTTAAATATTAAAATGTAAAAAAAGTAAA
Source organism: Viscum album (assembly GCA_963277665.1). Classification (NCBI taxonomy): domain Eukaryota; kingdom Viridiplantae; phylum Streptophyta; class Magnoliopsida; order Santalales; family Viscaceae; genus Viscum; species Viscum album. Next base: position 1,271,102,264 of record OY728125.1, on the reverse strand, counting down.
AAAGGTCATATGTTAAAATTTTGAAATATTATGGGTGAAATATACTCATAAAATTAAATAAGGGAAAGTGTTTTAATATATTTCAATCCTTATCAAAAATTTTTAACAATAATTAACCCATTTTACATCTACCGTGGTAACAAAAATTTACTATTGTTACTATTCATAATAACTGAAAATAAAAGGGGCATATTTACCAAATTTTGACCACATGATTCCAAATATAAACTCCATTTTTCAAGATTCAACTTCTATAATTGGAATAATTTTCTTTAAAATTAAACCTGCAAAATGCGATGAAAACGGTTTTAAGAAAAAATTATTTTAAGAATAAATAATGTTTCTATACCAAATTCAACTATAAAATTCATTAATAATACCATAATTTAATTATTTATAATCAAAATAAACTAATTAAACTTTAAAAATAATCCAAAATATAATTTTAATTTGTAAATACTTGAAAATACAATACAGTTTCCAATAATATCAGTATTTTTCACTATTCATTAAAAATCAAACTTTTCTAAAAATTCATAAAAATACATTATGAAATAATTTTGATATGATGTTTAAAAAAGTAAATTATTGTTTAAAATTCAAATTCAAATCTTTAAAAATAAATACTTTAAATAAAACCATATAATACATGTAAACAAATATAGTAAGAATAAGACTATTTCCATTTTGACTGGGAAATTACTTAATGTTATTATAATGAATATGACTCTTTAAAATAAAATTAATTTATATTAATATGACAATAAAATGATTTATTATAACATTATATGTATTTTTACATTCTTCCCCTCTTTTGGAATTTATATCCTTACAATCTGATTCATCACTTAAATAAGTGGGAATATCTTTCCCTCATAGCATTTTCTAATTCCCATGTTACTTATTCAACCATATAGTTTTTTTGACAAAACCATTACCTGATAAATTAACTTATTCCACAATAATTTCTCTCCGTGGTCAATAATATGTGTTGGTTGTTCCTCATTAGAATTGTTTTTCCAACTGAACTATTTTAAGGCTAAAAACATGACATGCTTTTGACACATATTTTATTAACAAAAAAACAAGAAATACATCATGTACCTGAGATAAAATTATAGGAAAGACCAATTTATTATAAATTGATCCAAAATTTTCAATTATTTCATATAGTCTAATGATCCATGGAATTAACTTTCCATTTTTAAGAAAACACATAACACTTTGCCATGTAGAAATTTTAAGAAAATCATGATCACCTACCTTGAAAGAAAGATCATTCCTCTAGTTATCTATATAAATTTTCTTCCTACTTTGATATATCCACATGTGTCACTAAATGATATTAATATTCATCTTTTCAACTTTTTAATCTACCAATTCTATTCCTAATATATTTTCCCCCTAATTTATCCCAAAAAAGCAAGATTGAACACCACTTTCTATATAATGCTTCAAAAGGAGCCATATGTACATTGGAATGAAAACTATTATTATATTAATTCTCAACCAAATTTATATTTTGAACCAAACATCCTTAATAATCTAGTAAAAATCTTAAATAATATTCTCCAAAGTGTGAATCCTTCACTCTGACTGTCTATCATACTATGGATGAAAGGTTTCACTGAGATTTAATTCAGTACCTAATGACTTATGTAGTCTTTTATAGAAATTAGAGGTGAATTTGGGATCATGATCTCATAAAATATAAAGAGTGAATCCTTGTAAGATAATTTAAGAACCCATTTTTTGTCTGTAAAAGACTTTGGAATATTCTTGATATTATTCCAGAGCAGCGTCTTCAGATGGTGTGCGATTCTGAGCCCCGGAGTGGCCAGAATTAAATTTTCAGTGCGTTCACACTGGGCACGCCAAATAAATGGGATAACTCCTAAAAGGTGTTTCAAATCAGAGATCTGAGTGTATGGATGGGTCTAAAATGGGGTGTTTACCCTAGGAACGACATAAAGCATGTCGGCGCGGGATGTTTGGACCCCTCGCCCGCTACCAGGACGTTAAACGGATTAATTAATTAATTAATTTATTCGTTTAATGGTTAAAATCAAGTACCTTTTAAATGGTGTATTGGATTGGAAAACCGAAGGCACCGTTGAGTCCGTAACGTTCCGTTCACTCTAGAAGGGGTGTAATCTTCGCAGGCGCGGGCCGTTTGTGAAAAATGGCCCCAGGGGCGTTTTTGTAATTTAGCAGCCCGAGGCGTTGCTTTTATAACTTTGAATGGGGCCTCGGATTAAAATTCCAAGACCATAGTTGCACTCAGATCGTGGTTTTTATCCTAGGAAAGGCTTAATCCCAACTCCGTCGGGAGTTCGGGTACGAGGCTGCAGGAGGGTGTTTAAGTGAATTAATTTATTTAATTAACCTAACCCCCCTTCTCTTCTCCCTAATTTCCCTCTACCCAAGCTAGCTTCTCCTCTCCCCTCCTCAACTCCGGCGAGGTGGCTCCATCTAGGCAACTCTGGCGAGGTGTGGCCACTTCGGTGGGTCAACGGCGAAGCATCGGGTTACGCCAAAGAGGTAGGCGGTGTTCGTTTGAGTATTAAATCCCGAACCCCTCTTTGAATCCCAATTTTAGCATCAAATTGTTGTTTGATTTTCAAACGAAGCACATGAATGCGTATTATATTTTATTATATTTCTAACTCAATTTTCGGATTTGAAATCCGAGTTCTGAGGAGGCCGCAACGGTCCGGCGAAGCTCGCGGGATTTTGAAGTTTTCGGCCGGTTTTGGGTGTTCCGGCGGTTCGAGGCATGACGGCGCCGGATAAGGCGGCGACGACTTATCTTGCCGGCGACAAATGCTCTTCCAGGTAGAGGCGTGGAGTTCGGCTAGCGTGGAGTCCTTAGGCGGGGCTAGGCGGCGATCGTGCGAGGCACAGGGGAGCGCCGGGGCGCGGTGACCGCGGGGTCGCGGTGTGCGACCCCCGCTCGGGGACAGAGACCCGCTGAGTGTGGGTCTCCGAGGAAGACCAAGACCTTCCCTTCATGGATGGTCTACTTAGGGGGGACTGCGGGTCCACGGTCGGCCTGCGTGGCTGAGCCGCGGGCCGGTCGGCTTGGGCTGGTCCAGGGGGAGTGGACTGGCCGGACCAGTTCGGTCCACCCCCGCTTGCGTCTGACGACGTTAAATTGCCGTAACTTTTAAACCGTGGGTCAAAATTGCGTGTCGTCTGTGGCGACACGACCCTTAAATAGAGACGAACTTTTTGAGATGGTTTAGAGAATTTTTAATTCCCGAAACGAGGGGCCTCAGAGGTGCGACATGTCTTTAAGTGAATTGACCTTTTTCCAGGGGATTTTGTTTTTGACGGCGTGGACGCGTCTGATGTCCGTTTTGAGCGCCGTCAGCGGAGTTAGGAACCTAGCGCTGAGGTGAAGCCTTCCACGGTGGTTTCAGGTGTTAAATCCAGAGTTGATACATGGCCCCCACGGCCCGTCTTTTGAGCTGCGAGCAGCGTTTAACAACTTTCTCATCGGGTGTCCGTTCAGGGTGTGCGAGTAGTCGATTCTGGATGTTTTTCCAAGGGGATTGCAATGGTGCAATCTGCCCGCTCCAATTTAGCATGATGGTGTGGGCCCCACGAGGGTCGTTTGGGCGTTGACAGGGATTTTCCCATCTCTATCACCAGGCGACCGTTTTGGATAAGTTAATAGTCCACCTTGTGTACTTTTTCGAGAGGATCGCAACGGTGCGATCTGTTCGTTGTGTTTTGGGACTGGGATGTGGGTCCCACGTAGCACCGCTCATGTGTGGTGTGCCGGAATGCATCTTTTTCTCCGGATATCCGTTGCACTCAAGTGAGCAGTCCTTTTGATGTGCTTTCTCGAGGGGATCGCAATGGTGTGATGCACCCGACTGTTTTCGGGGCCGAGCCTCGAGATCACGGGACATCGTTCGGGGGTAAGGTGGTGTTGGTGACTTTTTTGTCAGATATCCATTGGAGGAAAGTAAGTAGTCAATATTTCGTGTTTTTCCGCGAGGATTACAACGGTGTAATCTGTTCAAGCATGTAGAGCCTCTTGCACGATCTTATCAAACGTGGAAGCATGAAAGGTGCTCCGGTGGTGGTTCGTCCTACCATGTTTGAAGCGAACCCTTGGCCTGTGATCGCTCACTCTTGGGAGAGTGATGTAAATTTTTTATAAGAAGTGGTTGGTCATGCCTGGGCCTTTGAGGTGGAGTTGTTACATTTACACCCTTCGCATTTATGTTGGGTGTCGTGTGCACGTTAGCCTTTGGGCTGGAGACGTGGCATACTCTGGGAGTATGCAAGAATGCTGGGAGGTACATGCGAATGTTTGTACCTGAGAACGTTTGTGCTCTTGGTTGGGGTTGACTTGGGGCCACACGTCATGTGGGCCCCATATGCGTTCTGTGTTCTGCTTTGTGTACTTTTGACCTCTCATGACGTAGAGGGTTCCTCTGTTCTAGTTTGTTTGACCAGTGGGGTTGAGTTTTCCCCTAGTCATGTTCTCACTTGTTGACCACCAGGGTTGAGTTTCCCCTGGTTAGGTTCTTGTGTGTTGACCAGCAGGGTTGAGTTTTCCCCCGGTCCTGTTCTCGTCTGTTGAACAGTAGGGTTGAGTTTTCCCTTGGTTCGGTTCTCATTTGTTGACCAGCAGGGTTGAGTTTTCCCCTAGTTCTGTTCTCGTTTGGCTGACAGAGATTGTTTGGTTCCACTATTTCTTCAACTATGAGGGGTTTTAGTATCGTTCCCCTTTCACCGTACTGCGGAACCATTTACGACTATGGGTGTTCGTAAAATGTGGGTTTTTTACCCACTTTCTGGGATTATTTGACTCGGTCTTCTTTGACAGTGGCTCAGCGGATTGGAGCGTGATCTCCTTGAGAGGCCTAGGGAGTTTCTCCCATTCCTTCATGATCCCTGGTAGAGTTCTTGTGGATTCGGTGTGACCAACACATTACACGGGCACCGATCCTCTACCCAGGAGGTTGTTTCCAGTAGGGCTGAGGTTGTTACCAGCAAGGCTGAGGTTGTTTCGAGCAGGGCTCGCCAGTTGTACCATCCAGTAGGGATGGCCAGTGGGTTACAATCCACCAGGGATGGCCAATACAACAGTGTTCACCGAGCAGTACCATCCAGCCAGGATGGCCAGAGTGGTTCTGGGTTTACCTCCAACGGGGCTGGGAAGTGGTCCCTGATGTCGGGTTTACCTCTATCTGGGCTGGAAAGTGGTCCCCGATGACGGTTCCAAGCATCCCTCTAGTGGAGTACCCTTTTACGGGACTGGGCATTGGGACTCGTCGACGACTTTAGCCGGGTCACCCTCCAGTGGATTACCCTTTTTACGGGACTAGGTAGTGTGACACCCGTTGACTCTTGTCGGGTCTCCCTCCAGTGGGAACCCATCGAATTCCAGGATTACCCTCTAGCGGGGCTAAGCAGGGGGTCGCCTGTCAACTTTGAGGAGACCTCTCGACTGCGGGGCAGTGAAGAGGTGTGGCTTGATATTCCCCAAGAACTCTCAAGTATGAGAGGTGCTTTCCCCATCGAGACGCGTCCTTGCTACGCGACCTAAAACCATGCGGGAGAGTCAGTGCCGCCCAAAGAGGATAGTGTCGAGGTGCGACAATTTGAGTCCCTTGACTTGCAATTCGGGGCAGATGTGTGGGATGCTGGGCATCGATGGGTTTTACTTCTGGGACTGATAGAGACTCACTTTCTTGTGCTGAGCTATAGGATGGAGATCCCCTTGAAATCCTGTTTGGGTTTCTTGTTTGAACATATGGATATGTATATACCTTGTTACAGTACCAACTTCTTGGGTTTTGGTTACTTTCCTTTTAGGAAAGGCGAAGACGCTTGGGGTATGCCACATGCTTTCCGTGTCTAGCTTCTCGTGGTTGGACGAGTCTACTCTCCTGCTATAGGTAGCGAAGACTCGACGGGAAGTTCATCTTCTCATCATTTCTAGCTCATTGTGTTTGGTTGAGTCTACTTCCTTTCTCTTGTTGGGTTGAGTTGATACTCTACTACACTCTCGGTTGTACTCCTTTATTTTCCCCAGTTCGATATACTTCTCACCCTTCGGTACCTCCTTTGTTGATCCCTCGAGCCTTCGGGGTATCCTATTGAGTATTTTTATACTCACCCCTACTTGGGCTTTGCCCACACTTGGTGTGCCTTTGTAGACGATGGACATGTTGGTCGTGACGTCAGAGGAGCTTAGAAGTTCGGGAGCTTGGACCGCGTGTGGTGGTCATAGTTGGTTTCTGGGTGTGGGACTCTCCCAGCTTTTTTACTTTTATTTACCTGTTGCCGGGTTGTGGCACTTTTTTGGTTGGGCGCATGTTTTCCCCTTTTTCTTTTTCAGTTTACCTTCAAATTTTAATTTGTACTATTAGAGGTCAATGCACTTTTTTGGTTTATATATAGCAGTTGGTAATTTACTTTCCCTTTTACTCTGCACTTTTTCATTGAGTGTGTTGTGTGTGTGTGTACAGGTACTTAGGAAAAGGCCTCCCCATGTTGTTTAGCCTTCGGCGTTGGCCGCCAGCCCATGGCATATGGAGGCGGGCTTGGGGTTGTTGCGGCTCGAGCCTGGGTAGGGTCAGGTCATGACATCTAATTATATATTTAACATAAAATTTAAAAAGTTTATCTAAGGACATATTATTTTTAATGGTAAGAAAATTGGAAGATTTAGTTAATCGATAAATAATTACCCAAATCACATTATTACCTTGATATGTCTTGGTAATAACACCATGAAATCAATCTATATATTCTTATATTTCCATTTTAGAATTGGAAAAGGATAAATCACCCCCTTATATAATTTTTCTTCTACTTTAACCTATTTAAGGGTGAAATAATTCATATTAAAATATTCAATATCTTTCTCTATTCATTCCCACAAGAAATGTTCCCAAAGGTCTCTACACATCTATGTAGTTATAGGAAAAATAAAAAATAGTGTTCTATGAGACTCACTCAAAATTTATTTCATCAACTAGGGGTGAAATGAAACACAACGACTTTTTTTGAATATCAAAGAATTATCCTTGTCAATATTAAATTCACTCAACATACCACCACCAAATTATTTTTATTTTTATTATAATATGGAAGGGATAAAAATCCAACAAGAGTACAATTAAGGGGATCTAAAGTAATGAAGACCTGGTGCATCTGCTCTAACAAAGTGTGTACCCTTCAGGGGAAAGGATCAGAGACTATCAAAGTTAAGAAGTTGGTCGTTTTAAGATGCTGGAGAAGCTAGGAAATCTTCCACAAAATTCCCCTCTCTCAAGGTATGAAGAATAGTTAGATGGTCATTCATGAGACACTTACAGTGCCTGATAGAGCATTAAATGGACTAGGGGATCTGATTCTTACCTGATATTTCATTATAGAGAGAAAGAGAATCAGTCTCAATTTCCCTGATAATGATATTCCTTTGATTGCAAAGAAAGAGTCCAGATAGCATGATAAGAGCTTTGTCTTGGAGAGAATCCCCTTGACCTAAGAGAACATAAAAAGTGGCCACCACTGAACCATTGCATTCTTTGATAACTCCAACCCCATTCATAGTGCCCATGCAACACGAACCATCAAAATTTATCTTGTACCCTGATATCGGCGGCTTTCATCTTACCCATGTACCCCAAGAGGATGGAACAGAGATAGGGTAAATAGAATGGGGGTGAAGAGGCGTCATGGATGAAGCATCCACTAGATCTTTGTACAATCTACAAAAATCCATAATGAGGTTATGAAATTTGAAAACAATAACCAAAGAGGAAGGTTCTAGATTATGAGGTTGCATGACATTCCTCGAGGACCATATAATCTAACACCCTAAAATGATGATAGCTGCTCTAGCCCTTCTTTCTGGACAAGGTCTGTCCACCACAAGGAACCACCACTAAAAAAAAGACAGCAATGAAGGTCGGATCCGACCTGCCAATACACTATCTGAAGGATCTCCAAGCAGCATTTTCCCAGTCATTGTTTAAGAATCGGTGATCCACAGATTCATTACTCGGCTCCCTATAGAAGAAAAACTTTGAGTCCAAGATAACTCCTCTTCTATGAACGTTATCATCATAGGGAAAAAAAGAATGCAATAAATTCTGTACTAGAAAAAGAAATTTGGAAGGAAGGTTCTTGCACCATAAAATATCACCCCAATGGTCTAGAGGAGAGTAAATAGATTGAAATTTAATAATGTCTTTGATAGAGAAAGTACCTACTGCTAAACCCATGAAGACACACTTGTCTGGGTTAGTGGTCAACACAATGCTATCAAATAGACTTTTTTGGTTTGCATCCAAAGTGTTCTGAATGAGGAGATGGTAGTAAATAGCCTCCCTAAAATATATAGGCAGAGAGGGGAAGCTCAAGAATCAAAGGGGAGTCCTTGACAAAATATGATACTAATAGATGATGTACCGTTTTCTAACTATGCTACAGATGTGCTATTGAAGGAGACGAATATAAGGATGAATCCACTTATGAAATTTTGAATCTTTACATCTAGAAGAGTTCCCCTCTATAGAATATGTATTCTACATGTGCTTTCCCCATAAAATTTCCCTTCGAGTAAATCCTAGGAGAGCTTGGCATGGATACCACTCATGGAATTAGAAAAACTCTTTAAATTGATACCACATTCTTCAACTGTCTTAGATAACTTATTCCAGGAAGCCCAATGTCATTTATCTTTGAGGTAACCACCCCATAATAAGGAAATCATAATGGATTCAATGCTATATATCACTTTATTTGGGACCTTGATAGTGGACATAATATGCATGGGAATAGAGGATAAAACTAAGTTAATCAATGTAATTCTCCCACCAAAGGATAAGAACATATTCTTCCAATTGAGAATTCACCCATTGATTTTATCAGTAACCATGTCAAATTTTATGATGAGGAGGGTGTTGGAGTACACTAGAGAACCCAAGTAAGCCATAGGGAAAGAGCCTATATGCATTCCAATGATATATTCCAGAAATCTTGTTCTTATTTCCAAGCATTTGGTGGGGACAAAGAAAAGACTCTTCTCATGATTTACAACATGACAAATACAACCATGATAAACCTCAAGAGCCTCATTAACCATCTAAATAGACCTTCTACTACCATTTACAAAAATAATGGTATCATCTACAAACATCAGGTGAGAAATACCCCTAAGGAAGATATTATTATAAAAGGGGGACACTTTGGCCATTATAATACAGTAATTAATATAGTGGCTAATAACATCTTGCGTAATGATGAAAAGAGAGGTGGAAATAGGGTCTCCTTGTCTCATCCCTCTGACAGCTTTGAAGAATACAAACTACTTACCCATAAAGGAAATGGCCTGCCAAGGGGAGATAAAGCATCAGAAAAGTAGGTTAATAACCTAAGAAGAAAACACATTATAGCAAGGACCCTGATGATAAAACTCCATTAGACTCTTTAAACATACATTTAATAAATAACTCAACCTTTTCCTGACTAAAAATTAATTTTCTATTAAAAATAATGGAGAAGAAATAAGAAATAGGAGATCCAGAGGGCCTAAAATTTTGAAGGTCAAGAGATTGTTTGAAAGTAATAGTTTTGAAAACTTGGGGTAGGGATCCAAGAGAAGAGAAAATGATGAGGATTAAGACACTTATCTAAAATTAGATAACATATTAGGCACTTTTTTAGCTGCATGAAAAGTGTTTTGGAGACTTAAATCATGAATAATACTTTCTCATTTCCATATGGTATAAGAAATACACCAATAGGATGATTGGAGATTGTTCATGAAGTTAAAAGTCTATACAGATCCTAATTACACCACTTTGAGGGAATCACCAATATCCTCAAAAATGGTGAACCCATCAAGAAGTGATTTGGACTCTGTAATAAGGGAGTTACCTTCACAATAGAAGTAATGGAATGCTAATACCACTGATCTAATAGGATCAAAAATAATATGTCCACCAATTATAAAACCATTGGAACAAGATCCATCAGTATTCAAATTCAAACTAGAGATAAGTGGTAACCATAAAACTTAACATCCAACATGAGAGTGGATATAATCTGACAGACCATTGAAGTTGAAGTAGGTGGTTTATATATTGGATCCTATCATCTGATAGAGATATATATAACCTTTAAAATAAGTTTATCTTCCATATGATAGATATTTTAAGTCATGTTTGTAAATATTTTTTCATTTTGGGCTTCCCAAATATACAAAAACCAACTGTTATTTCCACCTTATGGCCTTTTTTGAGATCATTATTTATTGAAGCATCACCAGACCATGATGATGGGAATATGTGAAATGAATAAACATAATATTTCTTACCCATGCTTACACTCAAGATACCCTAGACATAAACTTCCCACTCACTGATGAGAAAGATATGGATAGTCATTTAGGTATGAAGCATAATAGAGGAGTGGAATTTAGATTAAACTTGGATCCCTTGTCATTGAATATTATTTTCAGTAGGGATAAGATAATAATAGGATCACCATATCATAACTTTAATCTTAGCTAGGATGACTAAGTCCCAACATCAAGAACCCATATGGCCATCTTCAGGTGAATCATAAATGATCTTGTTGAAATCATTTGCATTAAAAAGACTCGATCTAGTGGTAGTGAATAAGAACTTATCATACTAATTAACTAACAAAATATTATCAGTAATGTTTTGTTGATATGGAGAGAGAAAAATACTTATGAAACTAGGAAATTTCATAGCTAATTTGAAGTTGATGTCAAGAGTGGGACAATGGGGAAAAAATGTAACACCCCAAGCTTCTACGGTACGTTTCCCTTCGAATAATGCGATAGCGTGTGTTGTACGCAACCTCGAGTTCTAACACACACCACAACTAATTAAACTAGCCGTTGTGAATAGTAATACCTACTTTTTGAAATCATATATATTCTATATTTCAAAATGGACTTCATTTTTGGATTCGGAATATCAAAATTATCCTAGGGTGAAATTTTGGTACATTTCGGATAACTTTCATATTTTGATGAATAGTGAAAATTTCTAAATTTTAATTAAAAACAACTTTTTTAATCAAAATAATTAATAGTGATAAATTATGAATTTGAGTGGTTTTAAAGTATATTTAGAATATATTTTTACCATTCAATTTAATGTTTATCATTGGACATAATTTTACAATTAAACCGAACATAAACAAGTGTCAATCTTTTGATAGTTATTATCTCTTAAAAACACGCTTTTTGTTTTGACAGCGGGAATTAATTTTAAATTAATTTCTGCCACTTCTGTGTTTTGAATTTAGGAAAATGGATTCCATATTTGGAATCAGGATGTTCAAATTGTGTAAATAGGTAACTTTTATTTTTACACATTTTGAATAATTACTGCGGTAAATATTTTATTTACCATGGTTAAAGGGTAAATCCGGTAAATAAGGGTTAAAAAATAATATTATAATAATACTAAATTACCCTAAAACGTGTCTTACCCCTATTGGTTGATACATGGTCGACCATGGGCATCTTTTTGTCAATTTTGGGACCCCATGGATCCACTTGTAAGTGATAATGACACTTTATTTTAATTAAGTTAAAATGAATACAAAAATGACACAAGCATATATCTTTTAGAACAACAATTGTTACATAGGGTTATATATGTTGGATTTTAGATTATAAATATTCATTAGAAAGATAAAAAGCTTTCCTACATAATGATATTTTATTTATAATTTTTATACATTAAATAAGTTATTTTATTTATGACACAATGATGATGCAGTAATTACTATAATAGTGAAAAATTAAAATAATTGATATTATAAATACCCAAATAAATATAATATGAAACTTTTAATGAATTAAACTAATTTTATAGGCTAATATGATATATTAGGATTGATTTAATGGACTTTGTTCGAAGTAATCAATCTGTTATGAGTTTCAAAAAAATCAACTATTGAATAGTGTCAAAATTGACATAAAAGAGTTCTTAAAACAAATATTATATTATTAATTGATATTAAATTCCTAAAAATCTAAGGTTCGGCCAAGAGACTTATATTATGATAGGTTAATCATTAATGGACCACTTGGGGGTCGCTTGGATGTATATAGTAAGTTTATTAACCATAATATATAAAAATACAAAGAGACATTGTAAAAGTGAAACAAATTAACTTAGAGTTAATATTTAAAGATAAGGTTAATATAAGTACCCAAACCTGTCTAAATTCTATTGGATGAGTTGTTTTCGACCTATCCCCACCTCATCCTTTGAATAGTCAACTTTTGAGCCTTTAGAAACCGAATATGAATTTATTATAAATTAATATTTCTAGCTTTTCCAAAGGTGCCCCTCACCCCTCTTATAAAAGGGCACTCCTCCTTCTCATTTCATCACACCTTCAAAGCCTTTTGGTTCGGCCAAACTCTGCCCAAATAATCTCCCAACATCCCTCACTACATCCTAGAGGCCTTAGTTTGATCAGAAAGCCAACCTAAGGAGCCCTTTTGATCAAATCAAAAGGAAGAACCCGAAGAAGAGGTAATGATTTCACCACCCTTTTCTAAGTTCATTTCTTCTTCCACTTCTTCTTCCTTTGTTCTTACCATTCTAAAATAATAACTCCAGTATCTCACATATACTGTGATGTTATTATAAGTATGGTACAACCATATTCAGTATTCTATCCACCCTTTGAATAACATGTCACCATACGTGCGTACGTACGGCTTACCGTCTCCACGTCGTGGTGTAATTGTTATTCAATATAATATTATTTGGATGGGTATAATAATGATGTGTAACTCATGTAAATAATAAATATAACATGTTAATGATTCTGTATATATGATATACCATTCATTTATATATTATTTTAATATCAAAAGAATGATATTGTCGCTCGTGCGTACGTACGGACTACCGTCTCCACGAACGCGATGAGATTCATTCTCCATCGTATCCATTCAAGTATAATTATCATTTTATGATTTAAAAATGATGTTTAAGGACTTGATATCATTCTGGATATGAATAAGATACAACAAACATGGCTTATGTAACAAAACATATAAAAGAAAATGAGTAAGTTAACACCCGAAATGATGATAATTCTAAGATATTATTAACAAATCAATGTTAAAAGATCATATATGATATCATATTAATATATATGATTCTTGTATAATTTAATAACAATTATTTCACCATTATACAGGAGGTTAACCTACCCCAACCAAGGAAAAGTACAAGGTAAGGGTTATTTCACAATCTCTTCATTAACCGAGGTTGTTTATACGTAATAATCTACTGGGATTTCTTTATCATCTGCATCCATGTTTCTTCATGTATTTCAAAATATTTTTACTATTTACAAAGAATATGAGTTAAAGTCATTTATACCCTTATGGTTTTATAAAGGAATCTTTCCATCGTTTTCCAAAGAAGGTGCTTTTTAACCTTTTCGACATAATTAAGGTAAGAATGTTTTTTTTAACTTATACGGCGAGTGCGGTTATTTTATGCCGTTATAAAATCGTCAAAGTTTCCCTTACAAGATTATAAGAAAATTTTCAAAGTAAATATTTTATTTTATAATTATGTGATTTTAAAATGATTTCAAAAGGAGATATTTCTCTCAAATATATGAAAATCCAGTGCAAATGTATACGTATTTAACGCAAGATTAAAAATGTTTTCAGAAAACCCGACTCTCGAGTGTGGTAGACAAGAAGGGATTGGGAGTGGACCCATCATGGCTTGTAATTAGTCGAGCAGTCTCAGAATTAGTTATTTTGTTTTCAGAAGCTTGCATAATGTTTTCAGAAAAACACTGGAGTATATTTTAGCAATTTTAAACCTAAGTATCTTCTAAAAAAATTGCATCGGTAGGTCTCATGAGACAAACTAGTGTCTTGGCACAAGGCCTTGACAAAATCTTATTTGTAGTCTTGGCACGAGGCCTTGACTATGTGGTTATGATAGTCTGGCATTATGCATTCCAACATTATGAAAGTGGTTATTAATTTTTGCATGTGATTATTCGATTAGTAGAATATCCATGTGAATAAGTAAATGGCATTATTTCGTTTTATTTATGCCATACTATGTTAAATGTTCAAGTTTAAAAGGCTTTTGTTTTAGTTATACATTGCCTTAAATGTTTATTTTTATTTATGAAAGTTTCCTCTATATTGTTATCCTTACTGGGCATTTGAGCTCACCCCTTTTCTATGTTTTATTTTTCCCAGGTAGTGAAGAAGTAAATTATGAATGACTTGCAGGGATATTATGAGGGGTTAATAGTGTGGATATGAAGACTTTATTGTTGTAGTAGTTTTTCACTTTGAAATGTAATGTAAAACTTTATGATTATATCTAGTGTTTCCAAGGCTACTAAACCAATCGGTCTTTCGGGATTTGATCTTTCTTGTGATCATGCCAATGTTACGAAGTAATGCACCGACTCTGGGCAGCTGGGGTCAGGGCGTTACAAAAAAGGCTACTTCCAACCCAGCTGTCTTTTCATAAAAAACCTCACCATGACCAATCACCTAACATAAGTTCTAAAAAAGTAGATAAAAATGATATTATAATATCTCCCATAGAGGAGAGGGTAATTTTTATAAATTATTAATGGAATCTAGATTCACTTTATATTTTATCTTCATATAACCATCCCATAGAGAATTTTTATAGATGAATTCCAATTCTAGATTCACCTACATACCATGCTTGGATTCTTCAGGAATCATTATTCTGATTCCAACATCAGTAATAGGTTTAGAAATACTCTTTAGGCTAGACTAGTGATATTTACTTTCCATAAGAGAGTCGAAAAGAAAAAAATTCTATGACAATCCACTGACCCATTCCCATACCACCCTATCCATTCCACTGGTACTTATATATTCAGTGCTCTACTCCAATAGTCCAACTCATTTCACCGTAGAACACCTCATCTTTTTATGCATACGGTAGTCTAGATATTGCAATGGGTTGATGGATCAATATGCAGTATTGGTACCGACACACCACCCAGTGCCATAGTGGTTCAATATACCACCAAATATTAGCATGGTTTTTGAGATGCACACACTCTCAATCAGCAGTTGTACCCCTTTGGGGACTCAAATGGATTCCATAACATTCATGGGGATGGATGTTAGAGCAGAATTGATGAGGGTGATACACCCACCAATAGATATAATCTTTCCCTTCTAGTTAGTGATCATGTATATAATATTTTCAACAAGCTTATCAAAATGACTAATCTTGAACCTTCCCTAGGAGTGTATTATTCCAAGATATTCCACGGAGAATGTACCATGGTAAATCCACTACAAATACACCATGTAATATCTCTATTTGAAGAAAAAAATCTTGGGAAAAAACATTTCTTTTAAGGAGGATTACCAATTTTCCAACCCATTTTCATACTATAATAATATATTTTTAGAGACTCTTATTTATCTATGTATTACATTTAAAAAACAGAGTATTTCATCAGTAAAGGACACGTGAGATATTCCAATAGTGCCATACCTATCATTTTATTGAAGGATAAAGCCTAAGGAATCCTCCTTATCCATGTTTCATCTTAGAGAGTATTGAGATATGATAAATAAGGAGGGATAAATAGGGGTTCCTTAGTGAATACCTCTAGTATATTTAAAGAAACCAAACTTTCTTCTTGCCAAATAAAAAAAGGAGGAGGAAAAATATGAAAGTAAAGATCACAAACTTTATATAAAAAACCCTAATGCTTCATAACTTTGATAATTAAACTCCACTGGATAGTATCATAAGCCTTATCAATGTCAACCTTTACCATGATATTGGATCCAAAAACCTTCATGTTGATGCCATGGATCATCTCTTGCACAAGTGTAATAACACATTGAATATTTACATTCTTCATAAAACCCTATTGTTCTTTTTACACAATCTAGGGAAGGATGTGGGAAATCCTATCATTGATTATTTTGGATAAAATTTTGAAGTATATTTTTTATAAAATCATTGGTATGAAATGATCAAAATTCAAAGGATTATTATTTTTTGAATAAGAACTAGAGAGGTAGAGTTGGTGGCTCTCAGAAAGTGGCCACTAGAGAAGTAATCAAGGATAACTCTAATAAGTTATTCTTTAATAATATTAATTGAATGCACATAAAAGGAACCAGGGAAACTATCCCAGCCTATAGAATTTTTTGGTTTATAATTTTTAATATCCTAAAAGATTTCAAATGAGTTTAGGTGTGATTTATAGAAACCATTCATCTGGTCATTGATGGAGGTTGGTATGTTGATGAAGAAGTATTCATTGATGTCTTAACTAGGATAGAAAAACTATTTAGAAGAACTTGACTCCAATAAAAAATTATAGGAATTTTCATCATCCTTTGGGACATAAACATTTTTATCACTACTATAAGAGACATCCTACATGAGTAGATTCTGGTTACCAGAAATCCTATTTTATTTGATGGAAGCATGAAAAAAATGAAGAGTTTTTATCATCTTCTTTGATCTAGTGGATCCATAATCTTTCTTGATAATTTTTTTCATCTTCAAAGACAAGGTTTTTTAAATATTTGTGTTTTCCTAATATAGAAATAAATGATTCTCCACACTAGTATGTTTGTAATTTATTCTCCAAGTTATAGATATCATGTTCTAAGACCTTGATTCTTGGGGTGTTTCTATCATGAATAATAGAAAATTTCCCAATATCATTCTTTGGGAACATGAGTTCCTTGTGCATGAAATCCCAAGGTTGTTAATGCATGGGACTCTCCCATGAGGTTTTCAACACATGAATAAAGTCATCTCTAGTGGACCTAGATTTGGATAAATCCTACCTCCTAGGGTGGTCGTTAACTCCTCCCAACTTGAGAATGATAGGAGAGTGGTCTTACAAGGACCATTACAAGTGGAAAATAGTAGATTAACGGTATATAGAAATACCCTGGAGATTAGATATGAACATTTCAATAAGACTTCATATCCTATGGATTTCTTGTTTATTGTTACACCAGATATATTTATCTTGAGAGAATCCTATTTCAAGAAGGTTTCTAGAATCGAAAAAATCATTAAAGTCACCCATGGACTTCTTGGAGTATGGGAACACTCATTTTATCATTTAAATTTACCAAATCATGTTAAATTTCCCTTAAAAAACAATGAGAGAGGGCCATGATCAAAGTCTAGAACACTGGCTCATAGAGTTTCATGTTCCCTTACATTTCACTTCACATAGACAAAGGTTTTGAATATAACATAGTTGGAAAGAACCAATTTAATATAAATAAACTAGGAAAAATAATTTATGATCTCTACATATGTGTGGTTCCTCTAGAAAATAAATATGTGTTTATTCAAAGGATTTTAATGCATGCAGTTACTAACCATGATTTTCGAAGAATAATAATGGATATATTTGGAATTATGATTTGGATCTAGGATATCCATTACTAATAGATTATAGAAACTGATTTTATTTAGGTGGTACTAAAATTTCATAGGATATCCTAATACCCTTTCATTCTAAAATAAATGCATTGAAATTTTATGTGGATTCAAGTGGCATGGTTCTTAAGAGTAACTTTCAATGGAGGGGACTCTGTTCTTGGTAGAGATCTGGACCTTTATTTAGTGAGGAATCTAGAGGAAGAAGGGGTGGTTGGAGATCTTTTTTTATCTTGGTCCTTAAAGGGGTATGTGACTGGGGAGGCCCCACAAAACTGACCAACAAAGTATCCAAAATGTAAGATGATCCTGAATCAAATATATTAGAGGAAGATGAACCAATAAAAATGAAAGGAGGGTCCAAAATGAGAGCCAATCCAGATGAATTATTACTCAGAACATGTGATAAAACCATATGAGAACACAAGGGAGAAAAATATTATGGTTAAAGATAGGGTTGACTGGCCCTGATCAACAACATAAAATACATGTTCTAGAAGATAATATCTGATGAAATGAGCCTTAGGACCTTCCTAAGAGTAGGGAACCATATCCAATAAATTATTTCCTCATTTAGAACCTAATAAATCCATGAAATAATAATCCCAATCATTAATACATGGGTCTAATAATAAATAGGAAGTCTAAGTAACATCAACCTGAAGAGCTCATGCCTGATATTTTTTTAGCCATACTACATACAATAAAGATTCTATGGAAAAAGAACACACATGGTGATCATCCACTGAATCTTGGAGAACCAAAGTAGGAGGGGACCATGTAGAAGATTTAGGGGATGTAGGTTTGGAATGATTTCACCTTTAAGAGGCCTAATAATATACCTTTAGGCCATAGCCTTGACAATACCCCACTTGAGAAAAAAAACAACCTTTTTCAGAAGGAAAAATCATAACTGACATGAAGAAAAATGATTTCGGGGAAGGGTAAGAGACATCTATCTCTACGCATATCTAATCCACCATATTGTTTTTGATCCTCAAGGTTTTATAATATGAACTTAGAAAGTTTATAAAAAATTCATCTATACCTTTTGGGGTTTTTGGGTTTTGAAATGATAGAGGGAGCCCTAGAAGACAAACCCAATCAACAAAAAATTGAGTCTCAATCTACATGAACCTACATTGACCAATGAAAAAATATGAATTGAAGATTCATATATGTTCTACCTTATATCATCTAGAAAGAAATTAAATCCTCCTTCGAAAATAAATTCACATATAAGGAGCTTTGATTCAAGACCGAGACTACCACTGAGGATGATAGGCCCCAAGAGTCAACAAAGATCTAGAAATCTAAAAGAGAGGGATGGATGGGGCCAAAATTAGTGAAGAGTGACCAATAGTGGTACGATTCCATGTATGATAACTAAAAATTAGAAATATAGAATGATGGTATATCATCAACAAAGGTTGAGGGCTAGGGAAATAGGGGATATGTGGGATCTGGGGGATGAGAGCTGGAGTGTGTGTGTGGGGGGAGGATGGATAGGGAACAAATATTCAGATATAATATACCTAAAGGATCACTATGGGGGGAGGGGGGGTGAATGTGTTAATGGGGAAAGTGAGGAGGGGGAAGAAGGGTCCATACAACCAATCACTAGAAATAGAGGGTCAGAAATAGGAAAAGGATGCAATTAAGTAGGGGTTATAGAAAAATAATAAGGTAGCATGGTGGTGCATAATGTAGGTTTCGTCGTTGAAGGGGAAATATGAGAGGTGTGTGCGGACTCAAATGAAATCAAATTAAAAAAATAAAAAGGCACCAGTAGAGGCACCCGAGGTGCATACTCTACATTTATATCTCCCACACTCAGAGTAGTTGTAAGTAATACATACCTTTTATGGTAATTTTTTTTATTCCTTCTGAGCTTTATTAATCATTTTTGAAAAAAGTTTTTGTATTGACACTTGAAACAAAACATATAAAGTTCATACATGCAAAATTTCTCAGAAAAATTCAACAAATTATTAACCAAACGATCATTTTCAACGATAGCATTGTTATGGTATCATTATCGTTCCATCTCAAAGCATCATATACTCTATTTTCTTTTCCAGGAAGGTAATGAATTTTACAGTTTCAATCCTTTATCAATAAAATTCATCTCACTTGTATCATGTTTGACTCTTTTTAAGTGAATATAAACTTCAAACTTTTATGATTTTTATATATTTAAAACTTTAATCCATAAAAATTATGCCTCTAAAGTTTTTATGAAAAAAATACATAGGTCAGTTCAAGGTCATGAGTAGAATAATTTTACTTATTAGGTTTTAATTCACATTATTCTTAATAAATTACTCAATCATTTTACATTAAATCACAACCCAGTCCCTTTAATAAAGCATCACTATAGATAAATAAGTCACAAGTTTTGGATGGATGGGCCAAAACTAGAGAATTCACTAATCTTATTTTCAATTATTTGAAACATTAATCAAAATATTTTCTCTAAATGAATCTAACCCCTTTTCATGTTCAATTGGTTAGTGGACTAGATAATGTTGAAAAATTTTCAATAAACCACCAGTAATATCCTACTAACCCAATAAAACTATGAATCTCAATTAATTTTTTTAGTCATTTCCACTCATCAACCACTTTGGTTTTAATAGTAATAACATTTATGTCATATTTATTTATGATATATCCAAGTAATGAAATCTTATATACTAAAAAATCAAATTAGAAAAATTTTCCATATGAATATTTTTTAAAAGTTTTTAAAACAGTCCTTGTATTTTTTTCATGTCCCTAACAACTTTTAGAATGAACCATAATATCATCAATAAACACAACCACAAACTTATCCAAATATTCTTGAAAAATTTATTCATAAGATCCATAAATACAATTGGAGAAATATTCAACCCAAGTGGTATAACCACACACTCATAATACACATACCTATTACCAAGCACTATTTCTAGAATGCCATCCTCCTTCACCTTGAGATGATGGTACCTAAACCATAGATCAACCTTGGAAAAATAATGATCTCCCTAGATTTGATCAAACAGGTCCTCAAGATTAGGAAAAAAAATATTTATCCTTAACTGTAATGTTATTCAAATCTCTATAATAAATATAGATCCTCATGGAAATATCTTTATTTTTTAACAAATAAAATAGGATCCCCCTATAGTGAAGGGTTAGGACAAATGAAACCTTTATCAAGAAACTCCAGCAATTGTTTCTTCAATTCTAGAAGTTATATTTGAGATATTTGATAAGGTAGTATTAACATTTTCTTAGCATCAATCACTAAGTAAATAGTAAATTATACTTCTTGATTAGGTATAACATTGGTAAATTCCTCAGGAAAAACAATCGGTTGTTATTTTATTACCAACACATCATTAATATGAACAGTTCCCTTATTTTCAACAATATAATAAAAGTAACTTTCATTTACATATCTTCTTGATATGTTATCAATGTTATGAATTTATTATTATATAAAAATGAAAACTAATTTAAAAAAACTTTTTTGGATCTAAAATCTCTCTTAACTTCGAAAACTAAATGCCAATCCAAACTCATAATGACATTAAATTATATAATGGGAAAGAAGAAAAGGTCAGTAGGGAAAAACCTTCCACATATGCTAATAAGAATATTTTTTTAAAATCTTTTTACATTAATAGTTCCCCTATGTGTTTTTATAAAATTCCTAGGATTCATTTTGTGTGGTGAATTTATCATTTTACCAGTAAATTTCTCAGAAATAAAATAACATGTAGATCATGAATAAAACAAGATTATAGAATAATCTAAATAAATAAGTAGTATAACTGTTAAAACATAATTTTATGGAAAAATATCTTACAAAGTAGTTGCAAAGTATTTCACCACACCCTTCTATTTATTTTTGTTTCTTTCTATCATTCATGATCTACATTAAAAAATAATTTCCACAATAAACCATCTCATTACATTTAAAACACCTTATTTCCTTTTTGTAAATATTGGTCATACCACTACCAAGATATATTCTTTTAAATCATGATCCATATGCCCAAACTTACCAAATCAGAAGCACTTACAATATTTCAAAAGAAATTACTTAGAGTTATTTTCACTACACTTATCACAAATTAAAAACTTCATTTTCTAACCTTTAGATTCCTTTGATGGATTCTTCTCATTTCCTACCACCTGGACCTCTTTTTTTCTTGTTATCATAAAAAAACTATTCATCAACAAACTCCCCTTCTACCATATCAACACATGAAACATGTTTCTCATAAATTTTTAATTCATGGAAATTCAATGCCATTCGATATTTTGGATTCAATCCTCAATAAACTTGATTTATTTTAATATCAAGTTACTAGATAAAATTTGGTGTGTAGATCACTAATCAAGTGAATTTGTCTTTATATGTAGACACCAAATATTCATCCTTTTTCCTCAGTTCTAATAATTTCTTTCCCATGCCAATTCAAACAACCTTATGAGAATATTTCTCAAGGAAAATATTCTTAAATGTGTCTCATTCTATGGAATCAATCTTTTCTCTTTCTTTAGTATTAATAATAATTAACCACCATTTACCACTATTGATTAACTTAAACATAATAATTATAAATAATAATATTTAATTTTTGATGATCCCAACAACCCATGAATTTAAATATCATTTCTAGGGATTTAGTCCATTCCTCAGCTACCACTGGTTTAGAAGATCCACTGAATGATAAAGGGTGTTGTATCATAAAATGATTCACTATCAACATATTCCTATATAGTAGATCTGGCTAATTTGTAGAATAGATACCACCACCATTTATAACCTACATAAAATGAGGCATTATATGAAAAAAAACATCTTAGTTATAATTCCAACAATTATAGGTTGCTGAATTGGAAGGATATTATCCTCTTGGTGCCTTATTACTTTGGATTCCTTGTTTCCTCTATGGAAAAACATTCAGAACAGACATATTTTAGATAAATCAACATGGTAATCTTCAAATTCTATATCATGTTAACTATAAATTAGAATCTCTTAAAGTTATTTAATTACATTATTATAACCTTTAAAATTAAATAAACCTTTTTTATGATACCAACTATAAGTACATTTCCTTAAATAATATATAAACTTTTTCTTTAGGAAAAAATAATTTTATTACATTCCTAAAGAAATTTTAGATTTAGAGTGTTAGAGAGTTAGGTCTTCACCCTTAAATAAATAAATAATACAAAACAAAGTGGAAACTTCCACTTAGTATACATTTTTCCAATAAAAAAAACTTTTAAGATATAACATGATTGATTTTCATGAAATATCTTCACAACTATCATCTTGACCTCCCCATTATCCCTGATCATCCTTAAAACCATTTAAAAAACATTTTAAAACTTGGGATGATCAAAAAAATATCTGTAACAGACATATATAAAAAAATAAATAAACCTATTAGTCTATGAATACTCATAAAATTTACCTTTTTCAAAATAAAAATTGAGCTAAAAGTAAACATTTTCTTAACCAAGAAATAAAATACTCTTCATAAAGTTTTTAATAATAATGTTCATATTAAAAATTTAATAAAAAAACATAACTCATAAAGGTTTATTTTCAATCAAGTAAAATTCATGAATTTTTTACAAAAATTTATACATTTCACCCTTTAGAATTTTTATATACTTTCCTTTAAATATAATCTCATTAGATTACCTTGTAAAATCATAATATTTACATAAAAACTCATAGAAATCATAGATAAATAACATTGGTAAGTTGGGAAATCATTTTCATATCAATGTTACAAATGGAATAACATACTCAGAAAATTCGAATAATCTATTAGGAGAAACCTAGCCAATTAACTTTTTCCCTTTACCTAATGCTTTGGAGAGCTATATCTAGATCACCCACCCATGGTTTATAATGGAACCGCCCATCCATGTTTTATAACAGAACCATACATCATCATAAAAAATTACCATGAAATATAACATAATCTAAAAACAAAAAATATTGCATAAAAATATTCTTGGCACCAATAATAAAAACATTGAATAATATCAAAATATCCATTCCATTTAAAACGATTTTTGAAAATACATAGAAAAAGGGGAAAGATGTTTTTTAATAGAAGAAAAAATGAAATATTTTAATTGGATCTAAACATCAAGTAAAAATTATGGAAGAGGGAAAACCCATTAATGTCGTATATGTTAAAATAAAACATTATTTTTTCCTTTTTATAAAAACATTCTATAAACAATTTGTAAAAAGATTCCTTTTTAAAACCTTTTAAATAAAATAAAAAGTGACATAAAATTTCATTTATAATTATTTTATATCTATATAAATATATACATTAAATAATTGTAAGAATTATCAAATGGAAGAAAAATATTTTAAAAAATAAATCATTAAAACATTGAAAAAAAAGGTTTTTAAGTTAAAGTGTCCCTTACCACAAGTCTGACTCATCTTGTACGATATTCAATTCATATGTAAAAAATATATTTGTTATGTTGACTATAGTAAAAGGTCGTAATACCATAATATTAAGAAAAATAACAATGAAATAATTATCATTTTTATACATTAATTATACTTTTTAAAACCAACCATGAAATATGGTTATGAAAAATTAATTATGTTACAATCATGAAGATGGTAGGCCATATGTATGCATGAGTAACACTCTCCTTTTTCAACGAACATGAAATAAAGAAATTAAGTATCATTTTATCTCTCTAAATTTATTATTATATAATAAATATCACATTATTTATTTAAATATACTTACATATACTATCCATGTGATTTGGTCATGAAAAAAAATCACATTACTTTGTGGAGGTGGTAATCCACATGTACGCACGAATGATGTTATCATTTTTAAATAGAAAGAAAGGTATGAAAGTTAATGATATATTATCCCCATATAATGAAAAATATGTTATGAATATCATATATATATATATATATATTAAATACATCATTATAACTAGTTGTGAGAGGTGATGATGGAAAATGAATTATATCTATTCACAAGGTGGTAGTTCGTCATACACATGAAAAATGCTTTCATTTCCAATTTGATGGAAGATGAGATTTATATAGGTTATTAAATTAACATAATAAAATTTAATTATATAGAATATATGGATTCTATTATTTCATCATGGTTGAAGAATATTTATTGGGGTAAAAGAAGAAATAATTAAAAAAACTCATTTATGAAATATACTTCTTTTTCAAACAACCTTGTTAGATTTATACATAAATCCTTCCTATGTTGGTTTTCCAACAAAACCATGGAATATAGGATATGGGGAGAGATTTTAGGAATATATTTGGGTAGGTATTTGATAAGATATAGTGAAACAATTTGTGTGTAAGAGAGGATAGGATGTTCCTTTTTATAAGTGAGGGGTGGGGCAGTCTTGGAGTTATATAAAGAATTAAATTAATGTAAATTAATTTTTAGGAAAAAATTGATCCAATTTGATAAAATTAAAATATATTATGATGATTATGGGTCTAAATATTCTCATATAATAAAATTTGGACAAGTTTATATGATGTTTTTTCCCTTATCTCTTTGTTTTAACCCATCGTTAACCCTTTTGAAAATTACATTGATATTAATGTTTTTACTCATTAGGGGTAAAAAATTTACTATAAAAGGAAAAGTGACCAATAAATGGACCATGGTTGATATTTTAAACCATATATAATTAATTTAGATAATTATATAATTTTTAGTAATTTTAAATTGTTTAATAAAATATTGTTTATTATAAAATATCATTAATGTCATTTTTTGAACAATTCAGTTAATTTGACTTTTAAAACAACATGAAAAAAATGGAATTAGAATAAAATAAATTAAAATATCACTAATATGTTTTCTATCTATTAAATTCAGGGGGAACTATAAATAATCCAAAAAACATTACTTTTAGAGTTTTCAAATATCATTTACATGATAGTTATACTACTTCTAGAATCACTATGTTATCATTGTATATTTGTTTAAGGTATTTATTTCATCCCTAAAAATTAAAAATAAATTAACATGATAAAAATAATAATTCATATTTCAAATAATCATTTAGAACTAAACATTAGTTGTTTTTCTCCCTGTCACAAAATGTAATATATATTAAAAGCAAGAGAGTGACACTTTTAACTTTATCCTTTACTTAAATATTATACTAGTCAACATCAGAGATAAATGAAAGAGGTCATATTTTTTCATTTCTGGATGATTATGGATAATATAGACTCATAAAATGAAATAAATTCATGTTTTTAATGAATTTGAAATCTTATCACATTAGTTTTAACCCTAATTAACCCTTTTTAACTTCACCATGACAACAAAAATTTAATATGGATTGTATTCATAATGGAAGAAAATAAAAGTGATATATTTACCAAATTTGGAAATAATTATTAAAAATAATTTATCTATTTTCATTCTCTAATTTATAGAATTGGAAGAATTTAATTTAAAATTAAACCCACAAAATGTGATGAAAAATGATTTTTAAGAAAAATACCTTTTTATCATAAATAATGTTTTTATACCAAATTCAAGTATACAATTAATTCAAAGTACCATAATTGGCTTATGTTAAATAAAAAGGAACTAAATAAATTTTAAATCTAATCCAAAATATAATTTGACTTTGTAAATACTTTAATAGAAAATATATTTTCTAATAAAACGAGTATTTTTCACTATTCATTGAAATATCAAACTTTTCTAAAAAATCTTAAAAATTCACCCTATGATAATTTTTCTATACTAATTTAAAAATTATATTAATATTTAAAATTAAAATTCTAAAATTTTTAAATCAATACTTTAAATAAAACAATATAATATATCTAAACAAATTTAGTAAGAATAAAACTATAACCTTTTTGACTGGGAAAATACTTAATATTCTTATACTAAATGTAATTTTATAAAATATAGTTAATGAATATTAATAAGACAAGAAAATTATTTATTTTAAAATTAAATAGGTTGTCATATGTTTAATCCTTAGTGTTTCTTAATTCATGATCGATGGTCAGATCAATCAAGGTTTCCATATTGATATGTTTGGTATTGCTTTAAAGATGTTTCCTTATATTATAGCATGAGTTTGAACTTATGTAGAATAAAAAACAAAAGTAATAATGAATATATATATAACTCCATGCCACAAAATATATTTCACATTACAAAGGGTATATTATCCAAATCACTTTTAGTTATATGTTATGATAAAAATTTCATTGAAATAATAAAAACTTCAACAACATAAGACATCATAAGTGTAAATCTATACATCATAAGGGTTATAGTAGTTGTTTTTATGAATCATTATATACTTTTAAAAATTATAAGTAGTATCAACTTTGTAAAGTTAATTAAAAAATTCCTGTGTTTAGTTTCATTTGTAAAAAAATCAAAAACATAAGTTCATAAGGTTTTATTACCAACTTCATAATGTAAGATATTGAATTTATAAAGATCAATTCCTTTTATAAAAAACATCATGTGGTTCATTTTAACATTTCATAAGGTTTAGTTCTTTGCCCAAAATATCCACTTCGTAAGTTTAAAATTGAAACTTCATAAGGTTCAAGTTAAGACTTTATAAGTTTAGACAAAAAAAATATAATTTTTAATAAGAAAACTACAAGGTTCATTATTTATGAAAATTCAAAGACATAATAATAAAATAAAATGGTTAGATTCAATATTAAATTAAGTAAGATTAATAAGATTAATTGATCTATCATTTCTTCTAGATACATAAACTTCCCAAACCATCTTTACTATAATAACATTTCTAAATACTCAAACTCTTAAATTTTTAAGACTTTCAGAAAACATTTTGTAAGATATTATATATTATAGAAAAACACTTAAATCTCAAAACATAAGATGCTTTCGAAGAAATGTAAGATGTTAAACTTTATGAAAATATAAAAAAACTATAAGTTGTTATATATTATTACAATAGTTCGTGGGAGGGGAATTTCAAAGAAATAACAAAATTACTTCACCTACAAGTAGCCATGATTCTTGATCCCGAGACCTCTCATGAGACCCCTCAAAGATGTAACCACTAGGCTATGACCTTGGGGGATATGTAAGTTGTTGTATAGAACACAAATCATGTTATGAATAGAAGAATCCTAGTATGAAAATGTTATTATTTGTGAATTTTCTTTAATTGTTTAATTTTTAATGAGATAAAAATGATACATAAGAATTTTGACCTAACTAAATTTTCACAAAATTTATACATCTGATGAAAAAATCAAAAAATTGTAGATATGTATGATATGATACTTTAGAAATTTAGAAATGAATAATAAATAAGTCTATATGAATGCAGATAAAAATTATATAAAATAAATCAGAGTCAATATATTTACTAAAAAATCATATATAAAGCATAAAAAATAGAAGTTTTTAATTAATAAAGAGGTTTTTATAATCATATATCGATTATTAATTATAAAAATAAAAAATAAAGATTGAAAAGTATCAACTCCAATAATCAAACTTTATTCTCAAAAAATTCAAACATTAATAGAACTTAATCTTTATCAACTGTAAGATTAATATCAATTTTCCATATGTTATCAATATATTTTACTAAGAAAACGATGGAAATTACACCATCCTCTTATATTAAAATGGATAAAATTAATTCTTAATAAAACCAATATATCTTATGCCTTAATCAAAATGAATATTCTATAATCCTGATGCTTTATTTAATCCATAAATATATATCTGTAACCTGCATACCTTATTGGAATCATTTTGTGTCAAAAATACTTCTAATTTTGTTATATGGACATCTTCTATGAGGATTCAATTTAGAAATGTGTATTGAAATTCCTTTTATAAATTTCATAATAATAGAATGTTTACATGATAGATATAATTCTAATTTATTTTAGTATGGTAATGAGTAGAAATGTTTCTTCATCGTCAATGCCTTGATGTTTCTCTAAACCTTTAGTACCCAATAATGCATTATAGAAACCAAATTTACCACACCCATCAAGTTTAATCTTAAATTTTCACTAATAATATTTTTTCAACTAGGGAGACTTCTAAAATATAGAGATGGATTTTGGCAGTTGGAATCCATTTCTGAGAACATATCAACTTTCCAAATTTTTATTATATATGTTTACTACTTCCTTATAGGATAAGAATCTATTATTCAAAATAAATAATGTATCACCTAAATCTATGATTATTAAACAATATTTATTTGTTTTTCTACTTCCTATATTGTATGTATCTCTAGAATAACTCCTCCCACAAATTCTTATTGAGTTTATATTCCCATGGAAACTCTTATTCATCTGGAGTCTTAACTTCAATGTAGTCTATCTTGATCTCACTATCTCAAATAGATATGTACACCTAAATATAGAAATATAATCTTTCTCCTGAATAATATTTTTTTTATTTTAGGGATAGTTATATACTAAGTAACTTTGGATAATTAACTATGGCACACTTTATGTTTTTTATGTAAGTTTGTTTCTAAAATTGGCATTTAACAAATGATTCACATAAAACATATGAATTTAATAAATAATGGATTTATTTCATATTATTACTTATATGATATCCATTTTTCATTATAAATTCAATATAATTAAGGTGTTAATATTTCCATTTGTAAATCATGACTCCAAAGGAGTAATGGAATAATTGTAATACTTATAAGACCCATCATGGATCCTCCTACTAACATTATCACTTTGATGTTTATAGGTTATTGTGAGTTTAATAATTACTAAACTTTACAATTTAATGATTGGTGAATTCTTAGATAATATATGATATAACTAACCTACCTAAATAATATAATATCTCTTACCTAACATATCCTTTAATTAAATCTAATATTCCATAATTCTATTTAAAGTAATATCCTGAAGTAAATGAATTTTCCTTTAGTTTATACTTTTAATAGTTTGCATGTGTATTTATAAATATATTTTAGAATATCTATGGCAGTGAAAAATTTTAATATATAAGGGTTTATTTTTATTAAATTCATATAAATAATCATGTAAAATATCTAAGATCCTTAGCTCCAAAGTTTATAAACAACCTTCTAGTTCTATCCTTAACATGTACTCCATGTTTTTCTTGAATTAGAATTATTTTTCTACAAATTGGTATTATATATTTTTATATATTATATTGATTATTAATTAAGTATGGTATACCATAACAAAATTCATTTCAAACATTAAACATCGTCTCATAATATCTAAAGAAACACACTAAGATAAATGTTTTCGTAAAACCAAATAAAAAAATAATTGTATTTGAATACTAGAATCATTTCTATTAACAATTTTAAGTTATGATCATCGTTAATCAAACCTTATAATCAAGACCCATCAGCTACATGAAGGTTCACCTTACTATTTGTAATATTTTTTATCTTACTTAGTTTCTGTATTTGGATCCACATATATGAGTCATACATATTATTTAATACCAAATAAGGAATATAAATATTACATGTAATCATGAATACACCTAAATTAAAATATTATGATGAATCCTTCTCCAATTCATTATAATTCCACTTTAGATGACCTTTCTTTCCACATGTGAAAGAAATATCCTATCGTTGATTACACTCCATATTTATCTTTTTATTATTTAATTTTTATTATAAAGGATCAATTTAATTTAAACATGTAATTTTATTTGTAAACATTTCATTCACTTTATTCACCATAAGGATCGAAGAACCAAATTCCCACCGATCCTTATCTACTTAGAGAATAAATGTCAAAATATTCTTGGGTATTTTCTTCACACATTCAAATTTATAATTCATAATTAATGTGAAAAAACTAGGTAGTAAATATGAAATATTAATAGTTATGGATAATTAGTTATCTATACAGAATCCTAAATTATATAACTGATCGATATAATTTATTATCTTGAGAGCATGATCACTAGTTGGGCATCCATATTCTAGTTTACAATAGTATAATGTAGTGGCTATATAATTTATCATTTTCCTCTCTTTATACTTTTAAAGTTCTTGGAGATGAGTGTGTATGTATCCATATATTTAATGAATCTTTAACTCTCAAGAAACAAATCATAATAAGGTGAAATAAACATGTGATGCATATTTTATGTTCTTTATATAGGAATACTTATCGCTATCACTTTCTCCTAGAGGTATCTAATCAATAATAGGGAACTCCAAAAAATAATTTCCTCTCTTTTTATAGTATAATGTGAAAGTTCTTATACCACTCATGGAAGTTTTCACTGATTAGGTGATTTAATTTATCCAAGACTAATCATAGTGAAAGTGATATAGTTGAGTTTCTTTCCATTATATATATATAAATAAAAGATGGTTTTAGTACTTTATATTGATTATTAGTTATTAAATAATTAATAGTTTAATTATGTATCCGAAAATTTTATAAAATCTCAAAAACCATCACATTTTGATTTAAAATATCCAGTCACTCAGATATTCAAGTGGTGAGGTTTAATGTTTGGCCAGCCAAAGATCATTGATCAATGTTCTAACTAGTATCAACACATGACCTCAGACATGTCTCCTATATACCAGAGGGTACAAATTATAAGTTAGGGTCTAAGTTGTTACCATGGGGAAAATATACCAACATATTTGAGTAAAACAAAATGGGGGAATAACTTATCATAAGCCATCACAAATAATAAGAGTATACTAGATAAATAAACACAATCATGCTATATCAAAATGTAATTCAACATAAAGAATCATGGTTATACCAGTATATATCAATTGGTTTTCCACTTGGCGAATCACATATACAATATAAACCAAAAGAATAAAATAAATGGAGGCTCTACTACCATACCTGAACTGTTACAAACTAGTATGAATACCATGGTACATTAATACCTAATCCAATTCTGATATAAACTGAAGGGAATTATCTATCCCCATAGGTTGACGAATATCACCTAGAATCATATAATAACAAAAATGGATTTATTTTACCTCAAAATAGTGTAATATAAATGTTACAAGTAGGTATTCAAACACTACATAAATAGAAAGTGCCAGAATATAATAGGTAACATAATACCTAAACAATAAACCATGAAATACACAACATCTTCTAATGAAATGCCTTGAAAATCCATGAAATATGTGGATAAAATATCCACTAGTCACCTCCCTCACTCAAAGTTGAATGAATCAAGTCTTCTTGCAACCTCCAAGTGGTGCTTTCCCTTTTCATGGACCTATCATAAGATAATATAAAAATGTTCAAGGTAAAGGTAGGGTGTGAGAAAAATATCCCTGTAGAATACCACCAAATATTCTATAATCAATTCTATAATAATAAACCATTTATTCTTTCAATTTAAACAAAATATAGCATGGAATATAATTTTCATATTTTCAAAAAAACATGATTTGTAATAAAAAAGATGGAAGATATTTCAAAATATGATTAAATTAAAATTTTATACAAAAAAAATTATATCAATTAGTTGGCATGATTAAAACAGTTGTATAATCAATGGATTGTATACTCAAGTCAAACAAAACAAAGAACCATGCTCATAACCCATATGTTGCATCAGTTTCTGGAAATAGAATCCTCACACTTCTCAGCCATCATCATGGCTCAAGATAGGTGTGAAAAACTAAATAAACACCCCATTAGGGGTCCCATAAATAAATCTACACCCCATTAGGGGACTGATCACAGAAATAAATTTGAATTTGGTATAGTTACTATTGTCATCGTCAATCCATTTCTAGTTTGTTAAAGTCCTAGAATGCTTGTTATTGTCACCCACTAACTACCTAGGCTCACATGTACTTAAAAAAATCAATCAATAAGTCATGTGAAAATGAATGATTTCAAATCATTTCATCTTTTATAGTTTAATTTTCCAATTTTAGTTTCTACATGCTTTTTCCTTTCAAAACCAAATCATACGTTTTCATCAAATTAATTTCTTTTGAAACCATCTTTCATTTTAATAAAATTTTATAAACAATCAGCATAAAATAATTTTATAAAATATAATTTTAATTCAATCCATCAGTTTTTCTCAAAATCCACAAAATAATTTTAATTCTATTGAAATTGGGGTTTTTTATAATTCCATGCCATTTTTAAAAGAAACATAAAATCTTCTCCAATTATGGTTTTAAATAAATTAAAATTAATTTAAAATCAACCAAGAAACATACGGTTTCAATTATAATGTAAAAACTTATGAAAGAACCTATCTTTAATCATGTGATCAAATCAACACAACACCCAGTATAGGATCTTACAACAAAGAATGAAGTTGTATGAGATCCATAAATCAAACCTAGTATCAAGATTCCATCAAAAAAATATTATATCATTAAATAACATGATGATACATAACTATTTAAGGAGGATAGAATAGGATATCAAAAGAAACCATATGAGAGGATATCCACTTATTGGAAAAAGATCAGATCTTCCACTAATACATGAATTTTTAAGAGTATAGGTTTAGAGTTCCAAGGAATACTTCATAGAGCCTAAAAATAAAAGTAAATAGATTATGGTTGAATGGGGGTGGGGGTGTTAGTTATATTAAATGGTGGTCTTGGTATTTTTAATTAAATTATAAAGGGAATTAAATTCAGTATGCTTAGTCTTTTGTATTGTTTACATTGTTAGTAATAATTTTATTGCATAACCATGTGACCTTAATGGACTTTGGGATGGGGAGTATGGTTGGGATGAATGGTCATTTTAACTGTGAACAATCCATGCAAACCCCCAATATCTAGGGGTGCATAGTTTGGAGGGTTGGATGTATAGTTTAGAAAAACAATGTTCCCCCTTCTAGTGGCTCATCATAGGGTACATGGTTTGTTTTGAAAAAATTGTATAGTTTGACCTTATAACGGACTATATGTTTCATTCATTGATATTAATTCCAAAAAAAAGAATAATAATTATATAACATAACAAAACCATGAAAGGATCATGTAAGTTTAGTGACTTCAAAAACTAGTAAAGATAAACAACTGATTCATAAAACATCTACACCATCTCCCACTTATTCCTTCATAACTAGAACACCTTTTCAACACATCTTACATAAAAACCTCTTAATATCCTTGGGATAAGAAACATAAGAAATTGTGATCTCATATTCTTATTAAGGGTAAGGGAGATATAAATCAAATCGTAATCATGGTAAATAATAATATAATCAAAACATTTGATAATTATATCGTACATATCAAAGTTCAGGATTACGGGTAATATGAAAAATCATAAAAGTTCATAAAGAACATATTTCATTAGATCATAACATAAGAACTAAAATTATAGAATACACATAAGCATAAAAAATAATTTACATATTAGTTATGGATCATTTTCAATACCATCATAGTGGAAAAAATCCTTTACTGAACTATGTTCACTCTTTATTCCAGCCCTGTGTTACTGAACCAGATTTTCTTCGTATTATAGCTCTGTATTATTGAACCTAGATCATTTTCCATTCCAGTCCTGTCTATATCATGAGTTTTAAATCTTTTTCCAATAAATTGGAGGGATATATAGGTCCCAAACATCACATAATGAAAACCATACATATGTGTTCCACAATAACATAAATCATTCTCCGTATCAGAACCTATATATAAAAATGGGTTTCATAAACATCATTCCATCATAACATAACTCATGAAAACGAAATTAGTTTCATAAATATCATTACATCATAAACAAAAACCTAAAATAGTAATAA
The DNA here is from genome assembly GCA_963277665.1 of Viscum album. Classification (NCBI taxonomy): domain Eukaryota; kingdom Viridiplantae; phylum Streptophyta; class Magnoliopsida; order Santalales; family Viscaceae; genus Viscum; species Viscum album. Next base: position 1,271,067,937 of record OY728125.1, on the reverse strand, counting down.
TAGGGATAGTATCCTTTAAAAAGATCCCCATCAAGACATAAGTAACATCAAATAATGTTATCTTATATATAAAATAATTTTGAGATATCACTCAAAATTAATTCTTGAGGAAAATATCATTTATTCTTTGAAAAAGTTTAATTTTATTAAAATACCACACAATTTAAAATAAAACATATTCTTTTAAAATAACCTTGTAATATTATAAAGGAACCTTTAAGGAATTAAGGCATCATGAAAGTGTAATTTTTTTCATGTCATATAAGTTAAAAAAACATTCTCCTCATACTTTTTCTAGAAAAAAGTCACAAAGTACCTCATTATGAATATGAATAAAATATTAATATCATAAAATTTAGTAAAAATTAATACATGGGTAAAAATTAATTTTAAAAAATTCTAGAATAATAGTGAAAATATTCTAGAATTTTTTTTAAGAAACATGGACATGGATCATAAATGTTCCCCAATAAATACTTATGTATAAAAAATCCTAGAAAATAATGAGATTGTGAAATTAACCTTCCCCTAAGGTTTGATTTACTTCATACATATCTAAAAATATTTTATAATGGATTATATAATTTTATTAACTTATTCCATAAACATATTCAAATTTATGATATATTATCACCCATTTTTTAATAATATTTTATTATTACTCTTCTTTTAGATGTTAACTACTTATTTTTCTTGTGTATGTTTTGTCTTATAAGTACCAATTCTTGTTCATATGATATAGTTATATCATTTATAGAATGATATTAAGGTAATATATATATATATATCATATTTATTCATTATATACATTTTTATAATCATTATTTAATGGTGAATATGGATAATTAATCGCATCGTGTCGTGGAGATGGTAGGTCGTATGTACGCACAAGCGATATTATCATTCCCTTAATAGTAAAATGGTAAGGGTGTAAATGTTATATAATTTTTTTTCAGAATCAATATCATGTTATAATTATTATATATATATATATATATATAGATATTATTTTCATCATTATACCCATCCAAATAAAGTGGTGATGAAAAACATATTACACCATGACATGAAGACGGTAAGCCGTACATACACATTTGTGGCACTTTAATTTTTGGTAGGATGGATGAAATGTGGAATATGGTTATTAAATAATCATAATAAAATATCATAATATAGGTGATAATAAATTTATTAATTTATAATTGAAGCAACACATGAAGATGAAGTATAATAGGAAATAATCTTTAAAGCGATTGTAAAGGAGATTACGGCTTCATCGATATCCCTCTAAATATTCTATTAGGGACACTAGAGCTAGTCTTTAGAGAAGAAAAGAACCTATTTAATTTTACTAGAGAATTTTATAAAATAAATTGGTAAGATATGGTTGATCTTGAAGGCTCAAAGTTATGTGAAGTAGTGAGGGAGTATGCACCCTTTTATAATTGAGGTGAGGGACACTTTTAGAATTTATGAAAATATTAATTTATAATAAATTACATATCAACATAAATACCTTCAAAACACCATTTATTAGAAGATAAGATGATATAAGGTATTAATATCATCAACCAATATATTTTACACTTCTTTTTTTTATTATTTTAAACTTTATCATTTTGATTAACCCATAGTTAACCTATTTTAATTTCAACTAAGTTAAAAAAAATTCAATATTAAAAGGCTATAAATTCAAATTATATGATGTAAATTAAATCATAAATAAAAATTTTATAAAATATTAGACCACCATATAATTAATTTTTATTTTTAAATATTTTTATGATTTTTAAATAATTTAATAAAAAATTATTTTGATAAAATATCAATAGTGTCCATTTTTGAAACTATTTATTTCTTGTATTTTTTTACAATATCAAGATAACAAGTTAAATTTAAACCAAATATTTTATTATATCCGTAAAATGTTAAAGTAATCTATACAAATCGTTTTATACATTAATTATCTGAAATTATATTTATTATAATATTTTAACAATATTTCTTTGATATTTCCATTAATAAAATAATTTCTACATTACTATTGTCTAATTATTTAATATACTTTTTTGTTATATAATTTTTTTTTAAAAAAATACTATGATGAATATATATATTTTTTCTTTCATAATAATAATTGTCGTTGAATATATCTGTTATGTATCTCTATAATAAAAATGATATATTATATAAAAACATGATTGTGAAATCTCTAAAATTTTATTAAATAAAATATTATAAATATCATAATTTCATCCAAGTGGCTCAAAAAGTCATAAATAAATTTATATCCTGAAAATATATATATTAAGTTAAAAATTTACATTGATATTCGTTCATAACATTCATTTTTGATGAACCCAAATTTATTGAAATAATATATGTGTTGTAATTGTTGTCAATATAGTTGTTTGATAATAAGTCAATGTTAAATTAATTTAATATTGATGTTTTCAATTGAATTGTTCTTTATAATTATTTACATGTTGGAAAAGATGTTTTTATTGAGATATTTTCTCCAGATGAATCATTAGTTAAATGTGATGATTGTAGAGCTTCTTAGTAATTCATAAAACACGTGTTCGATGATTTGAATTAACATAGTGTTTAAAACATTTGAAGAAATAGAGAGTTGGAATTTATAATTTTATTCTTAATAGAAGGAAAAATTTTGGTTTATATTTTTTTTTGCATTGATATGATTTATGAATAATTTAGATAAGACTTTCTATGGTTAGTATATAAAAATATTCAATGATGGCCAGCCATGAGGGACCAGCACCACTATTGAGGTGCGAAGGTAATACCTCTGTCCAAATCCAGCATGGTGGCAAATATTTTTCATGGATTTTTCCAACATGGTTGTATTAATAGGTGAAGAAACCACCGTACGCAGTGGAATGATGAAGGAGGAGGACGTCGATAAGGAACGATGCCAGTAGGAGTATAGGATGTTCAGTAACCATTTCTGAGTGGTCTAACTCATGACTAGTATTATTATGGAGCTAATAATTGAAGCCTGTTTTGATGTGGGATCAAGTTAATGTAGATGAAAACAAACCTCATCCATCCTATCTACCGATCTAAAGATACTGGTCATTCGATCATCTCAATTGAACTTCACAATAGTATGATCTGTTCGATAAAGATCCAGGATGTCCATTCTCTTCAACCGTATTTTCTTCTCTAGAAAGCCATTGAGGACTCATGTTCATCGGGATCTCCATTTACAATGTCAATAATTGATATATATAAGCCTACTGATCATATTTCATGTATTTTTTAAACTACGAAGAAGATCAAAATGTTTGGTAACATTGTTTTCAAATGAAAATGATGATCAAACTGAAGGAATGAAGTGTGAAGAAATTTTGATATTAATTGAAGATGATGATGTCTTGCAAAACAAGGCAGTGTTACCTGAGTGAATAAATCAAATGGTTCTTTGTGTTTTTTTGGGTTTTAATTTGTTGAGTTTTGTCTATAAATACCTCTATTGAGATCATTTTTTATTGTGTAGCTCATATCTCATATGAGATTTTATCTCACATAGAGCTTAGCACGGTTTTAAGAGAGAAACATAGCTCATCTTATGTTCAATATTTGCGAAGGATGTTCCATTCAATTTTTATGAATCATATTAATTTGATTTATCATGATATTTTCTCAAACTACACACACAATTTAATTCTATTTTGTGAAGAATAAGGTGAACACACAAAGAAGACATAAGAACTGCATATTATTTTATGTGAAGAAGAAGAACTAGTATTCTGTGAGTATTCGATATGTTCTTAGAACACTCGAATTAATTTGTGAATATTTGATCACTGAAGCAACTGGGTAGCACTTCAAGAATCTCCATCATCTTCTGCATAGTACCATGATATTTTGCAAACCAGTGTATTTTATCTTACTCTTTTTTGCAAAGTAGAAGGTGAAAACTTATTGAGAAGGTTTTGTAAACTATTACATGATGAATATTAGAGTTTTTATGATTCATCTTGCTTATATTGTTATGTGAAGAGTATAAAAAATACATATGTATTTATATCCATGCATACTAGAAGCTTGGATATTGAGAAACATTGTATATGTGATGTTTTTCTTTTACACAAATGAGGTAATAGATTCGAGCCTTTTATTTTGAATTGAGCTGACCATGAAAATGATTTGAGAAAGAACAATATCACATTATTTGAGAAGGCCTCATACTATTAATTAAGACTTTCTATTGTGCGAAGAATAAGTGGACAATTTGTGTATTTGTGTGAAGAATTTGATAAGTAACATCATATATACTGGTTATGTAGTTCATGTACGGTTCATTGCATATGTCAATTTACTTTCGCATTGAATAAGTGTACAGTATGTTCATACAATTTGATTAAATAAAACAAAAAGTAAACAATGTTTTTCACATACTCTCAATCAATTTTTTTTCTTAGTATATAGAATTACATTTCATGTGAGACCATTCATGCATTAGTATAATTGAGTTTTGTAAATTATTAAAGAAAGTGTGGCAGTGTTTGTATACATGTTTTCTTTGTGAGAATTATGTGAATGTTTCACTCATACTCATTTAGATGTTTGAAAAGTAGACCAAATGATTCTACGAATGATATCACATGATATATTTTGTTTTCATAAAGATGTAAACATTTTTTTCATAAAGAAGATCAAAATAATACACAGTGTTATGAATTTTTAATTTCACAATGAATAAACATAAATAGTGTATAGAATTACATTCATTAAATATTTTCATGTGATGATTAGAACTATTTTCATGGAGAAAACACAATATTGATGTGTGTATTAATTGTGTTGAGTTGAAGTAATATTTTCCAATGAAGCAAAGAAGAATAAAACTTTCAACTTATTGATATATCTATAGTTGTTCATTCTATTACTACAGTGAGTTGAATTAGAAGTGTTATCTTCTACAATTTAGGAGAGTTTACTGAGATGACTAGCATATAATTTTATTGGTTAGATTCAGTGTCATTCAAATTATTTTAGTTTAAGTGATAAAGTGTAGAATCAATTTATTTCTAATGGCTCGAAGAGGAAGATCAGTTTTGTGTTGTATTGGTAGCTTTAAGTACTTGTGATATTTATCATTATGTTAGTGTTGTGTTTTTGAAACACTGGTTGGATTCTAGTATAAAGAATACTAGTGGGATGCCTGTATAATATGGGAAAAGGTTCATACCTACCAACCATGGTTTCAGGGTGATACCTGACTAACCCACATATAATTGTTGATTCATTAATAGTAGAGAATTTTTGTCTTAGATCATTCTGAACATAGCAAGGATGTAGTCACCCACATTGGGGGAGAACCTTGTTAAAATAATTTGTGATGTGATTCATTTACTTTCAGTCTTGCATATGTTGTAATTGTTTTTGATAATAGGGAATATCCATTCACTCTAAAAGTGCATAGGTTTTATTTAAAAGGGGATAAAATAAAATAAAATAAAATTCTTAAAAACATGTGTACCCTAATTCACCCCCTCTTAGTGTACCTGCATGGTCTATGGGGCAATTCAATTGGTATCAGAGCATAGATTACACCTCTAATTAGATCTATATAATTTTCCTAATTGTTTTTATTAGACTTATATGAATTATAGATTTAAATTTTATGAATAAACAGAGTTGTCTCAGATGAATAAATCATTTTTTATCTCTCTCAGTTACAATAAGGATCCCTCTGTAAAAACCATGAAGAACAAATAGAAGAAAGAGGCAAGAAATCTGAGAAAGAATTTTAAGAAGAAAGAGGATACATCATAAATTGGATATATTCAGAATGGTAGTCTATCAATAGTTTTTGTTTAATTATTTGATAAAGATACCTTTTATGAGTATTATTCAATAGGTGATAAAGAATAATTTATTGAATTACTCAATGATTTTTTATTTAGAAATAAAAAAATTATCCAAAGAATGTTCATACTGAAGTTATCACTTAAATATTTTCTTTTATCAAGGGATTATATGATGAAAAGTAATAGCATGAAAAGGAAGTTGAGGATATAGAGCAGGCTTTGTAAAAGAATTTTTAAATATATAAACTTATATTTTTGATGTCAAAGAAGAAACTGTATCACTTTTCTATGAATATTTGTCCTATGTTGAAGAATAAATACAATGAAAAGTGTGTGAGAAATAATTTATTGAGAAGTTCCTTACTGAGATGATTCATAAACTTGAATAATCTCATAATTCTACCACAAATACTAAGAATATTCAGTTGGAAATCAAAGACAAGGATGAGACATTCATCCTGTATGAAGAATCAAAATAATAGTCTATATTACATAGTAATGAAAAATTCACTTTTATTGAAGTTGAATTACAAATGACTATTTTTGAAAAGGATGTGACTTAGATAGTTTATAGATAACTGATCGATGCATTGGAGAAACTAAACAAAAATTCTATGAATATTAAATAAGTCTGGGTATAGGTTAAGATAAGGATAATTAAAGATGTGAATAATTTTCTACTATAAGTCAAATTCATGACGATCAAGTTTAAAAAATAAAGAGTGAATGGGAAGAAAAAATGAAATCTATTGTTGATGAGAAAAATTTCTTCAATATTAACTGTCTTGAAATAGAATTAAATTTGAAAAATATAAAGGAAAAACAATTAAAGACTTCTCAAACATAATGTGAATATATGGTGAAATCACATGAAAATATGAATAATTATCTAAATCTAAAATATCTTGAGTTAGAGGTTAAGTTCATAAATATTGAGAAGTTTCAATCAAAATATTTACAAAATTCTGAGATAATAAAAGTTTCCTAGAGTAATTTTGAAAAGAGTTATCATTATAACAAGACTCATTCAAGTGGCAAGAAAATTTTGATATTATATAAAAATAAATCTTTTTCAAGATCATTGAAATAGGTAACTCTTATTCTAGATAATTTTTTAATTATTAATAATGCTTTATGTGTAAGTACATGTTCCAAAAATAATTATGGTCCAACATGGATGAAAAATACTGATGATAAATTGGTTATATCATAAATGGTGGTTATGAATAAGAGTGGGAATACTTGTTCCCTATAAAGAGGTAAATTGAAAAATTATACTATTCAAAAACAACCAGATGTCATATCTAGCCAAGTGGTAGTATAGAAGAAGAAATCAATATTTGTTTTCTATTTTGGGTGTTGTTGGAAATTTGGGCATCAGGTCATTGAATGTTGGAAAAAAAATTTAGTACATGATAATTACAAAAGGTTGTCATTAAAGGGGAGCATATCTGATGTGAAGGTAAATCCTACAAACTTAAAAGCATAATTCATAGATGAAGAATAATTTTTCTATCTAGAATAGATTTAAGTGTTTTGAAAACTTATATGATTATCACAAAAAAGTGGTCACAATTATGATGAGTGCTAGAATGTACTGACCATGCACTATGTATATGATGATATGGAGAATAGATCGCATCAGATATAGAGGAAAAGAAAAAATATAGAAAAATCTTCCTTGGGTTTTGAGAAGGAGAAGAGAGTTATGAAAATTGTGATGAAAGATACAACCAAGTAGAATGATGATATGAATGTCACACCAATTAAGATATTCTTCTATTGTGTAAGAAAAGATCATATCATGGACCTTTGTAAATAGGTCACAAATACTAATACTAGTGGAATCAAGCTGAAGAAGAAAAAGAAATAAATCCCAGAAACTAGTAATATGATTGATTTGGTGCATGAAAATCAAGATGAAAAATTTTAATTTCTTGAGAGTTAGTCTAAAAGGGATAACAGTATGATTATTGGAGATTTCTGTGGAAGATGAAAAATGTCTAGGAATAATTTTGATAAATTAATGAAATGGTTTCCTGAACAAATAGAACTAGTGATGAACAAAGGAGAAGCACCAATGGATTATTATGTAAAAAATTCTATTTTAAAGAAGAAGTTTGCACACAAGAAGAAGTTTTATCATATTCCAAAAGATTTCTTAGTCATATGGGCAGAGCAGTTTGAATTGGCTAAAAATTTGGAGCAAGAACATAAGAATGAAAATGCACTACTTGCTAATCTGAAGAAGATTGTTCTATCAAAGATGAATGCTGATGAAATCAAGAAATCCATGATGTAATTAAATGATAAAATTTTAAAAGTCAAATATGGAGTAAGAATGATGACTTTTTATGAATTTGGAGAAGAATTGAAAGGAGTTTTGGGATGAGATATAAATCTCATCCCAATTTCTCTTACTGAATAATCATTGAAGAACCACCTTATTACCATATATATTTTGTGTTTGTTTTTTATAAAGGGAATTGAAGGTGATTCATATGTTTAGGGGGAGTCCTAAAGATATGGGTGTTGTGATATTATACAGTATTCTGGAGGCTATCCATCATGGAATTATTTATTTAAATTGCAATTAAAATTGATTTTTAATATCATTCATAAAGAAAGTGAGTCATGATGATGAACATGGATTAGACTTATCCCTCTTGGGGGAAAATCTGAAAAACTATCCAATTTGAATATCACAATTAGTTTCATTGAATATTTTAAGTTATGGTAATGGTTTTATTTTATGATTTCAAATTATGGAAATAGAGGTTTTTCATTAAAGAGGTATGTTTTCCTATTTCTATATGAATATAAATTCTAAATAAGAATAGGGAGAAAATGACATTTTGATGAAAAAGGTAATCTGGATTCATAAAATTGGAAGTAAATTCTTACATTTAAATGAATTTAATATATTTGTTAAGATGAATTCAGGTGACTAGTTTAATATATTTTGAACAAATCATGAAAAAAGGTTTCAATGTTGGCATCATATTCTAAAAAAAATATTGATATCATTGTTGTCTAAATTGATCACTTCAATTTTCTACAATGGTATAACCCATGTTGACTTAGAACTGATTAATTAAATACTCATTACTTCTAAAAGGTGATGCTTTCCTTCTCTCAAGATGATCAATTTGAATTTATGATAACTGGAATATCTTATGAAATGAGGATATAAAATGAGATAAAAAGAAAAGATTAGTTGTTACAAAATAAGATAAGTTGATTTCTTTTCCATACTTATATATTTGGTTTTATTATCAAGTATGGGGGATAAGAAAACATTTAATTTGAAGTAAAATGGATATTAACAACAAATATAGGGGGATTTAAGAACCCATATTTATTGAAAGTATATTTTTGTTGTAATTGTTTTCAATACAGTTGTTTGATAAAAATTCAATGGGACATTAATTGAAGATTGGTGTTATTCCATTTAATTTCTCTTGAGAACTATTTTCGAGTTGGAAAAGATTTTTTGATTGAAATAATTGATTCAGATTAATCAATAGTTAAATATGATGATTTCCGAGCTGATCAGTAATTCATAAAACATGTTTCTGGTGATTTGAATTGAAAATGTGTTTACCAAATTTGAATAAATAGAGACTTCGAATTTATAATTGAATTCCAAATAGAAGGATGAATTTTGGTTTATATTTTGAGTTGGTTGGATATGATTTATGATGAATTTGGATAAGACTCTATATGGTGAGTATATTAAAAATAGCCAATGTTGGCCAACCATGGGGGACCAACACCACTGCTGAGGTGGGAAGGTACTACCTCCAGTAAAAGTAAACATGATGGATGATATTTTTCATGGTGTATTACCTCATGGGTGCATTCATAGGTGAAGAAACCACTGTTTGAAGTGGCATGATGGTGGAGGCGAATGCCGACAAAGGGCATTGCCAGCAGGAGGATAGGACATTCGATAACCATTTCTGAGTGGTCTAACCCATGACATATATTATAAAGGATACAAGAACCAAAGACCATTTCGATGCAGGATCAGATTACTGTAGCTACAAATGAACCTTTGTCATCCAATATACCAACCTGAAGATAATTTCTATCTGATCGTCTCAGTTGAGATTCACAACTGTGCAATTTGTTCGATAAAGATCTAAGTTGTCCATTCTCTTAATCAATATTTTCTTCTCCATAAATCCATCGAGGACTCTTGTTAACCAGTATATCCATTTGTAATATTGACTAAAGATTGATCTAAGCATACTAATCATATTTTTGGTGTTATAAAAATATGAAGGTGATCAAAATGTTTTGGAACAGTTTTTGAATGTGGAAATGAAGATCAAACTAAATCAATGAAGCTTGGAGAAATTTTGATATTAATTAAATATGATAATGTATCGTGAAGAAAGGCAGTGCCACTAGAGATGTTTAATTTTATGGTTCTTTGAGTTTTTAGGGGTTCTTATTTGTTGAGGATTGTCTATAAATACCTTGATTGATCTCATTTTTTATTGTGTTGATCATATCTAATCTGAGAGTTTATATCACATTGAGCCAAGCATAGTTTTGAGAGAGAAATAGAGCTGATATTACATTGGGTATTTTTGAAGGAGGTTCCATGATTTTTTATGGATTCATCTATATTTTAGTTTATATGATATTTTTTCAAGCTAGTTATACAATTTAATTCTGTTCAAAAAAAATAAGGAGAACACATATAGAAAATAGAAGCACCGCATATTCTTTTATGCCAAGGAAAAGAAGTGGTATTCTGAGAGTGTTTGATATATTCGTATCACAATTGAATTTCTTCATGAATATCTGACCCTCAAAGAAACTGGATAGCGCTAAACGTATCTCCTTCATCTTTCACATAGTACACTGATATTCTTTGAACCATTGTATTTTATCATACTGTGTTTTTAAAAGTAGAAGGAGACACCATATTGAGAAGGCTATGTAAACTAATACGTGTTTAATATTGGTTTCCATGTGATTTATCTTTCTTATACTATTATGTGAAGAGTATAAAAAATATGCATGTATTGATATCAATTCATACTGGAAGCTTTAAGATTGAGAAACACTATACATGTGATGTTTTTCATTTACAAAAAAAAAGACAATAGAATCGAGTGTTTTGTTTTTTAATGGAGTCGTCTGCATGTATAATTTGAGAAAGAACAATATCACATGATTTGAGAAGGTTTCATCCCCTTCATTAATACTTTTTTTGTGAAAATAATAAGTGGATAGTGTGTGTGTATTCATGTGAATACATTGATAAGTGACATCATACATACTGGTTATGCATTGCAAGCATGGTTAGTTGCTTATCTGAATGCACTCACACATTAAATAAGTGGAAATTATTTTTATACAATGTGATTGAAGAAAAAAATATGTAAATAGTGTGTTGCACATACTATCGATCAAAGTATTTTCTTGGTACATGGAATTCACATTCATGTGAGAACATGCATGCATAAGTATAATTGAGCTGTGAAAATTGTGAAAGAAAGTGTGATAGTGTTTTTATATGTTCTTCATTTGTGAGAATTATGTGAAAGTTTCACTCATACTCATTTGGATTTGTGAAAATCAAAACAAAGGATTCTAAGAAGAATATCACATAATATATTTGGTTTTTATAAAGATGTAAACATTTTGTTTTTTCATAAATAATATCAGAAGAATACATGGTGTTGTGCATATGTTATTGAACAATGAATACACATAAATAGTCTGTATAATTACATATATGAGAACTATATTCATGGAGAACACATTATATTGATGTGTTTAATAATTGAGTTGATCTAATGTAATATTTTTTAGTGAATAAAAGAAGAAGACAACTTGAAACTTATTGATATATCTATATACTAGTTCATTATATTACTAAAATGAGTTGAATTGAAAGTTTTATCTTCTAAAATTCAGAAGATTTTATTAAGCTGAATAGAATACAGTGTTATTGATTAGATTCAATGGTAGTCGAATTGTTTCAGTTTAATTGATCAAGTGCAGAATCAATTTATTCTCAGTGGCTTGAAGAGGAAGATTAGTTTTCCATTGAAGTGGATGCTTTAAGTTCTTGTGATCTTTCTCATTGTGTTAGTGTTGTATTTGTGAAACACTGGTAGGATTATAGTATAAAAAACACTAGTGGTATGAAATTATAATTTTTGAAATGTTTTATACATACCCACCATGGTTTTTGGGTGATACCTGACCAACCCAATTGTAATTAGTGATTCATTCATAGTGGAGAATATGTGTCTCAAATTATCCCAAACACAACAAGGACGTTGTCATTCACTTTGGGGGTAAAACATATAAAAATAATGTGTTATGTGATTCATTTACATTTAGTCTTGTATATGGTATAATTGTGTTTGATAACGGGGAAGATCCATTCACTCTAACAAGTGAAAAGGCTTGAATTAAAAAGGGATAAGAGAAAAGAAAAGAAAATCGGTAAAAAAAATTGTACATTGATTCACCCCCACTCTTAGTGTACGTACATTATCAACTTGGAACTTCAATTTGTCCCCATGTAGACACATAATAGATATTAAAGACAATGAAAATATTTTTTTGTCTTTCTTTGATTTAAATATTATATAAGTTATTTTCATATACATGTGTCCATTAAATGATTTAATTTCGATACTTATGTGTTTAGGGATGAATTTCTTTCATCCAATATAATTTTGGAATTTATTAGGGATATTTATAGTCTTTTTAATTTTATTTTTAACCTAAATTACATAATTTACCCCTTACTATGGTAAAAAAATTTACGATTATTACTATTCATATTGGCCAAAAAATAAAAGGCAACTACTTAATAATTTTGGACCTTCTAAATCCAAATTCTATATCTAATTTTAAAAATTTAAAACAAAAAATTTATAGAATTTAATTTAATATAAATCTGGTAAATTGTTATGAAAAACTATTTTTCAAAAAAAATTCCTTTTAAAACATAAAATGTTTTTATAATATTTTCATGTATAAAATAGTTTTAAAAAAAGGTCTAATTTAAATATAAATTAAATAATTAAAATATAAAACTAATCCAAAACATAATTTTACCTTATAAGTACTTAAAAAAATATAGTTTTCAATTAAAATGGTATTTTCACTAAAAAAATAAATGCTTTCATAAAAAAATAATTTTAAGATAATATTGACCTCGTGAATTCTAAAATTAAATTATTTTTGTCAAAAAAAATTTCTAGGACATGAAAAATAATTTTTGAAGAAGATGTATAAAGAGATTTTACTAAAAATTGTGTGATTATTTTCTAAGAACATTTAAATAAATTCACATTGAGTTAGATCATTATATTTCATAGGGTAGTTATTCTTATTTACTCCCTCCAATGTAATGGCTAGGTTATAATGGTTATTATAAATTGATAACATCTCATGGTTCATTTAAAATCATGATTTCATGCAACACAATCTATTGAGGAATTAAAATTATTTGAAGAGAAATATTACATAAAATTATTTAGGGGTTACATTGTACCCCCTTAAAATGAATTTCATCCTTGAAATTCACCACTTGGATTTAACTAGATGAGTATACCTCTACCTAATCACTTCCTCAAGTTCCCACATAACTTCCTCAAATTGGTGGTTCCTCTATAAAACCTTAACCAAGTGAGAGGTCTTGTTTCATAGAACTTTCTCTCTGTGATCCATAATCTCTATCAGTTGTTCTTTATAAGAAAGACCTTTCTCCTATGATAAAAATTCCGAGTTTAGTATATGTGAAGGACCATGTATGTAATTTCTAAAGATATATACAGGGAACACATCATGAACTTGAGATATATTCGATTTAAGAACTAATCGATAAGATGCAGTTCCAATATGATTCGAAATTTAAAAAGGACAGATATACCTATGGATGATCAATCCCTTCTTTCCAAATATCATCACTCTCTTCTAGATAGATATTCATATAAATACCTTATCACCCACTTCAAACTCTAGATATTTTTTTATTATTATCATAACTCTTTTGTCAAATCTGAGATACTATTATGTGTTGTTGAATAGACCTATCCTTCTTTGTGATTCCATCAATAAGACGAGGTCCCAAAAGCTTTCTTTCCCCAAATTCATTCTAGAAAGTTGGATTCCTCCACCTCTTATTATAGAGGGCTTTATAAGGTTCCATATTAATACTGAAGTGAAATATATTTTTGTAATAAAATTATACCAAGGGTAGGTGTTGATCCCAACCTCCTTTGAAATCCATAGATAAATCTCTCAACATGTCTTATAGAGTTTGAACTTTCCTCTCAGACTGAACATCTTTCTGAGGATGAAAATCAGTTCTAAAACATAAATCTTTATTGAGAGTCTACTAAATAATTCTCCAAAACATTTAGGTGAACCTTGGATCCTGATCAGATATAATGAACAGTGGTACTCCATATAATCTTACCTCTTCCTTAATATATATCCTAGAAATCTAATAAAGAGGTAAAAATTCTCTAATATAAATGAAGTGCACCGAATTCCTAAGGCGATCAACTATAACACATATATCATTATAGCCTTTATATGTTTTTGGAAGTCTAATGAAAAAGTCTATTGTGTCATTTTCCCATTTTCGTTCTGGTATGGGTAATGGTTGTAACATCTCCTTAGACATTTGTCTCTCATCCATAACTTTCAGACGTACCAAGCACCGAGAAACATATTCTGTAATATCTTTATTTATTTTATCCCACCAGATACACTCTTTCAGGTCTCTATACATATTTTTACTTCCAGGATGAATAGAGAATGATGAACTATGAGCCTTATCCAACAACTCCTTCTTTAATTCTAGTATGATATGAATACAAAAATAGTTCATGAACCCTATTATTACATCACAATCAAAGTTGAACTTAGGAACATTTATCACCTTCTTTTATAGCTCTATATATTCTTTTTAAACCTCATTAATCTTCACTTGTATAGATGGTTGTAAATTCATTTGATAATGATAATATGTCCACCATTACTTCATGATTTCTAGATCCATCCTTTGAAAATCCATAAATATTATATCTTTTGTGATCCTCATCATAAATAGGCTATCATGACCCTTTTGACTCAAAGCATCTACCACTTTGTTCACTTTGCAAATGTGGTAATGTATTGAGAAGTCGAAATATTTAATCAACTCCAACCATCTCTTTTGGCACATATTCAGATCCTTTTGAGTGAAATATATTTTAAAATTTTATGACCAATATATATATATATATATATATATCACATCTTTCTCTATAAAGATAATGACTCCATATCTTTAATGTAAATATTATTAAAATAACTTCAAATAATGATTTGGGTAATTTTTTTAACGGGTTGTAAATTTATGTGATGCATAATCTACCACTATGTAATTTTTCATGAGAACACATCTCATAACCTTCTTGAATGTATCATTATATATTACAAACCTTTCTCCACCACAGGGTAGTGTGAGCATATGTACAATGACTAACCTTCCTTTTAGATCCTTGAAATCATTTTCACATTCTTCCAAACATATGAACATAACTCCTTTATGAGTCAACTTGGTGAGTATATTAGATAATCATGATAAATATTTCACAAAACATCAATAATATCTATCCAAAAGAAGAAAAATTCAGATTTTAGTTACCGTTTTTGGTCTAGGACAATGTTCAATAAATTTCATCTTTGTTGATCTATAGATATCCCATCTCTTGAGATGATGTGACCCAAAAATGAAACTTCATGAATAAAAAATTCACACTTGGTAAATTTTTCATAAATCTTCTCATTTACCAAGGTATTCCAAACAATCCTCAAGTTATCTTCATGTTCTTACTTTCTATTATAATATACAATAATAATATATAAAAGGTACCACAAACTTATCAATATAGTCTCTAAATACTCTATTCATTGAATATAGAAAGATAGCAATGGAATTAGTAATACCAATATGAATAACTATAAATTAATATTGTTAATACCTTGTACAGAATGCCATATTGGGTATATCCTCCTTCTTGACCCTTAATATATGACAACTAGAATGAAGATCAATCTTGTAAAAGTATTGATCTCCCCATACTTGGTAAAATAAGTCATTAATACAGGGAAGTGGATATTTTTTCTTGATAGAGATATTTTGAAGTTCTTAATAATAAATTCAGAGTCTCATTGAAATATATCTTTTCTTAACATATAGAATAGGTGCAGCCTAAGGTGACACACTGGGTCATGTGAATCCCTTGTCAATATTTTTTTTGAGTTTCTTCTTCAATTCCTGTAACTCATTTTGGGTCATTCTATATAGAGTCTTTGAAATAGGCACAATACACGGTATGAGTTATATTGAAAAATCAACTTTATGATTTGGTGGATGACCTTACAATTCTTCCAGAAAGACATCCAAAAAATACCATACAATTGGTATATCCTTAATGGTGAGTTTATCCCCAACAATCTGAGATAGATAACCTTCATTCATAGAAATTAAGACCCATAAGATGGAATTAATTTTCAAAGGAAGTTCATATTCACCCTTTTATTGATATATGATTATATATTCATTCAGAATATGAAATGTGACTTACCTTCTTTGTAAATTGATATGAGATATATATAGATAAATCCAGTCCTTATTAAGAATCACATCGAATTCAACTTAAGGAAGGATCACCAGATTTTTATAAATCACTTTCCCTCAAACTTTAAATAATTATGACTATTTTTCCATTAAATTTTTTTAAATATAACTAAATGTCTAATTATTGAGGTAACCGAAAGAAACTCTCGGAAAATTATTTATGGTTTGAGGATGGTAGAGATATATTATTTTATTATCTATAAAGATTTATCAAGATGTGGAAGTATCCCTTGGAGCATAAATTATCTTATTTGTAAGTGCAAGTAGATCATGGGTTCCCATACAGGGATCTCCCATACATGGCGTGAGGGAAATAAAGTTGTGGACTTCTTGGAATCCTAGGCTCCCTAAGAAAAAATGTTTCCCTCTACCATAATTTAGGATCATTTCCTTCTAGAGGAATCAACTTTGTTATTAACAATGATTTGGGCCTTCACTACTTCTTACCTCCTTGACGTATCTCTCCTTTTTTATGTTTCCTTAAGTAATAAAAATGATAATGTTTAGTCAGTCTTAGAAAATTCTTTATAAATAAATGAGTAGGTGGATCTAGAATAAAATAAAACATTTCATACTTTAGAGTGGATGGTAAATGTACCTTTAACCATTTCATTATCATACTCCACATATCTAATAACGATGACATGAGATTTGAAATTATATTTAGCCTTAAGTGGTCACTGACATCAATCACCATCAATAACCCTTGGATTAGGGGATTGGTTAGAATAGTGCCCGTTTTCTTTACACTTGTAGAATTGAAGTGTGGGAGGTGCATTATGTGCAGAATTTTCTCTATTCACATCATCAGTTATCTCTTTAGCATCACTTTGGTAGTAAATTTCTTGATAAACTTCTTTCCCACACTTAACACATTTACTAGTCCCCTTAAGACAATTTCCTCCATGTTTCTTTCCACACTTTTACTATAAAATAAAGATCATATTCTTTTCAGTATGGTTTTTAGACTTTCCCTTGAATTTTATTTTTCCATTGTTATCAAACCCATAAGATTTATGGGTGACTCCAATATCCATCTCAACCTAGAGATCACATATAACTATTTCCTCATTGCTACGTAAGTCCCTTATGGATAATTCTCTTCAATGAATTGGTTTTAAGTCACTGAAAAATAGATCAATCTTACTATCAGGTTGAATGATAATTCCAAAATCATACATTGAAATTATTATAAAATTTTCTTCATAGGTACCAATGGATTTATTATATTTTTTTTAAGATTGGGAAACTCATTCTCCATCTTTGTATGAATTATTCAAAGAAATTACTTACTAAAAAATAAGTTCTTGAACTCATCCCATTCCATAGAGTCTATTTCATATCATTGCCTTATATTCTTGATGATATTCCACCATTGATCCACATAACCTTAAAAATGATAAAATTCCAAAAAAACTCTCTCATGTTTTGAACATTAGAGAACTGGAAATATATTTTCCGTGGTACTAATCCATTGTTCAGCAACTAGTTTATCAGAAGACCCAATTAAAGAATGTGGATGATGCCTTATGAAGGACTCAACATAATGTTGTTCCCTCCTTTTCTTGTTTGTAATTCTTATGTGATTCATGTCTTAGGAATTTTGTGTGAGAATAGAAAAAATTTCTTTAATTCCTTCTCTCGTACATTCAATTTCTCATGGGGGAAAATCATTATATTTCCCATAACATTAAGCATTAAGGCGATTTCTTTGGGTTCTATACATTGATTAAAACCAAGAAGTATAGTGTGATCAACAATAATCATGATGCGAAAACCACATAACTAAGGGAAATTACATATAAAATTTAAATTCTAGACACCTAAGGTTTTATCTTAGGTTATTTATGACTATCATCAAAAATATAGGATTGTAACCTATACTTAGACTTATCCTTAGGGTTCTTACTAAGGTTTTCTCATCCTAGTTTCCAAAGCTTAACTAAACCTTTATCTGATACTAGATATAATATCCCATACATTTCATGTATAGATATTACTTACAAAAAGAATAATATTGATTACATAACATAACAAAACTACACAAGGACCATATAAATTTAGTGTCTTCGAAAACTAGGAAACATAAAAAACTGGTTCATAAAACATCTACATCATCTCCTGATTATTCCATCATAACTAGAACCCCCTTTTGACACATATTACTTAATACCCTTCTTCATATCATGGAGAAAATAAACATAAGAAAGGGTGATCTTAGATACTCAGTAAGGGTAAGGGAGATGTCAATCATATCATAATCATGGGATGTAAGAACATAATATTTTTTTGAAAATTATATATTGCATATCAAAGGTCATGATGTCATGTAATGGGAAAAATCATAGAAGTTCATAAAGAACATATTTCATGAGATCATAATATAATTCATAAAATAGTGGAATACACATAAGAATAGAAAATAATTTCCTTATTATTCAATTATTATTGACAAGAACCTCATAGTGTAAAAAGTCCTTTACTAAACCAAGATCACTCCTCATCCCAGCCTTGTGTTATTGAACTGGGTTTACTTCTAGTTATATCCTTGTATTACTGAACTGAGATCATTTCCCATTCCAGTCTTGTATGTATCATGAGATATAATTATTTACCAAATTAATCAGAGGCAGATATAGGTCCCACCCATCACATAATAAAAACAATAAATATTTGTTCCATAAGAACATAAATCATTCATCATATTAGAACCCACATATAAAAAATGGGTTTCATAAACATCATTTCATCATAACATAATCCATGTAAACGAAATTGGTTTCCTAAATATCATTCCATCATAAACATAAACCAAATATTGGAATAATAGGGATAATATACTTAAAAAATATCCCCATTAATATATAAGTAACATCAAATAATTTTATCTTAGATGGAAAATAATTTTGAGCTATCACTTGAAAATAATTCTTGATGAAAATAAACTTTCTATTTTGAAAACATTTTATTTTCTTAAAATTCCATGAAATTTTAAAAGAAAATGTTTTATTTTAAAAAAAACTTAAAATATTTTAAAATAATCTTCAATAAATTAATATATCATGAAAGATTAAAAATATTTTCATGCAGTATAAGTTATAATAAATCATTCCCCTCATAATTTTTCTAGAAAAGTCAAAAAGGACCTCATTACGAATATGATAAAACGATTCCTTTCACATAGTTTAGTAAAAAGTAATACATGGGTAAATTTTTTTTAAAAAATATAGAGGAATAGTAAAAATATTAAAGAAGACAATTTTAAGAAACATGGAAATGGATGGTAAATCATCACCATTAAATACTTACGTATAAAAAATATGAGAAAATAATGGGATTATGAAATTAACCCATACCTTTAATTTGATTTCCTTTGTACATATCGAAAAATACTTTATAATGGATTAAATGATGTTATTAAATTAATTTCCATCCATATTCATATTTATGATATATTTTGATCCTTTTGTTAAAAATATTTCATTATTACTCTATTTTCGGGTGTTAACTGCTTTATTTTCTTATGCATGTTTTGTCGTATAAGTCCCAATTGTTGTTCATATGATATAGTTTAGGAATTTAAAAATGATATTAAGGTAATATATATATATATATATATATATATCATATTTACTCATTATATATATATATATATAATCATTCTAGAATGGTGAATAGGGAAAAATGAATAGTATCACATCGTGGAAATGGTAGGTCGTACGTACGCACGAGCGCTAATATCATTTCCTTGATTATAAAAAGGTAAGGAAGTGGATGGTGTATACTTTTTTATAGAATAAATATCATGTTATAATAATTATATATATATATTATTTAAATCATTATACCCATCCAAATAAAGTGGTGATGAAAAACAGATTATACCACGGCGTGGAGATGGTAAGCCATATGTAAGCACGTGTGATATTTTTATTTTTTGTAGGACGAATAATAGGTGGAATATAGTTATTACATAATAATAATAAAATATAATCATATAATTTTTACTGGATTTATTACTTTATAATGAAACCAACACATGAAGAAGAAGTAGAAGAAGAAATAATCATGAAAGAGTCGGTAAAGGAGATTACCTCTTCTTCGGCGAGCACTCTCTTGATATATTCTTAGGGAAAATAGAGTTGGTCTTTTGAGAAGACCAATACCTATAAAATGTTACTATGGATGTTTATAAGGGAAATGGGTAGGTGAGTCGATATTTAAGGCTCAAAACTGTGTGAAGAAGTGAGGGATTAGGTTCCCTTTTATAATTTAGGTGAGGGGCACTTTTGGAAGTTATAAAAATACTAATTTATAATAAATTCAATTTCAATAAAAATACCTATGACATTATATATATTTAAAGATAAGATGATATAAGTTTGTAATATCATCAACCAATAGATTTTAGAAATGTTTTGGTATTAATCTAAACCTTATCATTTTTATTAACCCTTAGTTAACATATTTTAGTTTTAAATATGGTAACATATTTTTAAATATTAAAAGGTTGTATATTTTACTTATGTGATATCAATTAAATCATAAATGAAACATTTATAAAATTTTAGACCACATTATAATTATGTGGTATTTTTAATGATTTTTTTATTTATAAATAATTTAATAAAAAATTATTTTTATAAAATAACTATAGTGAGAATTTTGACACTGTTTAATTCTTCTATTTTTAAAAATAACAAATAATAAGTTAACTTTGAACAAAATATTTTATTATATCCCTAAAAGTTCAAGGTGATCTATAAAATTTATTGTATAAATTAATTATCTCAAATTATATTTATTTTAATATTTTTATTAATATTTCTTTTATATTTCCATTAATTAAATAATTACTACATTAATGATTTTTAATTATTTAATATATATTTTTGTTCACTAAAAATTAAAAATAAATTACTATGATCAAGATATATATTTTATATTTCATGATAATAATTATAGTGAAATATATCTATTGTTTATACAAATATTAAAATGATATATTATTTAAAACATGAATATAACATCTTTAAAATTTTATTAAATAAAATATTATAAATATAATAATTTAATCCATGTGGATAAAACGTCAAAAATAAATTTATATCATGAAAATATATTAATTAAGTTGAAAATTTACATTGATATTCATTTATAACATTAATTTGTCCCCATGTGGGCATATAAGAGATATTAAAGATAAAGAAAATGACATTTTCTGTCTTTCTTTGATTTAAATATCATATAATTAATTTCCATGGAAAATCATCCATTAAATGAATTAATTTCGATCTATAAGTGTTAAAGGTAAAATTTCATTCATCCAATAAAATTTTGACCCTTGTTTGTTTCATTTTATAGTCTTTATAATTTTATATCTAGCCTAAATTACCTTATTTACCCTTTACCGTTGTAAAAAAGTTTTCCATGGTTATTATTTATATTGGAGAAAAATAAAAGGAAACTAATTACTAAGTTTGGACCTACTGAATAGAAAATTTTCATCCATCTTTCAAAATTTAAAACATAAAACTTTTAGAAATTAATTTAATACAAAGTCGGTAAATTAAAATGAAAAACTGTTTTTCGAAAAAAATTACATTTTAAAACATATTTTTTTTATAATAAGTTCATGTATAAAATCCTTTTCAAAAAACATATTAGGTTTATTTTATATAAAAAATTAACTAATTCAAATATAAAACTAATCCAAAACATAATTTGAACTTGTAAAGACTTTAAAAAAATATAGGTTTGAATAAAAATAACTATTTTCACTAAAAAGTAAATGTTTTCATAAAGAAATAATTTTAAGATAATTATGACGTGATGAATTAAAAAAATTAAATTATTATTTTTTAAATCCATTTTCTAGAATAATAAAAACTCATTTTTGAAGAAGATTTATAAAGTGATTTCACTAAAAATTGTGTGATTATTTTCGAAGAACATATAAATAAATTCATTTTGAGTTGGATCATTATATTTTATAAATTAGTTATTATTATTTATTCCCTCCAATTTAATGGCTAGGTAATAATGGTAATTTTATAATAATATCATTTTTGAGTTCATTTAAACTAATGTTTGCATGCAACAAAATCAATTGAAGAATTAAAATTATTTTAAAGAGAAATATTTTACAAAACAATGCTCTAACCATATACATCCCCATGGGATTCCAAAATTTATCAAACTTCAAACAAAAAAACCCAAGACAATACCCAATCAAAGTAAGATAAAATAACGGTCAATAAGTACATTCAATCAAGCAATTGGATGCTACAACCTCCCAACCGGAAACAATTTCTATCCTCATAAATCCCATCAAGAAGATTCCATATCAAATAGATAAGGCCACTACTTTATCAAAAGTTTCTCATACTCCCAAGTATCATGTGAATAAAAACCAATCTATCATATAACATAGAGGAAAGGCATCATCTTCCCACGAATAACCTTTGTAAAAAAATTAATAATCTGGACTCGGTACCCAATCATGGATAAATCAAACTCAACATCAAGATCTTCCCAACTTAGGACGTGTGAAGGGTCATAAATATTATTCCAAAGCTATGATACCAGGAAATTTTTTTGGATTGATGTTAACTTTTGTGGAAGTTATAACTGGTAAGACACTTTCCCTATCTACTCAATAATATCAAAATGAACCACACACCTCAACCCAAGATTTCCCTATTTACCAAGCTGTTAGTGACCCAACTAAGGTGAAATTATCAAGAACACCAATTCACTAACAAAAAACTCTAACAAAAATCATTTATGATCAATATATTATTTATACTAGCTCTGTTCCATCACCATTATCTAATGAATCTATTGAATCATCACTATTATCTTCTGTAAAAAACTCAGTCCAACCAAGGAAGCTTCAACAATCTCCAACCAACAAAACAAATATTTACACAGATGGCCATATAAGGCCACAAATGACCCATTCTAATTTCATACTGGTAAATATTATTGTAAATAAACTCAAGTAATCCTAAATGGTCATTCTAAGATCCACAAAAATAAAGAATTAAAGTACATAACATATCCTCAAGGATCTATATAGCTGATTCTATATGGCCATCCTTTTGTGGATGATATGTCATGATCAAACATACCTGATATCCCATTGGCTCATAGAGGCCCTTTTAGAAATTAGAAGTAAAACAAGGACCCCAATTAGAGACTATAGTAGAAGTAACTTCATGTAAATAGTTTATATATTTAATATAGATATTTTTCAAAATCCTCAAATTTGATTATATCTCGTATGGGTATAAATTGAGTAGATTTAGTTAGCAGATCAATCACTACCCATATCAAATTCTACCCTCAAGGGGTACATGGTAACCCAACCATAATGTCCATATAAATATTATCCCACTTCCAATTTAGCATTATAGATGGCTGAAGTAAACCTAAAGTTCTTTGGTGCTCATTTTTGACTTATTGGAAGGTATACCAATGAGAAAAAAGTCAATGATTTCTCATATCATACTTGGACACGAGAATCATCATCACATATCATATAATATCTTTATAGTTTTGGGGTACACATCCCACTAGGAATTATATAAATCCACCTTAACGTCATTTCTCATAAAAAAAGTAAAATGTATCAGTTCTGGAAACATAGGATACCCTCTAAAGAGAAAAACCACTCCACAGTGGTCTCCCACCATAAAGAGAGTCTTGAATGCCACAAAATTCAAATTCAAGATGATTCTCCGGAGGAATTATCTTAAGAAGAGGATAGGCCAACTGAAAAATTGCTAGAATAATCTCTATTCCATCCTCCTAAACTCCCAAATGTAACTACATAAAGAGATATGTTATATTCCACTATTCTGATGATTCTTTCACATCTTGGGTTGGAAGTTTCCTACTCAATGCATCAGCAATGACATTCCCCTTACCAGGGGTGTAGATAATGTTAAAATATAAAGGTTGTAGGTACTCTTCCCAATGAATCTATCATAGATTCAGTTTTTTTGGTGAATATATAACTCATGATTTTGTGGTCGGGATAAATAGAATACCTTTCTATGAAAAGTTAATGCAACCAAATATTTATAGCATGGATCATGACTGAAAATTCAAGATCATGGTTCAGAATGTTTTTTAATGTGTCCTAATCTGATTGTAACCATACACTACCATATGATCAACCTATATAAGGATGTATCCCAAACATGAACATGATGCATAAAAGGAGAGCATATATGCATACCCATCCTCTGGAACAGTCATCACATGCACATAAATTAAAATACAATTCATCTCAATAAAAAAATTATCAAATTTCACATCTTAGTAGAACTTTACTCCTTCCTGAGTGAGATAAGTCATTAGAGAAGTGGACTATAAGAAATCCTTAAAGAACATATGATAATATCCCAAAAATCCCAAGAATCTTTATGTCTTTAAAAAATTATGTGGTTTCTCCCATGTCATAATATCTTTCACCTTCTTAGTATCAACTGTAATACCACATTTAGAGACCATGTGTTCTAGGAAATTCACTTCTCCAATCCATAAATTATATTTCAATGGTTCATGTAAAATTAGTGATGTCTCAATATTTATAGAACTTATATTAAGTTACGCACATGGTCCACCTTAGTTTTGTAGTAAACCAAGATGTATTCTATAAATAATACCATGAATGAGTTAAGGTTCTCATAGAATATCCTCTATAAAAAAAGTAATACTATAGGAGCAGTGGTTATACCAAAATGCATAACAAGATACTCATAATAGACATAACTACTTCTAAATATGGTCTTACGAATTTCATATTCATTAATTATAAATTTGTGATAACCATATAAAATATTAATTTTCGAGAACCGTTTCACCACTTCAACTAATTAAAAAAATCATCAATCCATGGAAACAAATATTTATTCTTTATTGTGACTCAATTGAGTTTTCATTAATCAACACAAAGGAGAAGTGTCCCATAAACTTTCATCACAAAGAAAATAGGACTTACCCAAGGTGAAACACTTATGAATATAAATCCTTTAGTAGATTATCCAACTAAGTTTTCAACTCCTTCAGTGCAGCTGGTTCCATGCAGTAATTAGAAATATACTCCAGTTGAATATTGAAAAAAATAGAGAATTCCACCTCTCTTACTAGTGTAAATCTAGATAAATCAAATGGAAACTCATTAGGAACCCTAAAATTAACTAGAGGGATATCACCCCTCAAAGATTATCACTCTAAGTTAAAAGAAAAGTCTGATATTAACCTACCCCAATCTAAAAAACAAGGTCTTAATCTACTCGACCTTGGGTCTCATTATACCTATAAAACACAATACACCCCATTATTAATAATAAAAGAGACCTTAAAAAGACAATAGTCAATATGTTTCTTATGATCAATCAGCCAATCCATCATGATAATGATGTCAATAGGTTTCTTTTCAAGAACTAGAAAATTCAAGATAATCTCAATCTTGGATAATGATTAAACAAAAGAGGGGAAATAGATAACCTTCTATCACTTCATTCTAAGGGGCATAGTAATATCCATCACATAAGTTAAAGTATCCATAAGAAGATTTATTAGGTTAAAAATATGAGTTGATATGAATGAGTGAGTTGAAACAATATCAAATAAAGAAGTCAACAAATATGAATCTATAATAATGGTGCCTCTCATTATAAATGGATCCATATATGTTTCCTTTTGTGACACTTCCAAAGTGTGAAGAATCTTTGTTAAAGATGCATATGGTTAGAACCCCTTAGTTCTTGAAGAATCTGATTTCACCATAGCACTTTTAAGAGTTTATGAGCCCATTCTACTATGAGGAGAAGAAAATAAATAATTGAATTTCTATAGGAGACATATGCGTCTGCACAAACTATAATTCTTGGATGCCTCAGGGAAAGCCCGTTTCAAATACCCAACCTTGCAACATTGAAAGAAATTTACAGGGCCTCTTCTAGAAAAAATAGGAGGTTTGGATGACTCATGATATTGAGATCCACCATGTGACTCATCATTATTTATCTTTCCTTTAACGGAACCCACAAAACTACCACTGGGAAAAAAGGAACCGTCATAGACCCTGACATACCATCCAGGTCAATATCAGCCATCAACGCTATATCTAATACATTAGTATAAAAAGTCATATTTATCAGAAATAATTAAGATCATATATCATATCGGAGACCCATCTAAAATGTTCAAGACTTCAGTTTATCATTCATTACTACTTTAGAAGAAAACTTAATAAGCTCAGGAAAACAGTTTTTATACTGTGTCATGGTCTTGTAATACTATTGGAGATTGATAAACTCTATGGATTTCAAAAATACCATAGATTATGGATACAAATAATCAATAAAAATGGATTTTAATTATTTCCACTCTAATATTTCACATTTCTTCATCATCTCCATTAAATCCCGCCATCTCCTGATAGGTCCCTTAAGCTTGAAGGTAATACTTTTCACTTTAATCAAATTAGACTTTACCAATAAGACAAAAAAATGATTAATATTTTTTAACCAATACTCAACTTCTTGAGGATCATTGGAGCCTTGGAAAACAAATGCCTTCCGATGAAGAAACTCTTGAGAACGATTTCTTGATTCATCCCTATGATAACCCTGCTTTTAATACAAACTTAAACATGATTTATTACATAAAACTTCACTTGATACAATAAATAAGATCGAGAGTTTTAGTGTATTTGGGGATTAGGATCATTACATAAAAACTTAAAACATGAAATACAACCTCTTTATTGAAAACTTCCTTTACATGACCACTACATTCCCTCATACTTAGCATTGCATTGGATAACCTGGGGACATGCATAAGAAAAGGGTGAGCTGTAAATCCCAGTAAGGGAGTACACATGGAATAACATGAGGAGTACAATAAATGTTAGACAATAGGAATATCAATAGATCATAAAAGAAACATTAACATAAAGGCATGATAAAGCATGATAATCATAACATGGAAATGTGGCAACAACACTTAACATGGAATTATCATGAGCTAAGGCTCATTGCACATAGAGCATGAGTAAATCCTCATTGCACATGAAGCATGAGTAAACCCTCATTTAAATTGATTTAGCATGAGTCAAAACTCATTGCACATGATGTATCATGATACTATACTTTTCCCAATACATTGGAGCGCTATAAGGGCACACCCTTCTTAAACATTTCATTTCATGCATAAGTGTGCCACATGGATAATAAAACATGGATTCATAAAACATAATCATTTATTTCCACGACAAAGGAATGTGGAATTCATACATGAAACTTTATAATCAATAAGTAAATTTGCATAAAGGTGAATACCCTTGATGGAGAAATGGGAATGGTATCCACTACACAATGGCATTGGCTTAGAAAATCAGTGCGATTTTGGCAGCGTAACGGCGTTACATAAGCTTTCATTAAAAAATGGTTGATTAGAGAGAAAGGGGTTCCTCATAATATTTAAATGTAATGGACAGTAAGGAGGTCATATAGATACATGCCCCAACAATTATAATGGAATTTAGATTCATGATACAAAAGTGTTGCTTGAATGTAAATGAGGAGAGAGAAGTTCTTTTCAGAATTTCGGCATAGTAACAGGTGTACATGGGAGGCATTTAATGAGAGAGAAAGTGGTCTCCCATAATTCAAACAATAAGAGGGCATTTTGGGGGAGGTTCTAAACCATACCCCAGCATTCATAATTGAAAATAAAAGGGCAAAACAACTTAAAGAAAATTGACGAAAATGAGAAAGGAAGAAAAAACCCTTACTTGAAAGTGTGCTTCCAATGGCTAGAGAGAGGATTGTGAGAGGCTTATTGGGAGCTTTGGGCACATTTGTAGGATTCTATAGAGAGTAGGGAAGAGGTTGGACGAAATCCAAGAGCTTTGAGTGAGGAGGAAGTGGGGGCTTGGGTGGGTTTATATAGGAAAGGTGAGGGAATTCATTATTATTTAGGTTTGGGTCCCCTTACATTAAATTAATCCAAACCACAAACCATACCATGGTTTTTGCCCATGGTTTTTGGCAAAGGGAAGAGGAAAACTATATTTTATAAGGTCAAAGTCCGAACTTCTTAAAATATTAGGGTTGCTTATGTGGAGGTGAGTCACACTCCCATGGAAATTAATTTAAAAAGGCAAGGTGTTGAATAAGTATTGAGGGGTCCATTAATGCTTTGAAAAGTAAGTCAAACAAACCCAAAATCACATTATTTTAATTTTAAAACATATATTGGCCGAACATAAAGATTATAGTATTTTATTACATCACTATTGGCAGATTATGATGTCATAAAATACATTATATATTTAAACGGTATTTAATTTTTACCCAAAAATTTGACTGTCTTAGAAAATTATGAAAAATTCACCGTTGGATAATTTTAAAGTCCTAATTCCATAAATAGCATTTATTTTTTCTAAATAGATTTTTAAATATGTTAATTTTCACTTTTAAAATAAAAACCAACATTTATCGAAAATTCACGGGTTTTGACAGAAATGGCTTTCAAACCTTAATAAAAATTTTAATTGCATTCATAAAATTATAAGATCATTTATATTTAATAAAAATTAATTTAATAATAAAAATATTATTTTATTAAAATATTATTTAATTCAAAAATCCCTTAATTTAATAAAAATATTTCTCAATTAAATAATAACTAAAAACACCATTTGTACTTTAAAAACTATTTATAATGTATCAAAAATGACTAGAAATTATATTCATTATTATATACAAAAATAATGTACATTAACATATTAATACTTATTTGTTGAATAATCCCTTAAAATAGCCTCATAGGACCTAAGGGTAAGGTGTGCGATGGCGACAGACTCTTGGGGTGGATCAGATAACATCGCTCGAGTGGTAATTTCAATCAACTTCCACTTTTCCCGTAGATGGTCACGTTCGAGCTTGACAAGATGAAGCTTAGCTTGGGCTTGGTTAAGGGCGAAGCCCAAAGACGCCACCTCTTTTCTAAGCTCCGACAAATGGGCTTCGTATGGGGAAATTCTACTTGATGAGACCTTCGCTTCCTTTGTCTGAGTAAATTGGATTTGTTAGTCCTATATTTATACTAATCACGTGATCATTGTTCATCGGCTATATTAGCAATGGTCAAAATTCTTATCATAAAACCAAAGAAGTTGACATTTTATATAAACATAAAGAGACATTTAATTAGATCAAGAGGGATTTCCATTAATTAAACTTTGGGTCGTTACAATTTTCCCCCCTTAAGAAATTTCGCCCTCAAAATTTTCCTTGTCCCGCACTAAAACAAATGTGGGTAACTCAGCTTCATCATATCCTCCGATTCCCAAGTCGCTTCTTCAAACTTGTGGTTTCTCCATAACACCTTGACGAGGGGCATTGTCTTATTTCATAGAACTTTTTCTCTACGATCTAAGATATTCACTGGTTTCTCCTCATAAGAAAGATCATCTTCTAATTGTACCACCTCAGAAGAGAGTACATGTGAAGGGTCTGATATGTACTTCCTTAAGAGGGATACATGAAAGAAATCATGTACTTTGGCCATGGCTGGTGGAAGTGCTAGTTGATAGGCCACAGCCCCGACACGATCAAGTATCTCGAAGGGGCCGATGTACCTTGGTCTTAACTTCCCTTTCCTTCCAAACCGCATGACCTTCTTCCATGGAGATATGCGTAGAAACACCATGTCTCCAACTTTAAACTCAAGGTCTTGTCGACGATTATCTGCATAGCTCATCTGTCGACTTTGGGCTGCCTTGATGTACTGCTGAATGGTTTTCACCTTCTCCACCATTTCTTCTACCATTTCTAGTCCAAGCAGCTTACGTTCACTGACCTCATCCCAACATGCCAGTGTTCTACACCTTTTCCCATACTGGGCTTCATATGGTGCCATTTTCATGCTTGAGCGGAAACTGTTATTATAAGAGAACTCAACCAGAGAAAGATGTTGATCCCATCCTCCTTTAAAGTCTATTGATCACGCTCTCAACATATCCTCAAGTGTTTGTATAGTCTGATCGGATTGGACATCAGTTTGAGGATGATAGGCCGTACTGAAGTTTAGTTTAGTATTTAGAGCATGTTGAAGACTCTTCCAAAACATAGAGGTGAATCTTAGATCTCAGTCAGACATAATAGATAGTGGTACTCCAGGCAACCTTAACACTTCCCTAATATATATCTGTGATAGTTGATCCAAAGAGAAATCCTCCAGAATAGCAATGAAGTGTGCAGTCTTTGTAAGATGATCCACAAAAACCCAGATTGCATTGTTGTCGTTGGATGTCCTTGGAAGTCCGGTTACAAAGTCCATGGTGATGTTCTCCCATTTCCATTCTGGTATGGTCAATGGTTGCATCATCCCCTTAGACTTCTACCTCTCTTCCTTCACTTTCTCACACACCAAGCACTTTGATGTATATTCAGCGATCTCCTTCTTCATATTATCCCACCAAAATTTTCTCGGAGATCTCGATACATCTTTATGCTCCCTGGGTGAATAGAGAAATTTGAACTATGTGCATCATCCAAAAGTTCCTTCTTCAGCTCCGGACTTGATGGAACACATAGTCTTTTCCCAAACCACACAATTCCTTCTTCATTAACATTAAACTCTGAGGATTTCCCTTTTTTGGTAGCTTCCAATTTTTCCTGAACTCCCACATCATCCTTTTGAGCATCCTTTAACCTTTCCAAAAGAGATGGTTGAGCAATCATTTGTGAAAGGATTGATTATGTTCCCTTCTTTATGATTCCCACGTCCATCTTAATCAAGTCTAAGAATATTGGATCCTTCTCAATTCTCATCATTGATAGAATCGCTGGGTCCTTTATACTTAGGGCATCTGCCACCTTGTTCGCTTTCCCAGGGTGGTAATGTATTGAACAGTCATAATCCTTGATGAGCTCTATCCATCTTCTCTAGCGAATATTAAGCTCTTTATGTGTGAATATATATTTAAGACTCTTGTGGTCAGTATATATCTCACATTTCTCCCCATAGAGATAATTCTGCTAGATTTTCAAGGAAAAGATCACCGCCACTAACTACAGATCATGCGTTGGATAGTTTAGCTCATGGATTTTCAACTGCATTGAGGCATATGATATCACTTTATCATTCTGCATTAGCACACAACATAATCCCTTCTTTGAAGCATCACTGAATACCACAAAAAGTTCCCCACTTGTGGGTAAAGTGAGCATGGGCGCAGTGATAAGCCTCCTTTTCAACTCCTTGAAGCTTTCTTCGCATTCATCACTCCAAGAAAACTTTACTCCCTTTAGAGTTAGCTTGGTAAGAGGGTTGGAAAATTGTGAGAAATTTCTCACAAAACATCGATAATATCCTGCTAACCCCAAGAAGCTACGGATATCTATTACCGATGTTGGCCTTGGCCATCCCTAAATTGCATCTGTTTTGGAGGGGTCCACAGATATCCCATTGCTTGTGATGATATGACCGAAGAATGAGACCTCCTTCGACCAGAACTCACACTTGCTGTACTTTTCATAGATCTTCTCCTTACACAAAGTCTCTAGTACAGTTTTTAAATGCTCCTCATGATCCTCCTTGGTTTTGGAGTATATTAGAATATCATCTATAAAGACTACCATAAATTTGTCAAGGTAATCTATAAAGACTCTATTCATCAAGTCCATGAATATTTATGGAGCATTGGTGAGTATGAATGGCATTACTATGAATTCATAGTTCCCGTATCTTGTATGAAAAGCAGTCTTGGGGACATATTCCTTCTTCACCCTTACTTGATAATATCCCGACCGCAAGTCCACCTTGGAGAAGTATTTTGCTCCATGCAGCTGATCGAACAAGTCATCAATTCTTTAGAGAGGATACTTTTTCTTTATTGTGATTTTGTTAAGTTCACGATAATTGATGCAAATCCACATTGACCCAACCTTCTTCTTGACGAAGAGGACTGGTGCACCCCATGGTGAAGCACTTGGGCGTATAAACCCTTTATCCAGATTCTCCTGTAGTTGTTTATTTAGCTCTTCAAGCTCAAAAACAGCCATTCTGTATGGAGTCTTGGATATTGGTAGCTCCCCAGGTATAAGTTCAATTGAGAACTCAACATCTCTTCTAGGAGGAAGACCAGGCAGTTCCTCGGGAAACACTTCTGCGAATTCCCTCATAATAGTAATTTCTTCAAGGATGGTTTCTTCCTTGGACTCAATCATCTGAGCCAGATACGCGTGCTCATAGGGCAGTAATATCCATGCTTGAGATGATGGAGCTAAAGGAGATTCATCTTCCTCTGGACACTTGTAAAGAATCAGGGGTCGATTCTCCATATGGAGTGTGATTTCCCTCTCCCTACAATTTATATTGGATCTATATAAGGAAATCCAATCCATGCCAAGAATTGCATCAAATTCCACCAGAGGGAGTATGACGAGGTTCATCGGGAAATTCAATCCACATATTATAACAGGGGAGGACTTATATTCATGGGATGCAATGATTTCCCCATTTTTCGTACTCACCGACATCTTCAATTCCATGATTTTTGGTGGTGCTGGGATTGTTCTACTAAACTTTAGAGATATAAAAGAATGCGTAGAACCTGAATCAAAAAGTAAGTTCGCTATTCTTGAATGAATAACTAGAGTACCTGTCACCACTTCGTTGTCGGGGTTCACTTTGGCAGAAGTGATGGTAAAATCTCTTCCTTGCTGCCTTGGAGGTTGTTGGTCGCCTCCGAAAACCATTGGATTAGGGAACTGATTTGCAAAATGACCCGGTTCTTTTCATTTGTAGTATTGAACAATGTGTTGATGTTCTAAAAGAGTGTTCCTCTCCTCTATCGCAGCCGTGGGTCTTTCTTTCTGACAATTAATAGCTAGGTGCCCTTCTCTTCCGCACCTGAATCATTTTCCCATCCCCTTAAGTCAATTTCCAGGGTGCTTCTTTCCGCACTTTTGGCAAGTGGGGTGCTGGATCTTCTTAGCACTGTTGTATTTATCCATCAGACCACCGGCATTGAAGTCCACCTTACACTTCTTGTCCCCATGATACCCCTGTGATTCCCCGATCTCCATTTTGACCTTGAGGGAACATCGGACAATCTCCTCATAGCTGTCAAAGTCATGGATCGCTAATGCTTTCTGCAGGCTAGGCTTCAGCCCACCAAAGAAGCGGTCAACTTTGCATTCGGGGGTAACGACAAAGCCAGAAGCGTAACGTGCAAGCCTTGTGAAGTTTGCCTCATATGCTCCAATAGATTCTTCATCTTTTTTCTTGAGGGAATGGAATTCCCTTTCCATCTTAAGCCGGAGGGTGTGTGGAAAATATTTATCAAAAAACATCTTCTGGAAATCCTTCCATTCCAACGCCTCGATCTCCTCCTCAGGCTTCATATTTTTGATCAACGTCCACCATTGATCAGATTCACCCTCCATATGATAAGCATCCAGGAGAACCTTCTCTTGTTCAGAACATTGAAGGATGAGTAAGATCTTTTCAATGGAGTTGATCCATTTTTCAGAGATCGTGGGATCTGATGATCCACTAAAAGTAGAAGGCCTTTGCCTCATGAAGCTCTCGATAGAGGCTTGTTTCTTCTTAGGGGGGTTTGGACGTTCCTCTTGACCCGTGTTTCTATTCAAAGCTTGAGTAAGCTGAGAGAGAAGCGTAACAAAGTTCGCGATTCCTACTCATATTGGATTGGGCATCTCATTAGTACAGTCATCACACTGATCTTCACATCGGTTGTTAGCCGGAGTCCTCCTATTACTGGCCATTTACTGGAATAAAAGGAAAGTTAGGGGGTAACACATAAGGGGTAATCCAAAGACAAAAGTTGATGACTTATAAATAAACTTTTATTTCCATACTCATGAGTCTATAGGATTCAATCTAGGCTTTTCATGATCTACTTTCTAACATATATTCGTAGGAACATTTTTTTTAATTCCCTTAATAAGAGTTCATACTATGATTTTGAATTTATCAAAACATATCCCCCGGGAGTGTCATAACCAAGAGTGTAGCAAGGCCCATTTTCGTGCACTAGTTCCCATTCGAGTCTAGCTCAAAGCGGTGTTTTCGGGTTTTACCCCTAGGATACATTTGTGCCAGAGCCGCCTCTACTTGCTCGTATCCAGACAGGGATGTATTTGTTTGATAAACCACTTACTCAGTTCTTACCAAAACTTAGGGATGTTTTTATTATACATAGTCTTGTATCTAATGCTTTACGAGGGTTTTCTAATCCCAAAAATAACTAAACCTATCCTCTGATACCAACTATGACAACCCAACTATTAATACAAACTTAAACATGATTTATTACATAAAACTTCACTTGATACAACAAATAAGATCAATAGGTTTAGTGTCTTTGGGGCTTAGGATCATTACATAAAAACTTAAAACATGAAATACAACATCTTTATTGAAAACTTCCTTTACATGACCACTACATTCCCTCATACTTAGCATTGCATGGGATAACCTGAGGACATGCATAAGAAAAGGGTGAGCTATAAAGCCCAGTAAGGGAGTACACATGGAATAACATGAGGAGTAAAATACATGTTATACAATAGGCATATCAATAGAGCATAAAATAAACATGAACATAAAGGCATGATAAAGCATGATAATCATAACATGGAAATGTGGCAACAACACTTAACATGGAATTAGCATGAGCCAAGGCTCATTGAACATAGAGCATGAGTAAATCCTCATTGCACATGAAGCACTAGTAAACCCTCGTTGCACTTGATTTAGAATGATTCAACACTCATTGCACATGATGTATCATGATACTATACTTTACCTAATGCATTGGAGCGCTATAAGGGCACACCCTTCTTAAACATTTCATTTCATGCATAAGTGTGACACATGGATCATAAAACATGGATTCATAAAACACGATCATTTATATCCATAATAAAGGAATTTTTAATTCATACATGAAACATTATGATCAATAAGTAAATGTTCATAAAGGTGAATACCCTTTATGGAGAAATGGGCATGGTATCCACTACACAATGGCATTGGCTTAGAAAATCGGTGCGATTTCGGCAGCGTAACGACGTGACATAAGAATTCATAAAAAAATGGTTGATGAGAGAGAAAGGGGTTACTCATCATATTTACATGTAATGGTCGGTAAGGATGTCATATAGATACATGTCCCAACAATTATAATGGAATTTAGGTTCATGATACAAAAGTATTGCTTGAATGTAAATGAGGAGAGAGAAGTTCCTTTCGGAATTTCGGCATAGTAACGGGTGTACATGGGAGGAATTTAATGTGAGATAAAGTGGTCTACCATCATTCAAACAATAAGAGGGCAGTATGGGGGAGGTTTTAAACCATACCCCAACATTAATAATTGAAAATAAAAGGGCAAAACAACTTAAATAAAATTGATGAAAATGAGAAAGGAAGAAAACCCCTTACTTGGAAGTGTGCTTCCAAAGGGTAGAGAGAGGCTTGTGAGAGGCTTATTGGGAGATTGGGGTACCTTGGGAGGATTCTAGAGAGAGTAGGGAAGAGTTTTCACGAACTCCAAGAGCTTTGAGTGATGAGGAAGTGGGATCTTGGGTGGGTTTATATAGGAAAGGTGAGGGAATTCTTTATTATTTAGGTTTGGGTCCCCTTACATTAAATTAATCCAAACCACAAACCATCCCATGGTTGTTTCCCATGGTTTTTGGAGTAGGGAAGAAGAAAACTATATTTTATAAGGAAAAAGTCCTAACTTCTTAAAATATTAGGGTTGTTTATGTGGAGGTGAGTCACACTCCCATGGAAATTAATTTAAAAAGGTAATGTGTTGAATAAGTCTTGGGGGGTCCATCAATGCTTTGAAAAGTAAGTCAAACAAACCCAAAATCACATTATTTTAATGTTAAAACATATATTGTCCGAACATAAAGATTATAGTATCTTATTACATCACTATTGGGTCATTATGATGTCATAAAACACATTATATATTTAAACGGTATTTAATTTTTACCCAAAAATTTGACTGTCTCAGAAAATTATGAAAAATTCACCGTTGGATAATTTTGACTTCCTGATTCCATAAATAACATTTATTTTGTCTAAATAATTTTATAAATATGTTAATTTTCACTTTTAAAATAAAAACCGACATTTATCGAAAATTCACGGGTTTTGACAGAAATGGCTTTCAAACCTTAATAAAAATTTTAATTGCATTCAAAAAATTATAAGATCATTTATATTTAATAAAATTTAATTTAATAATAATAATATTATTTTATTAAAATATTATTTAATTCAAAAATCCCTTAATTTAATAAAATAGATTTCTTAATTAAATAATAACTAAAAACACCATTTGTACTTTAAAAACTATTTACAATGTATCAAAAATGACTAGAAATTATATTCATTATTATATACAAAAATAATGTACATGAACATATTACTACTTATTTGTTACATAACCCCTTAAAACAGCCGCATAAGACCTAAGGGTAAGGTGTGAGATGGTGACAGACTCTTGGGGTGGCTCGGATAACATCGCTCGAGTGGTAATTTCAATCAACTTACACTTTTCTCGTAGAGGGTCACGTTAGAGCTTGACAAGATGAAGCTCGGATTGGGCTTAGTCAAGGGCAAAGCCCAAAGACACCACCTCTTTTCCGAGATCTGACAAATGGGCTTCGTATGGGGAAATTCTACTGGATGAGGCCATCACTTCCTTTGTGTGAGTAAATTGGATTTGTTAAAGTCCTATATTTATACTAATCATGTGATCACTGTTCAACGACTATATTAGCAACGGTCGAAATTCTTATCATAAAACCAAAGAAGTTGACATTTTATATAAACATAAAGATACATTTAATTAGATCAAGAGGGATTTCCATTAATAAAACTTTGGGTCGTTACAATCCCATTGAGATTCCACTACCTGATCTTGAATGGGAACAGTTACATGTTTTTGTCCCAGAGCTTGGAAAACACGAACCTCTATCTAAATAATAATATTTTAATTAACCAAAACACCAAGGGAAACCTATCTAGAAGAAAACTGAGTCATCAGAACCCCAAGACTACTTCCAATAGGTTATGGGTGGGCATCACGCACCAAGAAGTCATAATATAAAATGGGGGGCCTTTTCCTTGTGTACCTGTATGAACACACCCAACCATCTCTAATAAATAGTGTTGAGGAATAATAAAATATAGTAATATCTAGATTAAAACATGCATGAAATACCACTAGGGAATACATTAGAGTATGGCATAATACATCGATAGTGTAAAGGGTAAAAATAAACACCCAACTAGAAATGAAGTCTCAACCTAATAATAATAAGAATATGAAATATATGAGAGAGACCATCTCTTGATCTTGAAGCCTGACTACCATGTGTGGCCTATTCCCCAAATTATCACTATGATCTACCAATTTCACTTCCTAAATATCTATTTTCTAAAAAATACGTGACATGTGTAAGAAAATCTCTTGTTGGGGTTAATATATACATACCCAGTAGGATTCCATGAAAACCAAAAGGTGGGGGAATATAAAGATACAATAAAAGTATTTGGGTTAAAAAAAATAAAGATGGAATGAAACCCAAATATATATATATATATATATATATATGGTTAAAAGAAATCCATATGATAGAGAAAGGGAATATCTATCTCACAACCTAGTTTGGGATGATGAGTCGGTCTGTAGATATAAAGGTCCATCACTAATGCCTAGATCTGATGTGTTTATCTGAGAAAGCCTTGTGGATGACCTACACCTCACCACTTCTCTATAACCTTAGGGGTAACAATATTCAGTAGAGGACCAACGCCCTAGTGTGATAGGTGGGTTCCACTCAAAAAATAGTTGACCAGTGTCATGGTGCATTAGATGGGTTCCAATCGAAGCATATAAGACCATATCTATAACACAATAGGGGGTTCCACATGGAAGGTATCTATATAGGACCCATGACCTAGTGAATCATGGGGTTACACTTAGTAGGTAGAGAACCCACACCCTAGTAACATAGGGGGTGCCACTAAGAGGGAAGAGGGATCACACCTCAGTAAATCAGGGCGTTCCACTAAACTAGTGAAAGGAGTTTGGGGGACCCATACTCTGGTGTGACATGGAAAGTTTTCAAACCTTCCCTCTCTCTGATGAACCCTTATGATCATTATTAATGGTTCAAAATCTCTTAAGGAATAATAATACTCTCAAAACATCACTTTATATCTTGAAATCCACCACAAAGGTTACCATCGAGTTCTATGAGTAAAACTACTTAGGATAGATACTCATGGTCCAAAATACGAGTCTAAAAGAAGGATTTACATAAAGAAGAAGTCCCTACGAATGTTTCACTGAATGTAATAGTGATAAATAGGCATCAAAGACATATAATGGTGTGGAAATAGCCAGAGGTGGCCATGCACATGTACTCTAGTTCGTTCTTGTGTCCTTGGACATGTACCTGGTTGTGACAGGATATCAGGTTGTGCTTGTGTACTCCCAGAGTACATTGTGCTTCACCCCCATGGGTCCTATTAACATGTACCTGACACACATATTAATTACTATAGGAGGATCACAAAGTATGTGGGACCATCCACAAGGTGTGTGATCCTTATCTCACTGAAATATTTGTGTCGCAACCCGTGGGTACAAACATGTGTTCTTAGAATACATATTGTGTGGTATACTTTTTTATGAAAACCTAAGTTTCTTCATACATAATCATCACACCACTATTTCTTCCATTTACAATGAAAAACATGCCATGTGTCTCTGATATGGGGTCATTTGTGCCCAATCTATCACCAGTGGTTCGATTCTAGCTACCTGAACCCCACATGACTACTTCCCAATGTCAGCACAATCTACCATAAATGATCTGGATCTCAAATCTATATTGGTATCATACATAACATGAAAATAATCCTTATTCATCCAAAAAAATATCAATCCATTCATTGTTCACGAATTTTCTATGAATCTGGGGGTTTGCTAGCTCTTGAACCCGCCACAACAGCATCAAACCAAATTTCCATGGGCCAATAGAAAATAATGTGAAGAGTTGAAGGGTAAAATCACATAAATAAGGTGAAAAATAATATCTAAGCACTCTCAACCAATTATTAAAGAATCAAGACGTGTAGGGGTGATATTAAAATCTACAAGGGATTAAATTGGATAAAATATTATCAAATTAATTGTGGGGCTGATACAACGATTTAAAAATTACATAAATCAAATAAGATTAATGATATATGATTGATTAAACAAAATAGGGAATGAAACCCATAAATAATGTACCTTAACTCGACTACAGATCATTATTTGTTTTAGAATGTGTCTTCTAGTGATGGGAATGATCCACTCAATTCACTACCTCTCGATCCACATTGATCGGATCAACTGTCATCCTCCGATGAAATTTTACAATGAATAATGATATGAGATCCTATCGATTCTCCCAGAGTATATGTTGATAAACATGGAATATTGTTATAATGAGGTATTTATATAGTTAATTAGGTTATGCACATTTAAAATAAAATAAATAAATTAAATTATTTAATTTAATTAAGTGCACACCAACGACTGCCTCAACTAAACGTCCAGTGTCGAAAAACCTTAGGTCAAAAACTATGGTAAATACCACATTCAAGATTTAACCATGGTATCAGTTTTCCCATTCAAGGTTCCAAATAATATGAAAATAAATTACACAAAAATGATGTATTAATGTGCATTAAAAGTTATTAATATTTATATTACATTATTTTTGTGATCCTGTGACACCCAAACACCATACTAACTCTGAGGATAATATAGATATATACATAGAAATATTAAAAGGATAATGCATAAAAAATTGAGTCACTAAATTCTCCCCTCTGTCAAGGTTTTTTAACATAAAAAGAGAAATCTAAAAAAATGTGGGGGTACTGAGTCCACATTTGACTCTCCTTCTCCAAGGAGTTCTCGTACATGCTCTCGTGCTATCAAAAAACACAAACCAAGGGAGTGTTTGATCCTCAAAGAATCTTATCATGACAATCCTCAATTTTCATTTGGTAGTCCTTGAAGTTTGATCTATCCTAAATGTCTAGCTCACCCTAGTTAATGATATTCATTAGATCATGTTTGTATCTCTTCTGTTGTGACACATGGAAGATTTCATGCACCTGATCCAACTATGGGGGTAAGTATAGATGATAAGAAACCTTTCCAACCATCCATAGGATCTCAAATATCCTGATGAACCTTAGATATAGTTTTACTACCTATCCAATACTCTAAAATACTCATCGTGGGGAGACTATTAAAAAAACATAGTCTCCCTGCTCAAACTCTAATGTCCTATGATGTCGATCTATGTAAGATTTATATCATCACTAATCTATCCTCATGTGATCCTAGATCACCAAAATATTATACTTTGTTCCCTAAACCATCTCTATCCTAGAAAGAAATGCCTCTCTAGTCTCATTCCAGCACAAAGGTGGCCTCAAAGGTCTCCCATACAGGGTATTGAAAGGCTCCATGATGACCGTAGAGCGATCACTATTATTATGAACAAAATATTTCAATGTAAATTGATCCTACCAAATTCAAATAAAGTCTAACACATAAGAACTTAGTATATCTTCCATCACCTTGATAGTAATTTTGGTCTACCATCACTCTGAGGGTGGAACATTGTACTCATCTTGAACCGGGTCCCAAATGCCTCCTACATACCTCTCCATAACCATGATGTAAACCACACATCACGGTCGAAGACGATCTTCAAGGGTAACCCATAGATATGAATGATATCCTCTTTATATAATTAACCTAAAATCTCTATCAAACCCTACTTCCTGATAGAAAGGAAGTGTTCTAACTTCATCAGTCGGTCAACTATCACCTAGATGACATTGTGGTCTCTCACCATCCGTGAAAGAACTGTCATGAATTCCATAGATATACCATCTCGTTATCACTCTAAAAATATTAAGAGTCTATATATAACATGTCGGAACCTAGTCCTAAGACTTCACCTGCTAACATATGAGACACCGAAAGATGAATTCAGCAATGCTCCACCTCATGCTAGCTTACTAAAATTGTCACTGAAGGCCCTTGTACATCTTTGTCACATAAAATTATACATCTGATGGGGGAGTGTAAAACTCCCTCATCACATCCTCTCACAACATTATTGGAATAATTATCCTTCTCTTGAAAAAGATTAAGTTCTCCCATCCTTGGGAGAATACATCCATTGAATCTTTTGAGGATATATGGTTACGTAAAACCTCACAATAAATGTATCCCAATGGGGCCTCTCTCACATGATGAAGAAGTGGAGGAGTAACCACCATTGACTAAAGAAAAAAACACCCCTATCCTCTGTTATGGTTAGCTAAAAAGAAGACAACTACACATAAGCCTCATTCACTAAGCTCGGACATGACCCTTTGATATTGGAATATACCACCACATTTCCCTTCCTATGAGTATAAATTCTATCAAAGTTGTAGTCCTGTAGGAATTCCTAAAAACGTCTATATATTATGTTTAAATATTTATGAGTGAAGATTTACCTGAGAATTTGGCAGTCTTGGTATATAATAAATCACTCTCCTAAAATATAGAACCTCAACATCTTTAGAGATAAGACTACTACTACCAACTCTAGGTCGTGAGCAGTGTAGTTCTACTCATATGGTCTCAAATTCCTCAACCCATATGTGATAACTATCTAAATATGAACTAAAACGAAACTGAGACCAACTTTAGAGGAATAATAAAACTATACATACTACATGCCCTCTTCTATTAATCTTAATATAGAAACACTGGTCAATCTCATCCTCAAAGACTCGAAGGATCCCTAAAACTGCTCAGTCTAGGAAAATGGATAACCTTTCAATATTTGGGTAGTAAAAGGGGATAATACTCTATAAAATCTAGGAATAAATCACCTATAATACCCCGCTAATCTAAGATATCTACACACCTCTGACACTCTCTTGGGTGGATCCCAATAAATCACTACATCAATCTTTTCTAGGTCTATAGATAATCCATGTTCAGAATTGACATGCCTTAGAAATGAACCTCACAGATCCAAAACTGGAACATTGAAAGTTTACCATAAATATGGTGCTCCCAGATTAAGTCTAGGACCTTCCTCATATTATCTATATACTCCTCCATTGTTATTGAGTAAACGAGTATTTCATCAATGTAGACAACCAAAAATCATTCCAAGTATGGATAAAAGATCTGATTCATTAGATCCATAAACACTATTGAGGAATTTTCAAACCAAATGACATCATAAAGAAATTATAGTGTTCATAGAGACAACCAAATGTCATATTCAAGATATTAGCATAGAGAACCCTCAACTGGTAGTAGCCAGAATTGAGATCAATCTTTAAGAACCAAACTGAACCTCAAAACTAGTTAAATAGGTCATCAATCCTCAGTAAGGGATACTCATTATTTATCATTACTTGGTTTAGACATTGATAATAATCACAAATATTCATTATCTTGTCATACTTTTTTCATAAAAAAATTAGATCTACCCAGGGGGTAACACTAGGTTTGATAAAAATCTTCTCTTGAAGGTCATTCAATTTCACTCTCATCTACTGAAGATCTACAGGGGCTATATAATATTTGGCAGAAGATATTAGTGTGGTCTAATGGTTCATGTCATTTCAAAATTCCATCTACCACTATAGAGGTAGTCCCAAAACATCCTCAAAAAATAACTCAATGTATCCCTCCACTACTAGAGGAATCCAAAATCCTAAAGATCTTTCTACACAAAGGGATAAACTCTCTAACTGATGGGTGATGGGTTTCAAATTCTTTCTCAAAACACCCACTCAGTCATCTATAAGATCTCTCTCACCCGTAAAGGAGAATCTCATCCCATCAATCTGAAAGAATTTAACTCACTAATAATGATAGTAAATCTAGGCCCAAACCGTAGATAAAGAGTCCATACCCAAGATAAAATCATAATGTTTTATCCGGATGACCAAGAGATCCCATGAGAAAATCTCTCCACAAAGTGCCATATCTCACTCTTAGTTGATATGTGATATCAATGAATCACTCCCAATAAGAACCTATAGTGATAGATACTAAGATAAAGTATCAATTGGAATCTCATGTTCTCACACCAAGTATGTTGAGATGAATGAATGACTCACAGTTGTGTCTTATCAATAGTGAAGAAAGATTAGAATAAATAATAATCACACTTCAGATAATCTTTTTTGAAGCTTGATCATATCCCTCCATAGCTAGGAATTTCACATGGCCACAACTGTAGCTCCTTGAGCCTAGAATAGGCCTCCTAGTGGTGGTGGTGGGAGTAGCTCATAGCATATCCCCCCACCAAAAACTCTTCCCTTCGAAGATTCACCTACTCATATACTAATACCACGTCCATGGGGGCCACCCTATCCATGCTTTGGAGATCCTTAATCACGGAGTTACCTCTACCATTATGGTATATATCCAACTTACCTAGCTTCATTAGCTTGATGGTTTAAAGAATTGATATCCATGCGACCTTTCTTATCATAATTGTATTATCTCCCCTCTCTTTGTTGACTAGAGCCTCTACGTGAACCTTGTGGCATATGTCTACATGACTGAGACCATCCATGAGTAGGTATTTATGTCAGTACCTTGATGATAAGCACTGGATAGCTCCTTCAAAAGACCCAGAATCATGACACCCATTTTTAGATCAAGCTGTCTAGCATCCCTCTAAAAGGAATATATCCAACACTTGTGTCTGCTCTAGCACTCCAGCATAAGTGGGAATGCACAAAGGGACCACACTAGCGTGGATGTATTTTTGGATACCCTAAACGAACTTCCATTCTTGAAAGAAAACATTTCACACTATGTCAAGGGAGTATCGCTTAACGTTATTTAACCTCTCAGCATACATAGAAACCATCATACTACCCTACCGTAGATTAAGAATCTTCTATATCCAAATTGATATTAACCATGAGGGATAATACTCCCCCAAAAAGTTGCTAGAAGTTAGACCATAATAGCATTATCTCATCATGATTTTTCATGACTAGAATCAACTAGCATCCTAATATTCTATGGAAAATATTGGCTTCCTAG
Source organism: Viscum album (assembly GCA_963277665.1). Taxonomy (NCBI): domain Eukaryota; kingdom Viridiplantae; phylum Streptophyta; class Magnoliopsida; order Santalales; family Viscaceae; genus Viscum; species Viscum album. Next base: position 1,271,023,194 of record OY728125.1, on the reverse strand, counting down.
GTAGGCATCTTTTTAGCTGGGGTCCACATAATCTTAAAGACTCATATCACCGACTCAAGCAAATCCTCCATTGTCTGGGGGTCTAAATCACTATGAAGCATTTGTAATATCTAACACTAGAACTCATGGAGTGCTCTAAGACTACCCACATCATTAACCTACCATGTCGGTACTATATGTTTCTTGATAGGTGGGGGTTCTTCTCCTTGCTCTCTTGAAGGAAACACCTCATGAGATGTCCCATAAACCGAGGCTTTATAACTCATTAGATCATCACCACAATCATAAATTGGTACCCTATCATGTTGTCTTCACAGAGGCATCCATAAAGTGATCAAGACATACAATGGTGAGACAAACATGTATATATATATATATACGGGGATTTGACTCAAGAAGGATGGTCAAAGGAATAAATCATATATTATTCATGTACCATTGTTACATATAACCAATGTCTTGGTATGCTAAGTTGATAAGCAAGTAGTCATAGTCATGGTGTATGGATACATCAATCGTCGCACCAACAATGGGTTTTGTAGCCTAAAATCCACACTCAAGACACTTTGACATCATTTCACTAAGTCCTTACCAATCCTCATATTAGGAAAACTTCGAACACCATCCCAAGGAATGAACTGCTCTGATACCACTCTATAACTCCCGACTACAGGGGTATACCTAGATAGTAGAAGGCTGGTCCTTCACAACCCCGATTCCACCTCCAATAGTTTAGGAATTGGAAAGAAGCATCAAGAAGGAATAATATAAAATGAGAGTCCTTTGCATAGAGTACCAGTATGCACTCACCCAACCATCTCTACTCAACAATGTAGAGGAAAAATAAAACGTACTAGCATCTAGAGTAAACCATGATTGTGATACTCCTAGAAAATACATTATAGTTTGAATGAATATATCCAAAGTGTAAAAATGAAAAATACATATCCAACCAAAAATGAAGTCCCAATCTGACAACAACTAGAATAGAAAATAACTGAGAGATCCCAACTCATGATCTCCAAGTTCTACCACCATATGCGGCTTATGCACCCAATTATCAATATGCTCCATTGATGTCACCATTAAACTATCCATCATCTGTTTAAGACAAGTCACATGTAGGAAAATACAACATAGGGGTGAGTATATACATACCCAGTAGGATTCCCAAAAAACCACAAGAGGAGCAATGGAAAGATACGATGGAAGTAGTCAGATCAACTCGATGAAAAAGGGAATGAAACCCAAAAATATATATCTATATTCTCAAAAAGAAACCCAAATGAGAGAGACTGGGAAAATCCATCTCACAGCCCAGCCCAAGATGATGATTTTTCCTGCATCTCTAAAGGTCCATCACCGATGCCCAAAATCATATGTGTTTTTCTGAGAAATCGATGTGGAGGCCCCACACCTCTCCAATAATCCATATCATGAGAAGAAAAAATCTAATATTGATGAACCATGCCCTGGTGTGACAAGGGGATGCCCCTTAGAAGATAGAGGACCTATACCCTCAGAGGATAGGGGGACACCACTCTGTAGATAAATAGAGGACTCGTACCCTAGCAAATCAGGGGGTTCCATTAAAATCATGATGGACCCACACCTTATCATGGTAGGAGTGCCACTCGGTAGATATCGATAGATGACCTATGTCCTAGTTTATTGGGGTGATTCCACTTAGTGGGTAAAGGATCCACACTATGAGAAAATCAACCATTTGCAACGGGACAATCGGTCTGTCGCAAATAATATCTATTTGCGACGAGGGGCGGGGGGGTGGAAAGACCCATCACAAAAGGTTTGTCGCCAAATGCACACCAAACCTCGGGCATGGGTATTTGCGATGGGTTCCTATTCCCGTCACAAATGCTCGATGACGGTTTTTAGTATTTGCGACGGGATACTTGTCCCGTCGTAAATATTATGTCGGCATACACCCATTTGCGACGAGACCCATCACAAATACCTTTTTTCGATCAACTTTAATTAATTCAGATTGTGGGCATTTGCGATGAGTTCTGTCGCAAATGACACTAATTGCGATGGTAAGCCCGTCGCAAATAATCTAACCTATATACACCTCATCCATTTTTCCTTTCATTTTACTTCTTTCTCAACTTCTCCCCTATCTCTTCTGAAAAATTTACTTCCAAATTTTTTCATAGTTTAAGCTTTTAAAACAGAGCATAATCCGTAGTTTTTATACTCCAAAAGATTCAATTTCAAGTTACTTATCTGTTTTTTATTGTTTATTTTATTTTATTTTATTTTAAATTATTTATATTTTTTTGGTTAGATGCAATTAAATTAAAATAAAATTGGATATTTTTTTTCAGTATTTATTTTAATGAATAATGATGTCTAAGTGTTAATTATAAATAATTAGTAATAATTAGTATTAAATTGTAATAAATTGTAATAATTAGTAATAGATTTTAATAATTAGCAATAAATTGAAATAATTAGTAACAAATTGAAAAAATTAGGAACAAATTGAAATAATTAGGAATAAATTGAAATAATTAGTATTAAATTATAATAATTAGTAATAAATTGTATTAATTAGTAACAATTATGATTAAATTTTGTAATAATTAGTAATAGTTTGTAATAATTAGTAATAATTAGTAATAAATTGTAATAATTAGTAATAATTTGTAATAATTAGTAATAATTAGTAATAAATTGTAATAATAAGTAATAAATTGTAACAACTTGTAATAAATCGTAATAATTAGTAATAAATTGTAATAATTAGTAATAAATTGTAAAGATTAGTAATAAATTGTAATAGATTGTAATAATTAGTAATAATTTGTAATAATTTATAAAAAATTGTAATAATTTTTATTAATTTTTAATAATTAGAAATAGTTAGTAATAATTAGAAATAAATAGATATGATTAGAAATAATTATTAATAATTAGTAATATTTAGTAATAATTAGTTTTAATTAGAAATAATTAGTAATAATTAGAAATTATTAGAAATTATTAGAGATAATTTTTATTAATTAATATTAATTTGTATTAATTAGTAATAAATTGTAATAATTAGTAATAATTAGTCATAAATAGTAATAATATTTAATAAATCGTAATAATTAGTAATAAATTGTAATAATTAGTAATAAATTGTAATAATTAGTAGTAAATTATAATAAATTGTAAAAAACAGTAATAAATTGTAATAATTAGTAAAAAATTGTAATAATTAGTAATAATCTGTAATAATTTGTGTTAATTAGTAAAAATTTGTCATAATTTGTAATAATTTGTCACAATTTGTAATAATTTGTAATAATTTGTAATAATTTGTAATAATTTGTAATAATTTTTAATAAATTGTAATAATTAGAAATAATTAGTAATAAACCATAATAATTAGTAATAAACTATAATAATTAGTAATAAACTATAATAATTATAAATAATTTGTAATAATTAGAAATAATTTGTAATAATTAGAAATAATTTGTAATAATTAGAAATAATTTGTAATAATTTGTAATATATTAGTAATAATTTTTAATAATTTAGTAATAATTTGATATAATTAGTAGTAATGTTTAATAATTAGAAATAAAATGTAATAATTAGTAATAAATTATAATAATTAGTAATAAATTGTAATAATTAATAATAATTTGTAATGATTAAAAACAATTTGTAATAATTAGTAACAATTAGGAATAATTAGTAATAATTAGGATTAATTAGTAATAATTAGGATTAATTAATAATAAATAGGATTAATTTATAATAATTAGAAATCATTTGTAATAATTAGAAAAAAATTGTAACAATTAAAAATAATTTGTAATAATTAGAAATAATTTTAATAATTTGTAATAATTAGTTACAATTTGTAATAACTAGTAATAATTAGGATTAATTAGTTACAATTAGTAATAATTAGTAACGATTAGTAACAATTAGTAACAATTAATAAGAATTAGGAAAAATTAGAAATAATTAGTAAGAATAAGTAATAATTAGTAACAATTATGATTAATTGATAAAAATTATGATTAATTTGTAATAATTAGAATTAATTAATAATAATAATGATTAATTAATAATAATTAGGATTAATTAGTAAAAAATTGAAATAAATTCGAGTACATTGAAAAACTGGCACCATTTCCAGCAGATTGGCGACATTCCTTTTGATCGATGATTCAACTCCTTGGAACTTTATCCCACTGAAATCAGTATGAAAAATCTTCTCTGACGTACGTCGAAGAATAATTTTCATAGTGATTTATGTTAGAGCAAGTTTCATGGAGGTGAGTCGTCGGACAAAAGAGGCTCTTTTGCCCGATGACTTGTCTCCTTGGAACTTCTCTAACTGAAATCACTATGAAAAGTATGATTCAATGTACGAATATAAATTTTTATATGAAGGAGAATAGAGAGCATCACGGTGAGGCCTTCCTTCTCTCTATCCTCGTGCATACGAAAATGGATATTCATACATCGGAGTATACTTTTACTAGTGATTTTATTCACAGAAAGATTCAAATGGATGAGTCTTCAGGCAAAAGAGATGCCACCAATCTGTTGGAAATTCTACCGCTGACAATTAACAATAATTAGTAAAAAATAACTGTAATTAATGATAATTAGTGGTAATTAGTATAAATTTTTATAAATGAGTGGAGATTTGTATAAAAGATTAAAAAATAGTATAAATAACAGTATAATAAAAGAAATTATTATAAATTGCTAAAAAGAGAATTTAATTGTCTTTTATTTTTTAGATGGTGTTCATTTTATATCTAATTATACAAAATAACTAATTATTTCATATTTTTTAGAAAAATATCGAACAAGGAATTCGATAACAGTAATTATTAGATGGTCGTAATTGGATAAATCAGCACATGAATCCAAATGGTTATGGTTTAAATCATATATTTATTGAGGGTGTTCAATATTTTTTATCATTTTCATCATCACTACAAAAAGTTTCTTCAGAAGGGACAATTAAGTGTCCTAAAAAAATTTCTCTAAGGACGTATGACACATTTGAAAATGTTGGCGGTCATTTATTGCATTTTGGTTTTCAACCAGATTATGGTTTTTGGTATCAACATGGTGAACACAGTTCTAGAGAAGATACTAATAATTTAGTTATAAATATAGCACAGTTTCAAAGTTTAGTACGTGGTGTGAAAGGTCCATCTTTTTAACAAAATGAAACTCAGGTTGATATTGATTTAAAATTTGAGTTCGAACCATATTATTTATATGAGTTATTGAGGTCCTTTGAAGATTCCATATATCCTGGTTCAAAGATAAGAATGTTTGAAGCAGTTTATAAATTTATGGCTATTAAATCAGATAATTGGATGTCAAATAGTTGTTTTTATAAGATATTCTCTTTTTTAAAAACAATGCTACCTAAAGGAAATGTGTTTCGTACAAATTTCTATGATAGAAAGAGATAGGTTCATAATTTAGGTATTGGTTGTCAGAATATTAATGCATGTTTAAATGACTGCATCTCATATTATGGTGAAAATGGGTCATTGGATAGTTGTCCTACATGTGTACAATCAAGGTATAAAGAAGCTCAACTAGGGAAGTCTGGATTTGTTCCTGTAAAACAATTGAGATATTTCCCACTTACACCCAGATTGTATCTTTTATTTATATCTCAAAACACAACATCATTGATGTCATGACACAAAACCAACATTTCATCCAGTAAAAGCTTAAATAATCCCTATAATGGTGATTCATGGAAACATTTTGACCTAGTGCATCCATATTTTTCTTTAGAAGCTTGAAACATGTGATTGGGTATTTCTAATAATGGTTTCTATCCATTTGGTTCTTATATTAGTCATTATTCATGTTGCCCTATATTTATAACTTTGTATAATTTACATCTATGGATGTTGTTGATGGATCCATATATATTTTTTACCTTATTAATTTCAGATCATACGAAAGAGAATATTGGTGTTTATTTAAAACAATTGATTGATGAGTTAAATTCACTATAGAGTAATGATGTCAGTACATATGATGTTACTGAAAAACAAAACTTCCTACTGAAATCTGTATTGATGTGGAAAATTAGTGTATTCTCAGAAAATGGAATGTTATCTAGATGGAGTACACATGGTCGAAAATCATGTTCGTACTGTATGAGAGAAAAAAAGTCATTTATGCTTGTTAATGGAGAAACCCTATTTTTTCAACTATCCTCGTAGATTTCTTCTAACCAATCATCCTTTTCGAAAAAATAAATATAATTTTAGAAAATGAACAGTTGAAAAATACGGGCCTCCAAAAATGATCACAGGTAGAGTTAAAATCAATTGTCTCTACATTACCTCCCATCACATTTGGACCAACAATAAACCAACATAAAATTGATGGGATTAGAAAAGAGCGTAATTGGATAAAATAGAGTATTTTTTTGGGATTTTCTATATTGGACTGATTTTTTAGTCCTCCACAGGTTGGATATGATGAATGTTGAGAAGAACTATTTTGATAATTTATTTCATACGGTTTTGGATACACCAGGTAAGACAAAATATATTATAAAGGCATAATTAGATCTTGCCTAAATTTTTAAGTGACCAAAACTTGAACTATTTGAAAATTCCATATCCCAAAAGTTAAAGAAACAAAAATAATCTTATACATTATCAAAAGATATCCGCTCATTATTTTTACGCTGTATTGTAGATTTGATACTTTTAGATGGTTATGCTTCCAATTTCAGCAGATGTGTCTGAAATGGTCATATTACCGGATTTAAAAGTCATGGATATCATGTTTTAATGGAAAAACATCCACCCATTAGATTAAAAGGTTTGTGAAATCCTATGAGTTGGGATGCATTAACAGAGATATCATATATTTTTTGAGACATTTGTGCATCAACAGCAGACTACGATGTAGTAAGTAAACTGAAAGAAGATTACATTTTAATTTTATATAAATTGGAAGAAATATTCCTGTCGTGTAGAGACCCGAAGCCTGATGTACATGGACATTACATTACTTTTGCAGAATACTTAATACATAACAAAAACAAACACACAAGGACCGTAATAGTTTAGTGTCTTTGGAAACTCAGAATATAATCTTCTAATCGTGGTGAAAGATCTTCAACATCTCCCATAAAGATCTTCCCATTTTTTACCTAAAACCTTTCTTTATATCCTGGGGAAAAGAAAACATAAAAGGGTGATCTCAAATTCTCAGTAAGGGTAAACAAAATAAATATCAATCACATCATATTCATAAGAACATAACATTTTGGAAATCTTAACCTGCAAAAGAGATCATAATATCATAACATGGGATAAATCATAGTAGTGAAATGTAATCCCAATAATCATAACTTAAAACATGAAACTTTGTGTCATACATGCATAATCATAGAGAATCATTTCTTATTAGTCAAGACTCATTGCCAAGACTATCTTAGTGGACAAAGTCCCTTTCTGAACCGAGTTCACTCCTCATTTCAGTCCTGTTTCACTGAACTGGTATAACCTACTATTTCATCCATGTCTATCTCATGAGATATAAAATCTTTACCCAATGCATTGGAGGGAGATATAGGTCCCACCCATCTCATAATGATACCATTCTTATGTGTTCCACAAAATCATAAATCATACATCATTGCATAATCCATGTAATAAAAATGGGAATCTTAAACATCGTGACATCATCAAACAATTCATATAAGATAAAGGAATTCATAAAAATAATTCCATCACAACATAATCAAATCAATGTAATAATAGGGATATAAACAGAACCCTATATTATCTTAGATGGAAAATAATTTTGATAAAACACTTGAACTCCATTCTTGAGGAAAATATCCTTTAAAATTGAAAAACATTTTCCTTTCTTAACATGTCATACTAAAATAAGTTGATTAAAAATAAACTTAAAAACTTGTAAAGGATTTTTCTTGGAAATAATGTTTTAAAAATCCATTCATGCCGTATAAGTTAAAAAAAACATTCTTCTCGTACTTTTTTCGGAAAAGTCAAAAAGTACCTCGTACGAAAAACGACAAAAGATTCATTTCATATCTTTTAATAAAAACTCACCGAATGGTAAAATTGAATATAAACTATTGTAGAATGATATAAATATTACATATTGAGGAAAAATTGATGTGGATGATAAAATACACCCCAGTAAATACCAAAGTATAAACAATTTCGGATAAAAATGAGATTGTGATATTTCCCTTACCTTAGGTCTGATTTGCTTCGTAAGTGTCCGAACCTCCTGTATAATGATTTACATAATGTCATTGACTTATTACAGAATCATAATTATTGTTATGATATCATTTATGGTTCACTTATGGCTTTATATTACCCGTTCTTTTGTAAATTCCATGTTAAAGAGCGTTTTAGGTAAAATCGTTTCATTCGTCGTCCGTGTTTTGACTTGTAATTATTCATATGACTACTTAGATCATGATTACTTAATTACAGAATATAAAACATGATTTATATATAATATATATTCAGAATATACATATATATAAAAGATCAGTAAATGGAGAGAAATACACCGTTCATGGAGACGGTAGGCCGTACGTACGCATGAACACTATTTTCGTTTCCTTATTGAGTTGAATGGAATTAAGTATATGACATAAATATATATCCAGTATCATTATTATGTCATATATTTCATGATTACTTATTATATATACTTTATAATAATTCATGATTGGTTAACGTGGAGAATGAATCTCATCGCGTCGTGGAGACGGTACTCCGTACGTACGCACGAGCGATGATATCGTTCTCATGATCGTGGAATTGTATTAGAGTGTAGGTATACTATTTAAGAACCAATATCACTTTAAAATAATCATCTATAGTTATTATGTACACCATTATACCCATCCAAGTAAGGTGGTGGTGGAAAATAGATTACACCACGGCGTGGAGACGGTATTCCGTACGTACGCACGAGCGATGATTTCGTTTTTCATAGGATGGATAGATGGTGAAATAGGGTTGTTTCATACTTATAATAACATATCAGTATATGAGTGATACTGATGTTATTACTTCATAATGAAGCAACCTAAGAAGAAGAAGTGGAAGAAGAAATAAAGATGAAAGAATCGGTAACGGACATTACCTCTTCTTTGAAGCGCCTCTTTGATTCCTCTTCTAAGGGCACTAAAATTGGTCTTTGAAGAATACCAGGACCTATAGGATGTTTCTAGGGAAGTGGAGAAGAGAATTTGGCAGGGTTTGGCCGAGCTTGAAGGCTCAAAGTGGTGTGAGGAAGAGATGGAGGAGGTGCCCTTTTATAAGGGAGGAGAGGGGCTCCTTTGGAAAACTAAAAATATTATTTTATTATAAAGTCATATTCGGTTCTAAATAGCTCCAAATTGATTTATTTTGAAGCTAAGGTGGGTATGGGTCGAAATCCTCTCATCCAATAGAATATAGATAATTTTAGGTCCCTATTTTAACCTTATCATTTAGATTTAACATTAAGTTAAATAATTTTACTTTTACCATGTCTTCTTGTGTTCTTATACTATAAGGTTAATAAACTTACTATAACAAGACAAACGAACCCCAAATTGTTTATTATTAATATATATATCCTTATCAAAGTCATTTGGCCGAACCTTAGATTTTTAGGAATAAAATAACAATTAATAATATAATATTTGTTTTAAATACTATTTTATGTCAATTTTGACACTATTTTGTAATTTATTTTTTTTGAAAATTATAACAGAATGATTAGTTCGAAAACAGTTAATTAAATCAATAATAACATGTCACAGTAACCTATAAAATTAGTGTAATTCATAAAAAGTCTCAAATTACATTTATTTGGGTATTTATAACATCAATTATGTCAATATTTCTTTAATAAGATAATTACTGCATCATCTTTGTGTCATAAATAAATTAAATTATTTAATGTCTAAAAATTAAAAATAAAATACCATTATGTAGGAATATTTTTATCTTTATAATTAATATTTATAGTCTAATTTATCTTATGTATAACCCTTTATTAAAAATGATATACTTATTAAACTTTGATTTTAACTATTTTAACCCTTCTTTAAATAAATTAATAGTAAATGTCCTAATCTAATCCAAGTGGGCCTAAATGGTCATATTTTATTCCTAAGGTTGTTTTTGGTCGAATTACATTTATCCAATAGAATTAGGACAAGTATTAGGGTAATAATAATATCATTTTTACCCTTAATTACCCTATTTACTTTTAACCATGGTAAAAAAAGTAAAAAGTTACTATTCACCAAAAATTATTTTCATCTAATTGAACCACATTTTACTTACTGACATCAACCGTGTCTCTCGGATTTTTGAAATTCCACTCACAGAAGCGGTGAAATTAAGTTTTATGAAAAATTCATTTTTTTAACTACCACTTAGTGGTTTCACTATTCATCAAAAAATGAAAGTTTCCAGAAAAATACCAAAAATTAGGCCTAAGCTATATTTGATATTATGAACTCAAAAATGATATCTATTTTACCAAATTCAAAACATATCAGTTGCATTAATTAATTTAAAAATTAATTCCCGCCGTCAAAACAAGTAGCGTGTTCTTAAGAGATAATAACTATCAAAAGATTGACACTTGTTTATGTTTGGTTTAAATGTGAAATTACATCCAATGACCAAAATTGTATTAAATTGTAAAAATATATTCTAAATATACTTTAAAACCACTCAAATTAATAATTTATCACTGTTAATTATTTCGATTAAAAAATTTGTTTTTAATTAAAATTTAGTAATTTTCACTATTCATCAGAATATGAAAGTTATCCAAAAAGTACCAAAATTTCACCTTAGGCTAAATTCGTGACTCCTAATCCAAAAATGAAGTCCATTTTGAGAGATAAAATTTCTAAAATTTTAAAAGGTGGTTATTACTATTCATAATGGCTAGTTTTAATAATATTTTAATAGCATATCGTTGTTTAGTGAAACTCGGTATTGCGTACTACACACGCTATCGAGGAAGGTCATGATTGCGTGTAATGCAAGGCAAGTCAAGGATGTGTGTTGTGCAAGATCCTTTTGGTGTAGCGTACAACACAAGACATTAATCAAATTAAAAAGAACATTTTTCATAAAATCTCGGGGTGTTACATTCTACCCCCCTTAAAATGAATTTCGCCCTCGAAATTCATCGGGGTTATAAATGGTTTACTACTTGAAAGTTTGTTTAATAGAAACCCACATCGTAAAAAGGAATACCCAAACTTGGCTTTAAAAACTAAAGTATGGAATGTAACGGTTACCCAAATTAACTCATCACTGGGTTTCCACGTAGGAGAACATAGGTGAAAATATGGATATGGAGGAAAAATCTAACCATCAAGTTCTGATGGAGAGTGGTAGAGAACATGGCTATGAAATAGCCAACCATCACAAAGCCATAGATTTGCGATGATCTAAGGTACCATCTGATTCATCAGATATAAGGGCACTAGGACAACATTTTTGGTTTTCAAGATCATTTCCCTAAAGTTGGTGAATTAAAATAAATACTTACATGATTTTGGTACAATTTCAATGTTGTTCGTGAATTGAACAATTTCCCCTTCATCTCTTAAAGAAATGAAGTTGAATTTTTTATTCGTGATGTGTTACCAGATCATGTGATAGAATGATGGGTCATTCCATCTATTTCAAACAAAAGGTTAGCAAAAGTTATAAGTCCATCTTATGGTTAGATTAATCGTATATGGTTCCAAAAATGAACTTATAGTTCATATATCATACCTATAAATAAAATAAAACTATTTTCTACCAACCAGGGACTTCCTGTAGGCCAGTGGTAGGCGATAAAGGCTAGTCGCACTTCGGTTGTGGGTTCAATTCCCACAGCCTTGTCCGACGAGATGGGCTGCCACCCGTCCTGCAGGTTGTCCTTTTTTCTAAAACTACATTACTATAACATCCCATCAATAATATCGAAAAAACTTCTATCCTTAAACAATACTAACATATGTACAACATAATCCATTCCAATCTTTAGGCTTATCCATAATACTGCAGTCCACTCTCATAATATAGTGAAAACAATTACCAGAGATTTTATATAACAAGCATGTTAATACCATCATTGATCCCCATATATCATAAGATATGTCTTGTTGGTCACATTCAAAATATTATAAGGCCTTAATCATGTATTCTCTTGAAAAATGAATACCCATTGAATCTTAGTAAAAACATGAGTGTTGTCAAAAGTTAACTCATTCCACATACCAAAAACCCAAAATTCTATATACTCAAACCATGATATAACTATTTACTTATATCAGTCATGGGCTCATGAATACTATCAAACATTTAATTTTCTCCTCATCCCTTCATTATGAGCATATCATCTATATTCCAAAAATATCTGAATAACCTTTCATGGATACTGGTACCATTAATCATTAACTTTCAAAACTCAAGGAAAGACAACAGTGTAACAATCCTTAGATGTCTCTTTATTCCATAGTACCATGAGATTACTTATACAACATTACACTTGATAAACATGTAATCATTCCACTACCTTCTTAAACCATTGACTGAGCTTCAACAATTCTTTCAACTCACATATCATTTGTAGTCTCTTCATCATCATCAACATAAATACTACTCATACAGCCGTACTGATTCTCTTCATGAGACTTTCCCTTAGGGAATTGGTTTGCATAATGCCCGTAAATTCCACATTTAAAACATTTAACCATTGTTGATGTCGTAGCAATACCATTATCCTCATCCATAGTGTTAACTGAACCTTTTCCTTTGCACTTACTGGCTTTGTGTCCTTCTTTTCCACACCCAAAGCATCTTCCAGTTCCCTTGAAACATTCTCCTTGATGCCTCTTCCCACATGATTTACATAGGGGAAATTGAACTTTCTTTCCTCTATGATCATCATGAAACTCCATCTTTCTCTTATTAGCCGAGTCAGGAAGCTTTCCAAATTTTACTTTATTGATCATATTATGAGATTGCTGATTCGGTATAATAATGATGTTTGGACTTCCAAATACCATTTCATTTGGTTTCTCATGAAGAATATCAATCCATTGTCCATAATATCCTCTATTATCGTGAATCATCTTGTTTCCAGCCATTTTCTAAAACCCAAAAAGAATAGTGTTAGAGGAAAAAATCATAATAAAGGGGGAGTAACTTCAATATCTAACATCTTAGGTTAAATTCTAATATTGTTACCATAGTTCTAGGACTATATCCTATACATATACTTATCCTTAGGGGCATCCCTAAACATACCTTAGAAATATCTCTAGGGATATCACTAACGTTTTCGCATCCTCGTTTCCAAAGGTTGACTAAACCTTTCCTCTGATACCAACTGTAGAGACCCGAAGCCTGACGTACATGGACATTACATTACTTTTTCGGAATACTTAATACATAACAAAAACAGACACACAAGGACCATAATAGTTTTGTGTCTTTGGAAACTTTGAATATAATCTTTTAATCGTGGTGAAAGATCTTCAACATCTCCCATAAAGATCATCCCCTTTTTTTACCTAAAACCTTTCTTTATATCCTGGAAAAAATAAAACATAAAAGGGTGAGCTCAAATGCTCATTAAGGGTAAACAAAAGAAATATCAATCACATCATATTCATAAGAACATAACATTTTGAAAATCTTAACCTGCAAAAGAGATCATAATATCATAACATGGGATAAATCATAGTAGTGAAATGTAATCCCAATAATCATAACATAAAACATGAAACTTTTTTTCATACACACATAATCATAGAGAATCATTTATTATTAGTCAAGACTCATTTCCAAGACTATCTTAGTGGACAAAGTCCTTTTCTGAACCGAGTTCACTCCTCGTTTCAGTCCTGTTTCACTAAACCGGTATAACCTACCGTTCCAGCCATGTCTATCTCATGAGATATAAAATCTCTACCCAATGCATTGTAGGGAGATATAGGTCCCACCCATATCATAATGATACCATTCTTATGTGTGCCACAAAATCATAAATCATACATCATTGCATAACCCATGTAATAAAAATGGTAATCTTAAACATCATGACATCATCAAACAATTCATATAAGATAAAGGAATTCATAAAAATAATTTCATCACAACATAATCAAATCAATGTAATAATAAGGATATAAACAGAACCCTATATTATCTTATATGGAAAATAATTTTGATAAAACACTTGAACTCCATTCTTTAGGAAAATATCCTTTCAAATTCAAAAACATTTTCCTTTCTTAACATGTCATAATAAAAGAAGTTGATTAAAAATAAACTTGAAAACTTGTAAAGGAAGCTTCTTGGAAATAATGTTTTAAAAATCCATTCATGCCGTATAAGTTAAAAAAACATTCTTCTCAAAATTTTGTCGGAAAAGTCAAAAAGTACCTTGTACGAAAAACGACAAAATATTCATTTAATATCTTTTAATAAAAACTCACCGAAGGGTAAAATTTAATATAAAATATTTTATAAGGATATAAATATTACATATTGAGGAAACATTGATTTGGATGATAAAATACACCCCAGTAAATACCAAAGTATAAACAATCTCGGATAAAAATGAGATTGTGATATTTCCCTTACCTTAGGTCCGATTTGCTTTGTAATTGTCTGAACCTCCTGTATAATGATTTAAATAATTTCATTTACTTATTCTAGGATCATACTTATTGTTATGATATTATATATGGTTCACTTATGGATTTATATTACCCGTTCTTTTGTAAACTCCATGTTAAAGAGCGTTTTGGGTAAAATCGTTTCATTCGTCATCCGTGTTTTGACTTGTAATTATTCATATGATTACTTAGATCATGATTACTTAATTCCAGAATATAAAATATGATTTATATATAATATATATTCAGAATATACATATATATAATAGATCAGTAAATGGAGAGAAATACACCGTTCATGGAGACGGTAGGCCGTACGTATGCATGAACACTATTTTTGTTTCCTTATTGAGTTGAATGGAATTAAGTAGATGACATAAATATATATCCAGTATCATTATTATGTCATATATTTCATGATTACTTATTATATATACTTTATAATCATTCATGAATGGTTAACGTGGAGAATGAATCTCATCGCGTCGTGGAGACGGTAGTCCGTACGTACGCACAAGCGATGCTATCATTCTCATGATCGTGGAATTGTATTGGAGTGTAGGTATACTATTTCATAATCAATATCACTTTAAAATAATCATATATAGTTATTATGTACACCATTATACCCATCCAAGTAAGGTGGTGGTGGAAAATAGATTACAGCACGGCGTGGAGACGGTATTCCGTACGTACGCACGTGCGGTGATTTCGTTTTCCATAGGATGGATAGATGGTAAAATAGGGTTATTTCATACTTATAACAAAATATCAATATATGAGTGATACTGATGTTATTACTTCATAATGAAACAACCTAATAAGAATAAGTGGAAGAAGAAATAAAGATGAAAGAATCGGTAATGAACATTACCTCTTCTTTGAAGCGCCTCTTTGAGTCCTCCTCATAGGGCACTAAAATTGGTCTTCGAAGAATACCAGGACCTCTAAGATGTTTCTAGGGAAGTGGAGAAGAGAATTTTTCAGGGGTTGGCCGAGCTTGAAGGCTCAAAGTGGTGTGAGGAAGAGAGGGAGGAGGTTCCCTTTTATAAGGGAGGAGAGGGGCTCCTTTGGAAAACTAAAAATATTATTTTATTATAAAGTCATATTCAGTTTTAAATAGCTCCAAATTGATTTATTTCGAAGCTAAGGTGGGGATGGGTCGAACTTATCTCATCCAATAGAATTTAGACAATTTTAGGTTCCTATTTTAACCTTATCATTTAGATTTAACATTAAGTTAAATAATTTTACTTTTACCTTGTCTTCTTGTGTTCTTATACTATAAGGTTAATAAACTTACTATAACCAGCCAAACGAACACCAAGTTGTTTATTATTAATATATATAGCCTTATATAATTCATTTGGCCGAACCTTAGATTTTTAGGAATAAAATAACAATTAATAATATAATATTTGTTTTAAAAACTATTTTATGTCAATTTTGACACTATTTTGTAATTGATTTTTTTGAAAATTATAACAGAATGATTTTTTCGAAAAAAGTTAATTAAATCAATACTAACATGTCACATTAACCTATAAAATTAGTGTAATTCATAAAAAGTCTCAAATTACATTTAGTTGGGTATTTATAACATCAATTATGTCAATATTTCTTTAATAAGATAATTACTACATCATCTTTGTGTCATAAATAAATTAAATTATTTAATGTCTAAAAATAACAAATAAAATACCATTATGTAGGAAATATTTTTATCTTTCTAATTAATATTTATAGTCGAATTTATATTATGTATAACCCTATATTAAAAATGATATACTTATTAAACTTTGATTTTAACTATTTTAACCCTTCTTTAAATAAATTAATAATAAATGTCCTAATCTAATCCAAGTGGGCCTAAATGGTCATATTTTATTCCTAAGGTTGTTTTTGGTCGAATTAAACTTATCCAATAGAATTAGGACATGTGTTAGGGAAATAATAATATCATTTTTACCCTTAATTACCCTATTTACTTTTAACCATGGTAAAAAAAGTAAAAAGTTACTATTCACCAAAAATTATTTTCATCTCATTGAACCACATTTTACTTGCTGACATCAACCATGTGTCTCGGATTTTTGAAATTCCACTCACAAAAGCGGTGAAATTAAGTTGTATGAAAAATTCATTTTTTTTAACTACCACTTAGTGGTTTCACTATTCATCAAAAAATGAAAGTTTCCAGAAAAATACCAAAAATTAGGCCTAAGCTATATTTGATATTATGAACTCAAAAATGATGTCTATTTTACCAAATTCAAAACATATCAGTTGCATTAATTAATTTAAAAATTAATTCACGTCGTCAAAACAAATAACGTGTTCTTAAGAGATAATAACTATCAAAAGATTGACACTTGTTTATGTCTGGTTTAAATGTGAAATTACATCCAATGACCAACATTGTATTAAATTGTAAAAATATATTCTAAATATACTTTAAAACCCCTGAAATTTATAATTTATCACTATTAATTGTTTTGATTAAAAAAGTTGTTTTTATTTAAAATTTAGTAATTTTCACTATTCATCAGAATATGAAAGTTATCCGAAAAGTAGTAAAATTTCACCTTAGGCTAAATTCGACACTCCGAATCCAAAAATGAAGTCCATTTTGGGAGATAAAATTTCTAAAATTTGAAAAGGTGGTTATTACTATTCATAACGGCTAGTTTTAATAATATTTTAATAGCATATCGTTGTTTAGTGAAACTCGGTATTGCGTACTACACATGCTATCGAGGAAGGTCGCGATTGCGTTTAATGAAAGGAAAGTCAAGGATGCGTGTTGTTCAAGATCCTTTTGGTGTACCGTACAACACAAGACAATAATTAAATTAAAAAGAATATTTTTCATAAAATCTCGGGGTGTTACATGTCGGGTTTGTTTGGCTTAATGGAACATTTGATAATACATTTTGCACATGAAATAAAATGTGGAGGTCTGGTACAGTTCTGATGGATGTACCCATTTGAGAGATACATGTAGAAATTAAAAAAAACAGTACGTAACAAAGCATTAGTTGAAGGATCAATTGAAGAACCTTATTTGTAAGAGAAAATTTATTTTTTATGCTCTCATTACTTTAAATATGAATATACCTCCAAACACAATCACATGAGACATAATGGGGGAAATTTTTATGATGACATGAGAAATCAATAATCAGTTTTCAATTTGCCTGAAATTGGCTTTGGTGGAGTTCATGAACATTGGATTTCAAATGTTGAACATCACGAATATCATATATATATTCTTCTCAGCTGTGATGAAATGAAACCATTTGTACTGTGAGTGATACTATCACTTATTCTACATTTTTTATAACAGTCCATTAATCTTTTTTTATTTATAGGTTATATGATAATATTATCTAGAAATAGTTTCCACAAATTACAGCAGCTTCTCTTTAAGAGAATCATCAAAAAATTATTACTATTGCAAAAATTGGTAACATAAATTATTTTTTATTTCACATAAAAATCAATTTAACACTTCTTATAGTGATAATTATTTTACAACTTTTTAGATATCTCAACATGCTGATAAAATTGATAATTGATTGTGTGTATTGAGTAACTGACCATCCAAAATGGTTAAATTTTATAATTCATATGTGGTGAATGGTTTTTGATTTCATACATGTGCATATGAAAAAAAAAATCAATGAATGGTGGTGTTTTCCTGAAAGGATCTCATCATAGAGAAAATGAAGTTGACTTTTATGGCATGAGGGAAGAAATCATTGAACTGTGTTATCTGGAACAACTTTACATAATGATTTTTAAAAGTGAGTGGTTGGATACTGAGAGAGGCTTGTGTGTTCATCTGATCCATGGAATCACTGATATTAAATATAAAAGTATTCTTGCAATAAATGAACCATTTTTATCAGCTCATCGGCCACATCAAATTTATTATGAAAATTGTTGTTCTACTTAGAGGGAGTTGGGTGATTGGTGGAGCATAATGAAAACTAAATCTCAAGAGAATCAGTTTGCTAAAAGTGAATGTGGTGCTACTAAAGTTCAAGGAATTGAAATTTTCCAAGAGACTACTATAAATCCATCTTTTTCATGAAGAGACACGAATATCATTGATGACGCCCCACAATTAGGGTAGATGGTGATAATGATGTTAAGGATGTTACAACTGAATTTGAAATGACAATATATGATGAAACTGAAACTAATATGAAAATTGATGTTGCTGATGAGGAAGATGAATACATTGAAATCGACAGCTATGAAAATGAGGATGAAGATGGACATTGAAATAGTTAAATGTTGTTTATAATAATATTATATATATATAATAGTGGTTTTCAACTGTATTCTAGAAAAAATCATTTCATGTTTTATATGGATAAAGATCTTTATTGTTTGTTATAGGAGGCCGATCTACCTTTATATGAGAAGGAGGTCGGATCATCTGACCCTCAGACTGATGTCGGTTCAGGGGGCACTCAAAGGGGCTTGGTCTTGCCCAATTGATGATTCTCGATACAATTCCTGAGTGACATCCACATCGTGGGTTCGATCCATGCACACAGAGGTATGTTTAGCTGTATATTTTAGTTAGTTTTAATTTATTTATTTATATTCTAATTGTTTGATTAATTGTTCTTTTTTTCACATCTTTATGTATATAGCTGTTGGAGAGGGGAGCACTATATTGAAAATTTATTTTTTCTGATGCATGAGTGTTACGGGATCAGATTCCCATTGATGTACAATTCCACATGTTTGAGAATCAGATGGTATATAAATAAATAATATTTATTTTGAAATTAATTTAATTAATAACATGATATAATAAATTATTTGTAGGGTTTATGGTATCCCATTGATGAGAGTATGCGTGAGGCTATTTGGAAGGCATGACAGTGAGCTATGCGTCTGCATTTGTAACACCCCGACCCCAAAAGCCTGGAGCCTGTGCATTACTTATTACATTTGCATGATTAAGAGGAATAAAATCCGAAAGTAATGATCAGTTTATTAGTCCTGACGAAACTAGATATATACTTTAAACTCATATTACAAAGAGAAAGGTAACAAAACACAATACATAACAAAACTAATAAAACGCATCCACAGAAACTCAATAAATGGTCTCTTATTCATAACCTATTGAAGGTAAAAAAAATTAAAGGGGTGATATCACATGTAGATAAATGGTTACGGATATAAAATGCATGAATCAACAATATTTTAATCATAAGAAAAATGGCATAGTCAATATGGCATGGTGAATAAATGAAAAACACATGCCATTTATAAACTGATAATAAAATTGCATCCATAGGTTTTGTCATAGTGAAAACCTCATGGATAGTAATAACTAAAAATTAATAAATAGAATGATTATTAGTTGGAAGTCATGTATCTGGAACATGTTACCACTATACTGTCAAAACATTTTAAGTCTCTGGGTAGAACCCCCTCTGATTTTTGGAAAAAAACTCAAAGGGTTTGCCGCCAATTGATTTGTCTCATGAGACCTGTCAATGCATCGAGGGGATATATCAGGACCCTCCAATCACTTAGAGTCTAAATAATTCTTTATAAATATATTTAATACAATTTTAATATTCCTTATAAATATCTATATAGAGTAGATGATACAGATTCATCAATATTACCATAGTTAAAACAACATTCCAAATAAACACTATATGTAAAAGGTTATACAGATTAAGACAATAATCATTTCCATGAAACCAGAATATGGATATATAATATATTTAAAATTTCAAAAAAAAAAATATCTCAAATGAGAAGTGGATGTAACACATAATAAATATTAGGTTCACAATACCAAGTAATTCTCAATGAAATGGAAATTGAGACAATGTCCCTTACCATGTTCTAATCAATCGAGTTGTATGACCAAAAATTAATAACCACAAAATGAATCAAAAAATACCATGAATAAAAAATTAATCAGGATAATATATATCAAATGGTAGTAAACAATACATCACATGCAAGAAATAAGTGGCGAACAATAGAAATCTCACAAAATTAAAAGTGAGATAAGAAACCCCTTACAAACATTTCAGCATGGTAACCAGTGTTCTTCTGAGGGGTGAATGAGAGATAAAAGGGTATCCCATCATTTATATATAATAATGTAAGTATGGGAGAGTTGTTAAAACATATCCCATCATTAGGAATTAAAAATAATATTATACAATATAGGGTATATTCTTGAATAAAAGAGAGAGAGTGGTTCCCTTACCTTATGCCCGAAGGTATTCTCAATTGATATTAATGAACTGAATAATATAATTTATCTTCATTAATTAATAATTCTAGAACCTCATCAAAATTTAATTGATTTATTATATCCTTTTTAGGTTTATTCACATTCTTTTTGATGGTTTTAAGAGTTTCAATTTTATTGTTTTGGAAGCATTTTCTTCTTTGGTTTTCATGATCGGTTTACTTCTATTCATGAATGGACGTTCATTTTAAATGTAATCAAACATTCAGAATTGTTAATATATATTATTAGTAAAATTATATAGATATAAATTATCTTATAATTATTTTGGGTCATATACCATTATAATGACTCATTACTTACAAGTTAATTACAAATGCTTGGATTAACTTAGCAGTTTTGTGCATAATGAACTTGTTTTGTATTATTATTTTATATTATGAGTGTGTAAGGATTTCCGAACATTGAAAAATGTAAAATACATATATTATGATCTTTTTAAAACATTAAAAAGGTTTCATGATTAGTATTGAATATTGTAATAGAAATTGAAAAACCTTCATCCTTGAATGTTATAAATTAACACATATGAGATGATGTTTTTATTTTTAATATAAGAGAAGGGGGAAAAGAGGGATAATGATGAAAAAATACATTAACATGATAAAATTTCAGTTCATGTAATGTATTGTAATAATCATATCATTTGTATGAGTGGAGGTGAGGATAGAACAACAAAATAATGGACCTTGTAAAAGAAATTGAAAGAAAAAGGAATAGAGGTTCACCTCTTGAGTACTCCTCTTTGAGAATCTCCTTAAGGACTTTGTTTTTTTCCTTTTAGTGAGAAAAAAAGGTCTTGGAAATGGGTGAGGATCTTAGGTATATATTTTATTATAATTTAGGCAAGGCTTGATGTTTGGGAGGTGTGGGAGGAATAAGGGTGGTGTGGTTTATATAGTGGTGGGGAGGAGGATTTCCTTAATTTTATAATTATTAATTTATTATTTCTCCACAAGACAAGAAATAGTGATGATTCCATGAACTAGAATCGTAATAAGTGCATGTGAGTTAGATATTTGGGTTCTTACATCACACATGATGCTAGGAATAGTGAATTTAAATTATAATGTATTTATATAGTAAATTAATGTATTTTACTATTCACCAAAAAATCACGTATTTCAGTAAAATCCAAAAAATACACCTTAATCATTTTTCGATGTATAGAATCTAAAAATGAACTCAATTTTTCAAAAATAAATTTTAAAATATGATAAATTTAATTTTTAATTAAAATCATTATTTAATCAAAAAATACCAGCACTTAAAATATTCATCTTCATTTTTAAGGTGCCCAAATATTATTTATACATTCATGATTAAGGTTACCATTAATAAGGGTCTTATTAATATTCAAAATGTTAGGTTAATATTAATAATGGTATGTTACTATTCATAAGGGTAAGTTATTATTCACCAAAAATTAACTTGATTCTATCAGACTCCAAATATCACCCTGATCGCAATCGTGTATGTCTGTTTTTTAAAATTCAAAACATAGAAGTAGAAAATTTAAGTTTAATGGATAGTTTATGACTATCTCATAAATAACCAAGTTTTTTTCAAAGACACTCATGCTTTATGAAATATAGGATATCTAATGAATATAATATATTTAAGAAAAACGTGCCATAAAATGTTTGGGGTGTTATATTATTCCCACCTTCAAGAGTTTTATCCTCAATATATTTCATGTATAAATCCATTAAAAAATATGTGGGTGGTTCTTCTTCATAACATCCTCATATTTCCACATCACTCCCTCCATTTTATGGTTTCTCCAAAGAACCTTGACTAGATGAGTTTTCTGATGTCTCAATACCTTCTCCCTTGTGTCAATAATATCAATAGGCTCTTTACAACATGACAAATCAGGTTCTACTTCTATTTATTTATAGGTGAGTACATGCATTTGGTCAGGCATGTGTTTCATTAACAGTTACACATACAATACATTATGAACTTTAGAGAGACTTGGTGGCATTGCTAAATGGTAAGATATAGCTCCTATCCTTTCTAGAATTTCAAATGGTTTGATGTACCTGGGGCCCAGTTTCCCTTTCTTACCAAACCTTAAGAAACCCTTTTGGGGAGATACTTTTAGAATGACATGATCTCCTAATTGAAATTACAAAACCTTTCTGTGGTTTTCAGTATAACTCTTTTTCCAACTTTGGGATTCTTTAATATGAGCCTTAATTTTCATTACCTTTATAGTTGTCTCTTTGATAAGATATAGGAATAAAATTTTCCTCTCTCAAACATTATCCCAACAAGTTGGAGTTCGAAACCTCTTACCATATAATGCTTCATATGGTTCCATTTTGATCCTATAATGGAAACTATTATTATAGTAAAATTCCACCAAATGCAAGTATTGATCCCACATACCTCTAAAGTCAAGAGAGAATGATCTCAACATGTATTTCAGTGTTTGAATAGTCCTTCCAGACTATCCGTCAGTTTGAGGGTGATAAGAAGTACTTATATGAAGCTCAGTATCTGAAGCATTCTGGAGACTTTTCCATAATTTTTATGTAAATTGTGGATCTTTATCGGACACAATTGATAGAGGTGCACCATGAAGTCTAAATTCCTTAATATATAGTATTTATAAGAGCTCAAGTGGTAAATCCTCTCTTATAGAAAGGAAATGTTCTAATTTTTTGAGACTATCAACAATTACCCATATTGCATCATTCCTTATAGGTTTTATCATTAGTCCTGTGACAAAATCCATCATAATTTCATCCCACTTCCACATAGGAATAGATAGAGGTTGCATCACCCCTCTAGGATGTTGTCTCTTTGCCTTCACTTGTTGACAAACTAGACACCTTGACACGTAGTCACCAATTTTCACTTCATATTATCCCACAAAATATATTCCTATAGATATATATATATATATATTTTTACTACCTAGGTGTATATAGAAATTTGAGCTTTGAGAATTATTTAATAGTTCCCTTTTTAGGCTAGGTACTGATGGAACGCATAACCTCTTCCAAAATTTCATAACTCCTTCCTCATACATGAAGTCTAACAATCTCCCATCCTTAATGAAATTAATTTTCTTGTGTAGATTCTCATCATCATATTGAGATATTTTTATCTTCTCTAGTAAATATGGTTTAGCAATCATTTGAAATATAAAAGATTTTTCCCCCTCCTTAACAATTCTCATATCTATCTTTAGTAGATCCATGAATATAGGATCTCTCTCAATCATTATTTGGGCCAGAAGTCCATGGTTTTTCTTTCTTAATGCATCTTCCACCTTATTTTCCTTTCTTGGGTGGTAGTGTATTGAACAATCATAATATTTGAGTAACTTGAGCCATCTCCTTTGCATCATGTTGAGTTCTTTTTGTGTAAAAATTTATTTCAAACTCTTGTGATCCGTATATATCTCACATCTTTCACCATAGAGATAATGTCTCCATATTTTCAGAGCGAAGATTATGGCTGCTAACTCAAGATCATGAGTTGGGTAATTTTTCTCATGAATCTCCAACTGCCTTGATGCATAAGCAATAACTTTATCATTTTTCATAAGGATGCAACCCAGTCCATTCTTTGATACATCATTGTATATCACAAATCCATCATTTCCATATGGAAGTGTATAAATTGGATAATTGGCCAATATTATTTTCAATTATTCAAAGAATTATGTACATTATTTCATCCATACAAACTTAACCCCTTTACATGTGAGCTTGGTCAGCAGGTTATCCAGATGGGAAAAATTCTGAAAGAAACACCAATAGTAACCTGCTAAGACAATAAAACTACGTACCTCAGTTATGTTCATTGGCATGGTCCATCCTTAGACTTCCTTTATATTCACAGGATCAAGTAGGATTCCATCCTTAGAGACAATACAGACAAGAAGAGAAACTGATTGAAGTCAAAATTCACACTTGCTAAACTTCCCATATAATTCATTTCTTCTAATAGTTTTCCTAATAATTTGCAAGTGATTATCATGGTCTTCATAGATTTTGGATTATACCAGGATATCATTGATAAATACCACAACAAAGTCACCAATATATTCCTTGAAAACTCTATTCATTATATCCATGAAAATAGAGGGTTCATTAGTCAATCAAAAAGGCATTACTGTAAACTCGTAATGCCTATACCTGGTTCAAAATGTTTTCTTTTGAATATCTTCCTTCCTCACACACAACTGATGATATCCTGATCGAAGGTCAATCATCAAAAAAAAATTTCTCTATGAATTTGATCAAATAAATCATCAATTCATGGAATATGATACTTATTCTTTTTTGCAATAGCATTATTTCCCTATAATCAATGCATAGCCTCATGGATCTATCTTTCTTATTGACGAATAGGATAGGGGCTCCCCATGGAGAAACACTAGGTCGAATAAATCCTTTATCACTCAATTCCTCTAGCAAATGATTTAGATCCACGAATTCCATAGTGTCTATTCTATCAGTAGTCTTTGATATAGGTCTTACACTAGGAATTAAATCAATAGAGAACTAAACTTTCCACTCCAAAATATGTTTGGCTAAATCCTATGGAAATACATCAATGTATTCTTGAAAAATAGGTATGTTTTCAATTTGAATATTTCTTTCCTCACCCCAAGATATCGTGTTCTCTTCCTCTCCAAGAATTGAATTCAGCAGAGCTGTTGGGGGTAGGTCTAGATAAGAATTAGATGGCAAGGTTTCTACTCTAAAGATAAGGGATTCTACACCATTTTCAAAAATTGAAACCTCCTTCTTCTACCAATAGGTCTTCACATCATAATTTTTCATCCACTTCATACCAATAATAATATCAAATTAAATCATTGGTATAATGATAAGGTTAGCAACTAAAGCACGTTTATGTGTCATGAGGGGATTGATCGACACACCTTTATTACAATGATACATCCCCTATGAGTTTTGACTGAAAACTCCTTTATTAAATCAAATTAGACATGTATAATTTTCTTGCAAAAATTGGAAGATGTAGATGAATGTGATGTTCTTGAATCAAATAATTAATTGTCTAAGTCTAAGGAAACAATTAAAGTACCTTCCACCACATCATTAGGAACTTCAACCTCCAAATTTGTAATCGCATAATATTTCCTTTACTCTCAAGGCCTTTTGTAAGGAAAGTTTCCTTGGAGAATTGGACACTCATTTTCATAGTGTCCTATTTACCTAAAATTTTATCATTGAACATCATTGACTTGTTTCTTCCCCTTGCACTCATTATATGTATGACCCTTTTCTCCAAACTTATAGCAGACTCCCATGTCTTTCAATAATTTCCCAGGATGATTCTTTCTATAGTTCTCACATAATGGGAATTTATTCATTCCCTTGTTCTTATTTGGTGCTTTACCTTTTCCATGGTTATCATAGTACTACTTCTTATCTTGGTTTCCCTTGAACAAATTTGATCTAGAAAATTACTTCTCTATCTTGATGGCACTTAATACAATTTCATCATATGATGAAAATGTTTGAGAAGTCAATTCCCTTTGGAGATATGGATCAAGACCTTGAAAGAAATGATCAATCTTGTCTTCTAAATCACATATGTAATCTGTGGAATACATGGATAGTATTGTTAAGGTAGCTTCATACTCTAAAATGTTTTCTTCTTATATTTTCTTTAAGATAAGTAATTTCCTCTTCATTTCAGTTCGTTGCTCACAAGGGAAATATTTGTCGAAGAACATTTTTTTAAAATTCATTCATTCCATATATTATATTTATTATTCCTCCGTGGTATTATGGATCAAGAACCACCATTATCAATGTCACTCTTGAGACAATATACTGCCAGCACTGCCTTTTCATTTTCAATGCATCTTAATTCCATGAATATCTTTTCAAGGGACTTGATCCACTGCTCAGCTACCACTGGACTAGTATTCACACTAAAATATTGGGGCTTATTCTGCATGAAACTATCCAACATAGGTGTAGCATGGTTATTTATCAAAACCTAAGTAAGTTGTCTAAATATGGTCATGATCTGATCCGCTCCAACATTGACTATGTTGGCTTTCTTAGTGGCTAAATCCCTACATTGTCCATGAGTATTTATTCATATTCTTAAATTAGGCACCATTTCTAAATAATGGAATACACTATATTAGGTTATTAATCATAATTTATAATCTCAACAAGAAAATTACTTAGCATAAATTGAGATTTTATGAATAGTTAATCTCATAAACATGGTTCTCTTATGAAAATTTACATTCAAATCCTTTATAATGGATTGTAAAGAAAATTTAAATTATCCTAATCATATACCAAGGGTGTGTAAAACCAAGAGTGCAAAAAGAACCATAGTCTTCTACCATTATACCTTGGGTCAAGCCTGAAACTCCTTGTCAGAGTTTTCAATCCTTAGTACATATGTGTCAAAGCCACCTATACTTGTTTGTATCCATACGAGGATGTATTTTATAGAAATATCCACATAATATATTCCTTTCCAAAATTTAAGGATATTTTTTTTATCCTCAAAGACTATATTAGGGATTTTTTCCCTAATCTATTTTTTATAATCTAGTTTCCATGTTTTCTACTAAACTTCATCTGATACAAACTGTAACACCCCGACCCCAAACGCCTAGAGCCGGTGAATAACTTATTTCATTGGCATGATTAAGATGAATTCAATCCGAAAGGAACGATCATTTTCGTAGTCTTTAATAAACTATATACATACTTAAAACTTGTATTACAAAGATAAAGGTAACAAAATACAATACATAACAAAACTAATGAACTGCATCCATAGAAACTCAATAAATAGTCTCCTCTTCATAACCTGTTGAAGGTAAAAAAATGAAAGGGGTGAGATCAAATTCTTAGAAAGGTTTACAAATAGCATAACCAAGAATAAAAAATATTTTAATTGTAATAAAAATGGCATAGTTAATATGGCATAGTGAATAAATGAACAACACACACCATTAATAAACTGATAATAAAATTGCATCCAAAGAGTTTTTCACAGTGAAAACCCCATAGATAGTAATAACTAAAAATGAATAAAGAGAATTATTATTAGTTTTACATCATGTATCTAGATGATGATACCACCATACCATTGAAAATGGTTTAGGTCTGTGGGTAGAAACCCGTCTGATTTTTGGAAACAAACTCAAAGGGTTTGCTGCCAACTGATTTGTCTCATGAGGCCTATCAATTCATAGAGGGGATATATCAGGTCCCTCCCATCACTTCAATTCCAAATCATTATTTATACATATATTCAATATAATTACAATATTCCTTATCAATATCCATATAGAGTAATGGATACAGATTCATCAATATTTCCATAGTTAAAACAACATTCCAAATAAACATCGCATGTAAATGGTTATACGACGTAAGATAATAATCATATCCATGAAACAAGAATATGGATATATGATATATTTATAATTTCAAATAAAAAATGATCTCAAATGGGAAGTGGATACACCACATAAGAAATATTAGGTGCGCAATACCAAGTAAGTCTTAATGAAATGGAAATTGAGACAAAGTCTCACACCACATTGTAATCAATTGAGTCATATGACCAAAAAATAATAACCACCAAATGATTAATAGAATACCATGAATATAAAGAGAATCATGATAATATATATAAAATTTCAGTACAAAATACACCACATGCAAGATATAAGTATCAAACAATGGAAATCTCACAGAATTAAAAGTGATATAGAAACCCCCATACAAACATTTCATCATGGTAACAGGTGTTCTTATGAGGGATTAATGAGAGGTAAAGGGGTATCACATAATTTATATATAATAAGGTAATTATTGGGGAGGTGAGAAAACATACCCCATCATTATTAATTAAAAATAACAGGACACAAAATAGGGGAGATTCTTGAATAAAATTGAGGGATAGGTTCCCTTACCTTATGCCCGAAGGTGTTCTCGATTGATCTTAATAACCGGAATAATCAAATTTATCTTCATTAATTAATAATCCATGAACCTTATAAACCTTTAATTTATTTATTATAAACTTTTTAGGTTCATTAATTCCCTTTTTATAGGTTTAAGAGCTTCAATTTTATTGTTTTGGAAGCATATTCTTCATTGGTTTTCATGATCGGTTTACTCGTATTCATGAATGGAAGTTTGTTTGAAATGTGTTCAAACATCCAGAATTTTTAAAATATATTATTAGTAAAATTATAGAGATATAAATGATCTTATAATGATTTTGGGTTATATACCATGAGGATAACTCATTAGTTAAAAGTTAATTACAAATGCTTGGATTAACTTTGCGGTTTTGTGTATAATGAACTTGTTTTGTGTTATTATTTTATATTATGAGTTTGTAATGAATAAAAAACATTGAATAAGGTAAAATACATATATTATGATCTGGTTTAAACATTAAAAAGGTTTCATGACTATTATTTAATATAGTAATAGAAATTGAAAACTTGCCGTCCTTCAATGTGATAAATTAACACATCTCAGACAATGTTTTCATTTTTAGTACACGAGGAGGGGAAAAAGAGAGATGATGATGAAATAATCCATTAACATGATAAAATTTCAGTTCATTTAAGGTGGTTTAATTATCATAGAATTTGGATGAGTTGATATCTTATGAGGGAAACAAAAGAATGGAACTTGTAAAAGAAGTTGAAAGAAAAAGGAAGAGAGGTTCACCTCTTGAGTACTCCTCCTTGAGAATCTCCTTAAGGAATTTGTTTTTGGACTTTTATTGAGACCAGAAGGTCTTGGACGTGGGGGAAGAGATTATGGAGATATTGGAACAGAAATTATGCAAGGATTAAATTTTTAAATGTGTGGGAGGAAGAGGGGGTGATGGGTGGTTTATATAGTGGAGGGGAGGAGGATTTCCTTAATATTATAATCATTATTTTGTTATTTCTCAACAAGAAAAGAAATAGTGATGATTCCATGACCTAGAATAGTAACAAGTTCATGTGATTTCATGATTTGGGTTCTTACATCACTCATGATGCTAGGAATAGTGAATTTAAATTATAATGTATTTATACGGAAAATTAATGTATTTTACTATTTACCAAAAATTCAAGTATTTCAAAAAAAAATCCCAAAAACTCACCCTAACCATTTTTTGATGTGTAGAATCCAGAAATTAACTCTATTTTTCAAAAATAATTTTCTAGATATGATAAATTTAATTTTTAATTAAAATCATTATTTAATTAAAGAATACTGTCACTTAAAATATTCATCTTCATTGTTAAGGTGCCCAAATTTTATTTATACATTCGTGAGTAAGGTTAAAATTCATAAGAGTTGTATTAATATTCATAAGGGTAGGTTACTATTAATAAGGGTATGTTACTATTCATAAGGGTAAGTTACTATTCAACAAAAATTAACTTGATTCTATCAGACTCCAAATATCACCTTGATCGCAACCGTGTATGTCGGTTTTTCAAAATTCAAAACACAAAAGTGGAAAAATTAAGATTAATGGATAGGTTATGACTATCTCCTAAATAACCAAGTGTTGTTTCAGAGAAACTAGGTGCTTTATGAAATATATTCTATCTAATGAATAGAATTTATTTAAGGGAAACATACCTTAAAGTGTTTGGTGTGTTATAGCATTGCACTCAATTTTTGCATAATTTGAGAAGAAAAGAAATAGAGAAAGCAGGAGTGAGAGAGTTTTATGAGACATGTTGCATCCACCAACCTGGTTATATTTAATCTCATTTTTGGGATGGATTATGTACACACTATTTGAGTAGGAGGTTTCAGAGTAGATTATCAGTAGGTCAGCAAAATTGGGGGAGACAGGAGGTGACACATCGAGCTGTTAGTCGTACATTCAGTACGTATAGAGAGAATATAGTAAGTACATTTTTTTAAATATTGTATATAACTTTAAATGTAAAAGTCTTATTTTATATTCATATAAGAAGTCACATATCCCGATATTACAGAGTACGACATTTATAGGAGGATGTACAGTGATCCAACCCCTGGAGAGATTATAGGTGCTAGATAACATCAGATTGTGGTCAGTATAATTTCATTTTGAGTTTTAAATTTAACTACAAATAATATTTTAATTATTATAATTTTAAATTTCAATTGAATGAGTCATATGAGGCCATGATGTCTCAAACAAATGGTGAGAGTAAAGCCGAGACTGATGGTCAAACCAGTTCTCCCCGATTTGATGAGGCAGCATGGATGCAGGCGACCCAGTATGCCTTCAAGAAAGGCCGAGTTATTGGTATCTGATCTCGATTGACCCATGGTGGTTATTATGGAACCTCTGTGATTTCGTCGTCTAGATCGAGAGGAGTTCATAAAGAGTTATCATCATATCATGCATAGTATGAGGAGTAGCTGTGAGCTTAGAGTGAGCTTATAGAGACTATGCATAGGGAAAAGAAGCAGATGCATTAGTGGTAGCAGTAGTAGTAGGAAGAGTTCCTACGATAGTAGTAGCAGGAGATGCAGGATGAGATGTATCGATGGGGGAATCAGCAGAAGTAGGAGGATATGGAGTACATGTGACGTCTGACTTGCAGTTTAGGAATGGAGTTTCCTCCACCATCTCCTTCAGCTCCTCCAGAGGACCCTCCCCCTTAGTGATCCAGATGAATCTCCCCCTCAGTGATGTATTTTTATTTTATAATAAAAAAATTTAATGTATTTATTTGTAATATTAATTTTTTAAAGTTTTGAATAGTGTGTTTTTTATATTTTCTCAAATATTACAGTTTTTATTATTTATTTATTTTTTATTATATTTATTAATTTATTAATTAATATATTTTTATATTGTTGATAATACCCAGGTTTTTATTATATTACTAATATTAATATTATTATTTCATTGATATTAATAATAATATTATTATATTATTTAATTATTTTATAATTAATTTTATTTTATGAATATTAATATTAATATTTCATTTATATTAATATTATATTATTATTATTATTATTTTATAAATAATTTTATTGTAAAAATATTAATATTATAATATCATTTATATTTATATTATATTATATTATTATTATTCAACTATTTTCGATGGGCCCATCGCAAAAGGGTTTATTTTTTTATATTTTCTACAGTATTTGCGATGGTCCATCGCAAAATAGTAAAAAATCGGGAAAACTATTTGCGACGGGTGTCAGTTCATCGCAATTGAGATTATAAAAAATCATCAAAACTTATTGCGACAGTGCCACTGCCCGTCACAAATAATAACTTTTTTCGATTGACCGTCACAAAATGTAATATTTGGGATGCCGTTTTCCGCAATTGTCCATTTGCGATGGAACCCCATCACAAATGATACGTCAAAAAAAGTCATTTTCTCAGCAGTGAAGCACCCTATTACCTTATAGGAATTACACTTAGAGGGTAGAATACCTTAGATCTTGTGTTTTAAGGTGGTTCCAATCAACCAGTGTAAGGAGTACGGGGGGACCCACACCCTAGCACAATAGGGTGTTCATACCTTGACCTCTCTCTGATGATCCCATTTGATCATTTCTATTGATTCAACATTTCCTAAAGAATTATCATGATTTCAACACCTCACATCATATCTCAAAATACACCAAAAAGGTTAACATCACATTCTACATGAAAATTAATCTGGATATGCAACCCAAAGGAAAAAATTAAAGTCCAAACAAAGGAGATATTCAAGGAGGTAGTCCCTAAGAAAATTAAACTGCATATACTAGAGGTCACTCCAAGTGTGTCCCCACTTGGCCTCCTATCCATGTCCTCACCAGCACATGACTTGGATAGCCATATAACACTAAAAACCATGTAATCATTCTACATAATGTGTCTGTACCACTTAGTGTCCATGTGGGTTCTCCTGGTCATGCCCATATACTTTGGTCTATACTCATGTACCTGATTGTGTAACTGGATATGCCCATGTACTCTGGGAGTACACAGAATTCCCTCCTACATGTGGTCCTCTCCATGTGAAGCTAAGAAATGGATTAGCCACTCGAGGAGGGTCACATGACATTTTGGGCCAGCCACATGGCATGTGATCTATATCTTATTTGAAACACTAGCACCACATCTAGGGGGTTACACGACATGTGCTCCTAGACTACACATCATGTAGTTACCTTTTTATAGAAACCTAAGTTTCATCATGCGTCATCATTGATACACTTATGTAACACACCAATACTTTCCAATATTTTTATTTGAGAATAATTTTTTTTCTATTTTTCTTTATACGCAATACCATGTTAAATATACGCTACACACAACACTGAGTTAGTTTTCATTACATACAAGACTGAGTTTTACCGTCTTTTAATGAAACACCTATTTGAAAACTAAATATTGAAACTTTAAAAATTTGTTTATAAAAATAATATTCATTTTTGAATTAGGAATGTAAAAATTATCTTAGGGTGATTTTTTTTAAATAATTTTCATTTTTTGATGAATATTGAGAAATACTACATTTTAATTGAAAACAACATTTTTATCTAAATAATTATTATGGTTAAATTATATTTTAAATTTGTTTTCAAGTTACAATATATCAATTATATATCTATTAATTCAATTTAGTCCATTAGAATCATTCTTATATATAATATATATATAAATACACAATTATCTTTTTAACATTTTCACTTTAAAACCCTGCTTTCTCGCTACATCGGCAAGATTAGCTTTAAACTTAATTTTTCCACTTATGTGAATTGAATTTGGAAAAATTGAGATTCATGATTATAATTAGTACAATATTTATTTTTTAATAATATTGACTTATTATTTACCAAAATAATTGTGAAAGTAATAAAAATTAATTACAGAGATTAAGGTAAAATTAAACTTAATAAGAAAATAAACCTTAAACATAAGGGTCAAAATGACCTAGAGACTTGTCAAAACGCCATTGGATACTAATATTTTGACCATATAACTTATTTTATTTTATTTCAAGAGTTATTGAGACACATATTCATGAAATTAACCCATATAATAAGTTAAGTAAGGAAAAATACAAAAAAAGAACCTTCCTTTCATTTAACATTTATAAATATTAAGATTATGGAAGAAGCTACATAGTTTCAGTTATAAAAATTATTTTAAAATTTAAATGAGTTTTTTTATCATGAAAATTAAACTATAATTTTTAGATATTAATTAGTTACATTAAATTCTTAATAGACTCTAACAATTGGATTATTTAGTTAATAATAAAATTAAATAAATGATTATAAAAACATTAAAAGGAAAGTAAATTTAATGAATTATTGTGTTAAATTATTTTTTTAGATGAATATATCATTTGAAAGATATGTGAACTTAATATATTTTAATTCACTAATTTTTTTGATATTTTTAAATTAAAATTAAGTTAATAATATAAAAATGGACATTAATGTTGTTTTACAATAAATAATATTTTATTGTGTGATTTAAAATTAATGAAAATTATACCTTATAAGAAGTAATTTTTATGTGTTAATAAATATAAAATATGTTCTATTAATTGACTAATAGATCTTTTATAATTAATCTATTTAGCCATACACAGTAAAAACATTGTCATCATGGTTTGGGTTAAAGTAGTGTTTTTGCATGTTATATATGCTTGTTTTAAAATTAAGTTCCAACACATATGGGATTTATATTTTATTAATTATATTTAATATTTAGAATTAAGTGGGATTTTATTTTCTAATAAATATTACTTTAATTTAGTCTTATTGGTTAAATTACTTAGCATATAAAACTAGTTACTTTAATAAAAACAAAAAGGATAAATATCATGAAACTTAAAGACTAAGGAAAAAATGATAAAAATGATTTTATTTTTGTGTAGTGTGAGTGTGTATCGACAATATTTTCCATTTAATCCATTATTTGTCTATTTTGGAAGCACATTAGGTAAGGGGTACCTCCCAATAGTGTATACCTTTTGGTATTTACAAGAACTTCACGCCCCCTCCATTATAAAAAGGAATTCACTCTTCCCCTTCCTCACACCTCTCAATAGACTTTTTATCAACCAAAGTCTACCATAATATTCTACCAACACCCCAACCCTCAACATTTAATCCTCAAATTCGTTATAAATCAAACCTAGTAATAATTTTGGTATACACCAAAATGAGTTACCCGAAAAATTGGTAACATTCTTCAACGATCACTTTTGTTTTATTTCTTTCTAAAACCATTAAATTACAATTATTACATGATTATATAATAAAATAAATATCCTAAATATACTGATTTTTTATGTTAAGTGTTATACCTAATCCTATAAACACTTCCATAAAATGGGTAAAGAACTTTCCGTTCATTTACAGAGAATTACCACCTCATGAAATGATGTTATTAATTTTTCATTTACCACCTTTCATGGTGGGTAATTATGATGGAAATTTTTTATATATATGATATATATAATATTTATTATGTATTTATTCTTTGATAATTTTTATATAACACATACATTTATTCATTCCATTTAGTGTAAATATGATAACTTCGTTTGTTGACGCGTGGACTACCGCTTCCTCATAGCAATGTGATACGTTCACACATTACATGGAATGTATTAAGAATAGTTTTAATTAAATATATGTGAAATAAATAAAATATATATGATATTAATTACATAATTACCTTTCTTGAAATATATTATATCATTTTATTTATTACCCTTTTCACACATTAAAAAAGTGATAATGTCTTTCGTGGACGTGTGGACTACTGCCTCCTCGATATGATGTGATTCCTTTTACATCACAAGAATATCTATATATAAGTACATATGATTAAATAAAATGTTATTTATGATATAATGATCATTTTTTAAATATATAATTTTACTTACCTTCTTTCTATAATGATTATTGAAAATTGGGAACGTTACTCATGCGTGCGTACGACCTACCGTCTATGTGATTGTAATGTTCAGTAGTTTTTCATAACCATATTTTATAATTGTTTTTAAAAGTATAATTTATGTATAAATATTATAACTATTTCATGATTATTATTCTTTATATGTTTATATAGTGACCCCTTTGACCAAATTTGACCTACACAAGTCATTTTTAACACATGAATTGAATTTGGTCAAAACACCTGATGTAAAATTAATTGTTTAATTAGTTGTATAAAAAAATTTAGTAAGTGAAATAAAAGTAATAATTAAATTTAAATTTTTTATAAATTATGTAAATGTTTAATATAAGTTTATTATTCAGGAATATATGGACATGCGTGGCAATTCAGACTCAAGGAAAGGGATTTCATCTCAATTTCATTTCATTGAGGCATATTGTAATGTTATACACCTAGTTTATTTTATATGATGTATATAATAACCTTTGAAATGTTTTATCATGAATATAATTATTATCATGGTATTATAATTTTTATTTAATGTTAATCCTTCTTGCGGATTATGATTCAAATGTTTCAAAGAAGTATGTAATACTATGGAATGATTAAAGATTATTTTCCTCAATAATGGTTTAATAATATTTCAATGCTATTTCCATTAATCAAAATCAACAACCCTTTTTGTTACTTATCCACCAATTAGGATTTTTTTTATAAATACGTATTATTTATTCAATATGAATATTTTATGATAAGGAATAATGTTTACTAATTAAATCGATTATTTGATATATAAGGAATGATTTGGAGTGGTATGACACGGGTTGGGGACCATTTAAAGTAAGCCCCTTGATGCATCAGTAGTCTAATGAGACAAAATTATTTAGTGAAAACCCTTTATGTTTTTTCCAAGAAGAATATATGGGTTTCTACCCATAGAATTAAACCATTTTGTGAAATGTCTTGATAGTAGTGGTTTATGTGCCAGATACATGGCATATGATAATTAAGAATTTCCTTCATTTTATTTATTATTATCTAGAGGATTTTCACTAGGAAAAAATATATGGTTTTATTTAATTATTAGTTTATTGATTAAATTGAATTTTTTTAGTACTTTAACTTTCCATATTGATTATTCCTTATCTAGTTGTTTAAATGGAAAGTGTGTTTATTTATTTACCTTTCCATATTTTTTATTATTATTTATTCATGATTACTTATGCAATAAGTTTACCCTTACTGAGCATTTGACCTCACCCTTATTTATTTATTTTCCCCAGGATATGAAGATGAATTACTGGAATAAATTTTATGGATTCAATTTATTAGTCTTTTTTATTTATTATGTTTTATTTTCTATCTCCCAATGTAACATCGGAATCATTTATGTAATATTTTTTTCCCAAAACTACTAAACTATTTAGTCACTTGGGATTTTATTCATTGTAATCAGGCCAATATAATAAAGTAATTCATCGGCTCTGTGATTCTGGGTATAGGGAATTACAACTTCCACCATCACCATTTCTCCTAGAAATCATGTTGAGTGTCTCGAATATAGGGCCATCCATTCCCAATCCATTGCCAGTGGATATATTCTGGCTACCCAAACCCAAAATGATTCTTAGTTACCACCACAATCTCCCATCACCACTCCGGATCCCAGGTCCATGGAGGTCTCACCTGAAACCCTCAACTCATCCTAATCCATATTAAAAATTCCAATATATTAATTACTCATGAATATTCCATGAATCTGAGGTTTTAATCACACTCAAAACCCACCCAGACAATATCAAACTGCATCCCCACTGTACAAAGGAGAAAAACCTAAAGTGTGGATTGGGACAAGCACATAAACAAGTAAAAAATCATTGAAAATGCATTCTCAACTAATGATTACATAATCAATATGTATAGGGGTGATATTAAAAGTAATAAGGGATTAAATTGGATAAAATATTATCAAATAAATTTTATGCCTCATGTGATGTTTGGAAAAATCCAAAAATCAATGTATATTAAATATCCATTCTTGATTAAACAAAATAATGGTAGGAAACTACAAATTATGTTCCCTACCTTGATTATGGATCATTATTTGGAGAAGAACACATCCTCCAGTGATGGGAATGATTCTTTGCATTCACTGCCTCTCAATCCTCCCTGATCCAATCACCTGTCATCCTCTGATGTGATCTTCCAAAGAAAAATGCTTAAAGATCCTCTCAATTATCCTAGGGTTTATGCAGTTAACCCAAGATAATTATTATAAAATGGTATTTATAGAGGAAATTAGGTTGTGGTAATTTAAAATAAATAATTAAATAAAATTATTTATTTTAACTTAGTGTGCTTCAAATAACTTCCTCAACTGAATGCCAAACACCATAAAACCTTAGTTAAACGTAGGGTAAATACTATATTTCGAATTTAACTGTGGTATTAGATTACACATTTGAGGTCCCAAAATGTGCATAAAATATATTAATATTTTAAATATATTTTTTCTAGGGACTGGATACACCCAAACATCATTCTGACTTTGAGGAAAAATCTAGATATATACATATAAATATTCATAGGATAATCCATCAAAACAATATTTCTTACAATTTTGGTTTGATATAGGATTCTCTTATTGTGGTTCACTAGAAGCTTCTACCTATAGCCTATTAAAATGTCTTCTCGGAGGCTTGATGCAACACAACATGAATAGAAAACATTGAAATGTCTGTAAGGATACACATATAATCAACTCAAGTAAGAGATATAGGAAAATCAAATCCTTTAACAAAATTCAAGATTGAAATTTCAAAAAACTCAAATAAAAGGTAGGGAATATACTAGAATTAGATAAAATTATTCCTAAAAGAAATTTCCTAAAAACCATGGTGACTTAAGGCTAATTATATTGAAATATGGTCAGGAACTAGCTCATAACTACCTCTTAAGTCTTGAAAATTATACATACTAACTACTAGGAAATCCTGGATCTATATACCAACATCAAGGGAAGATGTACAACTTGCACCTTTGAGACCACTTTGTTATGAACCAGCTTGAATGACCTGGTACATCGATACCCAATCCAATCCTGACATATCCTGAATGGTGTTCGCAATCCCCATGGTTTGGTGATTAGCACCTGGAATCATACTAGAATAAAAAGGGAATTATTTTTCCATAAAATAATGAAATATAAATGATACAAGTCATTATGCCAAAAACCCTTAAGGATAAAGTACTAGAATCAAAAATTAAAAATAATACCTAAATAGTAAACCATCAAATACACAACATATACCAATGAAAGGCGCATAAAACCCTAGAAAAACATAGATCGCATCTCCACTGATCACCTCCATCACTTCAGATCCCATGAATCAAGTACACCCTCCAATTTCATGTGGCTTGTTACATTTCCTTATAACTAGCATAAGATAATATAAAAATTCCATAAGGCAAAGGTATGGTGTGAGAAAAAATATACCAATTTTGTATCACCAAAGATTCCATAAGAAATTACATAAAAATAAACCATTTTTTCTTTGAATTAAAAAAAACAATTCATTGAATAGAATTTTTATATTTGCAACAGAATATGATTTTTAATTAGAAATATGTAAGATATATCAAAATAGGATTAGATTAATAATTTATATAAAATAGTTGGCATGGATAAAATAGTACTATTATCAATGAAATTTATTATAACATCTTGTTACCTTTTTTTGGTATGTCTTAACCCATGTTTGGAACTTACTTTGTTTGGGTTTTGTCTCGGGTTGTTTTGGGTGAATTTTGAAAAACAATTGGAAATTTTTGGGGCAACACATAGTTAGGACACATTTAGTTTAACTGTGTGGCTACACTATGCAATCATTATAGAATACCAGTATGGGCGCATGGTTAGGGTGCACATTTACTACTAACCATGAAACCCTACCTAGTGAATCATTCATGTGGGTTTTTAACATGAAAATTTAATTAAAAATAGTAGGATTCCCGATTTAACCACTATACACCCCTATTCGACCCTAATAAGATTACTTGGTCTTTGGAGGCTCCCAGGAATAGATTTTGACTCCTCCAACCTCTTCTCTTGGTGGATCGAAGCAACAAAGATTACATTTGATCTCCTACCAATATGAAAATCTCCTCTTATCTAGTTTCTTCCAATATCCTCTTCTCT
The DNA here is from genome assembly GCA_963277665.1 of Viscum album. Classification (NCBI taxonomy): domain Eukaryota; kingdom Viridiplantae; phylum Streptophyta; class Magnoliopsida; order Santalales; family Viscaceae; genus Viscum; species Viscum album. The sequence continues at coordinate 1,270,983,057 of OY728125.1, read as the reverse complement.
CCTCCATAGAGAGTGAAATTTCCTCATGTTATTTATGGATCTAATCCTCATTTTAATGTATCTTGATTATAGGTTTGATTTCTTGATGATGTTCACCTTCATTCTTCATTGGAAGATCCCATTACCAGTGCTTTGTTGGTTAGATCATGTGATTAATGGTAGGTAGTTTCATAAGGATTTACCCTAAAATGCAACCATAGGTTTCTTTTTTATTTTAAATGTTTTTTATTTAATTTAAAACCCCGATTTGAGATGATTTGATGTTTGATTTTAAGATAACATGTAATTTTGAAAACCCCCAATTTCAATAGAGTTTATATTATTGGGTGGATTTTGAGAAAAAAATGACTATTAGAATTGAAAGTGTATTTGATGAAATGAGTTGATTTTGATTATTTATAAAATTGGTTTAAAATTAAAGATAATTTTAAAGGGAATGATTTTGATGAAAACATCTGATTTAGTTTTGAAATGAATAGGAATATTGAAATTGAAATTGGGAAACTGAATTGTGAATGATGAAATAATTTAAAATGATTGATTTTACCATGATCGATTGATTTCCCCATGATTGATTGATTTTCCCATGATTGATTTATTGAATGTTTGAAGCATATATAATATGGAGTAGTTAATGGGTGGTTAAAACAAGAACACTAGGAATATAATTCCCTAAAAATGGATTGATGATGACAACACTAACTAAAAAAAATTCTTCATGATTTACAATGATGGGTCCCCTAAGGAGGTGTAGTTTGATTTCATGAAATGGTTAACCTAATGGGGTGATTATTTGATTGTACACAACTATCTTGAGTTGTGATGATGATTGAGAAGTGTGAGGATACTATTATAAGAAACAAATGTAACTCTAGGATTATGAGCATGGTGTCTTGTTTTGTTCACTTTATTATACATTCTAATGATTATAGAATTTCTTTATTTATTCCAAATGTTTTATATAAAATTTTATTTAAAGCCTATTTTGATATATATGCCATCTTTTGATTTAAATGTATTCTTTGTTAAAAATATGTTAATTTCATTCCATGTCTTGTTTTATTTAATTTGAAAGCATAAAAGGTTTATTGTAATGGAATTTCTTACTAAATATTTGGTGGTATCCTATTGATATTTGTTTCTTAGACCCTACCTTTTTCTTCAGGAATTTTTATATTGTCTTATTCTAGGTCCATGCAAAGGGAAATCTCCACTTGGAGGTGGTAGGTGTACTTGATTTGTGGGAGCTATAGTGATGAAGGTAATCAATGGAGATGTGATCCACCTGTTAAATTAGATTTTTGAGTTTTTACATTGGAAGATGCTATGTGTTTTGATGATATAATATTCAGGTACTATTTTACTTGTTTTATTGTGGTAATTTCTTCCTAAGGAGTGTTGGAACACTAACTTGTATCCTTTATATTCTACTATTTTTCACAAAAATTGTTCCCTCTTGATCTTGATATGATGTAAGGTTCTAGTCATTATCATGTGGGGATCAAAAACACTCTTCGAGTTATGAAAGGACTGAATTGAGTATCAGTGTACTTGGTTATTCAGGATGGTTTATGAAAAAAAGAGGTATCAAAGGTACAAGTTGTGAATATTCCCTTTATGTTGGATTATTTTTGGATTTCCTGGTAGAATAGAGGTTTTATTATCAAGACTTAGGTGGGTAGTTATGAGTGAGTTTCTGACCATCTCTCATCATAACAAACCTTATGTCACCCAGGGTGTTTGGAAAATGTGTATTTTCGATCCGATTCTAGTATTTTCCATACCTTTTATCCGATTTTATTGAAATATCAATATTGAATTCCATTTAAGGAATTAATTTTCCTGTATCTATTGATTGAGTTGATGATCTATGTATTCTTTTTTACATTTTCAATATTTACTTTTGATGTTGTGTATCTTCATTTATCCAATAAGACATTTGAATAGATCATAGGAGGAAGTTGGTGGTGAACCATAGTAGTTAAATCCTATAGTGCACTATGACCTTATTGAGATAGTAGTGTCTAATTTTCAAGATCTAGGATATGTACATGCAATAATTCCCATTTAGGCTCTAGTTGTAGAATCCCAAAGGGATGAATCTTGGAATCATGGTCAACAGCTTCTTATCCAAAATCCACCATCATTATATGTCTATAATGATCCTCAATAGGATGAGTATTGGTTGAAGAATACTGATCTTTTTCTTGAGTTCTTGGAAACACTAAAGACTATAAAGGTGAAGTGAGCTACCTTTAAGCTATAAGGTCCTAGTAGGATACAGTGGGATTTGATGTTGATAGTGATGAAACATTAAGTATTATAGAATAAATACTTAAATTTACTTTTTAAATATTGGGTTTATTCAAAATCTATGGTCATGGTGAAATCCATGGAGTTTCTTAGCCTCTATTAGGGTGATAGGACCGTGACATAGTATGCGAACCTTTTTACTAACATTTTTCAGTTTTCTCCTGATATAGTGATGAATCAGAAACTGAATTATTAAATATTTGAGATGATTATTTGATATGATATATGAAATAAATTATTTATGTTAAATCATACTTATTATGCTAACATACTAGATAGATCATTAATGGATAAGCTTGACCTCAGTGGTATGTCAGGGTTAATGAGAGTTCCCTTTTCTCCAAGTGGATGTTCTATTGGTTCCTTTGATGGAAAGAGAAGTCATGATGAGTCTCATAGTAGTTATTGATAATATTCATCATCCATATCTCCTAAAATTATAGAAAGAGGCCCTATTAATTTCTTTCAAGGTAGAAAGGTTGGGAGTTTTAAATGGTTTTACACTGAGGCTCCTAAGATTTGTAGTTTTCACAGACACTTAGGTCACCTGCAGAAGTTTTGTCTCATATTTTCAACTTCATGTTGCGTCACTAGATCATAGTCTCATAAAATTATTGTGGTTCAATATGATTATTCAATAAATTAGGGGTTCCAAAAATAATAATATAAAATAAAGCTTCTTCATGTAGTGTAAGAGTATCTAGAGGAATATGATGTGGGTCCAGTGACTATAAGTGGTATCGACACTATAGCTATATCTTTAGTCACCACTTTAGTTGATACTAGTGTATCTCACTCATTTATATCAACTCATCTTGTGAAAATATTAAATCTTCATATGGAGATTTTTTTACATATGATGGATATTAATGAGCTCATCAGAATGAAGAGAGAGTGGGATCTCTATTTCCCCTATTGTGTTTTCTCTATCTCATAGATTGATCTTACCTATAATTTTATGGTTCTTAACATGAAAACTCTTGACTCCATTCTAAGGATTGATTTCATTATTTCTCATAATTCTTTTATTAAATGTTATCTCTAGTGTGTCTCCTTTAATGTACTTGATGGGGTGTGTCATGTTTTTCATGGAGAGTGGTACCTGAGGTAGAGTAGTGGTAGAAATCATTTTTTGATGTTGTAAGGGTAATATCTATGATTTATTTTGACACGGATCAAGAATCATTGAATGGTGATCTCTCTACAGAGTTTCCTGATGTGTTTTAATCTGATTTCTTTTAGTTTCCACTGGTAAGTGAGGTGGATTTATCCATTGATTTGGTACCTAGAACTCAGCTAGGGTCTATTTCTTATTACCACATCGCATGATATGAACTGGAGGATTTGAAAATTCAATTTTAGGATATGTTATAGAAATTATTTATACGTATGAGTGTGTCACCTTGGTTGATGCATGTTCTCTTTGTGAAGAAATATAATGGAAAACTTCACTTTTTTGTTGATTACCAAAAACTCAATCGAGTCGTTGTAAATAAAAAATATATATTTCCAAATATTTATGACTTGTTTAATCAGTTGAATTGGGTCAAGTGGTTCTAAAATATTGAACATTAATCTTGTAATAACCAATTTGGAATTAGATAATCAGACATTCAGAATACCACCTTCAGGAGTAGGTATGGAAATTATGAGTATCTTTTTATGCCTTTTAGTCTAAATAATTCTCCTGCAGGGTTCATGGTGTTGATGAATAAGATATTCCATGAGTAACTCATCTTATTTAGGGTAGTATTTGTGGACTACATCTCAGTTTACTCCAAAATTGAGGAGTATCATGTGAATAATTTAAGAGTAGTTCTAGATATCTTGATAGATCACAAAATTTACATGAATCTTTTGAAATGTAATTTATGGATTTGATAAGTGAAATTCTCGGTACACGTGGTCTTGGAATTTATTATTTATATAGATCTATAGAAGGTGAAATCTATTCTAATGTGGGAGAAAACATGTAATGTTTTCAAGTTATGGAGCTCCTTAGGATTGGTGGGATATTCCATCCAAATCAAATTTTTATTCAAAACAAGCAAACATTACAACCCTAGGGATCCCAGGGCTTAGGTAGGTCTGAAGTAGTGAAATCTAAGGCAATTACTTCTAATTAAGTTAACACACTCTGGTTTCAAACTATTTATAGGGAGAAGGTAAGTGGAGATGGAGGTCTGGACCGCCAAAGAAGTCAAGTGATCGACTACCTTATTACCCCCAGACCAAGTGTGAGACACATTAGTATTGGGTCTAAGAAGAGCTCTATATTTTCTAAAAATGTAAGAAATAGTCCAAGGGGGGATCTAATTCCAAGCATGGTGTCATGGAGAATCCTAGAATCAGTCTCTGCCTTGGTTAAATCCAGCTTCTCCTTCCTATAGAGGGAAATCCCCGTGAGCATGGTCATCACCTCGGTCAAGAGATAAGTACCCTTTATGAAGAAGGACATGAACGCCATGACTGCCTCCCCCTGGGGATATGGACAACTCCCCCTCCTTTAATCACCCCCATAGTGTAGGACCTATCAGTTTTCAGCTTCAAATCAGAACCAGTGGTTTCAAGCTTACCCATTTCCCATACTAGACAACCCAAGTATGAGAATCCAAGGGGATACTGACCTGTAGCCAGTTGGGAGAGGGGACCTCTAGCCAGTCCTTGATGAGCGGAGCCAATTCAACTATAAGGAAGAGAGTCTATGCAATGATGGACCTAACGGAAGGAGTAGAGCCTTCAAACCTTGACTAGTTCCTAGCTTGCCACAGGCTCCAGCATCCTTCACTGAATATCACTGAACAAACCATCCTACCCTTCTCAGATCCTAAAAATCCTTAGAACCAACTTTCCAAAAAATTAGTGTCATTCTTATCATGAGAGGAGAGCGCCAAGGAGCCACCGAAGCAAGACCACACTGCCTGAGCCCAGTCCCCTTCAAAAAAACAAGTGATTTGTACGCTCGTCCCTCCTGTTGTTGCAGCAAGAACACCTAGAAGCCAAGTTGATTATCATCTTTCAAACATTTTCTTCCATCACTAACGCACCATTCCTGATGCGCCAAGTTAGAAAGTTGAACTACATTGTAATCTTATGTAACCACAAAACACTATTCCACCCCTCCTGAAGATCCTGCTCAGAAAAAAACATGTGGAAATCATTACAGGAGAAGACCCCCAAAGCTGCAGGGGTAAAAACACATCTTTTTGGATCTTCATTTAACTCAACAGTATCAAGAAGGGCCTGTTGATCCTCATCTAGGATTTCCAAGGTAAAACTGTGGAACTAAAAATATTCTTTAACTGTAATCATCAGGTTCGGGCAACCAGGGATGGCTAGAATAGAGCCTGCCCAATTTCGGTTCCAGAAAAGGATTTCCCCAGATCCAACAATCCACCAAGATTTGATATGTAGTATCTGGTATAGGGCGTAAAATTTCACCCATAGAGGAGAAGTATAACCGCTGATAGCCTCAAAACTTCCTCCACATAGAGGCGATATTATCTTTCCCCATAAAGACCGCTCCTCCAGAACTTCCCATGTGAGATTTACATGTATGTAGAGTATCGTGCTCTAGAGGCTCTTCACATTAATCATATCATCCTAAATCGGACTTTCCAACTTACCCCACGAAGCCCAATGTTTATTCCCTTCCAATTTGAAATCCCACACAAAGCTGTACAAGATATTGTCGATGTTCTTTATCACACCTTGATGGACGTTGGAAGAGGCCATTTCATGGATAAGAATGGCAGACATCACGCTATTCACCAGAGCTATAGGTCCCTGAAAAGACAGAAACTTATTTTTCCAATTCAGGATGTGTCTTGTGATTCTACTCACAACGTGATTATAGTCCTTGATTTGGAGTCTTCCAGAAGAAATAGAGGATCCCAGGTACTCCATCGGAAAATTCCCATGCTTTATGTCCAGAAGATTTCACAAGGAGGACACCCTCCTTTGAGAGCTTTTAATGGAGATGAATATATTGCTTTTGGAGTTACTGACAACGTGCTCGCTCCAGTACCAATATTCATCCAGAATTCCCTTGATCTGAAGAACTGAACCCTGACCACCATTGATGAAGATAATCGTGTTGTCTACGAACATAAGATGAGACAACACTGGAAGATTCATTTTCATTTTAAAAGGTAGAGTAACCCCTTGGGAAATTCCTTTATTGATGAGTCTACTGAGGGTGTCCTGATCGAGAATGAAAACACTGGGAGAGAGTGGGTCTCCCTGTCGGAGACCTCTCATTGCCTTGAAGAAGACGTGGGTCTTCCCTCTGAATGACACCGCCAACCATGAAGAACTAAAGCTCATGAAAAAATGGTCCACTGCCATGTCTGAAAACCAAATACCCAATAGGACTCTATTGATAAAACTCCATTTGATCCTATCATATGCCTTATTCATATCCAATTTAATCACCATGTTGGATCCATGAGTTTTTAAATTGATGTCCCTTAACATCTCCTAAGCCATAGCAATGGCACCCTGGATGGAACAGCCTCTCACAAATTCATGTTGCTTAACTAAAATCCACCCAAGTAGCAGATTCGACAGCCTTTGGTTAAGTACACACGCAAGGATTTTATATGGGAAGTTACATAGGCTCAATGGACTATAATGTGAGAGAGAAGAAGGGTCCTTGATCTTAGGAATGAGAACCAGGGTAGTTTCACTAGCCACTTGAGGAAGGAACCCACCATGGAAGTAGTCTTAGATAGCATCGATGATGTCGCGCTTCACTACATCCCACATCCCCTTATAAAAGGAACCTGTAAAACCATCAGGTCTGAGAGCACTCTCTGGGATTAGATTTTTCATGGCTACATGGACTTATTCCTCGCTGGGAATCGCCTCCAAGACATCACTCTCTCTATTGGACACTAAAGAGGGGATCATCCCCCACAACCCTACATTTCCCCTAGGATACCTGCTGGGCGTCCTTGGATTAGGGCCAATAAGTCGATCCTTGAAGAAGGAGTGCACCATTCCCCCCACCGTGTCATAGTTATCAGTATAGGATCCATCCTTGAGTAAAATGTTTGGCAAGGGAAGGTGTCTTCTTTATCTGATGCACACATGGAAGTAAGTAGTATTTTTGTCACCTTCCTTCAGCCACCTTACCTGGGAACGATCATGAGCCAGACGCTTCTGTTTAAGAAGCTCCTCCTCCTAAAAAAACATGATTCCCACAAGCTCCTCGAACACCAAATCATCCCACTCCTCCTCCAAATTAGTTTCTAAGCTTTTTATTCTCTAATTAAGAGCTTCCAGATTATGGTCGAAGGAAGGTATCCCCCTTGACCAATCCTTCGACCCCTATTTCAACCTATGTTGTTTTTTTGTGGAGAGAAACCCACATATGCCCCTATGTAAGAGCCCCCCATGAATTCCTGACAAGCCTTTGATACTCTTGGATTCGTGACCAATGCTGAAAGAACCTGAAGGACTCTTGGAAAACTTTTTTGGGAAACAAAGACACCAGTATAATAGAGTGATCGAAAATACCTCGAACAAGATGCTTCACTTTGGCCTCTGGATAAGAGATGGTCACATTGTTATTTTCCAAGCAGCGATCGATCCTTCTCCAACATCGCCTTCAACCCTTTTGGTTATTACACCGCATGTACTTCTCTCCAGAGTAGCCCAAGTCAAGGAGACCCTTATCTTCCATGAAGAGAGAGAAGACTAAGCTAGCCTGATTAGGGAAGGCACCCCTACCCTTCTTCACCTCTAGGTCTAGAATGGTGTTAAAATCCCCCACACCATACCAAGGGAGTTCCTATGAATCCAACAGCCCAAGCTCCTACCACAATCTCTTATGCACCTAAGCATCAGAGCTTCCATAATCAAATGAAACAAAGAATCATTCCCCTACCTTCAATACTTTTAGGGTGAGAAATTGGTCCCCCACCTCAATTAGCTGCATTGACACCTCTGCATTCCAAAATAGCCAGATATGCATGTTAGTCGAATATGCATGCATGGAGCCATGCAACCGCACCTTGCGACTGAAGGCCTTAATCTTACTCGAGTTTTGTTTGTACTAAAGAACTGTGATGATACATACATTATACTTCTTAACTTACGATGATATATGATCTGACTTAACCCGAGCACCCAGACCATGATAATTCCACACTAACATTGATAACATTAAAAACTGAGAACCCCAGGTTTCACCCCAGGTGCTTCGGTCTTCTTGCTTTGGGGAGAGATAATTCCCCTAAGATGTCTCAAATATGCCCGATTACACACTCTAGGGCTCTAAACAGCGGGAATCGAGACTGAAGGCACACTAGGTAAAACTGCAGACCTCCCCTTCACCGTCTTTCAAGGGGAAATGAAGGATGAGTTCTTCTCTACCTGTCCCTCCACCCCTGAGATCTCTGGAGAATCCCTTGAAACAACACTAATCTTTCCCTCCAATCCAGCCTCACAAAGAAGGGGAACCTGTGGCTTTCCACCCATTGTCTCCTGTACCATAGGAGCGACCTTTAAAACAACCCGCAAAGGTGAACTAGACTCCCCCATCTCCCATGTAGGTGATAGAGAATCCAGAAACCTTTTCCATTGCAACCTAGATAAACACCACTGGCCTTGAAAGAGAAACAGGTCTTCAAGGGAATCTACCATAGAAGGAGAAGCCTCTGACATGAAAGGAACTAGGTCCTGGAAGGGGGGGCTCAATGTTGGGAAGAATGGTGGGCCGGACCATGACTTTTGATGTGGATGAAGAATCGCTAACCTCTACCAAAAGGTCGATATCCTCGTAAGGGGAAACAGCCTCTGGACCTCCTGATCTGAGAGGGTAGATATTCCCCTATGGCATAGCCTTTTGAACCAAACCACCCCTCTTCTGGTTCCTTCACATATTCCTGGAGTGACCTTGAAGACCACAAGACAAAAAAACCTAGGAAACACATGGAAGGATAGGACCTGCTCCCACTCCCCAACATCCCTGACCTTTAACAGAACCTTCTCAGGAGGCGGAAAAGACAGATATAACTCAATACAAAACTTAGGAACCATGATGTCTTCACAAGAGAGGTGCAATCATCTGCGCACAAGAAACCACTGAGAGAGTCACTGAACGCCTTCAGGAAAGCACTATTTTGAAAAGGTAAAGTCAAGCCTGGTAGACCTAACCAAACCGCTGCTCGAGGGTTTTACCTCCCCTTGTGATCCTCTAGAGACTAGGGAGCTCGGATGAATCTCCATCTCCCGAAAGATCTAGGAGATTTTCACCACGTGGATATGAAATACGCCTCCGACTCCATCACCATACAAAAGGACTGACGATGGATCACAGAGAGACACACCTATCCCAGGAAGACCCACGAACCTAAAAAATGCTTGAAAACCATCAAGGAAGGATTCTAAGCCTCAAACCAAGCTATTAAGGTCAAATGGAGAATATTAACTACCTCCGCAAAATCCGTTTGAGGGACCTCGAATGAAACACCATCGCCATCCCGTGAGACCACCAGAACAAAAGGCCAGACGTCCAGGAAACAAATCTTCAAAGGGACTCGGGCCGATCCGTAGAGGGCCTCTTGAAAGGAAACCTGAGGCTGAGTAAGGGAACCAGATGGCTCTGGGATCTGCACAGTGCTAGAACCAACTGGAGAACCAGGATCAAAGGTTGGAGGAGCCAAGGTCATCGCCTGTACCTCACCGCCTGGAGGAGCAATAGTCAGGAAATTTTGAAAAACCACCGTGTGGAGTGTGTTCAAAGGATCGAAAGAAACATCCATAGGTTCACCACCATTGGTGGGATATTATTGTTGGTTTATTAATAATATCTAAAAGTTAACCTCTTGAATGACCTCTCTAACACAGAAATCAGTGAATTTTTTAGGGGATTTTAACTATGAGAATTATTTTAATGAGTTGAAATGTCTTTTGACTTCTATGCTAGTGTTCTCTATTCCAAAGGATGGGAAGGGATATGTGGTATTTTGTGATGCATTATGTTTGGGATTGGAATATATCCTTATGTAGGGTGATCACATAGTATCATATGGTTCTAGACAACTTAGACTACATGAGAAGAACTATCTGACCCATTATATGGAACTCATAGTCATGATGCATGCACTTGCGAGTTGGTGAAATTACCTTTTTAGATAATGTTTTATCATATATTCATAGAAAAAAAGATTTATTCATATCTTCTCTAAAAAATATTTGAATCCACAATAAAGGTGTTGGGTGGAGTACTTATAATATTTTTATTTTGACATTGTCTACACCCCTAGTAAGGGGAATGTCATCGCTGATGTTTTGAGAAGGAAACTTCCAACCAAGACCACGAAAGAATCATCATAAGAGTGGAATGTAATCACTCTATTTTTTCAGTTTCATTTGGTAGTTTGAGAGGATGTAACAATGTGTTTTTTAAAAAGATCTCAGTTGACCTCTGCTCTTCTCGAGATGACACTTTAGGATAAAAATCGTAATGACGAATTTTGTGGCATTAGAGACTCTCTTTATTGTGGGGAAACCAAAGGTGGGTGGTCATTCTCTTCATAGGGTTTCATTTGTATCCAGAATAGGTACATTGTATATTTCACTATTACAAAGGCCTTGATGTGGGATTGACATAATTCCCTATGGGCAGTTCACCCTAGTACCATGAAGATGTGTTATGATATGCAACATCGATTCTGGTGCAAAGGTATGAGACGAGACATCACTGTATTTTTTAATATATACCTATACATTTCACACATATATATCACATATTATTAGATGAATATTCATTACATAACATGATGATCCATGCCAAAATTTTATAGGTCTAGTGACTTATGAAACATAGACATGTAAATAATTGGTTCATAAAAGATCTAAATCATCTCCCACTATGTTCATCAAAACTAGCACCCTTCTAAGACATATAATACTTTATAACCTAATGAATGGAAACACATAAAAGGGTGATATAATATTCTCATTATTGGTAAACTTGAGATATATCAAGGATCACTTGAGCATAACATGAATATAAGGGTATGAGAACATGGCCATAATAATTGAAAATCATACCCTATATATCATAGATCATAATCTTGATTCATAGAATAAGTCATCGTAGTTCATAAGACATGAATCGCAAATGGATCAAAGAACATAAGTCATGGAATCATAATAGTAGAATAAGACATGGAATTATGGGATACACATAAATATATAAAATCATTTCATTAGTATTCAAGGATCTTTTCCAAGACTATTATAGTGGATGGGGTTCACTCCCCAAACTATCATAGTAGTATAGGTTCGCTCGCAAGACTATCATAGTTGATTCGGTTTACTCCCCAAACCATTATATTAGTCAAAGTTCACTCAAAATAGTATCACAGTGGATAGATTCCCTTAATGAACTGAGTTCACTTCCATTTTAGTCTGGTTTATCTCATGAGGTATCAATATTTATCTAATTCATTGGATGGAGATATATGTCCCACACATCACATAATTAAACACATATGTAACACCCCAATATTTCAGAGTATGTTATCTCTTTAAAGTAATTTAATTTCTTATATTGCACACAACACCGACTTGGATTACGTTATACGCAAGATTGAGTTTCGGCAAAACAACACATTAATATTATAATTATTTAAACGATATATTTATTTATCAATTAAATATTGTGATATGAATAGTAACAAATACATTTTAAATGTTATTTATAATGTCTTAATATAAATAAAACATATTTACAATGAAATGTATATGTTTTGTTATAATAGTTATATATTTTGAAAAACTATTTTCTTAAATAACTACTTTTATGTCCTTTTGTAACCAATAATAAAATTAATTTTAGACACTACTAAGAATTGAATTTGGTAAAATATAATTAATTTTGGAATTCATAATATCAAAATTATCTTAGCCTTAAGTTTTGGTATTTTTCTAAAAACATTCAATTTTTGATGAATAGTGAAAAATTCTACGTAGTACATAAAAACTGACTTTTTTATTTAAAAATTATTTTTAATTTAAATTTATTTTAAAGTAAAAATAGATACATAATACCTATATTAGTACAATTTAATTCATTGGAGTAAATTTATAGTAAGATTATATATAAAAAATTTTATTTAACTTTTTAATGTCTTTTACCCACCTTCTAGGCACAATTACAAATTTGCATAAAACGTAATTTTACAGCTTTTGTGAATTGAATTTCAAAAATCCTAGAGACACGATTGACATCAGTAAGTAAAATGTGGTTTAATAGTATGAAAATAAATTTTAGTGAATAGTAACTTTTGAATTTTATTTACCATGGTTAAAAGTAAATAGGGTAATTAAATATAAAATTAATATTATAATAATATAAAATTACCCCAACACATGTCCTAATTCTATTGGATAAGTTTTTTTTGAAAAAAATAAACCTTAGGACAAAAATATGATCCTTTTTTATTCACATGGGTTAGATTAGGACATTTATTATATTTTATTTAAAGAAGAGTTAAAAGTGTTAAATTCAAATTTTATTAATTAACCATTTTTAATATAGAGTTATACAAAAGATAAATAAGACTATAAATATTAATTAGAAATATAAAATTATTTTATACATCATGTTATTTTATTTATAATTTTTATACTTTAAATAATTAAATTACTTATGACTCAATGATGATGCAGTAATTACCTTATTAATTAAAGATTAAAATAATTGACGCTATAAATATTAAAATAAATTTAAACTGAAACTTTTGATGCCATCCAAGAATTTTCTAGTTGAATAAAAAAATTTAGGGTTGATTAAATGTATTTTTTTAGAAGTAATAAAGTTTGTATGACTTTCACAAAAACCAAAAACTAAATAGTGTCAAAATTGACATGAATGAGTTTTTTAAACAAAAACTATTTTATTAAATGATATAATACTCCAAAAAATCTAATATTCAGAAAAAGGACTTATATAAGGTTATATATTTCCTTAATGAACCACTTTAAGTTCTCTTGGAATTTTATAGTAATTTTATTATCCATGTAATATAAAAATAAAAGGAGACATGATAAATGTTAAACTATTTAACCAAGAATTAAATCTAAAAGATAAAGTTAATATTGTGACCTAAACTTGTCTAAAACCTATTGGTTGAGATGATTCTGACCCATCCCCACCTTATCCTCAAAATAAATCCATTTGGAGCTATTAGAAACCGAAAATGTTTTTATAATAAAATAATATTTCAAGCTCTTCGTAAAGTGACCCTCACCTCTCATATAAAAGGGTACATCCCCTCCTCTAAAATTCAAACCCCCAAAGACATTTGGATTGGCCAAACCCTTCTCAAATATCCTCCCAACATCCCTCTCTTTAACCTAGAGTCCTTACTTTGATCTTAAATCCAACATAAGGAGCACTTTTGTTCAAATCAAAAGGAAGCATCCGAAGAAGAGGTAATTATTTTATCACCTCTTTCAAAGTTCTTTTTCTTAATCTAATTCCACTTTCCTTGTTATTTCCAAACTAAAATAATAACTCTAGTACCTTATACATACTGATATTTTATTATAAATATGTTACAACCATATTCATTATTCTATCCATCCATGAATGAAAAAGTCACCAAATGTGCGTACGCACAACTTACCGTCTCCACGTCCTAGTGTAGTTTGTTATTCAACACTTCATTATTTTGATGGGTATAATAATGTGTATAATTGATGTAAATAATAAATATGAAATGTTAATGATTCTGTATATAGAGTTTAACATCCAATTAAACATCGTTTCACCATCAATAGAATGATATTGTCGTTTGTGCATACATACACCTTACCGTCTCCACGATGCGATGAGATTCATCTTCAAAGATCACCCTTCAAGAATTTTTATAAAATATATATATTGATTAATTATGAGGTATATGAGAAAATAATTATACTGTAATAATATATATTTATGTATATAATTATATATCATTTACTTCCATAATATACGATAATAAAACGGAAACAACGTTCATGCGTGCGTACGGACTACCATCTCTATGAACGGTGTTTCCATTTCACATATATATCCCTTATACATATTTATATTATGAATATATCTGATATATAAATCATTTTTTATATTCTATAAGTATTTAAATCATGATATAATTGATACGATCAAGAATAACAAGTTAAAACATGCATGATAAAGAATGTGATTATTACCCAAAATGATAATTTAACAATGAAATTATTATTAAATGGGTAGTTTAAAGTAATAAATGAATCATATATGATGTCATAATTATTAATATTGTTCTAGTATAATTTAATAACATATTAAAGTAATTATACATGAGGTTAAATATTCCCTTGACTAAAGGAAAGTACAAGGTAAGGGTTAATTTCACAATCTCATTATTATTCAAGGTTGTTTATATGTAAGTATCTACTGGTACATATTTATCATCCATGTCCATGTTTCATAAAAATGTTTTCAAATTTAATCATTTAAGGTTTTATTTAAGGGAGTCTTTAACTATATCAACATTTTAAATGTTTTATGGATTTATTTTTCTATATATCATTAATTAATGTATATGTTTTCAAAATGACTTTAAGGATTTATTTATATAGAAATGATTGTTTTAAAATGATAATTCCTTTAAAAAGTTTCAAAGTGGTATGGAAAACTTTGATTCAAAAATATCTTTTCAATTACTTCCTTAATAAATGTGTGACTTTTAAATTTTTTCACAAAAAGGCATATTTCCCTCAAAGAGTTTTACTGATCATTTTCAAATATGTCAACATCATTTACTGAATATTATTCTTGGTTGAGGTTAATTTATTATAATAAAATCTTCTATATTGTATTGAATGGTTTTTCATATGTTTGAATGTGGATGTGTTATTTTTATAATATTCATGATTTATGGTTAAAGTATTGACATTTTGTATGATAGTTTTAATACGAATGTTTATGTTATGTTTCAACATTTTCATATGAGTAATGCATTGGACTTAGTAAGTGACAGGTGGGGGCCACTATAGGCCCTCGATGCATCGGTAGGTATCATGAGACAAACTAGTGTCTTGGAACAAGTCCTTGACAAAATTTATATTTAGGTTATTGGCATGAGGCATTGACTGTGTGATTAAGATGTTTGGCATTATGAATTCCATCATTATGAAATTAGTTATTAATGTTACATGTGATTATTCAACTAGTAAAATATCCATATAAATAAGTAAATGGAATTATTTAATTTATCTTTGACATATTATTCTTATGTTTATGTTTAAAGGTCTTGTGTTTAAATTTTATAACATTCTATAAACATTTATAATTATTTATGATAGCTTCTGCTATATTTTTTATTCTTAATGAGCATTTGAGCTCACCCCTTTATTATGTTTTATTTTACCAAGATTACAAGCAGTGTATTATGATTGTTATGAAGGGTTATTCTAGGAGAATAATGGAGTTCTCAAAGTATTATTTATGTTGTGTTTTATGTTAGAAAGTGTAATGTAATGTTCATGTATGCAATCTGTTTTCCAAAACTGCTAAACTGATCGGTCCTTCGGGACTTCCTTGTAATCATGCCAATGTATTAAAATAATGTACCAGCCCCAATATTATTGGATCAGGATGTTATAGTTGGTATGAGAGGCAGTTTAGCAATAACCTTGAAAATAGATTTAGATAAACTCTGATTAGAAACATTAGCCTAGGATAGAATTTGAGGATTAGTATAGAAGAACATCCAAATTTTTTGGTAATATAGATATTATATGAGATTTATAAGAAATACATCCCTAAATGGATAATACAAGTAGACGTGGTTCTGGCACAGATGTACCTAAGAGTGAAAACTCCAACAAGGAGTTTCAGGCTTGACTCGGGGTATCCTGCTATACGAAAACAGACCTTACTGGGCACCTGGTTTGACACTCCTGGGTGATATTCTTGGGATATTTAAAATTTTACATACAAACCATTATGAAGGATTTATGAGTAAATATGTCATCAAACAAACCATTTTTATGATTATGATACTAGATGTGTGAAAATATTCAATTAATGTTGATAATTTTTCTAGTTTTTGTATTATAAATTATGATATGATCTAACCTAGTGTATGTATTCATTTAGAATCACATGAGCCTCAAACCAATTAGTGAAGACTACTTATGTGCATCCAGGTGACCCGAGATCGAATCTAGGTGGAGGCATATTTTCGGTACTATAACAGTACTGTAGCAGTACTGTAGCAGGTACTGTAGTCAGAACTATAGAAGTTACTGTTTGGCACTATATCAGCCGAGACTATTACCCCATTTGGGTCTTCGGGCCCCTGATTTAGTCTAAGAGTCCTTTAAGGCCTTCGGGCCACCCATGCCTTTGGTTCAGTAAGTCCATCGGGCCACCTCAAGGCCTTCTGGCCACCTTATGTGTAGATGCGAACCAGACAACCCATAATGAACAAGTTCCAAAAGGAGGATGAGCAAGGAGCCTTCACCATAGCAGAAGCTAAATAGATTGCAATAATGAGAGGGTATGGAACCTACCATCAGGACAATCCTATGCATTCACGGTAAAGATTATACAAATAACCATGAGAAGTTGGAGAGTTGATTTAATGATGAAGATGCTGGGGAGGAGCAGTTCCATGTAGTTAGTCTGGGTTGTATGTAATGTTTCAAGCCTACAGTCAATGAATTCCTCCAAGGCCTACAGGACTTGTAAGGGTTACACCTCACCCCTTGAAAGGTGGATTATAAAAAATCAATAAAAAATAATGTTATGCCGTCATTTAGAAATGACTCCCATTATAAGTAATGAGAACACTAGAAATACGCATTATCCAAAGAGTAAGAAGGATCATATCTTTGATGGTATTAGGACAACATTTATAAGGGAGATAATCTCCCACGTATTCTAAAAATATGAATAAATAGTATCATGTGTTAATAATATAAGTAATTAATTCTCCGAGTCATATTTCTTTGAAGGGAGGAAAGAGAAGAAGGGGATGGAGGAGAAAAATATGGATAAAGGGAACAAGGGAAAGAAGGATTTTCCCACATGTGATAACTTTAGAAAGAATCACCTTAGTAAATTCTTGAAGGGAATTTGAGTTTTTTGTAAGTGTGAAAAAATGATACCAAGTACGTGATTTTAAGGGTAAGAAAAAGTTTTCAAATGTATAATGCTTCATCTTCAAGGAGTTGGGACACTATGCAAATCCATTTCCAAATCATCAGAGTATACCCCAAATGATGCTATTTGATAATAATCAAGTTATGATACTACTGAAGATGAAAACGAATGATTAGTGTTATTATGTTTCCATTAAAGAATAATTTAATTTGATTATTGTATTAATAATGTAAAATTTATAAGAATTATAGATTACATAAGGATTGTAATGTAATAATATTTCATTAAGGATTTCAGATTGTATGATACCAAGTAAAGTGAAATAGTTTCAAGTTAAACATTTTAGAAAATACATGGTTGAGGGAAATATAAGCCTTAATATGGTCTTGATACTTAAGTAGATATTTTGTAATAATAGATGATTGATTTGGATAAATTATATTGGATATTCTTGACTACCTTTGAACTAATTAATTATTTGTTTATCCCATTATTGTTGGAGTTTACAACATTTTTGGATTTAAGGAGTATATCCAATATTCTATAAGGAATAGAGGTGCATTAATGTATTTAATAATGTTTTATAGTAATTCATAGTGTCACCTTGTTTTAAGATAATACATTATTATGGTGTTCACATGTTATTATGTGGAAAAAAGAGATCTTCATTATGTTTACCTTCCTTATAAATTTTGGAATGTGATTTTGGACACAAGTATTTTGGATAATTATAAAGGTTGGAATGGATTAAGTTGGACATTGGATACTATTTTTTAAGGTTAAAAATTTTCTTAATTTTATTTTTGGATTATTATAAAAAGGACAACTCAGAGTTTGGGTGACAACCCGTCGTGTCTGACAAGGTCGTGAGACTTGAACCCGCAACCGAAGGCTGACAAGGGTGCATCACCTACCACTGGCCTATGTGATGTCCTGGTATGTATAATGTAGTTTTTTTAAATGGTCTAACATATGAATTATAAATTCATTTTTTGGAACCCTATACGATTAGGATAAATATAATATTTTTGAGTTTTATTATCTTTTGGATTGAAAGATGAGTTTGTGGTAGAAACTAGTTAAAGGATGGAGCTCTGCTTGTCAAGTATTCTTTTTTTCCTTAATCTTTAGGGAAATGATCTTAAAACAAAAAATGGTTTATCCTAGTACCTTATATTTTTTTAATGGATGATATTTTAAATCATCCTAGATTTATGGCTTTGAGGCCCACAATTTTACATTTTACTATTCACTTGTTTATAATTGATGTCCTCAATCACTCCCAATAAATATTTACGTTTTCTTCCAATTATGTGTCTGTAATTTCTACCAATGTTCTCCTATTCAGGATCATAATTTGGTGATGAATTTTTCATTTCCCTTTCCCTTTTATTAAAACTAAATTTTATTAACCCTATTTCTGATGTTGATTTTCCACAAAGGTATTTTCTACTTTCAACCTTTTATTTTTGAAGAACAATTTCAAATTGAGGGGATGAAATTTATTGAAGAAGGGGAGAATGTAACACCCCACGATTTCATATTATGTTATCTCTTTAATTTAATTTAATAGCTTATATTGCACACAACGCTTACTTGTCTTGCATTATACGCAAGATTGAGTTTCTACAAAACAACACAATAGTATTATAATTATTTGAATGATGTATTTATTTATAAACTAAAATATTGTGATATGAATAGTAACAAATAAATTTTAAATTTTATTTATATTTTTTTCATATAAATAAAACATATTTATAATAAAATTTATAAGTTTTTTTAAAATAGTTATATATTTTGAAAAACTATTTTCTTAAATATCTACTTTTATGTCCTTTTGTGGATAATAATAAAATTAATTTTAGACACTCCTAAGAATTTAATTTGGTAAAATAAAATTCATTTTCGAATTCAGAATATCAAAATTATCTTAGGATGATTTTTTTGTATTTTTCTAAAAATATTCAATTTTTGATGAATAGTGAAAAATACTATATAGTACATAAAAACTGACTTTTTTATTTAAATAATTATTTTTAATTTAAATTTATTTTAAAGTAAAAATAGATACATAATACCTATATTATTATAATTGAATTCATTGAAGTCATTTTATAATAAGATTATATAAAAAAATTATTGAACTTTTTAACGTCTTTTACCCACATTCTAGGCACATTTTCAAATTTTCATAAAACATAATTTTACCGCTTCTGTGAATTGAATTTTAAAAATATGAGAGACATAGTTTACATTATTAAGTAAAATTTGGTTCAATATGATGAAATTATTTTTTGGTGAATATTAACTTTTGAATTTTATTTACCATGGTTAAAAGTAAATAGGGTAATTAAAGGTAAAAAATATTATAATAATATTAAATTACCCCAAAACAAGTACTAATTCTATTGGATAAGTGTTTTTTTGAACAAAATCAACCTTAGGATAAAAAACCATGATGTAGGAACTCAATCTTGCGTATAAAATTTATTCACTTGGGTTAGATAAGGTTTGATATTTAATTAATGAACCACTTGAATTTCTCTTATCATTTTATAGTATGTTTATTAGCCATGTAATATAAAAATAAAATGAGACATGGTAAACGTTAAACTATTTAACCAAGAATTAATTCTAAAAGATAAGGTTAATATGGTGACCTAAAATTGTCTAAAACCTATTGTTTGAGATTATTCTGACCCATCCCCACCTTATCCTATAAATAAATCCCTTTGGAACTATTATAAACTGAAATTTTTTTTATAATAAAATAATATTTCAAGCTCTTCCTAAAGTTCCCCTCACCTCTCTTATAATAGGGTACATCCCCTCCTCTCAAATTCACACCTCCAAAGACATTTGGTTCAGCAAAACCCTTCTCAAATATCCTCCCAACTACCCTAAATTCAACCAATATTCCTTAATTTAATCGTAAAGACAACATAATCATCCCTTTTTTTCAAATCAAATGGAAGCACCCGAAGAAGAGGTAATTATTTTTTCACCACTTTCAAATTTCTTTTCATCTTCTACTTCCTTTTTATTTGTTATTTACATACTAAAATAATAAATCTAGTACCTTATACATACTTAGATGTAATTATAAATATGGTACAACCATGTTCATTATTCTATCCATCCTATGAATGAAAAAGTCACCATACGTGTGTACGTACGACTAACCGTCTACACGTCGTAGTGTAGTTTGTTATTCAATAGTTCATTATTTGGATGGGTATAACAATGAGTATAATTTATGTAAATAATAAGTATAACATGTTAATGATTTTTATATGTAATATAACATTCAATAAAACATTGTTTTACCATTAATAGAATGATATTGTCGCTTGTGCGTACGTACGACTTACTGTCTCCCCGATGCGATGAGATTCATCTTCAACGATCACCATTCAAGATTTGTTTATAAAAATATTTTTGTTGATTAATTATGAGTTATATGAAATAATATTTCTACTATAATAATAAATATTTATGTAGATAATTATATATCTTTTACTCACTTATATACTATACGATAAGAAAATGAAAACAACGTTCATGCTTACGTACGGACTTCCGTCTCTATGAACGGTGTTTCCATTTCATATGTCTATCTATTATACATATTTATATTATTAATATATATGATATATAAATCATTATTTATACTCTATAATTATTTAAATCATGATCTAATTGATACGATCAAGAATAACAAGTTAAAACATATATGATAAATAAAGCGATTATTACCCAAAATGTTACTTTAACATGGAAATTATTATTAAATGGGTAGTATAAAGTAATAAATGAATCATATATGATGTAATAATTACTAATATTGTTCGGGTATAATTTAATAACACAATATTGTCATTATATAGGAGTTTAAACATACCATCTACTAAAGTATTGTACAAGGTAAGGGTTAATTTCGCAATCTCATTATTATTCGAGGTTGTTTCTATGCAAGAATCTACTAGGACATATTTATCATCCGTTTACATGATTCCTAAAAAAAATTCAAGTGTGATCATTTAAGTTTTTATTGAATGGATTCTTTAACTATATCATCATTTTAAATGTTTTTAGATTTATTTTTCTAAATCATTTTAATTAATGTCCATGATTTCAAAATGTTTTTAAGGATTTATTTATATGAATAGGATTGTTTTAAAATGATAATTCCTTTCAATAGTTTAAAATTTTTATGGGACAATTTGATTAAAAATTATCTTTTAAATTTATTCCTTTATAAATGTGTGACTTTTGATTTTTTTTCACCAAAATGGAATATTTCTCTCAAAGAGTTTTACATATCATTTTCAACTATGTAAACATCCTTTACTAGATATTATTCTTGATTAAGGTTGATGTATTATAATAAAATCATCCATATCGTATTGAATGATTTATCATATGTTTGAATGTGGATGTGTTGTTTTTATTCTAATCATGGTTTATGGTTAAAGTGTTGACATTTCATATGATAGTTTTAATACGAATGTTTATGTTATATTTCAACATTTTCATATGAGTAATGAATTGGACTTAGTAAGTGACAGTCTGGGCCCACTATAGCCCCTTGATGCATCGGTAGGTCTCATGAAACAAACTAGTGTCTTGTAATAAGGCCTTAACAAAATTTATATTTAGGGTCTTGGCACGAGGCATTGAAGTTGTGGTTAAGATGTCCAAAATTATGCATTCCATAATTATGATATTAGTTATTAATGTTACATGTGATTATTTTACTAGTAGAATATCCATGTGAATAAGTAAATGAAATTATTTAATTTTTATTTTCCATATTATGCTGATTTTTAGGTTTAAAGGGCTTGTTTTTCAATTTTATAACTTGCCATAAAAGTTTATGATTATTTATGATTGCTTCCGCTATATTCTTTATCTTTACTGAGCATCTGATCTCACCCATTTCTTATGTTTTATTTTACTAGGATTCCAAGAAGTGTATTATGATTGTTAGGTAAGGTTATTCTAGGGGAATAATAGATTTCTAGAAGGATTATTTTTGTTGTGTTTTAAGTTAGAAATTGTAATGTAATGTTACTGTATGTAATCTATTTTCTAAGACTGCTAAATTGATCGGTCCCTTGGGCCTCGATTCCTTGTAATCATGCCAATGTATTAAAATAATGCACAGGCCCCAAGCTTCTTGGGTCAGGGAGTTACATAATACATATGTGTGCCACAAGTTCATAAAAATATTCATCATATTAGAACGCATTAAAATAAATGGGTTTCATAAACCTTTTATAATAACATAACCCGTGGAAAATAAATAGGTTTTATAAGAATTTAATTATAGTATAACCCATAGAAAAGGAATATATTTCATAAACATCTTTTTATCATAAAAAAATCCAATTAAATAATAAGTATGGTATCATTGGATCATATCCCTAATAAATCATAAGTGATATCAAGTGTTGTGCTCTTCAAATAATAGAAACACCATTAAAATTTCATTTAAACATTCTTTAGGAAAATATTCTTTCTAATTAGAAATCACTCCTTTAAAATCCAAAATTTTCAAAAATATTATGGAAAAAAAGTTTCTTTAAAAATAACCATGGAAAATTTTAAAGGAATTTTCAAGTCATTGAGTTTTCATTAAGGTGTAAAATTTCATTTATGTTGTATAAGTTAAAAAAATTCCTTTCATACTTTCCAAAAATAGTAAAAATAACCTCATTTGGAAAATGAAAAGAAGATTCCTTTCAAACCATTTTTTAGAAATTCAAAAAATAAGGAGAAATTACTTTAAACAATCATATTATAATTTTAAAATACTTCTTTAAAATATTTTTATAAAACATGCAAATGAAAGAAAAAGTTTTTTCTACCGAAGATAGAAATGAAGATGATTTTCCGTAAAAACATATTTTTAGTATCTTAAGTCCATTAGGCGTGTAAAATAAAATAAACATTTATTTTAAATAAATAACCATAGTATAATAAAATTAATTAGTTTATTGAGTGACATATCATAATATCTCATCATTGAGAACTTAATTATAAACAATCCCAATAAATAAAGAGATTGTAACATAAAAACCTTACCACTTACGTAATTTTTGAATCGTAAGGACCATTAAAGAAATAACTTTATATGTGTATTTAAATAGCCAAAAATTTAATACTATTAATCATAAAATCCATTCATGGGTATTATATACACCATAAAAAATAAATAAGTGGTGAATATGTAATGTGTCCCACGTAAATAAAAGTGAGAGAAAAGTCCATTACCTTAGGCCCAACATCCTGCATACATGTTAGAAAATTTTTTATAATAAATATATATTTATTAGAAATATATTATACAACCATAATAATTTATATCATACCATATATGATTTACTTATAACCTTTTATTGTCTATTTTATGACCCTTTATTATTAAATTCACTGTTTCGGGTTATATATTATTCGTTTTTCATGTATGTTTTGGTTTGGTAGTTTTGGTTCATGTATTTTTATCATAGTTACATCATATAAATTTTTTAAATCATGATAGAAATATAATATATATGAATTTCATATATTTTTAGATTCATTACCAAAATAAAGAGATAGAAAAATTAATTACATCATTCTTGGAGACGGTATGCCATACATTTGCATGAACATTGCTTCCATTTTTTGATGGAAGGAATGAAAGAAAGGTAAATAATGAATCAAATTTGAAGAATAATTATTAAATAATATATAAAATATATACTCATTAAACCCATACTTATTACCATCTATGTAAAATAGAAATGATAAAAGAATCACATCACTTTGTGGAGGTGGTAGTCCATACGTACGCATGATTAAAGTTATCATTTTCCAATGGTTTGGAAGGTAAGAAGGATTTTATGATATTATCGATACAGAATTATAATCATGTCATAATTTTCATATATAAATATTAAACTCATCATAATACCCCTCCATAAAATATGGTGATGAGAAATGAATTGTATTTCTACTTGGAGACAACAAGTTGTATGTAGATACATGCAATATTTTATCTTCACATATGATGAAAATATATTGAATAAAGGTGGTTTCATAATCATAATAAAATTTTAGTATATTTTATAATACCTAAGTTAATATTTTATGAATAATTTAATAGATTTATGGGAGGTAAAATAATGATTAAAAAATTTATTGGTTAATGTGATTACCCCTTTTTTGAAATAACTCCTTTAGATCTACAGTTAAGGGCAATAGTGTTAGTATTTTGGGAAGAAAAACACCTATATAATGTGTCTAGGGAAATTAAGAATATAAGTTAGTATATTTTGGTCATTATAGAAGTCTCAAAGTGGTGTGAGGAAGAAAAAGGAGGAGTTCCTTTTTATAATTGAGGAGAGGGGTACCCTAATATTTTAGTTAAAGATTAAAATATATTAATGTCATTCCCAATAAAAATGGTTCCAAATGGATTATAAATGGTAAATGGATGAAAATTTGAACCATATATTATCCATATTCTCCTATTTTACTATTTTTATGACTTTTATGTAATTTAATATAAAATTATTCTCATAATATTTCATTATTTCCAATTTCAATACTATTCATTTAAATTGACTTAAAAGACATATGAAAAACAATTTAATTAAAATATAATTCTTGAACATAACAAAAATTTGTCATATTAATCTAAAAAATTCAAGTAACACATTAAATCACTCAAATTATATTAATTTTAATATTTTTAAAATCCTTTATTATGTCTATTTATTAATTGGAGAACTATTTCATCAGTGTTGAATAAGAATTTAAAGTCATTATATAATTAATAAAAATTATAAATATTTTTATCATTAATATAATTTCATTAATCTCATAATAGACACTTATATGGGATCCTAACTTTCTTTTTTCCCTTTGTGGACACATAAGAGGTATTTAAATCTTAGAGAGTGACTTTTTTGTAACTTTATTTGATTAAAATATTATATAGGTCATTTTAATGGAGAAGTGTCCATTGAACAACTAAATTTTGTGTCTAATGTGGTAAGGTAGAATTAAATTCTAACAATAATAATTTGGATGAAAATTATGGCCTTATAAATTATTGTTAACCTAAATTAACTTGATTTATCATTTACTAAGTTGATAGATTTTACCATGGATACTATTCAAATTGACCAAAAATAAAAGGAACCTATTTAAAAAAATTCAAATTTATAATTCCAAATATGGAATTAATTTTATCAAAATCAATACCTATAATTTTCAAAAATTAATTTTTTAAAAAGTGTGCAACACGTGATGAAAACAGATTTTTGAAAAAAAAAATACACTTTTAAACATAATACTTGGTTTATTATTATCTCACATCAAGAAAAATATTAATTAAATGTTAAAATAGTTTATTTAATATGTAATATATAATTTATTTAAAATAATTTAGTATTAGTTGTTAATTTTATTTTTAAGATAAAAATACATTGTTTTCATCAAAACCTTTTTTCACAAAAATATCAATTTTATTTTCAAATGATTTTTTATTTTTATTTATAATTAATTGATAAACAATGCATTAATTTTAATCATATGAAAATAATATGTTTGAAATAATTTATTATTCCTATACATACTCACCAATCTAGCATCTATGCAATAACTATCAGTTTAAATAATAATATTTTTATAGTATATCATGGTTCGTTTAAACTTGGTGTTAAGTGTAACATAAGATATCAAATTAATTTAATTTATTTGAAAAAAATATTTCAAAAATAGTATGGGGTTAAATTTTTCCCACACTGAAAATGAATTTTTTGTTCAAAATTCCTCACTCTGATATAAGAAAAAGATATCTTTGTTTCATTTCACCCTTAGGTTCCCATGTTGCTTCTTCAATTTTTTGATTTCTCTAGAGAACTTTCACCAGGTGAGCAGTATTTTTCCATAGTAATTTTCCTCTATGATACAAGATTTATAATTTTTGTTACTCATAATAATGATAATGTTATAGTTTTATGACCCTTGAGTTTAGTACATACGATGAATTAGTTATGTACTTCCTTGGGAGAGATAAAAGGAACACATCATGAACATGAGAGAGGTTTGGTAGAAATGCTAATAAATAAGCTACAATCCCTACTCAATCAATAATATTGAAATAGAAAATATAATTATGGATCAAATTTAAATTATTCATAAATCTCATAAAATTATTCCATCTAGAAATTCTTCGAAAAACCATATTTTTTATTTCAAATTTCTAGCCACACTAAAAATTTTAAACATAACTTTTCTATCAACTATGATCTATCTTGATGAGATGTTGAATTAAACTAACTTTCTATATTATTTTCTAATATATATTAGGTCCTAATTACTTTATTTCTCCAATAAAATCCTAGAAAGTGGGTTTCCTACAATTATTTATATAGAGGGATTCATAAGGAGTGATCTAAATTCTCTAGTGAATGCTATTATTGTAAGAAAACTTAACTAGAGGAAAGTGTTGATCCCAACCTCCATTGAAATACATAGAAGAATATCTCAAAATATCCTCATGGTTTTGAATTATACAATTATACATACTATCTATTTGAAGAAGATATGCCATACTAAAACTCAACTCTGTATCTAGAAACTGCTGAAGACTTCATCAAAACATTGAGGTAAACCTTGAATCCCAATCAGATAAAATAGAATTTGGAACTCCATGTAACCTTACCACTTCCTTCATATAAATTCAATCAAGTTGATCTAGAGAGAAATATTATTTAATTTCAATGTAGTGTGATGAATTTTTATGATGATAAACTACAACCCATATATAATTATATCATTTTGATGTTTTGGGGAGTCCAATGACAATATCCATAGTAACGTTTTCCTATTTCCATTATAGTATGGGTAATAGTTATAACATCCCCTTAGATATTTTTTTAGCCTTAACTTTCTGACATACCAAGAAATCATATATATAATCAATAATATATATCATCATGTTATCCCACAATAAATATTCTTCCAGATCTCTATACATCTTTGTATTGTAAGGATGAATAGAGAATGGTGAACTGTGAGCTTCATCCAAAAGCTTCTTCATCAAATATGTTATTAATAGAACATATACATGGTTTATGGACCTTATCATCTCATCATAATAAATGTTAAACTTAATAACATTTCTCACCTTCATTTTCAGTTCCATATCATCCTTTGGTGCCTCTTTAATCTTCACTTGGATAGATGGTTTAACACTCATTTGATAAAGATAATATTTATCCCCTTTCTTAAATATTTCAATATCCATCCTTTTAAAATCCTAAAATATTGGATATTTTTTTATCCTCCTCATAGATAATCTAGCACGATCCTTTCATCTTAAATAATATTCCACCTTATTCACTTTCCAAGGGTGGTAATGCATTGAGTAGTCATAATATTTAATTAGATACAACTATGTTCTATAGTGAATATTCAACTCTTTCTATGTGAAAAGATACTTTAAAAATTTATGATTAGTATATATATCACACCTTTATCTACAAAGATAATTCATCCATATATTTAATTAAAAAATACCATAACTAACTCCAAATCATCGGTTTGGTAATTTTTTCAGGAACCTTTAATTTGATTGAGTCATAAGATATCACCATATCATTCTTCATGAGAATTAATCCCAATCCTTTATTTAATGCATCACTATAGATTAAAGTCCCTTATCCAGTACAAGGAAAAGTAACAATAGGTGCACCAACTAACCATCTCTTTAGTATCTTGAAAATTTATTCACATTAATTTATCTAAAGAATCTTATATCCCTTTCGAGTTAACTTGGTGAGTAGATTAGACAGTCATGATAAATTGTCCATAATGCACTAATTATATCCTTTCAATGTAAGAAAAATATGGATCTTAGTAATAGTGGTTTGTATGGTCCAATATTGAATAATTTTTAGCTTTGAAGGATCAACTAATATACCCTCACTTGTGATTATATAACCAAATAATGAAACTTTACAAACCCATAATTCACACTTAATAAATTTTTCATAAATATTCTCCTTCTTTAGGGTCTTTAGTACAATTCTAAAGTGTTTTTAATACTTTTACATTCTATTTCAATATATAATAATATCATTTATAATGAATATCATAAACTAATCAAGGCAATATCTAAATATTATATTCATTAAATTCATAAATATAGTGCAAAAATTAGAATAACCAAATGGAATCACTATAAATTCATTGTGTCTATACCTTGTATGGAATAATATCTTGGGAATATCCTCATTCTTGACCATTAATTGATGATATCAGTAATGAAGTTCAATATTAGTAAAGTATTGAGCTCTATGTACTTGATCAAACAAGTCATCAATATGGGGTATATTATACTTTTTCTTGATGGTTATTTTTTTAAGATCTATATAATCAATGCAAAGTCTCATTGATCTGCCTTTCTTCTTAGAAAAAAGAAATGGTACACCACATGGTGACACACATGGATAAATGAATCCTTTATAAATATTATCTTGGATTTTCCCCTTAAATTTATGTAATTAAATTTGGTCCATTATATACAGAGTCTTTGAAAAATGTATAGAACCATGTATGAGTTCTATTGAGAAATCAACTTCACTATTCAATGGATGACTGTACAATTTTTTCATAAAGTCATCAAAACAATCCTACACAATATACATATATTTGATATTTATTTTATCCCCAAATATTTAAGATAAACACCCCCTTTTAATAGGAATAAATACCCATATAATAGATTTGATTTCCATAAGAATTTCATATTTATTTTTGAACTGATAAACAGTCATCGGTTGTCTTGAAATATCAAATTTTACTTCCCTTCATTTGAAATTGATGTGGAATTCTTGTGAAGAAAGAAAATATATTTCAAAAATAAAATCAAACTCAACAAAGGGGATAAATACAAGATTTGTAAGAAGTTCATTCCCACAAAATTCAACTAAAAAAGAATTATAATCTTGTGGTGTGATCATCATACGTTTGTAATTTTTTACTGCTAACTAAAAAAATTATTGTTGAGTTGGTATAGTGATACCATTATCAAATTATTTGAATATAAAATAGTGGGTATATCCATAATAAAATAAGATATTAGTATTTCTAAAGTTTACGATAAGTGTACCTTTCATCACATCATTATCACAACCCTCATCATAAATAGGGATCACGTGATATTTTCATTTGTATCTAGGATTTAGAGGTTGTTTATGTTGATCATCATCATTGAACTTTATATTTATCCATTGGTTGGCATAAAAAAATGCTCTTTTCATTTAAAACAATAGAGTCTGGGTGGTGAATTCTATGATGCTTTCTCTCTACTATCTAACTTATTACCATCACTTTGGAATTAGATTACATGATAACCTTACTTTCCAAACTTGGAACATTTACAAGTTCCCTTAAGACACTTTTTTCCGTGTTTCCTTCCACACTTTGAGAATAAAGGAAATAACATCTTCTTCTCTCCATGGTTTTTTAAATTTCCTTTGATGTATATTGTCCTTTTCTTATCAAAACAATATGATTTATGGGTAACTCCAATATCCATCACCACCTTGATGGAACACAAAATTATTTTTTCACAGTTGTTGTAATCCCTTATTGAATAACACCCTTTAGAGACTTGGTTTTAAGACACTAACTAATTGGTCAACCTTACTTTTATGTTGGATAATAATTCCATAACCATACCTTGTAATTCTTGTAAAATTTTATTTATAGCTACCAAAAGATTCATCATACTTTTATTTGAGTTCAAATAATTACTTCTCCATTTTTGTAAAACGAATATGAGGAAATTAATTATTGAAAAATAAGCTCTTAAACTGATCCCACTCCTTGGAGTCAATTTCTTCATGTTTCCTCAAGTTCTTTATAAGATTCCACAATTAATCCACTTTTCCTTATAAATTCTAAACCACCAAAATATCTTTCTCATGTTCCAAACACTGGATAATGGAAGATATATTTTTAGTAGTACTGATCAATTTATTAACAACTAGTGGATCAGTATACCCACTAAAAGGTGGTAATTTCCTCATAAAGGACTCAACTGAATATTGTTCCCTATTTTTCACATCTGGAACCTACACATGATTCATATCTTTATAAATTTTTATGGGAATAGAAATAATATTTTATAGTTTATTTTCCATAACATTCAGTTTCTCAAGAGGATAACTATTTCATTTTCCATCACATTCATCATTAACATGATTCCCTTAGTTTATAGCCACTGAATAAAACCAAAAATTATATTTTTAGAAACAATGATCGTAGTAGAAAAAAGTCATGAAAAAAAATAAATTTTAGGATGTATGAATCATAACAAATCCTTTTATGACACCTTAAGTTTAACCTAGGTCATTCATAATTGTAATCAGAACATTAGGATGTTATCCTATTCTTAGAATTATCCCCAAGGTTCTTATTATAGTTTTCTCATCCTAGTTTTCCAAGGTTATCTAAACCTTTCTATAATACCAACTATAGAGAACTGTAATTTTCATACATAGATATCAAATATTATTATATGAATATTAATTACATAACATAATGATCCACACTAGATTAGTATAGGTCTAGTGAATTTGGAAACACGATCACATAAACAACTGGTTTATAAAAGATCAACTTTATCTCCCAATAAGTTCATCATAACTATCACCCTTCTTAGACATATCATACTTCATAACCCAGGGAAAGGAAATATAATAAAGGGTGATATAATATGCTCAGTAAGGGTAGAAAATAGAGATATCAATGATCACATGAATATAACTTGAACATAAGGTTATGAGAACATGACCATAACATCTGAAAATTATACCCTTTATATCATAAATCATAATATTGAGTCATGGAATAAATCATGGAAGACCATAAGACATTAATCATAAAGTAATCTAATAACATGAGCTATATAATCATAACATTAGCATAATACATGGAATTGTTTCATACATATAAGCATATAAAAATAATTTCCTTGGTAGTTAAGGCTCATTTCCTAGACTATCATAGTGGATTGGGTTTACTACCCAAACCATCATAGTAGTCAAGGTTAACTCCCAATAATATCATAGTGGATTGGTTTAAATCCTAAAACAATTTTAGTAGTCAAGGCTCACTCACAAGACTATTATAGTGGATAAATTAACTTATGGAATATGGTTCACTCCCATTCTAGTCCTGTTTATCTCATGAGATATCAATCTTTACCCAATACATTGGAGGGAGATATAGGTCCCAACTATCACATATTGAAAATCATACATATGTATGACATAAATCATAAAACATTCATAATTTAATAACCAATGAAAATAAATGGTTTTCACAATCCTTTCATCATATCATAACCCATGGAAATGAAATAAGTTTCATAATCATTTCATCATTTCATCATAGTATAACCCATGGAAAAATAATTGGTTTCAAAAAAATATCATCATCATAAAAAAATAATATAAAGAAATAATAAGGATAGTATCCTTGGATCTTATCCCCAATAAATCATAAGTGATATCAAGGTTTGTTTCCTTTGATGAATCTAAATACAATTAAAATATCACTAAAAATTTCTTGAGGAAAATATCCTTTCCATTTTAAAATCACTACCTTAAAATACAAAAATTTCATAAATATTACTACAAAACTTTTCTTATAAATTTACTATGGAAACATGTAAATTATTATTCAAATAATTGAGTGGTAATAAGGGTGGGAAATTTTTTTCATGTCGTATAAGTTAAAAAACGTTTCTTTCACACTTCTGTAAAAAAGTAAAATGTCGCCTCATTCAAAAAATGAAAAAGAGATTACTTTTAAACTATTTTGTAAAAAGTAAAACATGATTACAAATTAATTTAGAAAATAATATTATAATATTAAAAAACTTATTTAATTTTTTTATAAAACATGGATATGAAATAAAAAGGCTTTTCGACTAAATGGTGAACCAAAGTTGATTTTTCATAAAAACAAATTTTTTGTCTCTGAATTACTTAAGGTTAACAAAATGAAAGAAAAAAATGAATTCTTAAGAAATAACCATAGTAGAGTAAAATTAATGAGTTTATTGAGATATATATTATAATATTTCACCATCAAAAACTTAATCATAAATAATCTTGATAAATAATGAGATGGTAACATAAAACTCATACCACTTTGGTAACTTTTGAATTGTAAGTTAAATGAAATTAAGAAATTTATATTTATATTTTAATCCCAATAAAATTCATAATATTAATAAAAAACTCATTCATGGTTATTATACACACCACATAAAATAAATAAGTGGTGATTATGACATGTGTCCCCCAGAAATAAAAGTGAGATGAAAATCTCATACCTTAGGTCCAAATTCATTTGTACACATTGAAACCTCCTTTAAAATAAAATAAAAATTATTATAATCTATTATAGAGCCATAATAATATATATAATACTATATATTATTTTTTTTATAACCTTTTATCACCTGTTTTTAATACTTCCTTATAAAAATAATTGTTCCGAGCGATATCTGCTTTGTTTCTCATGTATTTCTTGGTTTGGTAGTTTTTCCTTGTATTTTTATCATGGTTTCATCATATATATAATTTTAAACATGATATAAATATTATTTATATTCATTATATACATATTTATATTCATTTTTAAAATATAGATATAGAAAAATGAATTACATCATTTCTAAAGACGGTAGGCCATATGCACACATGAACATTGTTTCCTTTTTTTGACAGATGGAAAAAAATGGTAAATAATAAAAAACCATTAAATAATAATTATTATGTTATATATATTCCTTAAATATATCATTATTACCATCCAAGTAAAACTGAATTGAAAAATGAATCACATCGATTCGTAGAGGTGGTAGTCCACACATACACACGATCGATCTTATCGTTTTCCAACGGTTTGGAAGGTAAGTAGGTTGATATGATATTAGAATTGCAGAAGTATAATTTTTCCATAATTATCATATATAAACATCAAAATCATCATAATATCCATCCATAAAATATGTTGATGAGAAATGAATTGTATCACTACGTGGATACGGAATGTTATACGTACGCACGAGTGATATTTTGAATTCTCATTTGATGGGAAGAGGGTGAATAAATATGGTTTCATAATCATTGTAAAATTTAATTATACTTATGATACTAAAATTATTATTTTATGAATAAGATAATATATTTACATGTGGTAAAAGAATAATTAAAAATAAATTGATCGGTTAAGGTGATTACCTCTTCTTTGAAATAAATTCTTTATATTTCTTATTAAGGGATTTATGTTTAGTCTTTTGGGAAGAAAAAACATCTAGAATGTGGATAGGTAAATTTATAATAGAAATTAGTATATTTATTTCAGGCTATAAGGCTCAATTTTATGTGAAGAAGAGAAAGGAGGGGTGCCCTTTTATAATTGATGAGAGGATCACCCTTGGAATTTATTAAAAGATCAAAATATATTAAATTTATTCTCAAGAAAAATGGTTCCAAATGGTTTATAAATAGGAAATGGTTGAAATATTTGACCATATATTATCTCCATGGTCCTATTTTAATATTTTTCATTATTTTATTTAATTTAGTAAAATTTTATTTTCATAAAATATCATTATTGAAAATTTAGACACTATTCATTTAATTTGAATTAAAAGAGGAAAATAAAGGTTGAAATTAGAATATAATTATTTAAAATGATACTAATATATCATATTAATCTAAAGAATTTGTGGAACACATTAAACAAATAAAATGTTTTTACTTTTAATATTATTAAAATCATTTATTATATCTTTTTATTAATTGGAGAAATACAACATAAGTGTTTCATAAGCATTTAAGGTCATTATATAATTACTAAAAATAATAAATAAATTTATATCAAAAAGATAATTTCATTAATCTCACTGTATACACTTATATTTGTTCATAAATTTATTTTGTTTTGATGTGGACACATAAGATATATTTAAAACTAAGAGAGTGATATTTTGTAACTTTATTTGATTTAATATTATATAGGTTATTTTCATGGAAATGTGTCCATTAAATAGGTAAATTGAAATTATAATATAATAATTTTTTAATTAAATTCCTAAAATAATAATAAATATGAACAATTATGGATTTATAACTTATTTTTAACCTATATTAACATGATTTACCCTTTACTAAGGTGATAAATTTTACCTCGGTTACTATTCATATTGAGGAAAAATAATATGGGTATATTTAAAAAAATTAGACCTCATTATTAAAAATATGGAATCCATTTAAAAAATTAAATACCTATAAGTTGAAAAAAATAAGCACGCAACACGTGATGAAAATCGGTTTTTAGAAAAAATATACTTTTAAGAATAAATCTTTTTTTATTCTTATCTCATGACTAAAAAATATTAAATGTATTTTAAAGAATTTTTTTTAATATATAATATAAAAATTTAATTAAAATCATTCACCATTATTGATTTATTTAATTTATTAAGATAAAAATACTTTATACGCATAAAAAAAGTTTTTTTAGAAAAATATCTCTTTTAATTCTAATGGATTTTATTTTTAATTATAATTAATTGATAAAAAATGAATTAATTTTAAATATATTTAAACCATATTTTTTCCTAATTAATTTAGTTATATTCATACCTTTCAATGTAATGCTTATGCAACAATTTTCACTTTAAATAATAATATTTTAATATTATATCACAGTTCATTAAAACCTGGTGTTTCTTGTCACACAAGCTATTAAAAAAGTTAAATTTATTTGAAAAAAATATTACATAAAATATTAGGGTGTTATGGATTTTTATCATTGTTATACTTTCTAATAAGACAAAGAAAAACACCTGAGACCTTTGAGTTTACTTCAACCACTTCCAGTGCTGACTTGGAAGTGGGATGAGATTTCAATAGACTTTGTGGTTGGGTTGTTGTATCCACCTAGTGAGAAGAATGTGATATGGGTTTTGATTGATAGTATAGACAAATCAAATAACCCATTCAAGATAAAACCAAATTTTTGGACTTGTGAAGACTCTATGTGAAAGAGATTGTCCATCTGTATGGAGTTCCTTCTGATATAGTCTCTGATAAGGATCCTCATTTTACATATCACTTTTGGAGGTTCCTATGGGTGGAAATGAGATCCCTTGTAAGTTTTATAATTTTATATCATCCACACATGGACATAAAGAGAGAACAAGATATACAAATCTTTTACTACATTATATGTTCTTATGTTTATGAATTTTGTGGAGATTGGGATGATAATTTCGGATAGGTTGTGTTTATTTAAAACAAAAGTTACTTGTCTAAAATTATAATGACTCATTTTGTGTTCTGTTTGATAGTCCATATAAATATCTTCTCTAATGGATGGATATTGGTGAATATTACTTTATTTTACAGAGATTATTTAAGATACGATGATGAAGATTCAGATGATTCACCAGAGAATGGTTATAAGAAAATCCAATATAAATCATATAATGATCATTTTTGATGACCAATGGAGTTTTTAGTTACTTACTAGGAGTTATTAATATTTTCACCTATGTTGGGTCATTGAAGGCTTAAAAAATAAAAAAAATCTTGCACTGATGTTTTTGGGACCTTTTGAGATTATTGAGTTTGTGAGGGAAGTGTCTTAATGTTTGTTACTTCCACCATAGTTGATGTCATTCCAAAACATGTTTCATGTATCGAAACTCTGGAAGAATATTTATAACACTTCTCATGTCCTGATATTTGAAGATCTTGATGTTATATGCAATTGAGAATCTAGTTAGGATTGTTTATTCTAAGAAAAAGGTTCATTGTGGGAAGATGATACCTTTGGTTTGTATACTATGGAACCAGGGTTCTAATTCGCATGTAACTTTGGATCTCAAGGCACTGTTGAGAGAGAAGTGGCCTCATCACTTTGATATGTAATCTTCTTGAAAGGCTTTCTTATGAAAGAAAGTGTTTATGATGGGGAGGTTGTAAAATCTCATTACCTTATTTCAGGTAATTATTGACCCTTGTTTTGACATTACTTTATTTGGGGCTTGTCTCAAGTTATTCCAAGTTATGTTTGAAATTTTTTGGAAATTTTTGAGTTTGTGCATGGTTAAGATATGATTAGGTAAAATCATGTGGTTTGGCCCAAAAAACCATGTGAACAATGTTGAGTGAATGGACGGGGGAAAATAGTTTTTCCAAAATGTGTGGCCACCCCTCCAAACTATTAAACCTTTTACAAAGGGGGTTTACATGATTATTGCATAGTTAGTTTATCCATGTGGCCAAACTTTTCACCCTTTCCAAAATCCTAGTAAGGACACACAGTTTGGGTGCACAATCACTACTACCAATGTGACCCTACCCAGTAAATCATGCACATGATTTTTTAACTCCCCGTATATTTAATTAAAAATATTGGAACCCCCTATTTAACCTATAAACACCCACATTATACCCTAATATGATTACTTGGTATTTGGAGGCTCTCAAGAAACTATTTTGACTCCTCCAACCTCTTATCTTGGTGGATTGAAGCACCAGTTATTTCATTTTATATCCTTATAGTATGTAAATCTCCTCTCACATTTTTTCTTCTGATATTCTATTATATCGTCCTTAAAGAGTGATAGATCATCATGTTATTGATGGATATAATCTTCATTTTGATGTATCTTGATTCTATGTTTTATTTTTTGATCTTCATATCCCTTGTTCTTCATTGGAGGATCCAATTATTGGTGTTATGTTGTTTTGATCATGTGATTAAATATAGGTCGTTTCATAAGGATTTACCATACAATTGAAACCCAATGTTTCTTGATTGATTTTGAATTGAGTTTTTAATTTATTTAAACCCATGATTTGAGATGATTTGATCTTTGATTTTAAAAATGTATGGAATTATGAAAAAACGAAAATTTTATTGGAATTTAAATTATTGGGTAGATTTTGAGAGAAAAATGATTTCTTGAATTAAAATTATTGATTTGATGACATGGTTTGATGTTTATTCTGGAGAAATCTATCTCAAAATTAATATTTATTTCAAAGGGAATGAATTTGATGAAAACATATGATTTTGTTTTGAAATGAAAAGGCATATTGAAACTAAAATTAGAAAATTGAACTAAGAATGATGAGGTTATTTTAAATAATTGATTTTGACAATGATTTATTGATTGAATTTTTGAAACATATGTGATCTGAAGTAGTTAGTGGGTGGTTAGAAAAAGCATGTTGGGTCTCTAATTCCCATGAAATGGATTTATTTTGACAACACTAACTAAACCAAATTTGTACCATGATGGGTCTGATAATGGGGTATAGTTTGATTTCCCATAATGTGTCCCCTAAGGGGGTGTTGATTTGTGTGTAAAAATATATCATGATCTATGGTGATGATTGAGAAGTTTGAGGATCCTATTTCCAAAAACCAATGTAACTCAGGGATTTTGAGTATGGTGCATTGTTTTATTGAATTTATTATACATTAAACTGATTATAGAACTATTTTATTCATTCCAATTAATTTATATAATTGTTTTTTTAATGTTTATTTAATACTATTTGGATATATCTTTCATCTTTTTATTTGAAAACATGTTTTTTTAAATATGTGATTGTCATTTTATTCCATTTTTTATTTAAATTGAAATCATAAAAGGTTTATTATTATGGAATTCATTATGGAATATTTAGTGGTATCTTACTAGGATCTTTTAATCACACCCTAAATTTTCCTTCAGATGGTGGTAGATTATCATATTTTAGGTCTAAGAAACATGAAATCACCACATGTAGGTGGAATGTGTACTTGATTCATGGGACATGGAGTTATGGAGGTGAATCATGGAAATTTTATGCACTTATTACATGGGTTTTATAAGTTTTTACCTTGATATATGTTGTGTATTTTGATATTTTACTATTTGGTTATTTATTAACCAGTTTAATTTTGGTACTTTATCTATGAGGAGTGTTGGAATACCGAATTATATTATTTATATTCCACTATTTTGTGGAAAAAATAATTCCATCTTGATATTGATATGATTCTAGGTGTTGGTCATCAAACCATGGGGGTCAGGAACACCCTTCAGGCAAAGCTAGGACTAGCATGGGTATCAGTGTACAAAGTTATTTGGTCTAGTTTGTGACATGTAAAATTATGTCAAACAAACAAAGCACCATGATAATAAGTCTCGAGTTACATTAGTTTCTGGAAATAGATTCCTCAAACTTCTCAATCATTATCATGACTCAAGATATGTTTGAACACTCATACCAATACCCCATTAGGGGACCCATTATAAGAAATCAATGTACATTTCATTAGTGGACCCATCATGGGAAATTATGCCAAATTAGGTCTAGTTAGTGAAATCATCATCAATCCACTGTTGGGGAGTCAAAGTACTAGCACGTTTGACCTAGTAACCCACTAACTACCAAATATCACATGTGCCTCAAACAAACAATTAATCTGTCAAAAAAATCAATAATTTTAAATCATTTCATTATTCACAGTTCAATTTCCCAATTTTAGTTTCAACATGCCTTTACATTTTGAAACCAAATCATAGGTTTGCATCAAATTCATGCCTTCTAAAGTCATATTTCATTTGTTGCCAATTTTCTAATGAACAAATATCAAATAATTTTATCAAATCCACTTTCAATTAAGGAAATCATTTATTCTGAATATCCACCCAACAATTTTAATTCCAATGAAATTAAGGGATTTTTCATAATTCCATGCCCTTTCTAAATCAGACATAAAATCATCTCAAATTGAGGTTTTTAAATAAATTAAGAACTCATTTCAAAGAAATCAAGAAATATAGGGTTTAAATTATCAGGTAAATTCATATGGAACCAACTACCTTTAATCATGTGATCAAATCAACACAAATATCACAATGGGATCTGCGATCAAAGAATGAATGTGTAGTAGATCAAGATATAAAACCTAGAATCAAGATCTATAAAAATAGAGATTATATTTATCAATAACAAGATGATATGTCACTCTATATGGAGGAGAGAATAGGATATCATAAGAAACTATATGATAGGATATCTACTTACCAGAAGGATATTAGATCATGCACATGCACTTCATGTCACAAGAGAAGAGGTTTGGAGAGCCAATGAATCATATTTAGAGCCTAAAAAGAACATGAAACTGATTAGGGTCAAATGGGGGGTTGTTAGGTATCTTAAGTTGGTGTCCTGATATTTTTTATTAAAATTTTATGGGAACTAAAAGACATGCTCACAATTTTTTGTATAGACCACACGATTAGTTGTAACTATGTACCCTATCCATACACTCCTACTATAATTCTAGATGGGGTTCATGGTCTGGACACATGATTAGTTTAACCATATACCAACCATGAAAACTTCTACTATCCAAGGTTTAATAGTTTAGAGGGATGGCTACAAAGTTTGGAAAAATTATGAAGCCTCTTCCAATGGCTCATCACAGGGTGAAAAGTTTTCTTGGACAAACCACACAACATTCCGTATTTGTCGTCCAACCCCACACAACCCCATGGGATTTTAAATTTTTTTAAACTTCACTCAAAACAACCTAAGACAAGCCCCAATCAATGTATGGTCAAAACAAGGGTTGAAAAGTATATGAAATCATGTAATAGGATCACTACTACAAAACACAACTTTAACAGTGCTAAAATAGGCCTTTATCAGTGCTATAAAAGAACTAACTACCTCAGTGTGGTTAAAATGCCAAGTCCTTTATGATCACTAGAAAAGTGATGATAAAAGGGTATCTTTATCAGTGAAAATAAAAGAATTGATAAAAGGACCCATTTATTAGTGATTTTATTTAGCACTGATAAAGGATATCTTTCTCATCACTTTTAGAAGTGCGTATAAAGATAACTTTATCACAACTTGTAAAAGCACTCATAAAGGTTATCTTTATCAGTGCATTTAGTAGCGCTGACAAAGGTTCATACTGCAGTGTGATGTTACAGCACACTACAACACCAAAAATAGGTGTAG
Organism: Viscum album; assembly: GCA_963277665.1. Lineage (NCBI taxonomy): Eukaryota > Viridiplantae > Streptophyta > Magnoliopsida > Santalales > Viscaceae > Viscum > Viscum album. The sequence goes on along the minus strand of OY728125.1, from coordinate 1,270,942,464 downwards.
TGTATTGTAACAACACACTAAATCACCAAAAACAGAATAGAAATGACAAAAATAAGATAAAAATATTGAATTTAAATGAAAAAATCTAACATAAATACAAGAAAAAAACACTATTATAGATTATTTCATTGTTCTTTTCACTAAAATTAATGTCATTTTGAATAAAAATACACACATGGGGTTACAATGGTCACATTGTGCATCATATTGTGGTGAAACTAATTCATACACATCAAAAATGACTTATGGATCATTATTTTAAAGTACTAAAACAATCTGAATTCATTTTCTTGGTTTTGAGTATGTCAGTTGTTTTTTCCACTAAAATTAATGTCACTTTTGTGTAAAAACATGCATTATGAGTCATACTGGTCACACTGTGTGTCAGATTGAGGTGAAGTTAATTCCTACACATTATAAATGACTCATGGATTATTTTCCTAAAATACCAAAACAATATTAATGTGTTTCCTTGGTTTTGAGTGTGCCACTTATGTTTTTTTCTAAAATGTCATTTTAAACTGGAAACATGCACTCTGAGCCATACAGGTGGAATCATGTGTGGTATTGACATGATACTAATTCATAAACATAAAAAATGAATTATGAATCATTTTTACAAATTATCAAGGCAATCTAAGCATGTTTTCTATTTTTTTAGTGAATAAAACTTTTTTTGTATTAAAATATCAATTTTAAACTGATAACAGACACTTTGAGTTTTACCGGGCACATCGTGCATCATATTAAGGTAAAACTAATTCATACACATCAAAAATGACTTATAGGTCGTTTTCCTAAAGTACCAAAACAATACAAATATGTTTTCTTAGTTTTAAGTATGAAAGTTGTTTTTTCACTAAAATCAGTGTTAGTTTTGAACAAAAAGATCAACTTTGAGTCATACGGGTCACACTGTGTGTAAAATTGAGGTGAAGATAATTCCTACATGTCAAAAATGACTTACGGATCATTTTCATAAATTACCAAAACAATATGAATTCATTTTCTCTGTTTTGATTATATTTGTTGTCTTTTCCACTAAAATTAATGTCAGTTTTGAATAAAAAAACACACATAGAGTCATAACAGCCACACCATGAATTGTATTAAGGTGTTGTTGAACCTAAACATCCCAAATGACTCATGGATCATTGTATTAAAGTACAAAAACAATCAGAATATGTTTACTAAATTTTGAGTGTTCTATTTTTTTTCTCAAATGACATTATAAACTTGAAACATGCACTTTGATCCATACACGTGGAATCATGTGTGGGTTTGACATGAGACTGATTCATACACTTCACAAATAAATTATGAATTGTTTTTTCAAATTGTCAAGATGATTTGATCATGTTTTCTTGGTTTTTAGTGAATGCCACTTTTTTGTATTAAAATGTCAATTTTAAACTGATAACAGACACTTAGAATTGTATCAGTACAACCATTTTTCAGATTGAGGTTCATCTAATTCATAAAAATCAAAAATTACTTATGGAACATTTAACTAAATTACTAAAACTATATGAATGTGTTTTTATATTTTTGATAATGTCATTTGTTTTTTCACAAAAATTAATGTTAGTTTTGAATAAAAATGAACTTGGAGTTATACCAGTCACACCGTACATCATATTGATGTGATGATGACTCATACACATAAAAAACGACTTATAGATCATTTTTCTAAAGTACCAAAACAATCAGGATGTTTTTTCTTAGTTTTGAGAATGTTAGTTATTTTTTTCACTAAAATTAATGTCAGTTTTAAATAAAAAGACACACGTGGAGTAATACCAGTCACACCATACCTTTGATTGAGGTGATTTTGATTTCTAAATGTTAAAAATTACTTATGGATCCTTGTACTAAAGTACCAAAAAATAATAAATTTTTTGTTTGGTTTTGAGCATGTCAGTTGTTTTTTTCACTAAAATTAATGTCACTTTTGAATAAAAATATGCACTTGGAGTCATATCGGTCACACCATGCATCATATTGAGGTATGGATGATTCCTACAAGTAAAAAATGATTCATGGATTATTTTACTAAGTATTAAAATAATCCAAATGTGTTTCCTTGGTTTTGAGTATGCCACATATGTTTTTTACGAAAACATCATTTTAAACTATAAACACACACTTTAATCCATATAGATAGAATCATGTGCGGGTTTCACAAGAGACTGATTCATAAATGTCACAAATGAATTATTAATTCTTTTCCCAATTTACCAAGACAATCTTAGAATTTTTTCTCAGTTTTTATTGAATGATACTTTTTTTTTATTAAAATGTCAATTTTAAATTGATAATGGACAATTGGAGTCATACCAATAACATCATGCATATAATTAAGGTGATTCTAATTCATACACATCAAAAATGAATTGTGGATATTTTTTATAATGTAACAAAACAATCCTAATGTGTTTTCTTAGTTTTGACTATGTCGATTATTTTTTCCACTAAAATCAATGTCACTTTTGAATAAAAAGACGCACTTGGAGTCATATTAGTCACACTGTGCATCATATTGAGGTCCAGCTAATTCGTAAATGTCAAATATGACTTATGTATCATTTTCCTAAAGTACAAAAAAAATATGAATTCTTTTTCTTAGTTTTTAGTATGTCAGTTTTTTCACTAAAATTAATGTCACTTTTGAATAAAAAGACACATTTGGAGTCATACAGGTGACATCGTGCATCGGATTGAGGTGTGTATGATTCCTACACATCAAAAATGACTCTTTAATTGTTTTCATTAAGTACCAAAACAATCTGAATTTGTTTCCTTGGTTTTGATTATTCCACATATGTTTTTTACTAAAATTTCATTTTAAACTGGGAACACGAACTTTGAGCCACACATACAACATTGTGTGTGGGTTTAACATGAGACTAATTTATATATGTCATAAATTAATTATGATTAATTGTACCAAATTGTCAATAAAATTGGTGGAAAACATTATTTCAATGTCACTTGAAAAACTTTTATAATTGATCTTATCTTAAGTTACAAGTGTTGTGTGCACTTTTAAATAATTTTTCTCAAACATAATCATGGTATGATTCTCATTATACTTAATTTCCCCCCATAAAATATTATTTTCAAGCCAACACTTCTTATCCTCCTCCTACTCGGTCTCCACATAGATCTTCACCTTTGCCTCCTCCTCCATGTCAGTCTCCGACTCCGAATATGCCTCTGAATCTACCTCTGCCTTCACCTCCATGATTTCCTAGCAATTTTATTGTTTGTAGGTTCGTGATTCTAAACAAATTGATTTCTTATGTTATTATTCTCCTTGAAAAAGAGATAAAAAATAATATATAAGCATTCTGACACTAATTTTTCACACCCCAAATATCTTTCAAAGGTTATAACTCATACTAGATCACAAACATAGCAGTTAATCACCTAAATTTATTGTCATCATACATTTCAAAAAAAAATCCACTTTTATCTAAACAAATTGATTTCTTCTTTTGAGTAACTAGGTTTTTGGAATTCTTAATAGTTATGAGAAAATTTAAACAAACAAATTATTATAAAATATATTTAATAAAATTGTAATTACCATCATAAATTACCAATTATGGGATGCTGGTCTTTTCCTGATTTATGATTTCTCTCATAAATTTGGAAACATAATATCTATAATTGGTTTCGTTATCTTGTTTTGGAAACTGATGAAACATTTACCAAAATAAGTAAATTATTTTTAATTTTTTTTATAGTTAAATATTTATATATATACCCTAATTTTTTCCATTTTTATTAATTCAGAGGCTTTATCTTTCAGACACTAAATTCATTCCCTGATCTAGCCTATATTGAGCAATTTTCCTATCATAACAAAATTATTATCAAAACATAGACTAAAAATATCATTCAAATTTTATCTATAAAATGTTGACTACATTGTATTACATATTCATAATACACATCATGTGTGGTTAGTTGGTTTCATATAAATGCATTGGATGAAAAAAATATTTGGGGTGTCCAGATTGGCTGTTATCATCATCTACTCCATCCTAAAAAAATAAGTAATGAAAAAATTGAAAATATATTTTTTTGTGATTAGATTTTAGAGTTTTACCTTTCCATTATAGGAATCAAAAAGTTTCTTTCATCTAATTATTTTTTATTAAATTCTTGGAGTAACTGAACTTTTTTCTCCTCAATTTCATTGTTCTTTAAAGTAAGTTCCAACATAGAAATGATACATGGATTAATGAACTGACATAAATGCCTATAAAAATATAAATATTTATTAACATTAATAAACATATTATCTCACTATTTGGATAGAAATATTATGAAAATGTACCTTATATATATATATTCACAACTGAGACGCCTATTCGTTAATGCTTGAGAATCTCAGTTAGAGTATCAAGACCAATTATGTATGTGAATAAATATCCATATGGTTTTTCTTCATATTAAATGTAATACATATTTTTATCTTTAAATGTGGTCTCTACATGAAGTTGTAATGATAATAAATGTTACTCTGGAACTAGCAAGGAGAAGGTACTCTCAGAAGTTCATTTTGTTTTCTTCATCGATTTACTAAATTTTCTTGATTTGACCTTCCATTTCTCTTCCCCTTTATCCATCTATAATATTATAACGCACTTTAGAAAATTTATCATAAAATGTTACATGTTTTTTTTATGAATTTTTTTAAATACGCACCTCATCTATCTTTGTAAGATTAGATGGATATGCTATGAAAGTTCCAATAGCATCTTTGACCATTGTAATATCCAGAACATCAAGTGGAACAAGAAACTCAGTAGTTGGCTTGTAATCTACCTCAATCCCCACTCTCTTGTGATCTTTTGGGAGGTATTAATTGTGTATATAGTAATTCAAGATATTATACATTGTACCCATCACAACATAATGGTATGTAGGTGTTGACATAAACAAATCACATACAACTGTACCCTATAGAATTTTAGTAATATCAAGTTATTGGAAGTTGTTTAATGCACATTTAGGAGAAAGAGTAATTAAAGTATTGATTACCTTGAGTAAGGTATGAAGTTGGGGGGAATGACTAGCCTCAAAGCTAGTGGGATCATTTGGATCATGTGCAGATCTTTGCTCCATCGCTGGTTCGATTTGATCCTTTCTTGTACATTGGTCTTCCAAACCAAACCGAACAATAATATCTTACCGTGAGTCTATTTTTGTCTTCTTTCATCTCACCATATTATATGTATCTTCATTTGGTTTTATCTTCTCAAAATATGTTCTAGGAGAGACTCCAAAACGTAATCCTCTAACGTGACCATATTGTTCAGGCTGCTTCAATGCTACTGAAAGTTGTCTTTCTTATGGTACAGTCATTTCTGATTCTTGTGTCTAAACTATTTAAAAAAATATGAACATATTTATTTTATGTAATATTGTTATAAATCATAATGAATTAGAATTATTTCATACTTACACATGCTTCCCATAGTGCTTTTGTGTTTTGATCAACTAATTTACCCTTATTATTTACACAAGACTCCTTCCAAAGCATATGATGTGGGATGGAAATAGCTTCAGATTTTGATTCATAAATATGGATATAAATAAAGGAACATATTTTGTTTCATATCACATAAGTAAACTTTTATTTTTGATTTAGAATACATACCAATTTATTTTCTAATGAATAGGCCCCCATCCATCCTTTTCAATAAGGGTACATTGGTTTTGATGCGTGTTATTTATTTTTTGTACTCTTTAATTGTTTCATAAATTAACAATTTGGAATCAAGTTGGATAAAATAAATAATTTCAAATGATATATTATCCACTGTAAATCACCTGAAATGATTTCTCATCACAATGATTAATGAAATCAGTCTGTGTTTCCTGATTTATAATCTATGTGTAACTAATTGGTGGGTGGGGATTTATTTTCCCCTTAGCATACCTAAGATGTAACTTCATCAGAATATTATGGGAGCTTCTATGGTATTTTCCGGTGGCCATTAAGACAAATTTATTATGGAAATATTCTAAAATAAATGATGTCTGCAAGGAATAATGAAAACTAAATCGATGTTTCGTTATATAATTTTTCATTAAAATAGACAGGTATATTGTAACATTACCGTTATATATTTCCAAATTATTTCTTTTATTATAGGTTGGACTTGGTGACATGATTCAATATCAATAAGCACATTCATCCACATTGTTACCTCAAGATAACTAATGAATGTTGATGTTTTAGGGTTAATAGGTTGACCACGTTGATACCAACCAAACTCAAATTTTATACCATGACATCTTGCCTTGATATTTTTATTCAAAACTGTGATATTGCATCATTGTTGTTTTTTTCATCAACATGTTATTGATCCCCTAATAATTCTATAGATTCATTATCAACAGTTTTTTCTTCCTTAGGATTGGTAACATCATCATTTTCAGAATACATTATCTTCATGAGTAGTAAAGCATTTAATTTTTCTTGAATAACAACTATATAATACACTTCATGCATAAAATCCACATTTTCATGCATCTTGCATGAAAATTATTACTTTCTTGAACAAATATATAGTACTTTAATACTCCAGTATAACTAACCTTCACTACCTTTATTTAATCCACTCTCGTACATTGATTTTATTCCATCTCTTGATGATGGACTAGACTCTCTCTTTCAAACTAGCCTTCCTTCCATTATTGTGGTTCCAAAGTTCCTTGATGGCATACCTCCCAAACAGTTATGATTTCATTTTTTTGTTTAATATTTATCTCCCATATTTTGTGAACATCCAACTATGTTGCTTAAAATACTCCAAAAAAAATTCATTCCATGATCATTTTGGATGACTACTGATCATAGTAGTTCAAGAAACATATAAGAGATAGTGGATGCATCTCAGGCAAGAAAATGCAATAATAATTGTTCGGGAGATGAGAGTCGAGTTTCCAATGAGGTTAAAAAATAATTTAAATGCAATTTTAATTATGGATTCTAAGATATTACGTTAAAAAATACAGGAATGAAAATTCAAATCCACATTAATTCCACTCATAGTAATTTACTTCCACTCATAAACATTTATTGTTTATCACTTCCTATGAAATGTTTCCTTTTTGGTTGGGATTAGAGGAGACACAAACTTGTGGTGGTATTGATGTGAGGCGTATTGGAGAGCATAAAAACCATCCATTTCTAAAATATGCCAAGAGAATGTATCCTAAAGATGAAGCTGAAAACATGGTTGGAGAGTTATGTTAATTGTGGGAGGAATATCTTTGAGAGTCGTATTAGATGACTCATCATAGTAGTATTCTTGTCCAAGTATACTTAATTCTAATAGGATCCAATGTGAATGCACTCAAAATAAAATTAATTTTTTATGAAGTGTTATCAAAAGTAACTAATTGAGTTGTATAATAAAATTCTCATTAATAAACCAAAAAAATCATTCATTATATTTTGATTGATTTTTTGGTGTCATTTTTTATGTTCCTAGGAATTAGTAAATGAGACGGATGAAAGGATGAAAGAGTTGAAGAATGAGTTGGGATATACGGTATTCAAATACATGGAAGAATATATGATGGAGATTAATGAATACAATCTGAGTGGGTGGTATGTCATTAGGTAACTTTGGAACCATAATTATGGGAGGAAGGCTGGTTTGAAAGAGGGAGTCAAATCCATCATCAAGAGATAGAAGGCAATCAAGAATGTTAGGAAGAGTTACATAAAGGTAGTAAAGGTTATTTGTACTAAATTATTGAATTATTATATCTTTGTTCAAGACAGTAAAAATTTTCATGCAAGATGCAAGAAATTGTGGACTTTTATGCATAGAGTGTATTGTATTGTATATTTATCTTACAAAAAATAACCCTTATTTATAAATAAAATTGAAACTGATTACCCTTTTTCTATATGTTTACTTATAGAGAATATTGATGTTAATAACATTATGAATAAGTTCTAATATCAATCCCATATGAAATATAAGATTCTCATAATTTAAGAATATGAAGATTTTGTGTCCTAAGACCATCAACAAGAGTATAATATACTAGGGTTGTACTTATCACTATAGAAGAACCCCGTCTAGAATTATACATAGACTACTCAGCCAGAAATAATCTACTAATCATATCTAATGACTCTACCTAGAAGGAATGGCTCAAAATTACCATTGGAGGTTCCCCAACTAACCACATAGATAGAAATTTATTCACATCAAATTGGCAATAAGGATTAAAGTTTCCTAGGAACCTACACTGATGAAATCACTCAAAAAGTATCCTAAATTGAAGAGGAATTGGAATACCTCCACTCTAATGGTCTTGAAGAAATTAATCTCACCCCCACCTACATTAGACATCACTTATATTTACTCAAGGATTCATCACCTTCCAATTTTGGATATTTTTTTAATCTACCATGAGATCCCTCTAATAACATTCATCCCTTTAAAGGGTGAATTTTTTAAATTATGCTCTTTATTGTTCTAGAATTTTCTTACACATATAAATGAAATCAACATATTTAATTCAATCAAAAATTTATTATTATGATATATTACATTAAAATATTAAAGGAACCATAGATACTATATGTTTCTGTCATAGAAAATTATACCAAATAGCTTGAAGTAGATATACAATTACCTCTAGGGACTGAAGATCAATATAATTTCTAGCTTACATAGGATGTTCATAGGATCCTTCCTATGAATATATAAGGGTCATATTGGTGACATATTCTATATTAATGTAGAGATTTACATAATTTTACCCTTCTAAAAAACAATAATCTTTTAGAAATTTGCACAAAATAGTCTATATTAAATGTGGACCCTCTTCCCCTCTCTCTCATTAATTTCCTTTTTAATAATTCTTTTCATACATTAAATATAATTTATAATAAATTAGAAGAATTATTTTAAATATATGTATGAAAGAAATGACTAATAGTATCGATAAAGGGGGTTACTTAATAAACCAAATCAATTAATAAGTTATATAAACCTAATCATCACTAATAAGTAAATAAGAATGTGCTATTTATTTATTATTCAAGTTTCCATTAATATAAATTTATAATTGATTATAGAAAAAACAAAGACACATAAGAACATGACATTTCATATATTCTTACCAATTCCTACCTATCAACTTCTAAATAAGAGGCATGAGACTTGAGAAGATAAGTCAATAAAAAAATAAAATAAAAATAACCTAGACTTCATTTGGTAACTCAAGTATCCAACATAATTATGACATCCAGACATATTTATGGATTACTTCTAATGTCTGGAAAGTTTTTTCTTTTGGATATAATCAATACCAATATCTCTACTTTCACTTTGATTCTATTTTGTAACATTTTTGACCTAGTATACCCAAATAGTTCCCAATTCAGGTCAAAACATCACCTTAAATACATTTCTCAATCAATAAGTCATGTTTCAATGCTAATGGATATATATAACATTAACTTTAAAATAGTGTGTGGTGAAAAATCTATTATATTTTCCCCTACAAGCCCATACACATATGTCGATTGACCATACCATATGAAAAAATCATTATCTTTCTTCAAAACCATTGCCTATGGAGGAATAATATGAAATAGAACCACTCGTTTTATTTTAATGGTGAGGAGATGAGATGTAGGGTTCATCATGGTTAAGAAAAGCACAAAAACAAAAAACTAGGAACCCAAAAAATCAAACAACAATAGAGAAAAGGAAGAAAATAACATACATTGGATTCTAGCCTTGATTAGCTCGAGGGATAATAGAGGATTCATACCGGAATTTGAGGAGTTCTGCAAGATCTTGATAATTGTGAGTGACTAAGTCGCATTGAGGGTTATTTAAAATAGATCAGGGATTCTTTTAATAGTGATTTCATAAAAGTGTTGATAAAGATCCTTTTTATCAGTCCTAAATTTATAAGTACAGATAAAATGGATATTTATCAGTACTAAAAAAGCGGTGATAAAGGATTTATAATTATAATTATTTATATAATTTTATTATAATTTTTTATTTATTTAAATATATATAATTATTTATTTATAATTATGTTAATATTTATTTAAAAAATAACAATTATTTATTTATAATAATTATAAATTTATAAATTTATAAATATATTTATTTATTAATATTTATTCAAAAATATATTTTTAATATTATTAGTGGATATATAATATTAAATACATGTATTTTAGAAATGAGTGAAATTGAATAATTCAAAATGGGTACACTTTAAAAATATTGAAAAAATGGATAACTTTTATTAATTAAATATAAATTATTAAAAAAATATGGATATAAATATATATATATTGAAGTAAATATAAATAAAAATTGAAAATACTAAAACATTGTAAATAAAAAATATATAAATAAATAATAAAAAATTATCAAATTCAAAAACAAAATAAAAAATAATAATAACCTAAATGTAATAATATTAAAAATAAATAATAAAATTAACTGATTAAAACATATAATATATTAAATGTATCATTTTATATTTATTCATTTTTATTAATAATTGTTTCATTAATAGAATTTTTAATTATTTTTGTAATTTCTTCATTTTTATTTTTTCAGTTTAATTATTACAATCTATTCATTTTTTATATCTATATTTAATATATACTATTTATTAATATTTATAATATATGTATGTATATTAAATTTATTCAGTTTTATTAATAATTATTTAATTAAAAAAGTTTTTGATATTTTTCTTAATTTAATCATTTTAAATTTTTATTTGTTTAATTATTTCATTTTATTCATTTTACATATCTATATATTTAATATATATCCTTTATTCATTTTTAAAATTTAAATATATTTATATTCAATTTATTCATTTTTAACAATAATTATTTAATTAATGCAATTGTTAATTTTTTTTATTATTTTATTTTATTGTGGACAATTATACGCACTAAAACTAATGTGCTCATAAATGGAAACCTTTATCAGTTCTAAAATAAAGCATTGATAAAGGTTTCCTTTTATAAGCACTAAAAACATTAATAAATGGTGTCCTTCACCAGAGCTAATAAAAATAACTGATGAAGGTCTCCCTTTATCCACACTTATTTTAGTACTGATAAAGGTTCACTTTATTAGCCCATTTTTCTAGCACTACTAAATGATGGCGTTGTTAAATTTGTGTTTTGTAGTAGTGGATATTGCACAAGCCTCATCACATCTAGACATCCAATCCCTATAGATTTTCTCATGTTCGATCATCCAACACTAGGCATCTTCCCTACCTGAACATGAAAATAACAGAGTCTGGTTCGGTACCCATGTTCCATGGCCACCCTAGAAGGGTGTGAGTGAAAATCAATAGGGATCCACCAACAAGGTATGAGTAATCACCTATAAATATAGTGTATACACATGTGATATTCTAAAAATAATAAATATGAATAGTGTGGAAGCATAAATGTATAACCACTACCGATCCTTGGGTTTTAACGTGACACTCAAGGTCAATTATACCTACTTTGGCCAATGCTGGATATCTCTAGGAATAATACACCACAAAGGGGAAACACATGTTGCCCTAAATCCATACCCAAACCACATAAATTCTTAAAAAATTCTTGATTTCTCTATGATATCATCACCTTAGAGAAATTTAGCCTCACGTGGAACCATTTAGGAAACACCTAAGGACAACTTGGTTTACCCGTAATAATCACATACACTAAGTGACAACCCAGTCTACCTGGAACCATCACGTACACTTGATAACAACTCATTCAACCTGTAACCACATTGAGAACACCCAAGGACAACTTAGTAAAACTCGAAATTAGGTACCATGCCTCTATTACCTTGAGAAACTCATCATTCCCAGTTCCTAGACCCTCATTTCATATATATAAAACATAGGAGGGAACAAAACTCACTCAAAAATTACTTACCAAGACTCTATTACCAGAGGTTAACTTATCTCACCAAAAACATAACCCTACATTCACATGTCACAATATATACATGGTAAACACAAACACTAGGGGACACATCATCCCCAAAACCTCACATCATATAACTCGGGTTGGCCACCTACCTAAAACCATTATACTAACTCGGGTAGGCCTCTTAATTTCATGAGTTATCCCAACCACTATAGCCATATTTGGCTTACACCACTAATTAGAGTTCTATATTGACACTCAGAATCATCCATACACCAACCCTATACACACCCTCTTTGGGGTTGATACATCACTATAAAACCAACCTGAACCCCCTAGATATTTCATTTTATAGAGACCCTACATGGTATCATCGATATAAAATTATCTCTTAGGACAATCCCATAAATCATAATGCATATATTCGCTCGATGTTATTATTATTATCAAGTTATGGCCGCATTGGCCTCGTAGGATAAGCCCACTATCACCACTCTAGAAAGATTTCATAATTCCTATATCACATCCCATGTCTATAATGTCCTGGATCCAGGTGTCACCCAAAGGTGCCCTGAACCCGGTTGGTCACATGACCTCAAGCACATTTCCCCAAATTCCAAAGGCTGCCAACAACTAGTAAGGGCCGAGGTGTGATATTGGGGAAACTATGCCCTCATTGGCTGAGTATACACAATGGAAGAAAAATACTAAACAATAGTAGAAGCAGTAATACCATACAATAGAAGTAAATGGAAAAAACCAATATTAATAAAACAACAGAAGCATATATATAAATTATGCATGTCACATGTATCTAGTAAATCATCCAAACAAGTCACAATGATGGAAATACAATATAGAAACCAAAGTACAGAAAATAAAATAAACTCCAAAAACATCGCAAGTCTCAGTTTGGTCCCATTCTCTCTAGCTCCAATAGAAATCAAGTACGTGATGAGGAACGGCACTTTCCCTTATCTATATATGTAACCATATAATTTTTTTGGGTCCAAAACATGAACCAAATAGGGTGTGAGATGAATCCTATTTTTCAACCACCAAAAAATTTGTTCCTAACTGTCAGTGAATATATATGGTAGGTAATATGCAAAAATGAAGTATTAAACTAGAAAGTACTCAATAGTAAACAATCCAAAAGTTTTCAATTGCATTCATTTATATTTATTATTCAGTATGTTGAATCATGTAATCCTTTGTATCTAGACTAAGCTCTATATCCCCTATGTAATTAATAGAACAGATGTCTCAGAAGACCATCTACAAAAAACATGTAAGACTAAATCTAAGATTGTCCTTTGTCTTGGAAGACGCTTCACAATCATTCAATTATTCAATAACGAACCTTTAAGGAAGTTCTCATAGTCTAATACCCCTATTCTAACATAACAAAAAATCATTTAATAATGACCCTCTAGGAAGCCCTCATGGTCTAACATAGCACTAAAAATTTACAAATTACCACCTAGGAAGCTCAAACGATAAATACCCCTTGGTCAACATAGCATCAATAAATTATAAAAAACCACCTAGGAAGCTCTCACAGTCTAAAACCCTAGACCGATGACCACCTGTAAGCACTCATAGTCAATACCCCTGGGTCAACATAATGGTAAAACATACCTAAATGACCCTACCTCGGGAAGTTCTCGCAGCCATATTCCCCTTGGTCAAACTTCCACAATGCACATCACAAACATCTCATACAATCATTAACTCCATCCTAACAAAACAAGGCATGGAAAATAAGGAAAACCAAACCTAAATCCTAGAACAAATGGCCATAAACAATCAAATAAGGTAAATTCACCCATGGGGTGTCCCAAAAACAAGGTATCAAACCATACACATAAGAAACAATCCTTTATTAATAAATCAAATCATATAAGGTAATAAAAAGGGTTAAATTAAAAATCAAGTAATACCCCAAATGTGGGTATGCCACACTTTTAACCTTTTTAATCTAAATACGAACAATGAAAGGCACAAACCACTTACCTCGATGTCTTATGATCGATATACTTAAACTTCGGCCCTTGAATCGACCTATATCGGCATATATCTACAAAAAGGTGGAAACCCCTCAACCATGAATGTAACACCCCAGGTAAATAAAGAATATGACATCTTTATATTTATCCATATTTGTGAATAAAATATTAATATTACTTTAAAGGGGATTCTATGCTCGATGGCGTACCCAATACGCAACAACGAGTTATTTGGGAATCTTACGTGGCACTCTAATAATAAATTAATATTATTTTAAATGGTAGTTAACGCCTAGCCGTTGTAATGGCGGGAATGAACAGAACTAACTACAAAATTATTATATATGTTTATCAAATATTTTTACTCTTTACAATAAATTTTATAGGATTAAAAATGAAAATGAATCCAGTTTTTAAGCGTAAACATTCTAATATTCTTTAAAAGGTCGATTAATCGCCTTTTGATGGAGAACCCCTTTTAAATACACTTTTTGACAATTTTATAAGCTTTATTTTTCAAAATAAACATATTATTTATGATTGGGACATTGAAATTTACCTTGGGTTAATTTTTGGTATTTTTCTGACAATGTTCATTTTTCAATGAATAGTGAAAAATACTGCATTTTACATCAAAACTGCTTTTTCATATAATTTAATTTTATTGTTATATTGTCTTTTTAATTTGTTTTAAAGTGTAATTAGGATATATTTTTACCATGTAATTCAATTATTGTCATTGGGATTAATTTTACTTTGGAATTAGGCATAAACAAGTGCCAAACTTTTCATAAATATTGTTTCTTAAAAACCCGCTATTTGTTTTGACAACGGGAAGTTTTTTTAAATTAATTATTGAAATTTATGTGTTTGTAATTTGGTAAAATGAATTAAATATTTGTAATCAGAAGGTCCAAATTATTTAATTAAGACTCTTTTGTTTTTGGACATTATGAATAGTAACGACGGTAATTATCTTTAATTATCTTGATTAATAAGTAATCGGATAATTAAAGATAATAAGATAATATCATAATAATAAAAAATGACCACAAAATGTGTCCTAAGGCTACTTTTTGTCTCATGTCCTACCATGGGATTCCTTGTGCCAAACTTGGGGGCCCCATGGAATCACTTTTGTGAGAAAGTGACTTTTTATCTTTTTATTTTTAAAGAATGTTAAATGTAACAAAGAATGTATCACCTAAGTAAAATATTTTTAATTTTGTCTAAATAAATGATCTTTTGGACTATAAATATTCATTAGAAATCTAAAAATATTTCCTATATCATAGTATTTTTTTTATAATTTTTAGACATTAAATAAATTAAATTATTTATGACATCATGATGATGCAGTGATGACCTCATTATTTAATGATTTAAATAAAATGGAAAGATAATGTAAAATATAAGACCTAAACATGTCCAAAACCTATGGGATGTGTGGATTTCGAACCCTTATCACCTTATCCTCGAAACACATCAATTTGGGACCATTAAAATCCGAAACTAATTTGAAAATAAAGTTACATTTTATACCTTTCCAAGAGTGCCCCTCCTCTCCTCTTATAAAAGGCCCCCAACCCTACCTCCTTAACCACACATCCAAAGCCTTTGGCTCGGCCAAACCCTGCCCATTTTGTCTCTCCACATCCCTCCCTAACTCCTTGAAGCCTCACTTTTGGCAGAAGTCTTCCCAAAGAATCCTTTGAGCTCAAACCAAAGGGAGTTACCCGATTTTAAGGTAATGTCTTCGCTTGAGTCCTTTTGTTTTATTTTTCTTCTCCAACCCCCTAAACTCTTTTTATTCATTTATTTTGTAAAAAATAAAATATCTTAAATATAATAGGATGTTTTTATAAGAAGTATTTGATCTACACTTACATACACCTACATCTAATGGTTAAAGAACATATTGTTTCCGTGGATGACGAATTTCTGCCTCCCGAAACGATGATTGTTCAACATTCTTCTAACACCTTCAAAGGTGGCCATTAAGATGAAACTATATTTATATATGATATCTAATATGTTTATGTTTTTCTTAAGCTTCTGTATTTTTCATTTATGGAATACCTTTATGGTTTCTATTATGGGTAAACGCGATATCTTCATTTAAGGAAGTGCGGACTACCGCCCCCTCAAAGTAATTTGATTCGTTAATACCATATGTGGTACGTATAAAGGATATTTTTAATGATATTATATATGATAACATACTGTAATTAAAATACTATTATGTATCATTATGTATTAATTCCATTAAATATGAAATAGAAATAGAAGTAGCGTTCATGCGTACGTACGGCTTACCGTCTCCATGAACGGTGCATTTCATTTCTTAACCCTAAATGTTATGTAATATTATAAATGCATGAATATACTGGATATATATGATATATATGATATATAAATCATGAATAAAATTCTATATATAAGGAACCTTTTACCACATGAACAACATGTAATTGTAAGAAGTCCACTTTCGACTTAAGAACCAAATATCAACAAAACAAACATTATTAACTTAAATGATTACATAATGTTTATGACATGGTAATAAGTGATATAAAAGGAGTAATGAACTTGAAAAAGGTTCTTAAGGAATTATAAATTAACTCATGTTTATTATTCATGAGATTAAAGAACGATCGATTCAAGTCGGACCCGAGGTAAGGGATCCTACTCCTCTCTTTCTTTTTAAGTACGCTCTTTTATGTCATTCCTTTTAAAGCTCGTATTTATTGTTATTGGGATGTTCTTTTATATTACTCTTACTGTAATTTTTATTTTTCATATGATGAGAGACCCTATTCTCTCTCCTCAATCCATTATGGAAGTTTTGGGTGGCGCCGTTAGGCTGCCAAATTTTCGTAAGAGATTTAACCTCTCTATTTCTTTTTAAGTACTCTCCTTTTTTTCACTTCTTTTAAGATCCTCTTTGTTATGTTGGGGGATGTTATTTTATATTCCTCTTTCTATAAACTCTATGTTAATATGATTAGAGACCCTATTTTCTCTCATTAATCCATTTTGGATGTTTTAAGTGGCGTCGTTAGGCTGCCGAGTTTTCGTAAGGGATTTTTCATCTCACTCTTATTCCCGTGAGATTTATGCTATATTTGCCACAATTTCCTTTTAGTGGTGTATGTACTTCCCATTATTTTACTCATTGTGTTTAATACTTTCATTTATGAGTATTTACATCAATGTTTTATTGTCCTTCTTTCACGGGGTGTATGTCTCGAAAGATACCCATGTCGGTAAAGGAACCTTTCACCCTCCTCTTTTTAAAAGACTTCTTTTGTTGGGTATTTTAATTGACATATTGTTATGTTGGGATATGTTCTCATATATCCTTATTGATGTAAATTTTATTTCCAAGTGATGAGATACCCTTTTTATCTCTCATCAACTCATTTTCTGGATTTTGTAGTGACTTCGTTAGGCTGTCATATTTTTGCAAGGGAACTTCTTAACCCAAATTTCATTCTTTGGGATAATCTTGTACTCCTTGAATATGTCATTCTATGAATATGTGTGAATATCCTCTGATTGTTTTACACTTAATATCAACTTATATTGGGTGTATTCGTTTGTCACACATAATTATGTAATTGATTTATCCTTAAACCAAGGATACCGTCTTTGTAAGGGACTTCGTCTCAATCTCCTTTCATTGAGGAATATTTCGTTTTATACACAACATTATTTTATACGGTGTATAAACCCCTTTGACTTTTACTTTTATACAAAAGGAATCTTTTCTACGAAGGGTTTTACAAAACGAAAAAAAGTAATGTTTCTTTTAACGTACGTGGTGACAACGACATTTTCCGCCGCCGCGAGTATTATTTGGTCTTTGGCTTCCTGAACAAGCCGTAATGTTTTTTTAAAAATGATATAAAAACCATATACTCTTTTATGTATTTTGGTATTGAAAATGGTTTTAATAATGGATTTGTTATGTCAATATATTTAAGTGATATATTGTGATCAAAGTGTGGAAATGTTTTCTTTCCATTATATTTGTTTTATGTCTTAATATTTTTATAATGGTACTTGGACATTTTATGGGTGGTTACGTGATAAACCATATGACGGGTGGTGTCGTGAATACTAGGATGGGTGGTTACGTTATAACCTCCAATGCATTGGGTATGGAAGTCGGCTGTATGGCTATTCCATTAATTTTGTATGGAAGTTGGCCGAATGGCTATTCCATTAAGTGATATGTGTGGAAGTCGACCTTATGGTTATTCCACTTAAGTATGTTTATGTCCCAAGTTACCTTTATATGTTATGTGATCTTTATATGGGTTTTATGGTAATATTTTGGTTACATAAGGGTAAGTAATGAACTTTTATTCAGTGAAGAGTTTTTTACTACTTCGAAAAGGTGAAAAGTATTACTTTGATAAAGTATACATGGTTTACTTGTTGTTTTGAAAAACTAACAGTTTTCATTCTTTGTGTATCCCTTACTGAGCTTTTTATGCTCATACCAAGTTTTTGAAATTTTTTTCACAGGACTTAACATGGAATAGGGTCAAGGATGGGATCAAGGGAAAGTCATGCTACCTAAAACATGGAACTAGACATGTTTCTTTTTAAGAGTTTTTATTTTATGGAAACATAGTAGAAGTTTCTACTTTGTAATCTTTTGAGATGTAATAGTTATGTCCTAGTTCTCTAAAACTCTAAACCTGAAAAGATCCTCAATGTGAATTATTCATTTAATTCAATATTAAGTAAGGTTTAAGGCTGGGGCCTTATAGTTGGTATCAAAGGTCGGTTTAGATAACTTTAGAGGTTAGGGTATTCTTTAAGCATAAGTGACATTACCATAATGGTTAGGATTTAAGAAAGAGTCCTAGTTTTAGATAAAGTGAATGAGTAAGTATATCTTAGTTTTTATCTTCCTCATTAGTACATGGTGGTTTTGTTGATATACTCACACTGACCTTTTTGGTTTTAGTAAATGGCTGGATCTAGCAGGCACCAAAGTAACAGTGGATGTGAAGGAAACTGTGACAGTTTTTTGAGCAAGAAACTGAATGATATGGGAGCTGCAATGAGAACTCTTTTGATTATCCTCAACCAACTATTTGGAGTCATTATTAACCACCTAAACCTTGGGTATTTCTCTAAGGCATCATATATGAGAGAAACAAATCCCTACGGAACTACAGGTAATAATCATAAAGGTAAGTGTGTTCAAAAACCTATGTGTCAAAAATGTGGAAAGAAACACCTAGGAAAATGTTTTAAAGGGACAGAAATATGCTATAGATGTGGAAATGAAGTTCATAAAGCAAGAACCTGCCATGGAAAAAGGAAGCATCCAGTTGACTCGAGGAAAGGGAAAGAAGTTCTTTCTGATGGATCAATTGAATGTTTTAAATGTGGTGTGCATGGTCATTATGCAAACACATGTCCTATGAAGAAGTTTCATGAATGGGATCACCAAGATCGTACAAATGTTCATTTACCAATACCTAATTCCATTCCTATTGAGGATGAAGAAATTGAAAATGACTAATCAAAGGCATGGATTATTTCATAACTATTGTTTTCCTATTTTGGAATCTTAGGATATGATTCATGATTTTGTTTGTAGGAAAGAAGTATTTCAGAATAAGTTGGAAAGGAATGGTTAATTGATCATGAAGAATGTTGAATGAGTAAGATGTCAACATATAAGGTCTTGAAGAGTTATGGTTAAATTATTAAGAGTATTAAGTCTCTTTTGATGATGGGGTTACATTAGAAGACTTTTTATAGTATGTGTAACCCTGATGTTTAATATATGAAAATTTTATTCAAGGAATAGTTATCTGTTCTTTTTTGGACATAGTTATAAAGAACCATTTGGGTTTATATGATCCTTACTTTTGAGGTAATTATGGGTTACTATATGTTATGATGGAAGTGAAAGGCTTGAGATAAAATTGAGGTTAAATTATGTTATGGTTATTTTTGATGATTTTATCTATTTTTGGGGAATGATTTGAGAATTATATAGTTTTGGAAAAAGGACAACACGCAGACTGTGTGACAACCCATTGTGTCAGACAAAGCTGCGGGAATCGAACCCACAACCAAAGTGCAACTGGTATTTATCGCCTACCACTGGACTATGTGAAGTCCCTAGTTAGTTTGACTGATTCTTTTTAGTTAGACGATTTTATGAATTATGAGTAAGTTTATTTTGGGTTATCTATGGATATTTATTAACCTATCATGGAGGATATTTGATTAGGTTAATTACTTTTCAATACGAGACATTAAGAGCAAATGATGTTGTTTGGAGATAAATGTTACGATTTAACTTGCAAGACTATGTGACTAAATCCTTCAAATATTTGGGTTTCAATATTAGTTTGGTTTACTTTGATGAATTTTATGGACAAATTGATTATCGAATGGTCCTTGTTGAACTTTGGGTTTTGTTGGACAAATTTTGGAGATTAAGAAAAGATTTTCTTTTTATAAAGGGTTATCCTTTTCTGGATTATCTGATCTTGTACTAACCTTTTTGGTTTTGGTTTTGGTTAATGTATAAAGACATGGGAAGTATATAGTTCTCTTTTGTGGATTAGTTTATTCTCTAGAAGTTGATTATTGTACTCTTAATGTGAACAAGTCTTCCTAAATACTCATCTTTTGGAGAAAATATGAGTTTGTGTAAGGAATCTAATAAAAGTTGAAAGTCAACATGATAAGTGATTATGTTTCCTTATGAATAAATTTCTCAATAAAAAGTAACTTAAAACAAAAATGTTTTCTATTAACTTTTCATACTGGGGAATCGAATACCGTTTAACCCATCACAAGTTTGTGATTTTCTTATGGTTAACTTTCTCCTAGAAATGTTTATTATCACTCTCCATCAGAACATGACCCTTTGTTTTTTCTTCCATATCCATATTTTCCTACTTGGAATCATAGTATGGGTTAACTAGGGTGACCTTTGTACTTATCTTTCTTTATTTTAAAGTGATTGTTTTACCGACTCTTGTTCTGATGTGGGACTTTCAAGGATGTTTCCAAGCCCAATTTTAAAAATTACGAGGACGCAATTCCCAAAAGGGGGGAAGGATGTAACACCCCAGGTAAATAAAGAATATGAAATCTTTATATTTATCCATATTTGTGAATAAAATATTAATATTACTTTAAAGGGGATTCTATGCTCGATGGCATACCCAATACGCAACAACGAGTTTCTTGGGAATCTTACGTTGCACTCTAATAATAAAATAATATTATTTTAAATGGTAGTTAACGCCTAGCCGTTGTAATGGCGGGAATGAACAGAACTAAATACAAAATGATTATATATGTTTGTCAAATATTTTTACTCTTTACAATAAATGTTAGAGGATTAAAAATTCAAATGAATCCAATTTTTAAGCGTAAACATTCTAATATTCTTTAAAAGGTCAATTAACCGCCTTTTGATGGAGAACCCCTTTTAAATTCACTTTTTGACAATTTTATAAGCTCTATTTTTTAAAATAAACATATTATTTATGATTGGGACATTTCAATTTACCTTGGGTTTATTTTTGGTATTTTTCTGACAATGTTCATTTTTCAATGAATAGTGAAAAATACTGCATTTTACATCAAAACTGCGTTTTCATATAATTTAATTTTATGGTTATATTATCTTTTTAATTTTTTTTAAAGTGTAATTAGAATATATTTTTACCATGTAATTCAATGATTGTCATTGGGATTAATTTCACTTTGGAATTAGGCATAAACAAGTGCCAAACTTTTCATAAATATTGTTTCTTAAAACCCCGCTATTTGTTTTGACAACGGGAAGTTTTTTTAAATTAATTATTGCAATTTATGTGTTTGGAATTTGGTAAAATGAATTAAATATTTGGAATCATAAGGTCCAAATTATGTAATTATGACTCTTTTGTTTTTGGACATTATGAATAGTAACGACAGTAATTATCTTTAATTATCTTGATTAATGAGTAATCAGATAGTTAAAGATAATAAGATAATATCATAATAATAAAAAATGACCATAAAATGTGTCCTAAGGCTACTGTTTGTCTCATGGCCGACCATGGGATTCCTTGTTCCAAACTTGGGGGCCCCATGTAATCACTTTTGTGATAAAGTGACTTTTTATCTTTTTATTTTTAAAAAATGTTAAATGTAACAAAGAATGTATCACCTAAGTAAAATATTTTTCATTTTGTCTACATAAATGATATTTTTCACTATAAATATTCATTGGAAATATAAAAATATTTCCTACATCATAGTATTTTTTTTATAATTTTTAGACATTAAATAAATTAAATTATTTATGACATCATGATGATGTAGCGATGACCTCATTATTTAACGATTTAAATAAAATGGAAAGATAATGTAAAATCTAAGACCTATACATGTCCAAAACCTATTGTATTGGTGGATTTCGAACCCTTATCACCTTATCCTCGAAACACATCAATGTGGGACCATTAAAATCGGAAACTCATTTGAAAATAAAGTTACATTTTATACCTTTCCAAGAGTGCCCCTCCTCTCCTCTTATAAAAGGCCCCCACCCCTACCTCCTTACCAACACTTCCAAAGCCTTTGGATCGGCCAACCCCTGCCCATTTTGTCTCTCCACATCCCTCCCTAACTCCTTGAAGCCTCACTTTGGGCAGAAGTCTTCCCAAGGAAGCCTTTGAGCTCAAACCAAAGGGAGTTACCCGATTTTAAGGTAATGTCTTCGCTTGAGTCCTTTTGTTTTATTGTGCTTATCCAAACCCCAAAACACTTTTTATTCATTTATTTTGTAACAAATACAGTATATTAAATATACTATGATGTTTTTATAAGAAGTATTTGAGCTACACGTACACACACCTACATCTAATGGTTAAAGAACATACTGTTTCCGTGGATGACGAATTTCTGCCTCCCAAAACGATGATTGTTCAACATTCTTCTAACACCTTCAAAGGTGGCCATTAAGATGACACTATATTTATATATGATATCTAATATGTTTATGTTTTACTTAACCTTCTGTATTTTTCATTTATGTCATACCTTTATTGTTTCCATTATGAGTAAACGCGATATCTTCATTTAAGGAAGTGCAGACTACCACCCCCTCAAAGTAATTTGATTCGTTAATACCATATGTGGTACGTATAAAGGATATATTTAATGATATTATATATGATACCATACTGGAATTAAAATACTATTATGTATCATTATGTTTTAATTCCATTAAATATGAAATAGAAATGGAAGTAGCGTTCATGCGTACGTACGGCTTACCGTCTCCATGAACGGTGCATTTCATTTCTTAACCCTAAATGTTATGTAATATTATAAATTCATGAATATACTGGATATATATGATATATATGATATCTACATCATGAATATGATTCTAGATATACGGAACCTTTGACCACATGAACAACATGTAATTGTAAGAAGTCCACTTTCGACTTAAGAACCAAATATCGACAAAACAAACATTATTAACTTAAATGATTGCATAATGTTTATGACATGGTAATAAGTGATATAAAAGGAGTAATGAACTTGAAAAAGGTTCTTAAGGAAGTATAAATTAACTCAAGTTTATTATTCAGGAGATTAAAGAACGATCGAGTCAAGTCGGACCCGAGGTAAGGGATCCTACTCCTCTCTTTCTTTTTAAGTACGCTCTTTTATGTCATTCCTTTTAAATCTCATCTTTATTATTATTGGGATGTTCTTTTATATTAATCTTACTGTAATTTTTATTGTTCATATGATGAGAGACCCTATTCTCTCTCCTCAATTTATTATGGAAGTTTTGGGTGGCGCCGTTAGGCTGCTGAATTTTTGTAAGAGATCTAACCTCTCTCTTTCTTTTTAAGTACTCTCCTTTTTGTCACGTCTTTTAAGATCCTCTTTGTTATGTTGGTGGATGTTCTTTTATATTCCACTTTCTGTAAACTCTAAGTTAATATGATTAGAGAACCTATTTTCTCTCATCAATCCATTTTGGAAGTTTTAAGTGGCGTCGTTAGGCTGCCGAGTTTTTGTAAGGGATTTTTCATCTCACTCTTATTCCCGTGAGATTTATGCTAAATTTGCCACAATTTCCTTTGAGTGGTGTATGTAAATCCCATTATTTTACTCATTGTGTATAATACTTTCATTTATGAGTATTTACATCAATTTTGTATTGTCCTTCTTTCACGGGGTGCATGTCTCGAAAGATACCCATGTCGGTAAGGGAACCTTTCACCCTCCTCTTTTTAAAAGACTTCTTTTGTTGGGTATTTTAATTTACATATTGTTATGTTGGTATATGTTCTAATATATCCTTATTGATGTAAATTTTATGTCCAAGTGATGAGATACACTTTTTATCTCTCATCAACTCATTTTCGGGATTTTGTAGTGACGCCGTTAGGCTGTCATATTTTTGCAAGGGAACTTCTTAACCCAAATTTGATTCTTTGGGATAATCTTGTACTCCTTGAATATGTCATTATATGAATATGTTTGAATAGCCTCTGATTGTTTTACACTTAATATCCACTTATATTGGGTGTATTCATTTGTCACACATAATTATGTAATTGATTTATCCTTAAACCAAGGATACCGTCTTTGTAAGGGACTTCGTCTCAATCTCCTTTCATTGAGGCATATTTCATTTTATACACAACATTATTTTATACGGTGTATAAACCCCTTTGAATTTTAATTTTATACAAAAGGAATATTTTCTACGAAGCATTTTACAAAACGACAAAAAGGAATGTTTCTTTTAACGTACGCGGTGACAACGACGTTTTCCGCCGCTGCGAGTATTATTCGGTCTTTGGCTTCTTGAACAAGCTGTAATGTTTTTTTCAAAATAATATAAATACCATATACTCTTTTATGTATTTTGGTATTGAAAATGGTTTTTATAATGGATTTTTTATGTCAATATATTTAAGTGATATATTGTGATCAAAGTGTGGAAATTTTTTCTTTCCATTATATTTTTTTTATGTCTTAAGATTTTTATAATGGTACTTGGACATTTTATGGGTGGTTAAGTGATAAACCATATGACGGGTTGTGCCGTGAATACCAGGACGGGAGGTTACGTTATAACCTCTAATGCATTGGGTATGGAAGTCGGCCGTATGGCTATTTCATTAATTATGTATGGAAGTTGGCCGAATGGCTATTCCATTAAGTTATATGTGTGGAAGTAGACCTTATGGTTATTCCACTTAAATATGTTTATGTCCCAAGTTACATTTATATGTTATGTGATCTTTATATGGGTTTTATGGTAATATTTTGGTTACAGAAGGGTATGTAATGAACTTTTATTCAGTGAAGAGTTTTTTACTACTTCGAAAAGGTGAAAAGTATTACTTTGATAAAGTATACATGGTTTACTTGTTGTTTTGAAAAAATAACAGTTTTCATTCTTTGTGTATCCCTTACTGAGATTTTTATGCTCATCCCAAGTTTTTGAAATGTTTTTCATAGGACTTAACATGGAATAGGGTCAAGGATGGGATCAAGGGAAAGTCATGCTACCTAAAACATGGAACTAGACATGTTTCTTTTTAAGAGTTTTTATTTTATGGAAACTTAGTAGAAGTTTCTACTATGTAATCTTTTGATATGTAATAGTTATGTCCTAATTCTCTAAAACTCTAAACCTGAAAATATCCTCAATGTGAATAATTCATTTAATTCAATATTAAGTAAGGTTTAAGGCTGGGGCCTTATAATAAATAAATCATTAGAGAGGATGAATCAGGAAGAAATGATCTAGAGGAATTGAGAAATCACCAGTGGTATTCCAATACACCAGACGATGTCTCAATTGGAGCTCGAACGGAGAATCATGAGGGGTTCAAAGTTCATAGGTCGTTTTTTCACTCTCCTATATGAACCAAGGGGAGAAGAAGATGTTTACGGGCATAAGACATGACCCCACTATGATTAATTGAATAAAAATAAAAGTACATGTCATGTTCATTAAATGTACACGCCGTATAGTGGCCTTAACCGGCCCTCGACTTAACTCGTCTGCTAGGTCATCACATGACCTTGTACTCAGCCATTATACGTCCAGTACGCGATTGTACGCAGAAACCAGGTACACAGCGTGTACTTATAAGTACATGGTGTGTACTTAGAAAAACCTGACTTTTTATTTTTTCCTCTAAACAACCTGAAATCAAGATCCATACCTGAAAAGAAGATCTGGGTTCTTAAAAACTTCCCCCGTTAAAGTAATTCATCCTTTAATTTCACTTCCAAAGGTGTTAAATAAGAATCTACAAACAAATCTGGCCACTGTGATCATACATCGGCCTCCCTCTCCCAAGTCTCATCCTGTAATTGCCCATGCAGCCATAACACCCATATGAGAGAAACATACTGGACATAAAGAACCTTCGTATAGTTCTAAACAATCCAAATTGGGTGCTCATAGAAGGATGAATCCATATCCAACTCAACCTCCTCAAGTTGAAATATGTGAGATAGGTTTGAAAAGTGATGATGTAGTTGAGAAACATGAAATACATTGTGCATAGCATGGTACCTATGAGGTAACTACATCCAATAGTCAACCGGCCTAAATCTATCCAAAACCTCAAATGGCCCAACTTATCTCGGTGAATTTTTCCCTTGTCTCTTAATCCTACTATGTCCCAACCTCATTGTGACATGTAGGAAAATCTGAACTTTGACCTTGAACTCTAGAGGTCGTCTCCACTGATCAGCATAATATTTCTGGAGAGATTGTGTAGTAGCCATATTCTTTTGAATAAACTCCACTTGCTCAGTGGTCACCTGTAAAAGACAAGGTCCCATCATAGTAGCCACTCCTCCCTCCAACCAATATAAGTGTGATTGACATGGACTACCGTAAAAATCCTCATAGTGTGTCACCTGAATCATTTCTTAAAAACTATTATTGTAGGAAAAATTAACCAGGGGTATGTATCTCTCCCAAGAGCCCCTGAAATATAGGATTCATGATCGAATAATGTCCTAAAAACATGAATCATTCTCTAGGACTGGCCATCTGTCAGGGAATGGTAAGTTGTAATCATAAGTACTTGTGTACCCAAAGCCCTCTGTAGTCCCTGCCATACATGAGAAGTAAACCGGGCATCCCTGTCTGAAATGATAGATTTTGGAACCCAATGCAAACACACAATATCTCAGATGAAACTTACCAATCTCATCAACACTTAAGGTTTCCTTGATTGGAAAGAAATGTGCAACCTTCTTAAGTCTTTCAATAACAACCCAAACTACATCATTCCATCAAGAAATTAGTAAAATCATCATGAAATACATCGTGAAATCATTTCACTTCCACTTGGGAATGGGTAACTATTTCAAAATCCCCATAGGTCATTGATGATCTATCTTCACCTGCTAACAGGTGGAACATCTCATAAAAAACCAGCTACATCCCTCTTCATTCCTGACTACCAATACAGACGATGTAGATCTCGATACATCTTGGTGACCCCATGATGAACTTCCCATTCTGAGGCATGAAATTCTCACCACAGCTGCTCACGTATGTCTACTAACATCCATACGCATCCATGAAAATAAAAAAAACTCATTATCGCCTACGGTCCACCCAAGAGTAGGGTCCTTGCCTAACACAATCTCTCATAGGACTAGGCCTTTGGAATCTAATAGCTTCCTTATTCGCACTCGATCCAGTAGAGTAGAAGTAATAGCTATAAAAGAAAGAAATTTTTTCCCCTATCTATCATGCACCTCCAAATTCATATCAAAGAATAGAACCATAATATTCCACTCATTGAAAGCCTTTTGAACTACCTATATCTGATTCCTACTACTCAAAGCATCATCAACAACACAAAACATGCACAATTGAATCTAACTCGAGATCATGCGTCTGGTAATTCCTCTCATGTGGCCTCAAATTTTGAGACCCATACGTAATGAATCCTTCCCCCTGCATAAACACTGCACTCAGCCTGATACCTGATGCACTATAGTAAATTGTGTAACTCTTTCCCAACTCTAGAAAAATCAGTATCGGTGATGAAATAAATCTTCCTTTCAGCTCATAAAAATCTAAATTGAAAGAATTTTTTCACACGTACTTTTCAACCTTCTTAGTCAGCCCCTTTAGTGGCACTGATAAGCGTGAAAAGTCTTGTATAAAGTGTTTGTAGTTACCATCTATCCCAAAAAAACTCCATACCTCAAAGACATTCTTCAGATACTCCCAAAAAACTACCGCTCTCACTTTATCTGGGTCTACTCATTCTCATGACCCTGAGAAGACATAACCTAAGATTACATGACCTAAGAAGTGAATTTGGTCCATCTAAAAGTTACATTTTCGGAGTTTATTATATAATTGATGCTCTCTCAGTGTAATCAATATGATCTCAAGATGGGTTTCATGGTCATGTCGAGTGTGATAGTACACCAAGATATCATCCATGAACAATACCACAAAATAATCCAAGTAAGGATGGAACACTTAGTTCATCAGTTACATGAAAACTGACAGTGTGTTCGTGAGACCGAATGGCATAAACAAATACTCAAATAGACCATACCTACTTAGAAAGGATATGAGAGGTATATTTGACGGTCTAAAACACACCTGATGATAACCGGATCTCAATTAAATATTCAATAACACCTAGGATCCTCTATGTTGATCAAAGAGATCATCAATCCTTGTTAAGGGATATCGATTATTGACTTTCAACTAATTTAGCTTCAGATAATCCACACAAAGTCTGAGGGTACCTTCAGCCTTTTCTTAAAAAATGATAGGAGAACCCAAAGGATAAGTATTGGGTCAGATGAAACCCTTTTCCTACAACTCCTCTAACTACTTCTTGAGCTCCTGTAACTTTTTTGTAGCAATCCTATACTAAGGAATAGACACTGGTACCGCTCTTGACACAAGTCCAATAGAGAAATATACCTCTCTCCAGAGGTAAACCTGAAAATTAATTTGGAAAAAAATCTATGAAATGATCCATCACTAGAGGAATGTCCATCTGTGAATTCCCCTGATCATCTAGATATAAACTAGAAATCTGGGCTTTAATTACTCTCAACTCATGATACTTGGGTCCAGCTCTCCTCGTATGTACATCTCATTCACCCTTGTGTAGAAAAGACCCACCCTCAAGTGATGTGAAACTCACTATATGACAATAGTAGTTAAAAAAGGCATGAAAGGTGACCCACCAATCCATTTTTTGAATGAAATCAAAACCTATCATCTCTAAGACATATTGGTCCTATAATAAGTGACACCCACCCACCTCAATAGAAAACTCCTTTCAATGATGTACACTAGTCATCCTAATCCACATCAGAGTGTATAACATTATAAAATTGTCAGAATTAAAGATACAGAGATTGAGGCTCTCCATAATGGAAAAAGATATAAAACTATGTGAAGCCCCTATATAAAAAAAGTGCATAAGATAAAAACAAGGAAACTAGAATCATACCTCTAACCGTAGAGGGTCCTGGATCCTTCTATTTATGGGACTGTTCCATCGAAAAAGTATGACTTATATCATGGCCCTGCGATCCTACCTGGATACCCTGAGCTGGTCCACCCTATTGTTGTTGAGAACCTCTCATCTAGCTACCATGGCCATGGCCACCTCCCTAGCATGTCGAACCCCAATTCCCTAACTGATGAGAAACTGGTGGTCCTTATCCTGAATGTGGAGTCATAACAGATCCCCTCTCACTCGCTACTAGTGAGAACTTCCTGCAAATATGATGAATGTGGACCATCCTACTACAATATCGACACTCAACTGGGTTCTTTGGGAAATATGGTATTGTATTCCCACTCTTCCCGCACTAGTAACACACCACTTGGCTACCTAAAGAAACATCATGTGAAATCTTCTTATGACGCTTCATGCTATCGGTTGAAAGAGTAGCAACCCTGGATGCTGAACCACCCTGGAACATAGCTCCTAACTCCTTTCGAATGTTCTCAATAATTAGAACCTAATTTACAATAGTAGTCACAGAAGTTTGCCTAAAGATATTCACCTTTGATCATATGTCATACCTGGGACCATCCTCAAACCGTCTAGCTAGTGATAACTTGTCACCTCCCCAAATAGGTGTGAAGCGATGAAGCTCTGTAATACGAGAAGAGTAATCTATTACTAAAAGAGCACCCAATTCCAAATGAATGAACTCTCGAACTTGATTGGACCTCAATGTCTTGGGGTAGAAGTAATCATAGAAGGTCCTATAAAAATATTCCCATTCCATATCCCGATGACGTCCTACCTATGAGATAACATCCCACCATCTCTTAGTGGAAACACGTAGTATGTAAGTCACGAGTTTCACCCTCCTATATGGAGGGATCTTAAATTGATTGAAGATAGAAAGGATGGCCTCCAACCATGACTTTTCATCCTGTGGTCCTCCATCCCCTGAAAGAGTGAGAGGATGATGCTGTTGGAACACCCACGTCAACTCTTCTATAGTCAGGACAGGATGTGGTTCTCCCTAAAAAAATTTCATCATCCTTATAAATCCTTCATGGAACTGTGCATCATAACCTACATACAGTATAATAGTTAGTTCCAAGACGAGTTAGATGGGAGGATCTACTAGTAGTCCCTGATCTACCATTTCCGGTGTCTGGTCATCGCTATGTACTTGGCGTACAACCAAAGGATGTCTTGGTGGCATGACTCTGCAAGGTCAAGCACACACCTTAGATTAAGATTATCAAGGACTGTAACTTAAAAGTATAAGAAATCAATAGAATAATAATGCATTAAAGTTTTATAAAAGAGGTTTACACAGCGTATAGAACTCTTACACGATGTCTTCCATTTAATCCATAACATGGGCAAGTACCTATGCCAAACTGATCGTGTAACACCCCATACAAATGGAATGTTTCTCATGAGACATGATGTGTACTTAAATATTCCCTCCTACCCAAGTAATCCTACACAGATATAACTATACGGTTATTCCAATGTAACACTACATGATGTGAACACTCTAGACACGTAGTGTACCACATAATTTTCATCCACCAGTGTTGTTAGTCACACAGCCGGATACACGGTCGATTACTATATAGTGTGTATAATCTATACATTTCATGTACAACCCAAGTTTTATCCATCCATTTTGTTAGTCACACGACCAGATACATGGTATTTTACAACATGGTGTGTACTCCCAATACACGGTGTTTTCTACCAAACATTTATCAACCCCGTGTATCTTCTCACAAAGTCATTCACATGGTCAAGAACTATAAGGCGTGTACACACAGTACATGGAGTGTACTTAAGAAAGTCATTTCTTCCAGCACAGAAGAACACATGGAATGTTTTCAGAACATCACACACCATGTTGTCTGGGTTTCCAGATAGTAAGCCTCTGAAACTTCTATGAAACCCCCAAAAACATAAAATTTTTCCAAGTCATGCAAAGTTCTGACCCAAGAGATCCCATAATCCCTACGAATCAAAGTTTGGAATCCTTAATCATATCATATTAACATAATTTAATTAATTTTCAAACATGATCCACCAAATTTTGATCCAAGAGGGCCCATAACACCTCAGAAACCAAAGCTTGGCATCCATCCAAGTGAAACTTTACATATAAAAATACCCTATAAAAATAGTAGGTATTTATATCATGAAATATATCACAACATCAAGCATATCTAGCACAACATGTATCAAAACAACATGCAATCAGTAATGCACCCTAAATGGCATGACAAGAATCCATGAAATGTGATCTCTATAAAGTGCTTATATGATACATGAGATGGAATACCCTTATCTCATCGGGTTATAGCAGAAATAAAACCACAATGATATCAATCATAATAGCACGAAATAAGTGAATCACCCAAGGTGAAATCAAATCAACTGTAACAATTACAAAACCAGAAAAATTACAATATTCGAGGTAACTTGGATTTTCCCTGTACACGGGTTAGCTACTCCCAAGCACAGCTTATTAACAACTACTTGTTCCTTCCTATCCCAGTCTATTTTCTACAAATAGTAAGGAAAAGTAGAAAAGAAAATCCTCATATACCACTTTGTAATGTTTCAGATCCAGGTGTCGCCCAAAGGTTCCCTGAACCCAGTTGGTCACATGACCTCAAGTGTGTTTCCCCAAAATCCAGAGGCTTCCGACTAGCAGTGAGGGCCAAGGTGTGATATTGGTGAAATTATTCCCTCATTGGCAGAGTATACATAGAAAAAGAAAATTAGTAAACAATAGAGGAAGTAATAATACCATACAATAAAATTAAACAGCAGAAGATTGATAGTAATAAAACAACTGGATCATATATATAAATGATGTGTGTCATATGTATCTAGGAGAGAATCCAAACAAGTCACAATGCTGGAAATACAATACAGAAACCAAAGTATATAAAAGAAAGTAAACTCCAACAGCAACTCAGGCCTCATCTTGGTCTCATGCTCTCTAGCTCTAACAGCAATAAAGTACCTGATGAGGAAGGGCGCTTACCCTTATCTATACATGAAACCATATAATCTGTTTGGGTCCAAAACATGACCCAAATTGGGTGTGAGATGAATCCCAGTAGGAAACCACCAAAAGATATGTGCCTAACTATCAGTGAATATATATGGAAGGTAATATGTAGAAATGAAGCAATAAACTAGGAAGTACTCAGTAGTAAACAATCCTATAGTTTTCAATTACATTCATTTACATTTATTATTTAATTTGTTGAATCATGTAAATCTTGGGATCTATCCTAAGATCTATGTCCCCTATGTAATTAATAGAACAGATGTCTCATAAGACCATCTACATAAAAAAGTAAGATTGAATCCAAGCTTGTGCTTTGTCATGGTAGATGCTTCACAATCATTCAATTATTCAATAACGACCCTTTGGGAAAGCTATCACAGTCTAATCCCCCTGGTCTAACATAACAACAATTAATTTAATAAAAAATATCTAGGAAGTTCTCGTGATCTAACATCTTTGTTTTGATATAGCACTAAACATTTACAAATGACCACATGTGAATATCACACGGTCTATACCCCTTGGTCAACATAGAATCAATAAATTATAAACGACCATCGGGGTAGCTCTCACAGTCTAAACCCCCAGGTCAATGACCACTTAGAAGCTCTCACAGTCAATACCCCTAGCTCAACCTAATAGTAAACATACATAAATGACCCTACCTCAAGAAGCTCTCACAATCAAATTCCCCTTGGTAAAACTTCCATAATGCATATCACATGCATCTTATATAATCAATAACTTCATCCTAAAAAAACAAGGCTGGGAAAACAAGTCAAACCTTACAGTCCTCATTTACCAAACAACCATAAACAATCAACCAAGGGAAACTCACCCACGGGGTGTCCCATAAACAAGGTATCAAACCTTATGCATAAGCAAAAATCCTTTATTAATCAATCAAACCATAACAGGTTATAAATAGAGTTAAATTCAAAATTATTCAATACCCAAAACATGGGAATGAAGCACTTTTAGCCTATATAATACAAATATGAACAATTAAAGGCACAAACCGCCTACCTCGATGTCTTACGATTGATATACTTGAACTTCGGCCCTTGAATCGTCCTAGATCAGTGTAGTTCTACAAAAAGGTTAAAATTACTCAACCTTGAATAACTCAAGAGAGAGGAGGAACTAGGATGAATGGATCTAGAGGAATTGAGAAATCACCAGTGGGATTCCAATGCACTCGAAGATATCTCAATCAGAGCTTGGATGAAGAATCAAGAGGGGTTCGAAGTTTGTTGGTTATTTCATCACTCTCCTGTATAAACCAAGGGGAGAAGAAGATGTTTAGGGGAATAAGACATGACCCCGCTTCGATTTATCAAATAAAAATAAAAGTACACAGTGTGCTCATTAAATGTACTCATCTTGTAGTGGCCTTAACTAGCCCCCAACTTAAGAGGTCTTCCAAGTCATCTCACAACCATGTACTCGACCATTACATGGCCAATATGTGTCTATACACAGAAACCGGGTACATGACATGTACTCAGAAGTACATGGTGTGTACTTAGAGAAATCTCATTTCTTCTTTTTTCCTGAAAAACAACCCAAAATTAAGATCCATACCTGAAAAGAAGATTCAGGTTCTTACAAAGTCATCCTAGTTTGGTCCACTCACTTAAAATATCATCAATCTATCCATGTTTTACTTTCTAGGGTACTCATATTCTAGTGGGGGGACTCATCCAACTCTCTAATTTCCTAGCCAAATGACCTTAATAAATATCACAATCATATCATGAACTAATCAGGATAATCTGTTTCCTTTGATTTACACACTCATATGGTTGGAGTATCACATGGAACATATATTTTTATCCAGGACTTTAGTCATTGGAAGAAAAGGCATCAATTATGGTCCAAGGGTATATTATGGCCCTTGACACTTATACTTCATATATGGGTATCTCACTTTAATAAAACAATTTATTTAATTAAAAATGGATTGACCACCCACATAGGCAGGACCACACATAAAATGATATATATTAAAATTCATTTATGAAAAAGGGGAATGAAAATAGGCCACCTACATCATATAAATCCATATCCATTTAAATAGATCAACCATCTCTATCCATGATTTTCCAAGTCTAACAAGCAATTTAAAAACCACATGAGGCCCTATATGAAGACATAACACAAAATTTAATTAATTTATAGAATTTATAATTAATTAAATATTTTATAATTAATTTTCCAATTTATAAAAGTTGGCATAATTTCCTAACACTCAATAAGTGATGTCCACTCACCAAAACCTCGAACAATGGGGGAGGTCCATTCCTGAAACACCCCCAAACCCAATCCCTACAAAATCCCCAATTTATATTCCTAATTAAATGACCAATTTCATCCAATTTAATTAAAAACCTTAAATAAAATTACCAGGTGTTGTACCTTTAATTCAACGATGTGAAATTTTGTGTAATAACCCTTCTAGGATTTCCTATAGCCATGCCAAAAAATCCCTATCATCTTTATTTCATTCCACCACACTCCAATGTAATTATCCCTAAAATCCTTGTTGGTTCACATTAAAATGAGTGATGATAAAGGGAAACCAAAACATAAGGAAGAGGAATAAGATTCACAATTGACACCGAAACACACCTAAAACACGCTGAATCAAGGGGGGAAAGAGAGGAAATAGACAGGTGAGGATCAGATGAAATGGACTCCATCTTGACACTCTCTAAAATAAGAACCCAAAGGGGCCCAACCCTAAAATTATGGTTCTAAAAATGTTTTTTAAAAATAGGTCTATATCTCAGTAATGGAATGAACATAAGATTCACAACGTGAAAAATTCTTAGGAAGAGGAACTATCTGAATCCCTCTTGTTCTTCATGGAATTATCTCCTACACCCTGCATCTCCCATGGTACCACACCTCTAGAAATATGGACCAACCCCTTGACTAACCCCTATCATGACATGGCCCTTTAGGCTCACGACATGATTTTCTTCTTGGCTGAACTTTCCCATTCTACCTCTTCTTTAAGATGTGATTCCCATAACACATGGAATGATTCCATAATCTATTGGATATTATGGTGTGAATCCCTATCATCACATCATGACATTCCGAAGATAGCTAAAATTTCTTCTACCATCCACTGTTCCAATCTCCAACACTAATACATACACCAAAATCACTAACTAACCCAAAAACTACATCCAAAAACATATTATCAAGATTTTAAAACTCTCATATTTCTAATATTAATCCAAATAATAAAAATTAACCACTAACTAAAATAAAAATAAATAAAATTTTTCTTTGAAATTCATAACTAGATTAGGGGAGGGTTTTTATAACCTCCCAACAATAACACTTATCATTATAGAGAATTCCCAACAACCCTTATCCATAAATATTGGTCTATAATTATTATCAATTCATAACCAACATTTTATGTTCTACTCCAAAATGATAATTGAGCTTCCTCCATATAACTTCAAACACAAGGAATATTATTCACCAAAATCAGATCCACCAACTTGTCATTATAACTGAATCACCTAGATGACACTCACTGTTTATTGTCTATCCCAAGGTATGATGATTTCATTAAAAAAATTATTACTCATACTATATTTCTCCCCACCATAAGAATCAAATCATTAAGGTTCTATTTTTATCCAGGGTTCTCCCTACTATCAGAATTTCCTACTAAAATACAACCTCAAAGGTGCAATGATCCACTTGGTGTAGTTTCCATTTCACCACACAAAATTACATTTGAAAATACCAGATATTCCTCCTTTTTATGACCATTCTAAAAAATGCTCAACCTCATCCTTCAACATGATATCTCATTACCTGATCATGTTTCCAAAAACCTTAGGGGAATGATGCGATCAACCAAAGAACCATTCTAAGTTAAAAATTGAAACTTGAAGTAACTCCACCTTTGGATCCTCAACCAAAAAAACAAGTTATCATGATCACACTCTGAGCATTGATGCACCATTGATCTGGGACACCCTTATATCATGTCCAAAACCATCCTAAGATCAATGAAAATACATATAATCCTTCTAATATTACTTCTGTACCTCATATATAGTATTCACTAAGGAAATAGATAGAACTTGATCCATCTGAACACTAGAACCCAAGTTTACCTCCACCATCCAATGACTAGTCTCATCACACCCATGACCCCACACAAGGGTCATTCCTCTATGGGAAACATTGCATGAATTACCACACATAATGAGTTGATGTGGATTTCCTACTCATACTTTGGAATCAACATAAAACATCCATCACTATCTTTTCCCATATCACTAGGAATGTCACCTTATAATCCACTAAATTTCATTCATAATGAGGGTCACACCTTCTAGCAGCCTATGGTGAAGTCCCCACCATAAAACTTCCCTTATACTAATTTTCAAGCATAACCTCAATAGTTTCCATCATCTCACATGTGCACCACCTCCCAATCTAGGCTCACTACCCTTCTAACCTCTGATGCCATCCATCTACTGTGTCATCACCATCATTAGGGAACCATTATCATTTCATCAAAAATCTAAGAAAACCATGTCCATAGGAATCTCATCAAATCCAATGGTCCTCATCCTACACATGATCGCTCACCAATTCATAATTCAATGACACCATTTGTAACTAGTGTGTATTACCTTGATCTCAACCAAATGTAACGGGTGTAAACTTATATATAACCTATCCAAACAACCCAAATAACAATCCAATGAGTCATATGTTATCAATCATAGGCTCATCCACCTAAACCACTGACCATATCCCTCATGCATGTTAGTCTCATATATTCTGAAGAACCCATGTTCTCTTTTACAATGATCTATGGAATCTCAATTATGATAAGGATAATCACATGATCAAACATTATATAAGAATCATTCAAAAAAGTATAAATGTCTCTCTATGATATATTAATCCTAAATCTAATTGTTATAGATCAAGATCCAATATCTCATCAGTAACCATACCCAAAAATAGTAAGGACAAGAATCCCACCAACCCCACCCATTGAAACCGGGATTAATTGAAAAAAAAATCTTAGTTTTTTTCATTAAGAACTCCTAATGTATCACTACATATATACCAAATACATGGTAGAACATCCCATGCTACTTATCTCTAAGGGAACTCACAAGACTGGACTAACCCCCCCCCCCCCACCTTGTGTTAACTCATATATCACAAGGCACTAGGTTATCAAACCTATGCCATAAACCATATCTCATATAGGTCACATAAAATGGAAAACCTCCCTATTCATATCTCATATATCATATGGAAAATCACATGCCAAAATAACCACTCTAGGGATATCGTGTCCATATCATGAATTTCATTCCAAATAATCCTATTACAAAGGAATTGATCCTCATTAGAAATATGAGTACATGAAAACCCCCTCAAGGGAAATAATATCATATTAACACACACACACACACACAATGAAATTACCCTAATATGATCCATGTTGAGTAAAACTAGTCATATGGTTTAATTAAGTTTAATTACACTATGATGATATATAGGAAAATACCTGGTATGTTTTTTCTAACACATTATGTAATCAACCACATTTTATCTTCATAATTTGTATCATAAGAACCCACTATGGATTCATCATCATGGAAACCAATTTTTGTACCAATACATTAAATATCACTATATATCCCTTATACAAGGGACTCCATTCTCATCATCAAGGAACACCCGTGTATAAAATCCACATGACATATCATCAGAGAAAATATATTATGTTTCAATTACATATAATGCCACAGAAAAGTTATATAATAAAATATTAAATAATTTTTTGTTTCATCTTCAAATAGATGAAACTTTTTCATTAGTGATATCAATCACACACGTGAACTTGAATTTCATGAAATTTCTATGTGCTAAAAAGGATGTATTCACACCAGTCTCTTACCAATGGGACTTGATCCAAAAACTATATAAATAATATATCAAAAACTCAAGTGTTTCACACTAGGTGAAATCATATAACTTTAAAATAGGAAAAAATAATAGCAATCCCATATCCCTAGTAACCTAAAATTTTATTTGTAAAACATGACCTCAACACATCAATCTGATCCTTATTATAGGCACTAACATGTTCCTAATCCCTTATCTACCATATCCCCAAATATTATGACAATATAAAAATATCAGACACCACCTTTTAATGTAACTTTGGTTGAAGACCAAAGATTGGTATCCTAACCAACATCATCACATAGCCTCTAGTGTTCCTCCCATATGCTAGAGGCTTCTAACTAGATGAGGGGGTATATGGTGTTACTGTGTAGACATTATACACATATATCTAAGTCGAACACAATAAGAAAATAACCAAACATCATTCATCACAAATAATTCTTTTCCATGAGATAAATAAACACAATAATGAAATATCAAAATACAATGCAACATACAATCTTACATTCATACCAGTATACATCAACTGATCTCCCACAAAGCTGTTCACATACACAAAATAAACTAAAATAATAAAATGTACTGAGGATGTACTACCACCCTTGAGCCTCATCACATCTCACTCTCCAATAACTATTGATATTATCTAGCTTTATCATCCAATTTTAGGCCACTTACCTACTTGAACTAGTGAATAATAGATTCTGATCAGGTATCCATGTTCTAAGGCTTCTAAGTAGGGTTTGAGTATAACCTAGTCAGGTACCACCAATGGGGTCTTAGAAATAAATATTAAATATAGTTTATGAACATGT
Source organism: Viscum album (assembly GCA_963277665.1). NCBI lineage: Eukaryota > Viridiplantae > Streptophyta > Magnoliopsida > Santalales > Viscaceae > Viscum > Viscum album. The sequence continues at coordinate 1,270,903,084 of OY728125.1, read as the reverse complement.
TATATGCTCCGAAGGATAAATAAATATAATGTTGAAATTTAAATATATAATAACTATTTATCCTTAGTTTCTAACATGAAAACTAGTATCAACTATACCAGATTTGGATAGTTCTACGTTTATTCAATAATAGATAAACACCATGGGAAAATACAGACTTCCTCATAACCATACTAAAACTACAAACCTTCTTTGGCTAGTTCTTGATGTCTTTGAGAAGTTATCACCTAGGGGTAACTCATCCTCACCGGAAACTATTTAGGAAACAATAAGGTATAACCTAGTCTATCAATAATTGTCACATACACCTAGGGACAACTTATTCAACCTATAATTTTGGTACTGAGACTCAATTACCCATGGTAAACTAGGCTTACCCAATGTCTAAACCCTCATTTGACATATCATAAACATCAGGGGAAACAAAACTCACCTAAAAATAAGGTACTAGGCCAACAATACCAAGGGGAAACATAGAATTTTCATAGCCCAACCCCACAATCACATGTCACAATATATACATACAAAAACTTAAACACACTAAGAAACATTTTCCCTTGAATCCTTACGTCATACCACATGGGTAGGACACATGACCAAACCCATCATAATAACCTAGGTTTCCCCATTAAGTGAATGATATATCCCCACCACTCTATCCATATCATGATCACATCACTGATTCAAGTTGTATGGTGACAACTATAATAATCTATACTCATATCCCACATGTACCCTCTCTGGTGTTGAAACATCAATATAGCACAGACTTGACCCCCCTAGTCCACATCGTAGTACAGATCACCTACATGAGTATCTCGATCTCATATCATCTCTTAGGCTAATCCCATCAACCAGAGGGAATAGATTCCCTCATCATTATTATTATCACATTAAATCCACACTAGACTTATAGTATAAGACCCTCTGGAACCACTCTAGGAATATGAAATAATGACCATATAATGTCCTACATCATCCTCGGTTTTTTCACTCACCCAACATAACTTCAATCCACCCAATGTCTACTCACTTGAGTAATCACATGATAGTGGGGGTCACTTTATCTAGTATCTAATCACCTAGCCCAACAAATCTAATAATTCTCATAGCCATCTCATGGCCTACTTAGTCCAATCATTCCAATTCATCACTTTTATCTATAGAAAATAATCTAAGGGAACCTATAACTAGGTTACTATCTATTCACCCATTTCAACTACATTATATCCCTCTAGGTCCATACATACCACCATACATATTTATAATCAAGACCTCGACCATCTGTGAACGAGGCACAAGCCAGTGCTCAAGGTTCTGTCATGAACCTTTAAACTTTGTTCATTTTAGGAGGGTTTAATAAAATAATCCAATTCATTTGATTACCACATATGGTAAACATATCACATGGAACATGAATTTATATTCAAGACCTTTTCCATTGGTAGTTGAGGCATCAATTAAGATCCAAGTATCCATTATAACCTTTGACCCTTATACTTCCTCTATGGGAATCTTACCTTAAAAAAATACTTAATTAAAACATGGGTTGATCACCTATATTGTAAATACCACACATCTCATGATACATATAAAAACTCATTTACCAAAAATGGTAATGCATAGGGACCACCTACATCATATAAATCCACTTCCTTTGAAGTATATTGGTTATCCTCTTCTAAGATCATCAAAATTTAATATGCCATCACCAAACCACATGAGGCCCTATATATATCCATAACACCCAATTTAATTAATTATGACAATTAAAAAAATTTAAACAATTTATAATTAATTTTCAAATTTAATAAAAATATGAATAATTTCCTAAAACACACTGAGTGACATCCTCTCATTGAAACCTTGAGAAACCGGGTACAATCCATCCCCAATAAGCCCCTAAACCTAATCCCTATAAAACCCCTAATTTATAAAATTGATTCAAGAGCTAATTTCATAAAATTTAATGAAATAATTTAAATAAAATCCCTAGGTGATGTGATTTTAATGAAATGATGTGAAATGACATGCGATCACCATTTTGAAACATTATATACACATTTTGAGAAAAATTTGTATCATCCTTACTCCATTATAGCACACTTTGGTGGAATATTCACTACATACCTAGGCAACTCACATAAAAATTAGATATGATGAAAGGAAACCTAATTATAAGGAATATTAAGGAGAAGATAACTTGGAATCACCACATAAATACACCCAAAACACCCCAAATTGATGGGGAAATGAGAGAAGAAGGATAGGTGGGAGGATTGGTCAAAATAGACTCCCCTCTAAAGATTGATCTACTGATAAACCCAAGGTTATGACACTACAATTAATGGTATGCCCCTATTTTTTAAAAAAAATAGGTATGAATCTTGGTCACATCATGACCATAGGGTTTGTGGTGTGATTCCTCCTCACTTAGAGGCACCACTTGAGGCACTCTTGGACTTCATGGATAATCTCCTTTTCTCAATGTCTCTTATTGTGTGATACCCCTGAGTAGAAGAGAAATTCCCTTAGAAAATCCCCTTGATGATATGACACTTGAGTCTCTTATTACAATTTACTCCCAACTCAAATAACTTTGTTTTGCCTCCTCTTAATGGAGAGGTATCCACACTATGTAGTGTGATGCCTTTCTTTATATGACATCATAATGTGATTTCATCCATCAAGAAAACATGCTACAAAAAACTAAAATTATATCAACTATATCCACCCAAAACTTTTTCAAAACTCATCTAAGCACCTGAGGGACCTACTAGGACTCAAAAAACATCCAAAAATATATTCTTAAGATATTTCAAATCTCATATTTATGATCTAAACCCTAATTCTAAAAATTAACCCCTAACTAAAACAATAAATTATAATTTCTTCTAAAATTCATAACCTGGAAAGGGGAGTGTCTATACATAAGTATCCATAATTCCCTTAAAATAACCAAGATATAAGACATATAAAATTATTCAAGGATATTTAGTTAGGATTTTATTTCCAACCGTATTAAATTTTTGTTCATTAATATATTGTATGGACTCCCCTTTTCTGAAATTCTATATTCATATTTTCTCAACACTTTCCTCTAAGTTACAAAAAACTATTTTTGAGATAATAAACCTTTTATTCTAACATGGTTAGGTCTACCCAAGACCAAAGTTCGCTAATAGGGGCCATACAGGTAATTTAAACTATAGTTCTATTCTAACTCATGTGATTAAAGACATTTTTATTACCTAACCTTTTAGTTGAGGTATTTTTATTTAATTTATGAATAAATATCATTTATTTTATTATTCATAGGGTTTTTAAATCTACATGGATCTTATATAAATAATTAACCATGTATTATAAAATAATTTATGTATATTAATTTTACTTGTTTCTGATATCTTATTTGATCATTTTATACTTATTAGTTAATTTATATAGAACTTATATATAAAACCATCTATACTTGATTAAATATTTCTAATATATTTAATTTCAATTTATCTAAAAAATATTGTATTTAATAATCAAAATAAACTATCAAAATAAACCATGAAACACATAAATAAATAAATAAAAATTCACTAAAAAAATAAAATAATTGAATTATAGGATCACAAGATTTTATCTAGTGGTTGGTTTACTGGGTAATGATAAACCAACCTTGACCTTAGGGGAGATAAATCATTGATCCTATGATTGGAATGAGTCAAATAATTTCACAATTCCTTTATATATTTATTTTATTGGATTTATCTTAGATCCAATCCTAAACTGAATTCTATTCCTAAGAACTAAATTCTTTACAAATGTGTACTCACATTTAAGTGAGGGGTTACAGGGGTTTAAGGATACATAAAATAATCCTTTTAAATGTAGTACCGCACATAATAAAGTAGCGAGGGATGATACATAGATCATAATATTTAATTTAGTAACAATATCATAGAAAAAAATGAAATAAGTAATTAGCATTGCTGGCATGTTAGGTCAAAGACATCTTGAATATCATTTATTTTTAAAATCATAATACACTTCAGTTGAGTTTGATTTAAATTGTAATGTTTTTCTGAGTTCCTTGATGTGAATAATAAATCTTCCAAGCATATGTTCCAATGAAATGAGCTAGACTATTAAATTTTTAAAACATATGGAGTGTTGTGATAGCATAAAAATATGAACTCGTAGAAAGATAAAGGAAAAACTACATCTATAAAAATATAAAGTGTTATTTATGATGTACCTATAACCATACTTTAAGATATCATAATTTAAGCATTGATATTTGTTACAATAGATAATATAAATTAAACTGAGGGGTTTGAGGAATGGAAGAAGTTAAAATATGATGACCTTACTTGTAGTCTCCTGGAAGTTTACATTATCTTTATACTTTTATAACTTTTGATTATAATGTTTTATTTTAGTGTTTTTTTCTAAGAGATATAGTTATGTGAAAAAACTCTTTTAAATCTCATAGTATTTCTTTGTAATCATTCTTGTTCTGATCCTTTGTGATCAAGGAGGTTTCGGTCTTGGAACCTTTGTTTTTTTCGATTGAGGATATTGATTAAATTCTGAGGTGTGCAAGTTTTACCTTTAGAACTATCATGTTTGATGAAGTATATGGGATTATACTTTCTTTGAATCATTATATCGAAGTGTAACTCAAGGATAGAGAATATTTCTGCTAACCATAGTGCCAGATAAGTTTCTACTAAAACTTATTATCTTCAAGTAATGATTGTTGGGGATTTTCTTTGTATGGAATTGGGATACCTAGGATTAGGTATAAAAATCCTACTCCTAATTTGGGGAAAGTAAAAAGGTCCCTTTTATTGGAATTAGATTGGTATTAATACCCTTTGATAAGTATATGAATTTGCATCCAATACTTTGAGAATTATTTTTACATTGTTTTGTTCATTTCAGTTTCCACTAAATTGATTTTTTATTAGATATTAATTAATTTTAAAATATTATTAATTTCCAATATGCATGTATTATATATTAATTTTTACTTTGATATAAATAGATCAATTGAAAATTATAACTTTTGATCTTTTAACACTTTGACTGGGATAAAATTTATAAATCTACTTTAAAACTATAATTCTCCCCATCTTGTAGTTCCATATCATCTGTTAATCTGGGAATACATTTGGTATCAGTGATTAGTCTCTTGATATCCAAGATATAATCTTTTTTTGATCTAGTCTCTTGGTTTTTATAATTTTAATTTTCGATTAAAATTTATATTACATTTCCTTACACTAATGACGTAAAATATATAATATATTTTTTTTTGATATTAAAGGTATTATTCAATTTGGAGGTTTGAAAAATCTAAATCCAAACATACCACTAATATTTGATGGTAGTAATTATGAATATTGAAGACACCATATATAAAGTTATTTAATCAATTCTAGTGTTGAAAATTATTTCATTCTAACTATAAATTATAAAATTATTGAGAAATAAGTGTATTGTTTTAAGAAAGATAAAAGAGTTGAGTTTAAGTTTAACTCATGAGCTAGAAATAATTTTCTATATTCTATATAGAGAAATATTTATAATAAATTATCCCCATTAAAAAAATTTAATGATATTTCTAAAAAAACTAGAAGTCACGCATTTTAGAACCCAAAAAGTTCTTCATATGGAGGGAGAAATATTGAGAGTAGATTATTAATTATTTAATTTTTTTCTCGGTCAAACCATTTCTCAGATTCACCAAAAGTTTATAATGATTGTGAATAATAATTATTCACTTAGAGAAAATGAAATCTAAAATAAACATCTTGTTGAGAAGATTAATTTTTTTATATCAAAATAATTTTAATCTAAACGGATAATGGTTGATGATACTATGTAAATCATGAATCATAATATTGATGATTTAATCAAAACATTAATGTAATATGAAAATATATTTTGGATATATGATGAGAAAGTGAAAAATAAGAATGGTGTTTTATTTTCTTCAAATTTTGGAGCACTAACTTCTATAGTTCAAACTTCAATTCCATGAACTTTTAGAAAGAATATATGAAACATTCAGATGATAATGGTATAGAAATTACAAAAGGATTATATACAAAATTGTCTTGTAGAATGTTTGGTCACTATAATTTTCAATGAGATTGTGAGAAATAAAAGAAAGATAAAATTAAAAAAACAGTAGAAATGAAGATTATTCAAAATTATATTGTTATGAATTCAAGAAACTAGGGAATATCAAACCTGAGTATCCAAGGTTAATGAAGAAAGAAAAATAATTTAAAAGATACTTGAAAGGGAAATAAAGGAAAACATTAAAACATATAAATTATATTTTTATTGTTGGTGTGGATCCATATTTTGATAGTTAATTAGATAATGGTGATGATAGTTGAATAATCACCTCATTTTAAGTGAATTTTCCCAAGAGTTGACTTTTCCTTGTGTGAAAAATGTCAATAGAGGCATTATATAATTTTATTTTTAGGGAAGATTTTTCATTTAAATAAAATATTGAATTAGAATTTGATGATGAGGCAGAATGAGAGACTCATAGGATCATGTTGTCACCCGGAGAGGGGCGTGAATCAGATTTGAAAAATTAACAAATTATATTTAGTTTAAATTTTTTATTCCATTAAATTGAGAAAAACTCTATCGTAAGTTAGTATATATAGATATTAAGTATATATACTCACTACTTTTCCCTTATATAATAATGTTAATGTAAAGTAAATGATACAAAGGTATTTTTACAAGGTTCAACCTCAATGTTAGAACCTAATCCTTGTTGTGCCTGGTGTTATCACAAAACATAGATTTTTTACTAATAATAATATTATAAATTACAAGTGCCATGAAAACTTATTATCTTTAACCAACTATGTATCATGTAGACAATACTATTCCCTAACAGTTACCTTATATCATCTCCTACTAGTTACAATGTAAACAACATTAAACTATACATAGGCCTTCGACTTCCAAATCCTCTTCCTTTGAACATACTTGAACATCAACCACATTGTTCCTATGTTAATCATAATTCTAGATCTCCCACTTATTCAAGAATTTCAATATTTGGATCTCCTATATGTTTCAATTTATGTTGTTCTTACTCACATCTTCCTATCTAAATCCAAAGACCTTACTCTTCTTCCTCATAACTTTAAGCTCTAGTTTTCTAAAATCTTATAATCAAATGAAATTATAATGAATGTAGGTCTGTAAATCCTTCTCTTCAATTCTTAAAAAAATTATCATCTTATCCACTCAATGAATAACAATATTTTTTAACTGCGATTTGAATGTACACAATGTTATACATGCATAATATTTTCCAAATAGTTCAGTGATTTGAATTCTTTTAATTTTGATATTTTTTCTTTCTAATTTTTTGGTTGAAAAAATTCAAAACCACTTATAAACTCATAACCAATATTCTTTAGACAATAATTCCATAAATTGTTTCTTCAATGATTCTAAAGGAGTCCATATATTTGGTAAAAAATTATATGATATACTTCATTAATTGAGATCCTTAGACATCAAACAAAGAATCATCATAATAATTATTATTTTTCTACTTTAACTTCCATAATATACACTCTCCAAAATTATCATAGACGCAATATTTTTCATGCACACACTTATACCAACATGTTTTTATTGAACTAAAAATTCATTCATCACCTCCTATATTATGATCAATAGAAAACTATCTACATGTATATTTCCTTCTCAATTCTCGTATTCTTCTTCAATAATGTCTTCTTCTATCTTCCGATTACAAAACACACACATGTATGCACATCTCATTTTCATTTTCCAATATATCTACTAAATACTGGGATTTTCTTCTGCACAACACTCGACCTATAACAACCTAAAATGATTTTAACTAACTAATTTATGATACCAGTTCTTCTAGTGATATTCTTACTCTAGTTTGAAGTATCACATATTCTAATTTTTTGATTAGTTTTTTAGGTTAATTTATTCTTCATTATATAATATACCTACTGGATTACCTCTTTTTCCACTAGACAGTTCTCAAACATTTTTATCCTTAATCTTTTAATATACTCATATATAATACATTAACTTCCATTGAGAATCATCCACTATACCAATATTTGTCCTATCTTTTCACTACTTTACTTTACTTCTTCATAAACCTCAATGAAGTTCTATGTGAGTGTCTCATGCACCTTTTTTTGGTTTACTGTTTTTTTCAGAGGTAAAATCCCCTAAAAATTTCGTGACCATGTATATTTAAAACTACATAAATATCATAAAATACCTATTTTGAGTTATTATTCTCATGAATACTCATTGTAACCCCAAAATTAAGAAACTCTAACTCATTTTCACAACTCCATGAATCTATTATTATTCATTCCAATCCTAATAATCGACATGATTCTGATGGTAAATCCAACACTTTCCTTCATCTATGTATTGGTTCTACATATATGACATTATTCTAATTTATTGTAGATTAATCTTCCATGGATTTTTTATTTTCCATGAGATCATCATATGAGAAAATCATCTTCTCATAACAACTCCACTGATGATGATATATTTCACCACTTTCATTCTCACACTTCACTCAACAAAATTATTATCCAAGAATCCTTGGTACTCTCTATCTAGTAGCTCATCATCTACTACACCAATGTTCACATCAACTCAGGTTATGTTAAATGAATAGTACACCACCCACTCACTTCACTTTTGGAAATCTACAATATTTAATCATAGTATAACTATGATATTGATTGAATTGAATGTATAGTGATTTCATCACCATGTTTTTTCTTTTGAAAAATTGTACTCACCATCACATCATCCACTTCACTCACTTACATTTGTACCATACAGAAACCAAAAAGGTATTTTATATGAAACTGAATATAAAAGATCTTTTTATCGACTAAAATCACCATTCCATCCTTCTAATTCTTATTTCTCAAATTACCAAGACATGAAATATTTATTTCATATGCATATGTTGATTAGAGTCTGGTATGCATGTTTGATCACCTTAATCCTTCACTAATCCCATAGTATTGACTTAGATTGATCATCTTCAAGGTGTAGCATTAGTAAAACATTTCATTCATCAAGATAATGGTAGATGCAATGTAAATATCATAATCACAAATTGAATTTCACATGAAAACCTAGGCGGGAAAATGTTGAAGATAAAGGATAAATGTCACCATTTAAATTAAATAATTCATGCATGTTGTCACTCAACTGATCAATAGTGATTGAAAATAATCTATCCCACATAGAAAGTGAGTATGGGTAGTTGTTTCTAAATAATTCTTGTTATAGTGTCACAAAGAAATTAATTCCCCTAGCACTATCATATGATATGGCCATAATGCTACCCCACACTCACTATTGAGTTGATTTCTTCTACACCCTTGTCCCACCAGAAAATTTTATATAGGATATATTATTGACTATTGAAGTCCCTTTAAAAATACTCTCAAGAAAGTTCCAACACAAGTACAGGGTAATATTCAAACATGATTAAACATTTAATTTGATTTTTATATGATACTTATAGTGACTTAAATGTGTTTCTTTCTAACCATCACCAGCATTCACTTCCACTTATCTTCATTTCTATCGGTAACACGATCCTCTCATCATCTAGTGAACTTATTTTCTCTTTGTTCAGCGTTAACTTCCTATATAAAACCATTCATCTATTTTTCTTCTACCTCTATTACTTTCAGCAATCATGAGTATAGACTTACAATGGATTTACTTTGAAATTTTGGTGAACTTACATCTTAGGAACTGATAGTTATCTTCAGCTTCCTCTTCTATAAATATCATTGACTTAAATTGATTAACATGATTGAAAAAATACAATATTTCATCTTCACCATCTGATGGGCTCTTAAATATCTGCCATTGGATTTTTTCATTACAAGCCTCTTATTTAAGCAAACAATTTCTTCTAACCATTATTAACAATAAATTCAACGATTCAATTTGTAAGTGAACTCTCATTTCCTTATTATCCATATATATTCTGTTGAACTTCAATTTAACCATGAATTTATTGAGTGATGGTTGGCATCACATTCCTCAAATAAATGAACTACAAATCAAAAAAATATAAGTCTAAATGAAAAACTTTTTGTGTAGAAAACAAGAGTGATTAACTTGGTTATTAGAGTTATCCATAAAATTTCATAAATTGATGCCACTTAACACACTCTTATTTTTTAAGGGTGAATTTAATAGGATTTTGTGAAATATATTTCTTTAATCCATCTGATTTAAGGGATTAAAAAAGTTCAAACTAAAAATTAGTCTTCTCTCCCATTCACAAAATATTTTTCTCTTTTTATATAATGATAAAATTATCCCCCTTTTGAAATATAAGTTAATTATTTCATATAAGGATATGATAAAAAATTCATAATACCATAGGGATGAAAATTTCTTCAATTTTATAGATTCTTAACATCCAAAAATTCATTATCATCATTATCTAGAGTTTGTGCCTCTGGGTATGTTAATTCACTGAATTTTTAAAATTTGGTGACATAATTATTTGGTTTTCTAGAATTTTTATTTTTTTCATTTCAACTTATATATTTTATAAAATATTTAACATAATTTTCACCCCCTCCCCCTTAATAGGTGAACTCCATAAAACCTAATTTTATGGATCCCCCTGAATTACATTTCCTTCAAATACCTTTTCAATAAAAACATTTGGATCAAGAGAGAATAGGGTGCATCTTCTATTGTCTTTATTTAGAGAAATATGAATAATAAATCCTTATCAATTTGGAAAATTACATTAGATCATCTTAATTATTATTCATTATTTCACCTTTGATTTTCGAAGAACTAATATCCTTAGGTATCATGGTTTTATTCTATTTACCTTCAATTTTTTACTTCAAGTGGTGTTTTATTTTTTTTTTCTTATATCATGTCTTAAAAAATTATCTTTTTTCCCTTTTACTCTAACTCCCTTACCGATTTAATTTGTTCAAGAAATACTATTATACAAACCATCAGAATATGTTCAATTTTTTTATTCTGAGAAACACTTGTATCTTTTGAATCTTTCTTCCATTTTTAACCAACTTCTCCTAACCTCTTATAATATTAATGAATTTTCTAGGATTGTGGTAGGACAACTTACACCTTCTACATAGATTCTTATATTTCAATAATTTTCCATTATGTGGAAACTTCTAGTCAGACTATGCATATTCATTAGAGATTTCTTCTACCATTTTAATCCATTTTTTCATTCTTAGATTAATATATTTTGTTACCTGAGCTTCATTTTTTTAACATTAACATTCAGGGATTTCATGCACCTGTGCATGATGTGGCCTTCCCTTACAAAAAAGAAGTGTTTTTTCTTAAGTGTGACATATTCCTTTTATTTTTTCTCAAGAATGTCAAGTTTTGTAATTTATATTTGTTTATAACACAATATATATTTAAATTATATCTTCCTTTATTTACTTCATATTTGGTGGTCTTATTCTATTGGTTGTAAATGATTTGTTCTTAGTAAAATTAAATCAGTTCACATCATTACAATGACCACCCTTACTAAAAATCTCACAAAATCTCTCAATATATTCAAATTTTTTATGAATACAAATTATTCTTCTTTTTTAAGGGTTCGATATACTGAGATTAGTTTTCATTACCTTTCATCACCCAATAATTTTGTCCTTATTTATCTTATATATCTTTGTATATTACTTAAACAATAAATATCCTTGTTTTTAAAAATACCTCAACACATGTAGTAGCCAATAAACCTCATATTCTTAATTTGTTTTGAATTTTGGTAGGTAGTGGTATCTTCGTTTCATCTTGTATTGAAATTTTTTTTCATAAACCTTATAGGTAACTGCATCTTCAATTATTACATTCCTCCACTTTTAAGGAAGTGGTTATTATCATCATATTTTTCTTTAAAAATTTTATATAGTACTTCTATTATAACATTAACAACTCAAGGATTTATAATTAGTGCATACCATTTTTCCATAATTTGGATTAACCATTTAATTTGACTTATCAGAATATGAAATGTCTGGTGATCTAGAATTATTCCTACCACTAGCCTTTTTGTAAAGTAAGAATTTTATTTGGAATTTTAGTAGTGGATCTTCTCCCAAATTTATGTGATGATTCAACTTGATCAATTTCCCTATCTCTCAGTTTTAATACAAATTCAGGTCACATTAAACATAAATTTTTTTTATAATTTTTGAAAAATTCCACTTTATCTTCAAATTTAACTTTTAGCTTTGGAATTTCTTATTCATGTAACTTACTCATCTATTTCAAAAAATCATCCAGTAACTTTACTCATTTTTCCTTGATCTCCAGTTGATTATTCTTGATATAAACAATTTTTCTATGAGTATCCTCCAGTGTGTGAAACTTTTCTCTAATAACTACTTAAACGCCACTTTCTTAAAAAAACTCCATTAAAAATATTCTTCAACTAAGGATACCTTTTCAGGGAAGAATTGAACCTATAGTTTCGTTTCATCTATATGTTCTATGAGAAATTTTTACCTTCAAAACTTTTTGTCCAATAGACGTCCATCTCTTTTACTTCTGATTCCATGTATTATTATTCATCATATAAACCCATGATAAATACAATTATATATGTGAAATATTTAATAATGAAATTTTTCATATAATACTGAATATCATAGTAAAAATATAATAGTTTCAATATATATATACACTTCACAACATGAGAAATATTATTCTATAGGATTATCACAAACAAATTTACCAGAGAAACTTTCACCATTCTATTATTTTTATGATGATAGATCATCCTTCCACTAATTTTGGGAGATTATCCTTACCAATTTTTTGATTCTTTCTTATTCATATTATTCAATGTTTTTTAAAAAAACTTAAAAGTTTCTACTAATATAAGTATTATTTTTCAAATATAATTTTAGAAAAACTTTTTAATTTTTCTGATGAGGCATATTTATATCTTTCCAAACATTCGATATGGTTATTTCTTCAACATCTGAAAATATGAATTTCATATAAATTAGTTAAACATAATTTGGAATAAAATTATATATCCAATAATACGGATCCTATTTTCTAATAACACTTGAGAGTACTATAGGATCTTGTATTCACCCTGATAGAGAGGGGGAATTAGGGGTGACAATCTTTTATCAATTAAGTTCAAATTAAACTCTGGATTCTTATATTTTTATTGAACCATTATCATAGGTTAATATGTATAGATCATAAGTATGGTTCCAAAACTTTTTTCCATTATGTAATTAATATAATTTAAATGAAACAACACCCAATTATTTTTATAAGGTTCTGACTCAATGTTATAATGTACTCTTTACAGTGTTCACTTGTTACCCTGAGCCATAGATTTTCCACTAATAATATTATTATAAATTAAAAGTGGAATGTGAAGTTATTATTCTTAACCCACAATGTATACCATAGAAAATAATACCTCTAATAGTTACCTTATACCATATCCCACTAGTTACATTATAAACAACACCAAACCATGCACAGGTCTTTAACCACTAAATATTCTCCCTTTGAACTTACTTGCACATCAGCTGCTTGGTTCTTCTATTAAAATTAATTCCAAATATATCACTTATTCAAGAATTTAAATGTATAGATATTTTTTAGGTTTCACTTTATGTTGATCTTGATCACAACTTCTTGTATTTTGAATCCATATACATTAGTCTTCTTCCTCCGAACTTCATGTTCTGATCTTCTCAAATATCTGACTCAAATGAACATTTAATGAATTTAGGTTAGTAAATAACTCTCTTTAACTCTTCTAACATTAAAATATTATCCACTAAATGAATTTAAATATTTTCATATTATCCTATGAATTCTCTTTTCCTATTTTATACTAAATATTTCCCAAATATTTTATAGATTTGAGTTATTTGAATTTTGATGTTCTTTTTCTTTCTAATTATTTTATTGAACGCCTTTAAAACCTCTTATAATTTTTGAGTTAACATTATTCATCAAGACTACCATAATTTTTGGATTGAATGATTCTAAAGTCTTCATAATATATCGACAATAATAACATTTCATACTTCATGAATTGAGATCCTTTTTCATCCAATAAAGAATCACCAAAATGAGTATTTTTCATTTATTTAACCTCCGTGAGAAGCACTCTACAAAATTATCATGGACATAATATTCTGGTATGCATGCATTCCTGCCAAACTATTTCGATTAAACTAAAAACACACTAATTACATTATTTATTCTGATTGGAAACAAATTTATGCATGTATATCTCATTCTTGAATCTCAAATTCTCTTGCATGTGTATCTTCTTATCTTTTCATATTTAATAACACCCATATGTATGCACATATCTTCTTAATTATTCAATATATCTATTAGAAACCAATCTTTTATTATACACACCACTCAACCTATCACATCATGCAATAATTTAAACTAACTCATTTATAATACTAGTTATTATGGTGATCTTCAAAATTTGGCTTAAAATATCTCATACTCCCATTCTCTGATCAGTTCATATCATCTTAATTCTTCTTCACTATTAGGTATACCTTCCAAATGTTTAATTTTTCAACTGAAAATTTCTCACATTTTTTATCCATCTCCATTGAACAATATTAGATATAATATATGTAGATACTCTTGAATGGAACCATCTCAATTACATGAATTAAAGAAAATATTTCATTACCATACATTCCCAATATCTTTTGGGTTTAGAGTTTTATAGAATTAAGATAAAACATTAAATAATAAAAATCATGTATTTTTTGACTAATGGATAGTTTTTCCACTATATAAGAAACGAATTAATCCATAAAAAGTCTTCAAAATCTCCCAAAAATTCTCTATATAAGATACTTTTTATATATTTCATATGAATTAATTTTCTTAATTACCTAGGGAAATGAAAAAATAAAAAAGGGGTGATCTCAAGAGTAAACATAAATGATTACTATCAAATATCATAAGTGTTCATAATATGTGAATATGGGTATAATGAAGATACATAATAATGTTTTTCCTAACAAATAATAGATCATAAGTCAACTAATATGTCATGTCATAACATAAAAAATGAATCAAAAGAGTGTGAAAACATTAGTCAATAAACATGATCCCAGAGAGTGAAACATCAGGATACTATAGAAATGTGGAACAAATAATAGTATAAGAAAACATCACCTTTGTGTGTCATACACTTTCAACCACGATTGAGAGAAATTAAATTATTCCCATGGATATATGTATCATGATATATAAACTTGTAACCAATACATTAGAGGGGGCTATAAGATCCCACTCATCATTTATTCATACTTATGTATGACACTTGAAATCAATCATTCATCATAACATAAAGAACCCATGGATAGAAAAAGGGCCTCATTAATCAAAACATTAAGAACCCATGGAATGAAAATGGGTTTCATTCATGACATCATAAATAACCCATTAAAGTAAAATGGGTTTCATATCCTTTTCAAATGAAATCATGTAAGGAAAAAAATCATAATTCCATAAATAATCATAACATGATGAACCAATGGAAAATAAATTGGCATCAAATGATATTTAATAATATTCTTGGTAAATACCCTTAAATAAAGAAAATAACTAATATTGTATGTATGCTATATAAATAATTGGTATATATTTGAGTCAATAATTTCCCTAACTAATAAATGTATAAGTATCTAGGTGAACATCTATCAATCAAAGGAAATCAAAAATAGGGTATTCATAAAGGAAGGTAATTGGAAGAAAAATTATGGTTATACCCCAAAGATGATTAGTCAAGATAAAGGAAATAATGGATCATTTATCTTATAGATATTTATTGTTTCTAATATGTGAAAACATAGGAAAATAACCAACTAGTAAATGAAGAACACTTTTAAAACATTAATATAATTTTATTTTGAAAATCATGATGAAAATGGCCATTTTCCATGGAAACCCTTTTATATAAAACTCATATAATAATGGAAAAATTATTTACTTTGTAAAACCATGAAAATGAGAAATAATATTCAAAATTATGGGAAATATATTATTGTGATAACATTTTTACTAAATTTCCTGAAGGCCTAAATTTTTATTGATTTTGGATAAACCCCATTTTAAGGGTAAAGGGGAAAAACCAAGACTTCAAGAAGGGTTGAAACCCAGCAAAATACCACATAGAAGTAACCCTTCCTAGAATCAACATCGATAATGCCTCTACCAGAGCATGGCTCCTCAGTAAGATGTCCCGTGAAAAAATTCCTGGGACCAGTACCAATGGCAGCACTATACCCTCTCAATCTTCCAAATCTGAATAGCCATGCACAGAGAAAGTGACTAGCTCTTTCCTCATCTGGAAAAATTCCAAGTAGACTATTTGGGTACCCCAACATGCAGCAATCAAAATACCATGACACCACCATCAGTGACTATTAGGATTTAATCTCATCTCGCTCCATGAAACACCCCACCACCACTACTATAGAGGCCTAGAAGACATTCTAAGGGACATCAATTCAAGCCATAGTCACTTAGGACTAGATGGATAAACATCATAATAAGGGAATTCCACTGATGAGAGGATCTGGTTCATCGTGAACCAGAAGAGTTTCTCTGAGCATGAATCAACTTCATTCAGACCATGAAAGAACCCTCATCAGGTTCCGAAGAAATCCAGTCATAGTGTCAAGAAAATCAGCGTGAAGAGGTAGAGAAGAACTAACGACGTCAAAATAGGAACTCAAAAAAAATCCAATTTAACAGTCAATCGAATGAATCCAAATCAACAAAGCATAAACCCTACAAAAACTCATAACATAAGAGACACAATGCCTCCCCCTTTGGATAACTAAAGATCGACACCACACCCCACTAGAAACTCACCGAAACCACTCACAGCATCACCAGATTGCACCGGAATCACCGAGCCGGAACAACCCTCCGCACTAGACAAACCAAGCCATCAGAACAACACCAAGACGTCACTGACATAAGGGGAACTAAACAGAATGCTGGAGCACAATGAGATGTCATTATAGATGTCATTGAAGAGTAACATTGAGATGCACACCATAGCACTGCCAAACCATCGACACCAGGAATGAGAGCCGGAGAAACGAACCACGAATCCCAGACACACCACTCATAATCTAGATCGCACCCACACTAAACCAAGTCTAGAAGAAGCTGAGATGATCCAGGACATAGGGGGAAGGGGGGAGTAAGATGAAGGGAAAACCTAGGTGTCGTGGGAGAGATGGAAGATTCCACTCAGAGGCTGTGAAAGGTATGTTAGAAAAATTAACCCTTGTGAGAACATTTTCATAAGAATTTTCTTATCATATTTTTATAAGGAAATTCTAAATAAAAAATTCATCGGTTTCTTTAGAAAATTAATTTTAAAAAAGGCTAGAAAGAAAACTTTTATGATATATTAAAACATTAATTTTTAATAAATATCAAATAATGGAGTCTTAAATAATAAATAACGGTTTTAAAATAACTTTTGGATTAGAAAATAATAAATATTTCCATGATATATAAAATATTTTAATATTTAAGAACAACTTTTTTAAAACCCACATTGTAAATAGGGAGCTAAAATTTAAATTTTAAAAGTGGTTATGGTAATTAAGAAGATCCATTAATTAATCTATATTTAAGTTCCCAAAAATAGAGGAAAATATTCAAGGGAACGAAAATATGTACATGGAGAAGAAATATTAGATGGAAACAGTGGGAGTTATTCTTACCAACATCAAACTTTTATTTGAGAATTTATTTTATAAAAGAAGATGATAAAAATGAAACAAAGTAAATTCACTTGAAAATAAGATAAATATTGATTTTAAAAAGAAAATTTAATGATAATAGGTTTTTATAAGATCATAAAAATTAGAGAATTTATCAATTAAGTAGAAATAATTTGAGTAGATAAATTTATTACAGCTTGAGTAACCTTTAAATTGAAACCCCTTGAATAAGAGAGAGAGAGAGATTGAAATTGAACTCAAAATACCAATAATGAAAGATAATTCATGATATAATATAAAAAATAGGTAGTATATACACCATATAAAATTAAATTATTGCATCAATATAATTATGTCTCAATAACTAGAAATTGAGACCCAGAAACACTATCATGTAACATAATCATTCAAGTAAGAATCATTTGGTAATGAGGTCATAAGGAAGAATTGTGTAAACCTATAAGAGAAGGAGAAATTAAAACAAAAATAATTAATTAGGTATAATAAATTAAACTTTGAAAAATATATTTCAATAAGAAAATTGGTAACTCAATTGAAGAAAATTGATTTACAAACCTTTATGATATTAGAAACTTTCGAATCAAAACACCTAGAAGGATGTGATTTCAAATGAAACATTAAATACCAAGAATAATTAGAGGTTATTGATAAAAAAATTAAATGGTATGTGGAAACACCACTCTAAATAAAACATGGTGAATAATAAGAAGTATGTCTCAAAGGATTGAAAATTGAGATAAGAAACCCTAACTCTGGTCTTGATTCGCTCTGCACATGCACCCAACTTCTTGAATAATCAAATTATGTTTATTATATACCTCATTAAGAACATTATAAGATACATTATTAATATATACTTCATTTACTAATTAAATTTTATTATTATATTCTATTTATTTATTATATAATGTTTTTTATATTTTTTATTTTATGTGAAAATTGAATTAGTGTCGACTTATTTTGAAAATTATAATGATTGAATATGATATTTTAATACTAAGTTAAATACTCAATATAACATATAAATAAATAGAAAAAAATAATTATTCTATTATTAACTTTTAATAATATTAACATTTAAGTTCTCATAGTCATCCCTGATAGAGTTTTATATTGTCGATCATGTTGGTGGTTAAACTGACCAAAATGAGAACATGATTTAACTTGATGGGTAAATATGATTAAGGAAGTCTTAAATATAATTATAAAATAATAATAAGGGTATTATTTATATTTTTTAATTTTTTTGAATCATATTTTAAGTGTTTCATATAGATAGTGAAAATTGATAGAAAAAATGAGAAACGTTACTTCGTGGATATGGTAGTCCGCAACACATGATTAATGTTTTCATTTATAGAAATGTGAGAGGGGATAAATATGGATTATAATTTTTCTTTTAATAATAATAATTATATTATATATGTCACAGTTATTCTTCAATTCCATCCTTATAATGAGAAAATTGAGGTGGTGGTGAAAAATAGAATACATTGCTTGGTGAAGGCTGTAGTTTACACAACACACGATCGACGTTCTTTTGTTTTAATAAGTGGATGGGAAGGAATAAATAAGGTTTATTAAATTAATATAAAAATTATTTATTATACTAATGATAATAATTTCATTATATTACTGTAATTGGGTTTGGTTTGGAAGAGATATATTAATGAGAACATGTAAGGATCAAGTAATACTTACGCTAAGACCTTGAACTTACTCATTATGAACTCAATAGAATTTAAAGACTTATGAAAATTTTAGCAAACTTGGGAATTTTTTTAATGAAATTGAGTTATAATAGTGTAAAAATTTTTATGTTTTAAAGGATATTATAAAGGTAAAGTGGATCATTAAAATGATGTAAGTGATCCCCTATTATAAGTGAAGAAAATGTAACTTTTGTGAAGACCCTTTACTTTACAATGATATTATCACACTATTTATGGGTTAATGAATCAAAAGGGTTGAAATAATGGCTTTTTTTTTATCTTGGGTTGATAAATCCATAACCATTTGTCTATAAACATGTTTCATGCCATTTACCATTCTGGTTTTTACATTTTATAATTTTCATTGTTACCAAGGAAACTAGTTTTTAACTATGTTATTTATATTTTACTAAAAATATAAGATAAAAAAAATTAAAAAATATAGTTATATTAAAACATAATATAATATTAATTTAATTTAATTAAAATTCAAAATAATATAAAATTAAATTTTAAATTAAAACATTATATATATAGAAAAACAAGTTTTTGTAGAAAAATGATGTTTTAACCATTATTTGTTCCTAATCCTATTTAACATAGATTAATAATTAAAAGTATATTAATATAATTACTAATTTATTTAAAAATCATATTATAGTAATAATTTAAAATATATTATTTTTATTTATTAGATAAAAATCAAAAAATGTTAATAAAACAATTCTTTAAAAATTATAGTTTTATCATTATCACGGTAATTAAATTTAAACCTAGTAATCATAATTTTATTCCTAAAAATAAAATTGAAATTGTTAAATAATATTAAAATTTTGATCTAAAATAGGAAATCCTTTTTTTATATTTAACTTTTACAAGTGATGGAAACTAATTTTTAATGTCAGTATATAAAAACAACTTTTAGTGTAAAAAATTAATTATGTTTCCAAAACATTAAACATGGGTTTTATAAATTTAATATAGTATTTTTAAATTATTTATTTTACTTTATATATTTTTTTTATGAAAAGATTGTTCAAAATATTTAAATTCATAAAAATGACAGTATAAGAAAAATTAGTAAAAATTTTACTATTCACCTTGAAATAATAAATTTTAGAAAAATATCAAAAACTCACCATAATATAATTTTTACCCTTTGAATTAAAAAATGAAGTTCATTTTGTTAAATTTAAATTCTAAAGTTTACAAATTTATATTTTGAATGAGAATAAAATATATAAAAAAAATCATTTATTGAAAAAACGCCCTTTTAAAACTCAAAGTGTTATTAATATTATTTGGTAATAATTTCTAATTTATTACTACATTTTTATCTACTATAGGTTTTATTAGTGTTATAATTTTTTTGTCTAATATTTTTTAGATCATTTTAGTTTAGTGTTTCATGTGAAACAAACTATTCATACAATGTTTATTCAAGGGAAAATATATTCCAAAATCTTGAGGTGTTATATTATCCCCTCTAAAATAAATAGTATCCTCAAAATTTTAATTATTTTTAACTAATGATATATTTAAGGGTGTTCATAAGATAAAAAATGACTCCAAATTTAATTTATAATGAGGTTTCATCCTCACTATACTTGGTTTTACTAGTGAACTATTCTTTTCCATCATAATAGGAATACAACTAATATTGAGTTTTGTTAACCATTTGTGATAAATACACCAACACAATGAGATTAATTCTTCTAGGAGAGTTTATAGATACCATTTTATTAATAGGTGATCATGTTTTTATTTTTATATGTTATTTTCACATAATAGAATTTATCATTATTAATAGAGCCAATCCATACCAAATATCACATCAAATTTAACTAAAGTAATGATAATAGAATTTTACTGGAAGATTATTCCTATAAACATATTATTAGATAGGATTTATATACATGGGAATAAATAATCATAACATTGGAAGTTTTTATTAATTATTCAATATCTAGTCATCAAGGTGATAATTTAATGTTTCAGAAAACATACTAAGTACAAATGAGTGGTTCGAATATGACACAAATACCACTCTCATGGTTATTAAGTGGGTTATCGATGTTCTGAAATCCACATAATTCTTAGAATTCACTTTAGTAGTTGTGTTTTAATATACTTTCCCTTGTTCCCTTTTTATTGAAAATTTTTTATTCTTATTGACCTTGTTATCCATTGGATTATATAATTGATTTAGATAATTCCCAAGTTCCTACATTTAAGACATTGAACTATTAGTGGTACCTCTAGATAAAATCTATTAATTTTATTATTCCCACTGTGCTCTTCACTTTTCCTCATAATTGGTTTCTGAATGTAATTATTTTACATACATAAAAAATCACCTATATCCTTTGAGATATTTTCTTTGGTTTTTTTTTCCCACATTTTTGACATTAAGGGATCATCTTTTCTTAATCATCTTCCTCACCTGAACTTCCATGAGACTCCATCCTTCTCTTCTTTTGTGAGTTTGGGAACTCAAATAAGTTCATATTGTAAATTACAATTCTTGATAGTTGGTTTAAAATAATCACATGGTTTCTCAATCAAAATCTTATCCCATTAGGGTTCTCATTGGTATAATCTCTTCATTATCCATAAAATTTATAGTTAACTTGGTTACTTTAGTATTTAGACATTCCTAAAACCAAAACAAGTTAACATGGGCAATGAACACCACAAGAGAATTATCATAAGATAATTAAATGATAAATTCAACATAATAATTTCTTACTCTTAGAAATTATTAAATTATCTTTTAGTTCAACCGAAATCACTCTCATTTCTATAAAGTTTTCTTTAGGTTTTGTTTTATCACATTCATTAACCTAAATCATTTACATAACAGATCATTAATAATGTCTTACAAAGAGAATTTTATTAACCAAATCATATCCCCCAGGAGTGTCTAGTCAGATGAATTTTCATTAGACTACTCATCATGCACTAGAGTGAAGATTGAGTTGATACTCAACCAAATTTTTTTAGGGTGATTACCCCTAGGTGCATCTGTTCTATAGTAACATCCACTTTACTGCATCAAGAAAGGGATATAATTTCTAGGAAAACCACACAATCTCTACTCTAATAAAAATGAGGGATGTTATCCTATACATATATTATCTCTTAAACTTATCCCAAGAGTTTTCACTAAATTTCTCTTATCTGAATCCCTAAAATAATCATTATTATCTCAAATAACCTAAAGAGTTATCTGTAAGATTAAAATTCTGATCAACCTTAACTTATCAACCCTTAAATTATCCTCAACTATTATCCTAATCTCTAAATTTGTCTAAAACCTACTCTAATACCAACCATAGGACCCCATGA
Organism: Viscum album; assembly: GCA_963277665.1. Classification (NCBI taxonomy): domain Eukaryota; kingdom Viridiplantae; phylum Streptophyta; class Magnoliopsida; order Santalales; family Viscaceae; genus Viscum; species Viscum album. The sequence goes on along the minus strand of OY728125.1, from coordinate 1,270,880,142 downwards.
ATTAGATCATCTCAATTATGTTACATAAAGAAAATATTGAATTATATCACATTCCCATAATCTTTTAGGTTTATAGTTTAAAATAATTAGGAAAAAACATTAACTTACAAAAGTCATGAGTTTTTTAACTAATGAATATTTTTTTCACTATATAAGAAACTGCTTAATCCATAAAAATTCATCAATATCTCCCAAAGCTTATCTATATAAGATAAACTTATATAAATTTAATACATACTATTTTTATTAAAAATATAGTTAAATGAAAACACAATGGTTGGTCTCTAATTCTCAGTAAGGTTAAACATAAACGATAATAATAAAATATCATAATTGAGCATAAGATGAGACAATGAGTATAATCAAGATATGTAAGAATGTTATACCGAATAAATCATAGATCATAAATTATCACATATTTCATGGAATAACATAAGAAATAATTCAAAAGTGTGTAAAAACATTGGTAAATAAACATGGACCATGATAGTGTAATATCTGGATACATTAGAAAATTTAAACAAACATTAAAATAGGGAAACATCACCTTCAAACTTTCACGCAAAATTTCTAGGAACTAAATTTTTCACGCATATATATGTATCATGATATATAAAATTTTAATAAATGCATTTGAGGGTGATATAGGATCCCACCTGACATTCATTAATACTTATGTGTTCCACTTGAATTCAATCATTCATCATAATATAACGAACCCATGTAAAGAAAATGGGTTTCATTCATCACATCATAAATAACCCGTGGAAATAAAATAATTTTCATTAATCACATCATAAAGAACCCATGTAAATAAAATATGTTTCATATCATCTTCAAATGGGACCATATAAGGAAAAAATCACAATTCTATCAATAATCTCAACAAGATAAAACCATAAAAAATTAATGGGAATACAATGATATTAAATAACATTCTAGGTAAATACCCTCAAATCAAGATAAAAAATAAAATATAATTTTCAATATAAAATTAATGAGTATATAGTTATTTCAATAATTTCCCCAATAAATTGATGTATAGGTATCTATGTAAACACCCTTAAATTGAAGGAAATAAAAAAAATAGTTTATTTATAGAGGAAATACAGTATAAGAAAATTTATTCTTATACACCAAATATGATTAATAAATATAAATTCAGTGATGAATCATTTCCCTTATAGATATTTAATGTTACTCATTTTTTAAAACATTGGAAAATATTCAATTGGTATATAGAGAATATTTTTAAAATATTAGTGAAATTTTACATTGAAAATCATGATAAAAATGAAAATTTCCCAATGAAAACACATTTAAATAAAAATCATAAAATAATGGGGAAATAATTTACTTTATAAAACCATGAAACATTGGAAAGAAGATTCAAAATGATGAAAAATTCATTCTTTTGAAAACACTTTAAAATGATGTTTCTTTTCTTATTTTTATAATGAAATTCATAGGGAAAAAGTCAATAGTTTCTTTTGAGAATCCATTTTCCAAAAGGTTGGAAGGAAAAAATGATATATATTAAAAAAATAATGTTTATGAAATATCATATTATGAATTATTAAAAAATACATAATGTTTTTCAAAGAAAATGTGGAGTGTAAAATATTAATTATTTCTATGATATGTAAAACCTTTTATTATTTTGGAACACCTTTATTTAAAATGTATATTATAAACAGGGAAATAAAACTTCTGTTTGAAAATTAGTGATGGGAATTAAGAGGATCAAAAGAATTAATCTATATTTTAGTTGTAAAAAAGAGAAAAAACATTATCAGGATAAAAAAATATAGACATGGAAAAGAAATATCCATTACAATGAAATGAATATATTCTTACCAATGTCAAACTTTTATTTGGGAAGGTATTTCATCAAAGAATATGATACTGATAAAACAAAGTAAATTCCCATGAGAAGAAGACAAATAACCTTTGTAAAAATTAACTAGAACTATAATAGGGCTTTAAATATCTTAACCAAGTAGTGAATTTATGAATTTAGGAGAAATAATTTTAGTTAAGAAATCCGTTATAGATCGGGTAAACTTTAAATAAAAACCAATTTAATGAGAGAAATAGCTTGAAATTAAACTCAAAAATATCATGATTGGAATATAATTCATGATATAATATGACAAATATGAATTTTATACATCATATGAACTTATATTGGTGCATAACAAACAGTTTTTCTCAAGAAATATGATTGAAACAAAGAAACTCTTTCAAGTAACATAATCATTGAGGTAATAATCATTTGATAATGAGATTATAAGGAAGAAATATAAAACCTTATAAAATAAGGAGAAAATTAAATAAAAATTATTCATTATGTATATTAAATTAAACTTGGAACCATAGAGTTTAATAAGAATGTTGGAAACTCAATGAAAAAAAATTGTGTTAGGATAAACCTTTATGGCATCAAATTTTTTTGAATTAAAGCCACTTGAAGGATGTGATTTCAAATAAAAAATTAAATACCAAATATAATGAGTGGTTAGATATTCAAAATATTAAATGGTATGTAGATACAAAATTCTAAATAAAACATGGTTTATAATTAGAAGTATGTATCATGGGATTTAAAATTGAGACAAGAAACCCTTACCACGGTCCTGATTCACTCTACACATGAACCTAACTTCCTTAACAATAAAATTAAGTTTATTAGATACCTTATTAAAAACATAATTAATTTTTATTGAATTTAATAAGTATCAATTATTATAATATTCTATTTATTTATAATATTTTTTTTCTTATGTTTTTTATTTTACGTGAAGATTTAATCAGCATTGGATTATTTTGATAATATTAGTGACTGAAGATGATATTTTAATAATAAGTTAAATACTTATTATAAAATTTATAAAACCATGAAAATTTTTGAATTTATTATTAACTTATAATAATATTAGTATTTAACTTCTTATAGTCATCCATGATAGAGTTTCATAATTTCGTTCATGCAGGTTGTTAAGCCAACCCAAAAAACATGTTATAACTCGATGGGTGGGTATGTTTAAGGAAATTAATAATATAATTATAAAAAAATAATGATAGTGTTTATATTTTTTAAAATTTTGTGGATTTTATTTTAAGTTTCTAGGATAAATAATGAAAATCAAGATCAAAAATGAAAAATGTTACTTCGTGGAGGTGGTAGTCAACACAATGCATGGTTAGTATTTTCATCTCCTGATGAATGAGACTTAATTAAGTTGGACTATAATTTTTCTCCTAATAATCATAATCATAATATACATGTCACATTTATTCTTCAATTCCATCTTTATAACCATCGAAGAGAGGTGGTGGTGAAAAATAGAAGGGATCTCTTCATGGAGGAGGTAGTCTGCACAACACATGATCGATGTTATTTTGTTTTAATAAGTGGATTAGATGGAATAAATAAGGGTATTTACATTAATATAATAATACTTAAGTATAATAATTATAATAAGTAATTTATATTACTTTGGTTATGGTAGTTTTGGAAGATAAATATTAAGGATAAAATGTAAGGAGTAATTAATACTTATATTGATACATTGAACATGCCACTGAAATAATCCCTAGAATTGAAGGACATAGGAAAAATTTTAGTGAATAGGTATAACACACCAAGATTTTATTGTATGTATCTTCTTAAATAAATTCAATTCTTTCGATAGATTATGTTGCACACAACACCGAGCTTAAATGTACAGTAATATATTATTAAAACTTGACCATTGGAATAGTAATATGACCACTAAGAATAGTAATACAGATAATATAAAATTAAACTCACCTATAAATATATAAATAAAATTTAGTCATCTTATAAATAGAAATGTGATATAATTATATCATAGTTTAAGTAAAAAATGTCTTAAATATGATAACTTAATTGTTGGTATTTTGTGGAACATAAATGTTTATTTACAATTTTATAATTAATATAATGATTTAAAATAAAATTAATTTTCATAAAATATATTCATAAAATAAAATTTTTTATTATGATTATAAGATAATTTAATGAGACCTTAATTAATTTTTCAAAGTTTCATAAAATTAGTTATAATTTTAAAATTGATATTTTTTTAATAAATGATGATTTTAATTAAAAAAATAAATTTCTCATATTTAGAAAATTACTTTCATAAAATTGAGTCCATTTTTTAATTCTAAAGTTCAAAAAATGGTTAGGGTTATTTTTTTGGATTTTTCTGAAAAAGTTTATTTTTTTGGTGAATAGTGAAATATGGTAATTTTTTATATTTAACAATTTAGCCAAATACATAAATTATTGAATCATGGATGATGTATACATGAGGTAAGAACCCATTGGTCAAAAATAAAATGTATTAATCTATATATTTAGTCACAATAATCATCACTATTGATAGTCTTTAGCCAAAATAATAAAGTAATGAATAAAATAATAATAAAAACACTCCTCTCCTCCACTATAAATACCACCCCACACCACCGCTTCTCCTTACACCTTATAAGACTTGAATATTGTCCAATTTATGCCCAATACCCTTCCCAAGTCTCTCCCCCATGTCCAAGATCCTTTGTTATCAATAAAATACCAAAACCAAAGTGTCTTAAGGAGGTTCTCAAGGAGAAGAATTCAAGAGGTAACAATCTTAATCCTTCTCTTTCAATTTATTTCAATTTAATTTTTTTCTTATCTTTCCCTCAACTCATTTATCCAAAAATGTTTGATAACTCTAGTATCATATATATATATATATATTTAATTTTATTATTTTAATGGGAAAATCATCATCAAACCCCTTCTGCTCTCCCTTTTATTCTAAAAATGAAAATATCTTCTATGATGTGATGATTTACCTCTATTATGGATGATACATTTTCATTTTAAATTAACGCATTAAATTATGGTCATAAAACCATTATAATGGTTAAAAAATATTTTTAAATGTTTATTACAACTTATTTATCATTCTAGAACTAGTATATATACATAATATTAATTAATAAAATAGAACTAGTTCACGATGACCAAAAAATGCCAAAATAATATAAACTGTTATAATTAACATTTTATCTAATGAATCATCCTAATATCTAGAAAAAAATGACATATAGAAACATTTAATACTTTTTAAGTTAATTAATAACATATAATTTTAATTTATAGAATTATTCACATTTTATATGATCTTTTATACATGTATACAAGTGAACCAATCATGAAAACCAAGGAAATGAACACTCCTGAATGAAAAAATTGAGTCTTATAACTCACAAAAAGGACATAAATGAACTTGATAAAATTATGATGAATCGAATAAATTTTGAATAATTTATTAATTAAATTATTAATTAATCTAATTTCATTATCTATGATGTTAAGTGAAAGTGAAGAACACTGTCAGAAATATGGTAAGGGATTCTCCCCAAACATCCATTTTCCCTTTGGGTTATTATTTCTCTCTCTTTACCACAGTCTAATTATTAATTTTTTATATTTACTCTTACTTAATTCTTTTTTTATGTTCCAAGGGTATATTTCTAGATCAATATTTATTTCTTTTATGGGAAATACATGTTTTATAAGGATCCATTTTTAATTCTTCCCGATAAGAGTGCCCTATTAAAGGTAAATTCCCAATTTCTTACCCATTTTCAAGTACCATCCATAATATATTTTAAAAAACCACTATATTTCCAAAATCAATCATTTTATCCTGAAAAAATATTTTGTTCATTTCTAATTTTATTCAAGCAATTATTCATTTTTTTCGTTTTAAATCCCCTTTAGTATTTTTCGTTAGATTATACTAAAGAGGCTCATTTATAAATTTCTTAAACACTCATTTTACATGTTTTAACATCATTTAGACATCAATTATCATGATCTATTCCTATTTTACATTATTAATTTCAAATTATTAGTTAAATATATTCTTTCATGGAAACCATTATGATATTCCCTTTGGTTATGCCTTATTCACCAGATTTCTTATTTGTGGTGTATGTATACATCCCTTTCATTTGGGATCATCATTCATTGAATATTTCATTAAATATCCATATTCCTTGTATAATATATATTATTATCTCCTTATCTATGTACCATTTTTACATATGGTGTTTTCTTTGAATGTTGTTTTAATTGGGGAAATATTGATGAATTTGTATCCTCTACTCAATACAGATATTTTGATAAGTCATGAATTGAATCTATGTATGAATAATGATTTGGAATTATATTAATGGGTGTGACCTGATTATATATAGACTCTTAATGCATCGACATATCTCATGAGACAAAATAGTTGGTGACAAACCCTTCATGTTTGTTTCCAAGGAGAATCAGATAGGTTTTTACCCAAAAAATTAAACTATCTTGATGGTATAATGTTTCATGTTCTAGATAAATGAATTCTATGGATTAAGAATTTTCTTCATTCAGAATTCAATTATTAATTTTTATTATATTTTCACTATGAAAAAATTTATGGATTCATTTACATTCTCTGTTTATTGATGGCATGTGTTTTTCAGTTATTTACCTTTCTATTATGGTTATACCTTATTGACTTTGTTTAAATTATTATTAATTAATGTAACCCTTTCTGAGCATTTGATCTCACCCTTTCATTCATTTTCCTTCCCAAGGTTTTGAATATGAAATCTCTAAATAAGTGTCAAGGAAGAATTTTATTATCATTTGTTATGTTCTATGATTAATTACCAATTTAATAAGGGTTCCATGTATGTGTATATTTATTCAAGACTAATAAATTGATAGATCCTTGGGGATGTGATCTCTTGTATCTACGTCATTGTAATAAAATGACCACTGACTCTAGTCTATTGGGGTCTAGGTTGTTGCAGTCAATATCAAACCAAGTTTAGTAGAAAATTTGGGAACTGGATGTTAAGTAAACATGAGAATTACAATAATCCATTATAGTGAATTTTTGGATCAATAATCATGATGATTATGAGATAACATAGTGTGTATCCTTATTTAGTTATGGAGCCTAATGGAAGTAAGAGAATAAATATCTTTGGTCAATGTAGTGATTTCCCCATTGAGTAAGTCAACACAGTTAGTGTTAGAGCTGAGAAAATCATGACCATATTAGGAAAGCTTACTCATGTTTTGAAGAATAACCATACTACACCTATTTTGGTTCGTTTCATGTGGAAAATCCCCCATATTTCAGTGGTACTACTAATCTAGTGGTAGATTAGAAATGGATCAAGTCCCTTGAAAAGATATTTCTGGGATTGTGATGTAATGAAAAAAAAACATAGTAATGAATTAATTATCTCAAGGGATATGTTGATAAATGGTGGTCATTGATCAAAAATAATGAGTAATATTAAATATAATTCATGGAATGGAAAATTTTTAAAGAAAAATTATTCAAAAAATATTTCCCTCATGAGAAATGAGCTGAAATGAAGAGAAAATTCCATAAGTTAAGGTAAAGGGAAGAAGATTGTGTCGTAGAGTATGAGGTTGCCTTCACTAGAATATCTAGGTATGATATAGATTACATACATGATTTGAAAGAAAATATTGATCATTTCATTTAAGGTCTTAATCCATGCCTTCCAAGGGCACTGGATTCCCAATCATTTTCATCATATTATGAAATATTATTAAGTGACATCAAAATAAAGAAGGAATTTTCTAGATCATGTATATTCAAGGGAAGTAAAGAGAAGAAGATTTATTCTAATAACCATGTAAAATTTGAAACATAAAAGAAGAATAAGGGAATGAATAAATTTCCATTATGTGGAAATAATAGAAATAATCATCCAAGTAAATGCTTGAATGGAATGATAGTTTTGTATAAGTGTAGAGAAAAGGGTTATTAAATTAAATATTATTAGTGTAATAAATAAATCAATGATCTGGTGGAAGATAAATTAATCCTATATTAAAATATAGCCAATGCTTTATTTGATTCAGGATCTTCACACTCTTTTATACAACCTAGTTTTCCAAGAAAATTAGACATTTACCTTTTGATTTAACAAGGGAGTTACCACTCAAAACTCATAAGAGATGTCTCATTGCAAAAAAAATGTGTCTATAGGAACCCAACCTTTTCTTACATTACTATTACATAATTATTAAGATAAAAAAACATATTAGTATTACACCATGAGGATCCAAAGGTTTAGTGTCTTAGGAAAACTAGGACCATCCATAACTTTTAAACATCAAACATAAACATTTATTTAATTCATTCTTCTCCAGCTTCTTATTATCCCTTGAAAACTTCTTAGTGCACATAATCACCTGAGGATATACATCAAAAAGGATTGATCTAAAATCCCAGTAATAGGATAGATATGAACAATATAAAAATGGGTGAGGACAATCATAACACAAGAAAAGGATCGTGAACATGAGAGGAAGCATTAATAAAAACTTGAAATGTGGCACTACTTAAAAAAATGAAACATCATATCTTAGTGGTCAACTACCACACATAGTTGTGAAAAAATCTAGAATCATGTTCACACATAATATCACTTTAACTAATTGTATTCATCACTTTACCCAATTCATTAGAGAATTTTATAATTCCAGTTGCACCCGTCACATTCAAACTTTCATATTGCGCTATATAATTCTGAGGGCACCCATCACATCATAAGATTTTTATTATCATGTATGCCACATATAAAATATATCAAACATAAAGATAAAATAACCCATGTAAATTAATGGTTTTTTCATCATAAAGAATACATTCATAAAGATTTATCTCCCAAAATAAAGAGTGGATAAAATTCTTGACTTAGAAAAATCAACAATGAGTAAAGTAGAAACAATCTTTGAGACGTAAAAAAAGAGGGTGTTTATTTATAAGAAGAGTTCATTTGTAAGAACAATGGGTTTGTCTTAAATTAAATAATAAAACATGTATATCCCATAATAGGTAATATTAGGATAAATAAATTATTCTTAAGGCATATATATACTGAAAATGGTTTGAAAGAGGGAAAACCCAAAGTATGAGAGTTTGGTGTGAGAATTTCCCCTTACCATGTATCTGAATGCTTTCTTCACTTTAATATCCTATATAACCATATTAAATTCATTAATTAACAATTATAGAACCTTTTATACATTAATAATATTCATTAAGGTTTTATTAATTTCATTTATGGGCTTTTGGATGAGTTATATAGTTTAAATTCATTGTTTGGGAATGGTTGTTTTTATAGTTTTCTTGAACGGTTCACTTGTATTCATGAATGAAAGTTCATTTAAAACATGGATAAACATATATAATTGTAAGTATATCTTATTTATGATGTTACATAACTTTAAATGATCTTATAAATAATTTTTTTATATACCATGATAATGAATCATTAGAAAATAATTTAATGATGACAATTTGGGTTAATTTGGGGTGGTTTTTCAACCACAACGAATTTATTTTGTTTAATAATTTATAATTATGGACATAAGTTAGTTCCATAACTTTAAATAGGATATACTACATATAAAATAATTTATTTCAAACATAAAAATGGTTTCATAACCATATCTGAAGGTGATAAAGGAAAATGAAAACATGTAGTTCTTGAAGGTGATAAATTAACACCTCACGAACAACATTTTCCTTTCTAAAGTAAAAAATAAGATGAGAAGGGTGTGGATGATATATTATCCCATTAGTATCATAAAATAATATTATATTTAATATACTGTAGTTACCATACCATGAAAATATATCTCAATTTTGCTTTAGAAATGAAGTATATATTTCTTGCTCTTTAAGGGTCATGGATGCACTAATTAAAGTGGGGAGTGGATCTTCTTTTGTACCTAGATTTTTTTATCTGAGTCCATCCACAGTGGTAGAGATACCCTCTTCAAATGCTGGAGGAGCATCCCTAAGATCTTCCTCTTCTTCTTCAATATGTGTTACTTATTCTCCTTCTACTTGCGTAGTATATGACGAAGCATAATTTCCATTATCATGGGAGAAGTTAAAATTTGAACATTTTGAAGAAGATGCTTCCATTTCTGACCCTATTGATGATGAAGGGTCTTCATGGGTTGATATAGAGGAAATGATGGATTGATAATCAACATCATTATTTTCCTCTGGTATTGCTATAACTTCTTCTGGCAGGGTTGATGAAGTATAGAATTGGTGGATTTCAGCGGACAAAATGAAGACATCTCCATTTAAGATTTCATCATTGCTTGTCCAATCAACAACTTCTCCCATGATGTCTGGCTCGATTTTCGTAATTGAAATTATGGAAGTTTCCATAAGAGTGTTTGGATTTTAGTCTATCCCGTCAATTTGACTGATAGGCAACACATAATCTGTACTCACATGTATGAATGGGTTTACTAGAATCTTTTCCAAACCATATGGATCATTAATTTTGGTGACCTTCTTTGTTGTATATTATTCATTTCCATCCATGTGATAAAATTATGCCTCAATATATTGAGATTCACATGTTTTGAATGGGTCTTTTTCACCATACAATGTCCCAATTTGACCATTGAAAAAATATTTGAGACATTGATAGTATGACGAAGGTACGGCAGCATGTTGATGTAGCCAAGGTCTTCCAAGAAAAATGTTGAAGGCTATGTCCTGATGAACAACCATGAAATCTGAATTAGATACAAGGTCTCCAAACTGAATTCTGAGTGTAATTTCACCCAAAGTTCTTATCATATCCTTTCAACATCAAAGTAGAATGAGATAAATCAAATTTGGTGAGGCCCAATCGATAAAGTGTACGAATAGGAATGAGATTGACTCCTGAGCCATTATTAATGAAATCTCGTCGAATGTCTATATCATTGATATTTCTAGATAGATACAAATGTATGATATGTCCATGTACGACATCATCTTTATCATCATATGTAAAATATATCACTACATGGCATTCTGCAAGATCGTTCTCTATATGGTAGACTTTAGCCACAACAATTTCAGTTTCGAATTATTGAGCACTTGAAAAAGCCTTAATAAGCGCCTCCCAAAGATATTTTGATAGATTAAAGGCATCTATAATTGATAACTTGTCTGGTACTTGGGCCAAATTTTTCAAGACATCATACTTTTTGTCCAAAGGTATATGTTTCCCATCATGAAAATGTGGTTTTGCAGGTGACTTGGAAGTTGATGCTTTAGCAGTAGATGCATCCCGTATTAGGGTAGGAGTTGGAAATTCTCCTGGCTTTGGTAGATTAGACTGACTAGGTCTATTTATTTGCTGAGAGGAAGAAGGTGGGACCTCTAATCGGTCTTCCAAAATAACTGTATCATGACCGAATCAGCCATGTGTGGAAGAAATTTCTTGTTCCTGTTGAGCCCGCTGAAGGAATTTTCTACGAGTTCCTACCACATATACAGTTCTAGAAAGGGTAGGATTGAAATAGTGGCTTCTAGAATATCCATGTATTCCCCTGTATCGTAGATCTCTATCTCTTACTCTAATTCCTATATTAGAAACAGGGAACTTAGGCTCATCATAATCAAAACTATCATTGGCATAAAGCTCTTTTATATGAATCATGTTAACAGAACCAAAGATCAATTCTTCATCTGATGAAGATTCTACCTGATGAACCAATTCAGGATGTGTCATTTGGTGGGGTGGTGCTCGTTCTTTTTAAGAATATGGCATAAAATCTTCTAGAGTCGAAGACAACTTAGGCTTTGACACGAGCTCGTCTTCTTCTGACTGCTCTTTTTTCTTCAAATTACACTGCTTCTTTGAGTATTTCCCTTTAGGTGAAGGGTGTTTTGATGTGGCATTCGTAGCAGAAGAGACAATTTGTTGATTCAATTGTGTTCATAAAATGTCATGAGTTTGGTTGATCATTTTCCTGACCATCCAATCATCATATTTCTGCGCATTTTTACTTTTGAATTCATGCCACTCGCCCTCTTCCTCTAGATCAATAGCAGTAACACATGCTACCTGGGCTGAAGAACCTTTCGGTTTTACCTGTCTAGAATCCACCATCTTTTGTAGGAGTTATTTGAAGAAAAAACACTCCTGAATGGGATGCCCCAACATTTGATGAAATGGGAAATAATTGGGGAGGTCTTCATCTCCTTCCTTGTTCGGCCTTTTGGGCCTTGGAAACAGAACCAAGTTGTTTTCTAGAGACGAGATTAAGTAACTTGAAACTTGTTCATTTCCGAAAGAATAAACTTTGTTCTTCAAATTTTCAAGCAGTTTCTGCCTTTGATCTTTTTGATCATCTGGATGAGGCAGCCATTGTTGTTGACGTTCAGGAGGTGGAGCCCTTAGATATGATGAAGGTCTTGATGGGAAATTAGGTACAGGTGCTTCTTTAAGCATAACTATAGTAGTCTCTGCTTTCCCTATTCTCCTTCCTGGAACTGATGGAATTACACAAATTGTAGCCTTAGTCTTCATAAGAGAGTCTTCTATCTGCTGATCGATTGAAGTAAGGTCTCAAAAACCTCCTGTGTATTTCATAGGGATCAATGGTGTGCATATTTCATCACAAAAATTTTCCACACAGATTGGCAACAATTCTTATTAAGGTAGTTTTAAGCTTAAGGAATATGGTAATCCCTTCAAAGAGAAACTAAATCTGAAACTTTTTCATTTTACTTTTGCTTACAATTGGTAAGATCAAAAACTGTCTTCTTTGGAAATGTTGAGCTAAATTGAAGAAGGAACCTTTGATGGAGATATTCCCACCCAATAATTGACTGGGATTGCAAACTTGTATATGAGACAAAAGCAGGGCCTTGTAATGATTGTACAAAACACCTAAGCTTAACTTCTTCTTGTTGTTGAGGAGTTCCCATCACAGGATCACAACGAGAAACAAAATGTGTTAAGTGTTGTTCTAGATCTCCCGAACCATTAAAAATTGGGAATTTGGTACTCGAAAATTTTTATGGGGGAGGAATTGCATCCACTAATTTAGGGTAAGCCCTCTTTTTTGGTTAAATTTGTGCATGCTTTCCTTCCATATCTTCCAACCGAGCTGTTAATGACTCAATGGTAGTCATTAATTTTTGAGAAACATATAGTTGAGATTGGACCTAATCATGTGCAATAACTGGAGTTTGGATGGGTGTAGCGACCAGGACTACCACTGATGGTAGTATTGCCGATTGTTGTTGCATATGACCCATAGGATTGGATCTGTGAGGGTGTACTTGTAAAGGGGGATATTCTTGATCCATCCCAACAGCTACAACAAATTCCCTTGATTGATTAACTCCAGTATGCTTTGGAGGAAGACTACCTTGATGTTGTTCTGCATTTAACCTCCTTAATTCCTTCATTTCTTCTTCTTGTCATGCGAACCTTGCCTCTAATGAGAGTGATTGGACTTGTCTTAATGTAGGGTGGGGTGTAACCTGATTTTTACCCTTTTTCTTGGCATGTTCCTTTCTGGAGTATGGAAGGGCATTACCCGAAGGAATATCTTGACCTTGGGCAACCCTCTATCTTCTGGTACGCACACCTCCTTCATTTGTTTCTGTGTACACAGCCTCTTGAACAAGAACTTATTCATCTGATCCCTTTGAGTGAGCCTCATGTTCTGGGGGATCAATGACAATGACATTGATGACATTTATCAATGCATAACGCATTGCATACCTTTTGTCAGCGCTTCTGTGATACTGTCTTCCTCCATATCTTTTATGAGACATTGCCTTTTTTTGGTTGATCCCTAAGGAACTTCTTGATGAACCGTAATTTGGATGGAATCTTCTGATAATTCGGCTCTGCGTTCCTCTTGTGGCTTCTTCCCTAATTGAGAGAAGACTGAATTTTACTAAGGAAGAGATTGAGAATTTGAAAAAGTCCCCAGCCTGGTGGACTGGGGATGTTCCTGTTTTTCCTGATCAACTCCTCGAATCCTGTTTGTTGATCCTGAGGGTTGAGTTAAAATAGTTCCTAGTCTGGAAAGATGAGGTGGTTCTTGAGCTGCTACATCTGAAACTTTCTTAAAATCTCTCCTAATTTTGTGGACTTTAGTCCGGAAATTGATCCGATGCACCATCCTACATCCACTCAAATCACCTGGCTCAGATGACCGTTGGATTATTTCTGACACTTCCATCACTTTATGATGTGCCTGCTCTAAACAAGAAGCCTCTTTAATATTCTCATTTTCTTGATGTAATAATAATTCGACAACTTGTTCATTATATGCCTGACTTTGGGAAGAACTAGTTGAGGCATGTTCTTGAGAAAGACTTTGATTACACACAAAACCAATTAGGTGTGGCCATCCATGGGTAATAACATTGCATGATACCACTTTTGGTGGACTTTGTTGACTGGGGAGCACAATACTCCATGAACACCCCATCCCCTGATATGAATACCAGATGGGGCATTGGTAATTAACTGGAACAACCTTTTTAATGCGCCAATTCATGAATGCTGAAGGGCTCTCTGTTGCTTTTCAACCTTTGGATGTTGAGAAACTGAGAGAGATGCCAAGTCAATTTTTCATTGCAACCCTTCTATTATCTTGACAAGATTTTGATATTCATCATAAGATAATATTTTCTCTTTTAAGTGACAAAGATTTTTCCATATGTTGAGATGAATATCATGAATACAGTCATCTATCAAAATTTCTAGAATATAATACTGAGAGTCATCCAAAGGCCAAAACATGACTGGTATTTCACCATTCGCCAGTTGTTTTCTCATATTCAGCACTTCCTCTTTGTCATTTGATGAACATTCTTCTACCTTATTGGACCAAAGATGGGGTTTCCTTATTGCTTCATCAGATTTAACAAGATTGGTAGAGAATTAATTTGTCAAATTAGAAGATGAATGACCCAGGGGTGGTTCGGAGAATGACCTACACCCCGGGCTATCTTCTGATTGAGAAAGTATTTCACCTACTAGGAGTAAGGTATCAGACATGACTGGCTTCACATTTGCAAGTGCCTCAAGATAAGAGGGATTTCTCATTACTACATTTTCCATTGAAAATTTTTCCAGGAAATGCGAATTACTACTGCGGAGAGGAATTTCGCAGATAAATTCATCATCATGGGGAGGACCACCATGGTGGGTTACAGCAAAATATAGAACCTCTTGCTCCTTGGTCTTCTGGCCACGCAGAGGGTTATTGTGGCTCTCATCTGAAGATGATACTTTGAGATTAACTGAATTTTCATAAATCAATATTTCATGAGGAAGTGTCTAATAAAGACCTTTGGAATTATTATTGTTACTTCCAGAATCTGAAAATGAGAGAGTAAAATCTTGAGTTGCGACAGACAATTGTCTGAGCGCTTCAAGAACTCCAGCATCTAGCAAGGTCTTATTGAATATTGGCTCTCTTTTTTTCAACTGTGCTGGATGGGTCTTTTTCTTGGATGCCTTCTTACTCACTTTGGAAACCACTTGTTGAAAAAAGTGGTTATTATGGGCAGGTGTATGTTCCTGGTCATGAGAAATGGTCAAGTTAGGCTGATTGTCTCTATTTAAATCTGGTGTATGTGCCCGACTTGATTGTCTATATGACATGGGGGAGTATTCCCCATGACCCTCATGGACGGGAAAAGAGGTGTGTCTCTGCTCCGGAGTGACATGTTGATGAGTCATGCCACTGATAGGGATAGATTTATGTTTCTTTCCCTGTGATGTCACTGAAGTTGTTATAATATTCTGATAGGTATCCAGAATATGGGCAGGGATTTGCTTCTGCTCTTTCACCGTTGTCAGAATGTGCTTGGTGACTTCAACTACAGGAACTGGAATATATGTCTATTCCGTGTCTGGAGTAGGTGTATGTGCATGCTCCTATCCTCCTTTTCCTGTCAATGGATATTGACAGTACTTATGCATAGGGGCAGAGAGGTGAGTTTGCTCCAGATTTGTCATCAGAGCTTTCTGACTGACTTCTCCAGGTGCTACCAAACGAGACTATTTGCAGGCTTGATGAACATTGTCGGGTGTATGTGCCTGCTGTGTATTCTCCGTCAATTATGGTGGAAGGTTTCCCTTCAATACTGAAAGATGAGACTGCTGACAGAATTGGTGATTGTAAACAGGTGTATGTTCCTGCTTACCAGTTGCCACCATATTAGATTGGTGAACTTCTGTGGTTGCAGTCAGACGAGCCTACTGAATGGCTGATGAATTATAAACAGGTTTATGTGTCTACCTATAGTACTCCATCAGAATTACCTGGCAGGATTTGTGTGTAACTGCCAGACGAGTCTGCTGAGCAATGAAATAAGGACGGACGGGTGTATATTCCCGCTCATTGTTTGCCATCAAGTTAGATTTATGGACTTCTCCAGAGGGGTCATAGGTAATAACATGCTCCCTTTTGATCGAATTTCACCTCTAGAGGTTCATCTTGTGTGCTCGGGTCAGAGGAACCTAAGCTGAACACCTAGAGGTGATACCCTCATCATGTTGATGGTGCTCTACCGCACGAGTCTGGCGGCGATTGTTGGTGGGAGTCCTCAAGAAGGATTCATATCTTCTTGAAATCAGGCCTTGAGTGACCTCTTTATTCACCTCCCTATAATATGGGAGGGACTGGTTGTTGCGTTCTGGGGATAACGACCGGTAACAGTTGGAGACGGTGGTTGGCACCACCTGCTTCTTGACCATTGGTCTTTGTTGTCCGGACAACCAGGGTGAGTTGTTAACTTGGAGGGCTTGTCGAGCGGCCTCCAGAGTTTGGATGGTACCGTGTTGATAGTATTCCCTCACCAATGCATTCCAAACCTAGCATTACAGATGTTAAGTAGGTGATTTCTTCCACAGAGCGGATGAGGATCCAGCAGAAGTACTGTCCGAGGCATTCATAGGTGTGAATTTTAAAGAATCCATTTCGTATTGCAAAGAGATCTTGAAAAAGAGTGCATGTTTGATATAGCAGACATAATCAAGATAAGTTTTGTCAGACTACATCTTTTGGATGAGCACATAATTTATTGACTTCTTTGTTGGCCCTCATATTGAGTTTAATAATGGACTAAAAAATAAGTAAAACATCATTTAACTTGGTTAAGGATTCACGTCGGGTTCACTATTTTTTGTTTCTTCTGGAAATGGGGATGACCTTGTTTGTTTGAGGTTCAAACTTTCCAATCGGTTTCTAATGGATTTATTCGTAGAACCGGAAACATCCAATGATTCTATATCCATTTGGACCTACTTTCCAATGGTAGGTGTTCATTAGTTGTGGAATGATTAGGCTTAAAAATTTGCATTGGTCGAGAGGATGGGAGGTCAGGCTAATCACACCTTTTTTAGGGGAATTATTACCTACTCCAGGACTCTCTTATAGATATAAGTTATGTTCATGAATCCTTATTAATTCACCAAGTATGAAAATTATTTTTCCTTTAGATTTAGCAATCAATGATTAATATGTATGGGATTTAGAGAATCTTTTATATTTATTTGAGGTTCTTCATCGATGGAGAATCATCCATATGTATTAGAGATTCTTAGTCAATGGTATCCTTCAATAAATTATATAGAAATATCTTGGTAATTATGATAACCATAATGGTTTTAAATCCACTCAGTGGGGTACTAGAAGTTTATTGTCATTCAGAAAGACAGGGATTAATTCAGAGTTAGGCTTGAACTTTATAAAGGCTTCCTATGTACTCTACTTTTAAGGCAGAGATCAAAGTCCACGTAGTTCGGGAAAGGTTTATGCATGGTTAATGGCCCAAAAAGAGATTTTATTATTAATTTTACACTATAATCCCACGTGATTCATTCTCGGTGTGAGAAATAAGAGGTATCGGTAAACTTGACAATGGTTCTACAAAAGATGCAGTCATGAGAAATGATGTGGGGTTTACGTATGTATTATGACCCAAGTAAATGAAGAACAAGACTTATTTCAGGAAAGAATCCTGGAAGCAGGGTCCATAAAGGTATTTATACTTTATGGAGATTTGGAATTTTAACTCAAGGATTACTCCTGAGAAGGATACTCAAATTAAAAGGGGCTTATGATTGGGGTTTATTCCTAAGAAGGAAGCCCAAATCAAAAGAAATTAAGGTTGGGGATTACTCCGGAGAAGGAGGACCAATTAAAGGAAATTATGATTGGGGCTTACTTCTGAGAAGTAGGCCCAATGAATTCCTCTCAGATAAGGAATCCAACAAAGTAACTATGCCATAAATGGCTTTGAATATGGTTTTCAAGGCCATGTATTGAAAAAGATGGGTGGATTTAAGGAAAGTAAGTGATTAGGAAGGAGGCACGCAAGTATTGTTCTGGCACACAAGTCCTGGCCGCACAAGTAAACTTGCACGACATGAGTCACCTTAGGTGATGACGAATCTATAGGGTAATACTTGGGAGACTTTGAACTCAAGCCCTTAGTATCATCCCTAGAGGCTTCCAGAAGGTTGGCATGCAAGTTCCCTTGAGAGGGCAGAGTGGCGCGTAAGTTTTTCCATTTCCCTTAAGGGCTGAACACTTAGGCACGCAAGTATTGATCAGTTCTAACACTTGGGCCTTATTCTTCCTCTTTAGAGCTTCCATTCTAGGTAAATAATTACCTTATATGTGTTCTGAAGACGTCATAAAAAGACTTGGGTGACCAGAGCTTGACTCCGAGTTTTGGAAAATTCGTCCTTGAAATGGGGGGCCCACAGGGGCTATTTATAGGCCACTAGGTACCTTGGGCGAAAAAAGGAATAGGGCACACAAGTGACTTGCGCGACCCATATGTGGTGCATAAGTGACTTGTACGGCGTGTAGGATACTTGCACGATGCCTTCCAAATGAGTTCCTATTTCATCCCTTTGTCAATTTTTGATGTTCTTCAAAGGGTGACCCTCATTGGGCTTAAGGTATTACCCTTTTCCATTCATTGGACTCTATGACAGAAAGGATCATCAACAAAAGTCCTCCCTTAGAGTTGGATCCAAAAAAGGAAAGAGGATTTGACTCTGAGGAAAATGAGAAACAAGGGTTCGCCGGTGCGCAGGTGTTGGCGCGCAGGTTTCGGCATGCAGGGTTGTGGGATAACCTATATATATGGGTGTCACTTCGTCCAAACCATCCTTCCTTCAAATCTTTTGAGATCTCTTCACTAAAGTGTCTTCATTTCCTCGATTGATCTCTCTTCTTTGTGTCACGCTTCTCCGATAAGGATTTTAACTTGCACAGTAATACTTGTGTGGCAATACCTGCGTGACATTACTTGTGCGATATGACTTGTACACCTTAATGACTTGGCCATTTCTGTTTTCTTCACAAGTATTTCATAAAAATAGACTTACTAAAAAGTTAACTATTTGATCTTTGTGTAGATTCAATGGCTCCCAGAAGAATTGGATCAGCTGATGAGTTGGCCAGCAAGAGAATAGATGACATGATGAACGTCATTAGCCATGATTATTATGATATGTGAGATAGCAATCTCCCGGATTTGGCTAAGTACTTGAAGAAATATCATGCCAATTTCCCACAGAGCTTCTACTTTCCTTTATATGGCCATGGTCATCTACAAGGATTCAACGTTCCAAAAGCAAAGAATTATATTCCTCATTTCTAGTTTCAGACTTACACAAATTTATCTTTGGAAAATGTCTCAGTTACAGGATCATTTGTCAATGTTGGAATAGTTTAGAAGGAATACATAATGAATCATAGCCCATGTGCTCCAGATCTGAAGCTTCACAAGCCTGAGCTGCAGCCGCATTGCTATCCCTCTATTTTCAGAAATTCTCTGATGGATCAATCAAAGGGATGGAAAAAGAGTTGGGATTTCCATCTCGTAGGAGGTGTAAATCCAACTTAGATGTGGGAATATTGGGTGCAACAAACCTGTTCAAAGTTTGTCAAGGATCTGAAGGGAGCTGCAATATATGAATCTGTCTGGGCTGGGCCGATATATGTCTACAGGAAAGATAATTTTGTGCTGGATCTAATCAGCCGCTGGAGCCCGGAAACCAATTCTTTCCATATGTCTCGTGGAGAAGTAGGCATCATTTTGTGGGATGTCTACAAGATCTCAGGGGCTCCAATTTTGGGTGATATGTATGATGAATTCATCCCCCCCAAGGTGATCTGGAATGATTCGGAGAAGACTTTGGCTTTGGATCGAGAGTTATTGAAAATTTTCCACAAGATCAAGAATTAAAAGTACACCAAAACTAATTCTAGAAAGGATATTCATCCAGAGGAGTGGATGGATATGTTTCTCATCAAGAAGAAGGGTAGGGGTCCCACTTGTACTCGTCCTACCAGCTTCCCCAGAATAGAGAAGAGGGGTGCTCTTGGCACATTCTGGCCAACTCTAGAAGCGGGAGAGTTTGAAAAGTGGGGGTATGAAGTGGATCAAAGAATTTCAGAGAAGACCCATATGGTGGGATTTTTATCTTTGTGGCTCAGTGTTTATCTTCTTCTAGTTAGGGATTTGAAGGGAGGCATCAGGCTAGGGACCTTCGTCGTTGAAGCCAAGTTGGCTGAGAGAAAAATGGTTGGGTTTTCCACCCCTATTTTAGCGAAGATTCACAAGATCTTACTCTATGTCTATATGGGTAAGTATACTTTGAGAATAGTGGGACCATTCCAAGTTTTGTGGGGATGGATCGCCACACTCTTTAGGACATATACTGTACAGAGCGGAGTACAGGTTCCTGGAAGTTCTTTTATGCCATCAGGGCAGGCATTTTCTGGAATTTCTCCGTTGTCCCTCAATTCCTATGATCTGAAGGTGAGGCTAATCATGTTCAAGGAATTTCATTTCTTTCCTTATGGAAACCCGCTAGCCGGTCGGTTTGTTGATGATGGAATAGCTATCTTGGAATTGAGGTCATATATACCGTCTTGTAGAGATGGTGTATTGGCCACCAGAATTGATGGAGAGATTATATGTGAGGCCTATGCTCTATATAGATTTTCATGCCAGTTAAAGTGTCTACAGTAGATTTTTGTATCCCCTCTCATGCACGTCAGGTCATAGGAGCATCCAATGGTTTCCTGACAACTATGGTTGCTGATAGCTATAGAGAAAATCGGGGCAGTGTTTGATCTACCAGTTGCTGGAGCGGCGAGTCAATTGACTACATGGTATGCCGAGAACTGGGTTGCATCATACCCTGAAGGGGTACTGAATCATACGGTCCCTCGGGTGGGGACAAAAAAGATAACCGTCGGGAAAGAAACCCTTCATCTGAAATGTGATTCTTCCTCACCCGGAGCTGATTCACCAAGTTCCTCACTCGGGGCTGATTCACCGGATTCCCAGGATGGGGATGATGAGGCACGACATGTGTCAAAGTGTCCTCATTCTAGATATAGTCCTCTGGCCAAAGTCAAGAGACTTACTACATCGACTCATGGTGAGTTATATCGTTGAGTCAATTTAGTCGTCATTATTTTATAGAGAAAAAAGTTTCATTTTATTATCCTCTATCTGTGATTGTAGGAGCTGGGAAGAAGTTGAAGTCCCATATTGTAGGACCCTCCTCGCGGAATTCTGGTGCACATGCTGAATATTTATGACCAGAGGCTCTCCAGACATGGAGGAGTTTATATTGTGATACTTCAACTGCCTAGATTGACTTATGTGAAGGGATACATATCTCTGAAGTGGGTAATCTCTAGGCTTCTGCTGATATCCTCTTTGAGGATAACCTCGATGAAGTGCGGGATTGCATTAGAGAGCTGGAAATTATCATATATACCACTGATGATTCCATTCCTATTACCAAGAGGGTGAAGGAAATGATGAATCGTGGCACCACTGAGGGGATTGGTGCTTCAGTAGATGAGGAGGGGCATGATTACGTGGCTCCTGAATATGTAAATTTCTTTCCTTATTTTCTTTGCAACTTAATTTCATTCAAATCTTTGTTACTCAAGTAAATTACTTTCTTCATCCTGTGGCTTGTTAATAAAGGAACTACTGAGGTCCCTTCACCATAGTACAGCCCTGGTGGCACCGCTCTTGGAGCCGCTGAATCTCCTCGTGATCCGGGCGAGGTATCTCCAGGATGGCAAGCCATGGATGAGGAGTTAGAAAGGTATTTTCACTCTCCAATACCTGTATTTAGAGGTGAAGATGTCAACACACCCAAATATTCAAATAAGAAAAGTAATTGAAGGAATAATTCCACAGTTAGACGCTTCATCAGTAGTGGTAAGTCCTTCGGATATTCATGTATCCTAACTCATGAAAAGATTGCTCATACTTCTTGGTATTTTAGGGGATTCTTTGATTTCCCCTTTGAGGGAAAGGAATGACCCTCCCTTGAGAATGACGGAGGGTGCTGGTGAAAAGTCGCAAATTCATGCTGACCCGGCTGCTCTTGAAGAAACGAGGAGAGAAGAAGAGCCAGCTTCTATTCCTAGTACTGCTCCTATTGCTACTACATGGAGAGAAGAGCCTGCTTCTGGTAAATTAACAATACTTCATAGAACATTGAATGAAGACATCAACTGACTTCCATTTTTTGATTTTATAGGTTTAACACCTGTACCAGAACATTTGGAGACCACTGCAACTGACTCTGCAATTTTCTCTGAGGAAGCTTTTTGGGGTCGGAGGTCGTGGGAGGAGGGTCACCAAGAAGACATGTTAAATGCTCCCACTGGTGAGACTAACCAGGAATCTGAGATATCACTGGATGAAATTATTAAACTTGGTGCATCTTTTGAATAAATTTCAGATCATGTTAAATTACCATGTGATTTAGAAGATTTTGTATGTGAGTGTTATCCTTCATCCTGTTAAAAAAATTTATTACATTTCTGACCATGATTGGTTGAAATGTGTAGTTCCATCTGAGCAAGATGCTGATCTGTCGATGCCTAAAAGGGGTAGAGACAACCCTATCATTACAGAGGCGGTAGCTCAAGTGGAGCTTAACCTGACTGAGCATCCTTAAATCTGTCTTAAAAATCCTGTTGGAGCTAGGAAAGACAGGGAGGATCCTTCTCATGCTGTTGATCTACCATTGGTTAAAAGATGATAATATTTTTGGCTGTATTTAATTTCCAAGACAACTAATCAACTTTTTTTATCCTTTGGAACTAACCAAAGATTTCAATTGACTATGTAGGGCCATCAATTTCAGTGGCTAGATCTGGAGGTGAAGCCTTAGCCTCAGCCCCAACGGGAGTAGAAAGTGAAGTACCAAGGGTCAGGGGGGAGGAGAAAAACAAGGCACTTATTTAAGTGCATTAATCCCAGACTATATTCCCCCCTGTGATAGTGATGCTAAATCAGACCCATAGGTGCAAAAGGCACTCCAATTCTCACGTCGCAAGGCATGGTAGAATATATGGAAGATCATATCTGAAGTGCCTCTTGAAGAGTTGTCTTCGAAGATCCTGTGACCGTCATCCTTGTTCGTCATGCTGGGACTTGGTGGTTTTGGATATCAAGAGATCCATACTGCAGTGAAACAAGTCATCTTAAGGAGGGATCAGGAGAAATAGTGTTGTCAAGATCTGACCAAAGTGAGGTTGTTGACCAATATTGGTGAATTTGAGGCTGTGGTGTCCCGAGATGAGGCTGATCATACTGCAAAGCTGAAGGAGCTGAAGCATAAGGTCAAAGAGAAATTTGTCTAGCAAATGCATCTTCAGCAACAGTTAGATGCTGTTACTGGGGAACCTGACTAGCTTAACAATTCATTGGAAGGAGTCCAAATGAATGGTATGAAAGCCATCACAGATGCCAAGAAGGCACTCCATCAAGCTAAAAAGAGTTAAGCTAGTCGAGTGAATGAACTTCAAGTGGCTGATGATGAAGCTCAGGATGCTGTAAATCAAATCAAAAGTTATGTTGAAAGCCTCTTGTAATTCTTGAAAAAGAGAAGATACTCCAATATGTGGATGTTATTCTTATCTTGTGCATCAATGAAAAATACGTTTCATCTTCAATCATTTGTACCTGCATTCTCTTGCTAATTACTTATATATTATTATTATTTTACCTAAGCCAATGGGACTAGTAAGCATAGTTTGATTTTTGCTAGGATTATACAAAAAACCCCACAAACTTTGCATCTTTTGTTGCTCAATATTGCCTAAATCATACAATATGTATGTTTAGCGAGCTAGGACTTGAATTTTGTTCAGAATTCCTTTTACAAGTTCCCAATTTAATGAGTACCCTATCTTTTGTTGTTAGTTTAAATTCATGCATGTTATACATAAAAAGGATAATGTTTAAGGTTGAATATCTTTGACTGAATGGATTAAAATTGACTCAATTCCTTGATAATTTGTTTGAAAACATATTACCACATTCAAGTATGGGTGAAAACATGTAAACTATGACTTAAGAAATTTTGAATCCAAGGGATGATATGAAAAAAGGTCTAAAAGGCATTAGAGAAAGTATTTCCTAAGAGTGAAGTTACCACTCTTTGACAACCCCGTTAGGGGGTTGAATTATGCAGGTCCACTTAAGGGAATTGGTTGCATAGTCAAATAATAGCATCTTTTGGCTGACAGGTCCGTTATGTAGACTACTTATGCAAGGCCACCTAGGGGCATGTGCAGCATAATTAGGCAAAATAACTCTCAGAAATTTTACTTTTCTATTGCTAAAATCCAGTTGAATTTTATAGAGATTCAAATTTTCCAAAGCACAGAGTCTGCTGTATAGAGATAGGTACTTGAATATGGAGAGGATATTCCCAATCAATATTGTCAAATAATTGGATAAATTTCACTCTTGTGAAGGTCTAACCCAAACGTAGGGAAGGTAAATATAAACCATAGACTTGAATACTTTCATATCATGAAAAAGATTATGGGACAAATATGTTAAGGATGGCTATTTTTGCAGATCCCTACATTTCATCGTTAAGACCAATAAGGACAAAAGACGTTTTCCCCCCAAGAATGAAGTTACCACTATTTGAAAAACCCATTAGGTGGTTTGAATTATGCAGGGCCACTTAAGGTCATTGGCTTCATAGTCAAATAATAGCATCTTTCGGCTGACAGGTCTGTTATGTAGACTACTTATGCAAGGCCATCTATGGGTACATGCTGCATGGTCAGGCAAAAGAATTCCCAGGTATTAGACATTTTGTGACCATAAGTCATGAAAAGGGTTATGGAGATCTTGAATTATTTATGGTTTGGAGTATGACACATAAAAATGGGTATTGACCAATGCATGAAGGAGATACATAGACTAATGATGACGATAATAATGTTGTGGCTTGGTCCTGAATTGATATGTTGGACTTCCCTACATATCTCATTAGGATGAGAATCAAGCCATATGTAGTTCTTGAAAAATAGTTTAACGTCATGTGGGACTAGAGCATATGAGATCTTAGTTTAGGGTCATAGATTTCAGACCATAATGAGGGAGGCACATTGTGTGTTTGTTATAAACCTGATGTGAATAAAGACTAGGGTTTTCATACCACATTCACGTGCTCACAGGGGGACTTTTCAGCCAAGGGACTGATAGTGGAGTTTGGAGTTAGGCCCAAAGACTTGGGGCTGGGTTCGAGGGATGCTCAAACATTCCTACGAATTCCCTAAGGATGGTAATCAAGCCATACGTAGTTCTTGAAATACCCTCAATACATATTTGGTTCGTACATGTGAAGGGTAAAAGGGGACTTTAGTGCAATGATGGTTGGATCCAAGATTAAAGATTCAGGCATTGACATGTATGCACATAGTCCTTGGAATATAACATGATTGGAGATCAATGTCAATAATGATTCCCTCTCAGGTGAGGGTGTTAGAGACTGTTGTTGTTTATTGTCGTACAGGACAAAAGTGCGAATAGTTTAAGGTTATATGCATGGACCAGTGCTGCATAGTTTAGCATCATGTAGCTAGGACGTATTGCTTTGCAGTTTAATGTCTTTCAGTGAGGAAAATGGGGGACTATATAGTTTAACGTCATATAGCAAGGATGATCATGAACCAATATGAATATATTGGTTTCGGGGGGGCTTCCCAGATCAACATCGTATGAGATGGAGGTGAGCTGATGTGAAGATATTGGTTTTGGGCTTGAACCTCGAGAGGTTGCCAACGTACCCAGCCTAGAAGGCAAGGATCAAAGTCCGCATAGTTTGATTGAGAATGAATTGGTGATTGAGTTGTACTTGAGGACAACCCGAATATGGTGTTGGGACTTACGCGTGGTTAGCGGCCCAGAGAGGGTGTTATGGTTGAAGCTTACTCTAAGCTCACGTGAGTCATACTCGGTGTGAGAAACAAGAGGTAACAACAACCCTAACGATGCACAGTTTAACGTCATGTGGGACAAAAGGGTGCTATACAGTTTAGCATCTTGTATCTAGGACGTATTGTAGTTTAATGTCTTGCAGGACATGTGCACAATTTAACGTCATGTAGGACATATAAGGGACTGTTTCACAGTTTAAATGTTATGTGTCACAGACATGGGGTGATTGGAAGTTTAACATCTTGCAACTCAGACTAATAGTTTAACGTCATGTTGGACGACAAAGGGTACACAGTTTAATGTCATGTTGGATGATAGAGGGTCTATGCTATTTAATGTCCTGCAGCAAGGAAAAAAGGGACCATGAAGTTTAAAGTCTTGCAGTGGGACTAAAGGGACCATGCATTTTAAAGTCTTGCAATGAGGACTAAAGGGACCATGCAGTTTAAAGTCTTTCAGTGAGGACTAAAGGGACCATGCAGTTTAATGTCTTTTTGTGAGGACTAAAAGGACCATGTAGTTTAAATTATTATAGTGAGGACTAAAGGGACCATGCAGTTTAAAGTCTTGTAGTGAGGACTAAAGGGACCATGCAGTTTAAAGTCTTGCAGTGAGGACTAAAGGGACCATGCAGTTTAAAGTCTTACAGTGAGGACTAAAGGGTGTATTTGTGTTACACAAAATACTTCTTCAACAATCTTTCATTGGTTGGAGTTGTAATGAGTTCTCCATCCATTGAGATTAAAGAATAAGCTCCATTAGAGTAGACCTTATGTATTGAATAAGGTCCTTCCCACTTTGGCTCATGGTATGGAGGTTTCTTTCCTGGTATCATTGGAGTTATGAGGACCAATGCTAATTCTCCTTGAATGAATGAATGAAGATGAACTTTTTTATTGAAAGCTCACACTATTCAATTCTGATAGACTTCCAAGTGGTGCAGGGTGCACAATATTTTTTCATCTAATCGTTCCAATTCATCAAATCACTTTTGAGATTGTTCATCTATAGATAACTGATCAAAAATGACTACTCTGAGTGAAGGTAATTTAACCTCAATGGGCAAGACTACTTCTGTTCCATATACCAATGAATATGGAGTTGACTGCGTAGCAGTGCGGGTGGTGGTCCTATAAGCCCATAAAGCATGAAAACGTTTATCAGGCCATGATTTATTATCTTTATCCACCATATTTTGAAGTATGTTTGAAAGATTCTTATTGAAGGCTTCTATTTGTCCATTGGCCACTGCATGATACTGAGATGAATGGTTGGATTTGATGTTGTATTCTTGATAAAACTTTCTCACCTCGGATGAACAAAAGTTGGAACCATTGTCCGTCAGTATGGTATGAGGGAAACCAAATCTGGTAATGATGTTAGACTTGACAAAGCTAACAATTCATTTAGAACAAACTTCTTTGAGAGGTATTGCCTATGCCCATTTGGAAAAGAAGTCAGTATTAGTAAGAATATACTTAAATTGATTGGATTTAGCTGGAGGATAAGGTCCTACTACATCCATTCCCCATGTGGAAAATGTCCATGAGTATTTAGTTGTATGAAGAAACTTTGGGGTTTGATGAATGAAGTTGGCACATACTTGGAAAGAATGACACTTCTTAGTGAAATCAACACAATCTTGCATCATTGATGGCTAGAAGTATCCAAGCCTTCGAATTTGACTAGAAAGTCTATGTCCATACTGGTGGGCACCACAAACTCCTACATGTACTTCATTCATGATAGTCATTGTCTCCTCACCATCAATACATCTGAAGAGAATTCCATCAAAACCTCTCTTGTAGAGAATTTTTTGGTGATCTGGGCTATCATAAAGAGTAAAATTGATCACACATCTCCAGACTTGTTCTTTCCCGGCTCTATTAGGTGGGAGTGTCCCATTTTGAAGGTATTCCCAGATATGTGTCATCCATCTTGTAGTATGGCCATATGGTTCAGAAATGGTACTGATTTCATTGATTTCCTCTGTTCTAATTTGAAAAGAAGGTGAAACTACACGACGGTGGGAAATACTGATGATTGTTTCGTCCCGATTTGGATCTTCTAGGGTTGTGGCTACATTTTCCAGTGTATCAGTTTGGGTATTTTTTGATCGCGAGACATAAGAAAATGTCGGTTCTGAGGAAAATTCCTCAATTAACTCTATAACATAATCACACAAAGGAAATAACTCTTCCTTTCTGATGGCATAATCCCCATTGATTTGTTTGATTACCTAATCTAAATCACCTTTTACCTTCAAGTGATTCACTTGTACCTGAAGAGACAATTCCAAGCCTGTGATGAGAGCTTGATATTCTACTTCATTGTTTATACCACCTTCCGATAATAAAAAGTAATAAGGCAATACTTCCTTTTCTAGGGAAATAAAGACTATTCCTAATCCAACTCTATTGAGTTTAGGATTTTCCATTCTCTTCCCTGTTGGACTTCTGGAGGAACCATCAAAGTACATTTCCCATGTTTGAGGATTATCTTGAATAGAGAATACCTCTTCATCATGAAGTTCAGTATTAAATGATGTATCTTCTACGGATGGATGCTCGGTAAGGAAATCATCCAGGACTTGGCCATTTATTGCCTTTTGAGACACATACTGGATATCAAACTACTACAAAATAATTTCCCACCTTGCGAGATGTCCTGTAAGCATTAGATGACTAAGGATAAATTTGAGCGGGTTATTTCAAGATACCAATTGGACCTCATGATGTTTCAAGTAGTGTCTCAATTTCTGAACTGCAAAGATTAATGCTAGGAAGCACTTTTCAATACTTGAATATCGAGTTTCTGCCTCAAGGATAGTTTCACTGAGATAATAAAGGTTTTTTTCATTCCCAGCATCATTCTTTTGGGAAATGAAGGCACACAATGATCACTCTAAAGATGTCACATAGAGGATAAGTGGTCTTCCTTCAACAGGTGGCATTAATACCGGTGGACTCAAGAGATATTTCTTGAGGATATCAAATGCCTCTTGGCAATATTCGATCCATTGGTAGGTGACTCCATTCTTCATTAATTTGGTGAAGGGTAAACACTTGCCTGTCAAATTGGAAATGAAATGCCGAATATAGGCCAAGTGTCCTTGAAGTCCTCTTAATTCGTTCAAATTTCGAGGAGGTGACATACCAAGGATTGATTTTGTTTTCTCAGGATCAACTTCAATACAACGATGGAATACAACAAAGCTGGGAAATTTTCCTGAGGTTACCCCGAAATCACATTTCAAGGGGTTCATCTTCAAATTGTGTTGTCAAATTTTGTTGAATATGATTTCCAGATCATCCAAGTGATTAAAATGTTTTCTAGATTTAACCACCAAATCATCCACATAACATTCAACAAATTTCACTAAAAAGGGTTTGAAGATATGGTGAATGGCATGTTCATACGTTGCACCTGCATTCTTCAGGCCAAAGGGAAATACCTGATAGAAAAACACACCATGAGAGGCTCTAAAGTCTATAGATTCTTCATATTCTGAAACCATTCAGATTTGATTATACCCAGAATATCCATACATGAAGGAAAGTGCTTCATAGCCAGCTATTGCATCAATTAAGATTTCTGTGATCGGAACTGGAAAATCATCCTTGGGACAATGTCGATTAAGATCTCTGAATTCAATGCAAACTCTAATTTTTCCATTATTCTTTTTCACAGGGGCAATATTAGCCAGCCATTTGCGATATTGAACTTCTCTGATGAAGTTATCCTGGATAAGCTTATCAACTTCAGCTTCAATTTTGGAGGCATAGGTTGGGTGTGTTCTTCTTGCTGCTTTCTTGAATCCTCAATGTTCTTCTGGAAAAACCAAATGATGAGTGGAAACATCGGGATCAAGACCTGGAATTTCTGTATAATTCCAAGCAAATATATGTCAATTTTTCTTTAAAAATTAAGTATATATTTCTTTCTCTTCAGGGGTCATGGATGCACTAATTAAAGTGGGCGTGGATCTTCTTTTGTACCCAGAATTATTTCTCTCAGTTCATCCACAGTGGTAGAGATACCCTCTTCAAATGCTGGATGATCATCCCTGAGATCTTCCTCTTCTTATTCAATATGTGTTACTTCTTCTGCTTCTACTTGCATAGTTTATGACGAAGCAGAATTTCCATGATCAGGGGAGAAGTTAAAATTTGAACATTTTGAAGACGAGGCTGCTATTTCTGACCCTATTGATGATGAAGGGTCTTCCTAGGTTGATAGAGAGGAGATGATGGATTGAGAATCAACATCATAATTTTCCTCTGGTATTGCTATAACTTCTTATGGCTTGGTTGATGAAGTATAGAATTGCTGGATTTCAGCAGATGAAATGAAGACATCTCCATTTAAGCTCTCATCATTTCTTTTCCAATCAAAAATTTCTCTCATGTTCTTTTGATTGATTACCATAATTGACATTATGGATGTTTCCATAAGAGTGTTTGGATTTGGGTCTATCCCTTCAATTTGACAGATAGGAAACACATAATATGTACTCACATGTATGAATAGGTTTAGTGGAATATTTTCCAAACCATATGAAGCATTAATTTTGGTGACCTTCTTCACTGTGGATTTTTCCTTTCCCTCTATGTGATAAAATTATGCCTCAATATATTGAGATTCACATGTTTTTAATGGGTCTTTGTCACTATATAATGTCCGGATTTGACCATTGAAACAATATTTGAGACATTGATGGTATGACAAAGGTACGGCCGCATGTTGATGTAGCAAAGGTCTTCCAAGGAAAATGTTGAAGGCTATGTCCTGATGAATAACCATGAAATCTGAATTAGATACAAGGTATCCAAACTAAATTCTGAGTGTAATTTCACCCAGAGCTTCTTGTTCATTCTTATCATATCCTTGCAACATCAAAGTAGAAGGAGATAAATCAAATTCGGTGAGGCCCAATCAATGAAGTGTACAAATAGGAATGTGATTGACTCTTGAGAAATTATCAATGAAAGCTCATTAGATGTCTATATCATTGACTTTTCTAGATAGATACAAAGGTATGATATGTCCATGTACAACATCATCTTCATCTTCATCTGTAAAAGATATCACTGCATGGAATTCTGCACGATCATTCTCTATATGGTAGACTTCAGCCACAACAATTTCAGTTTTGAATTCTTGAGGAGTTGACAAAGCCTCAATAAGCACCTCCTGAAGATCTTTTGATAGATTCAAGGCATCCAGAATTGATAACATGGTTGGTACTTGGGCCAAGTGTTTCAAGACATCATACTTTTGGTCCAAAGGTCTGTGTTTCCCATCATGAAGATGTGGTTTTGCAGGTGCCTTATAAGTTGATTCTTTAGCAGTATATGCATCCCGTATCAAGGTAGGAGTTGGAAACACTCATGGATTTGGTAGATTAGACCGAATAGGTATATCTATTTTCTGAGAGGAAGAAGGTGGGACCTCTAACCAATCTTCCAAAATAACTGTGTCAGGACCGAATCTTCCATGTGTGGAAGAACTTTCTTGTTCCTGTTGATCCTGCTGAAAGGCTTTGCCATGAGTTTATACCACATATATAGTTCTAGTAGGGGTAGGATTGAAATAGTGGCTTTTGGAATATCCCTGTCTTCCCCTATATCCTATATCTCTGTCTCTTCCTCTAATTCCTCTGTTAGATATAAGGAACTTAGTCTCATCATAATCAAAACTATCATTGGCATAAGGATCTGTTAAATGAATCATGTTAACAGAACCAAAGATCAACTATTCATCTGATGAAGATTCTGCCTGATGAACCAATTAAAGATGTGTCTTTTGGCAGGGCGGTGCCCATTCTTTTGAAGTAGATGGCATAAAATCTGCCAGATTCAATGACAACTTAGGCTTTGAAAAGAGCTCGTCTTATTATGAATGCTCTTTTTTCTTCAAATTACACTGCTTCTTTGAGGATTTCCCTTCTGATGAAGGGGTTTTGTTGTGGTATTCATAGCAGAAGACGCAATTGGTTGATTCAATTTTGTTTGTAAAATGGAATGAGTTTGGTTGATCATTTTCCTGACCATCCAATCATCATATTTCTGTGCATTTTTACTTTTGACTTCTTGCCACTCTCTCTCTTCCTCTGGATCAGTAGCAGTAACACATGCTACCTAGGCTGAAGAACCTTTCAGTTTTACCTGTCCAGAATCCACCACCTTTTTTAGGATTTCTTTGAAGACAAAACACTCCTGAATGGGATGCCCCAAAATCTGATTAAATGGGAAATAATTGGGGAGGTCTTCATCTTCTTCCTTGTTTGGCCTTTTGGGCCTTGGCAACTGAACGAAGTTGTTTTCCAGAGCTGAGATGAAGTAACCTGGAACTTGTTCATTCCGGAAATAATAAACTTTGTTCTTCAAATCTTAAAATTGTTTCCACCTTTGATCTTTTTGATCATATTGATGAGTCGGTCATTGTTGTTGAAGTTTAGGAGGTGGAGCCCTTCGATATGATGAAGGTCTTGAAGTGGAAGTAGGTACAAGTTCTTGTTTAAGTATAACTATAGTAGTCTCTACTTTCCCTATTCTCCTTCATAGAACTGGTGGAATTTCACAAGTTTTAGACTTAGTATTCATAAGAGAGTCTTCTATCTTCTGAGTGATTGAAGTAAGGTCTTGAAACCCTCCTATGTATTTCACAAGGATCAAGGGTGTGTGTAATTCATCATGAAAAATTTCCACACAGATTGGAAACAATTCTTCTTGAGGGAGTGTTAAGCTTAAGGAATATGTTAATCCCTTCCATTGATTAAGGAAATCTAAAACTCTTTCATTTTCCCTTTTCTTACAGTTGGTAAGATAAAAAATTGTCTTTTTCGGAAAAGTTGAGCTAAATTTAAGAAGGAGCCTTTGACGGAGATCTTCCCACCCAGTAATTGATCAGGATTGAAAACTTTTATACCAGACAAAAGCAGGCCCTTGTAATGACTTTTCAAAACACCTGAGCTTAACTGCTTCTTTTTGTTGAGGAGTTACCATTGTAGGATCACAACAAAAAACAAAATGTGTTAAGTGTTGTTCTGGATCTCCCAAACCATTAAAAATTGGGAATGTGGTACTCGAAAAATTTTATGGGGGAGGAATTTCATCCACCCATTCAGGTTAAGCTCTCTTTTCTGGTTGAATTTTTGCACACTTTCCTTCTATAGCTTCCAACTGAGCTGTTAATGACTCAATGTTAGTCATTAATATTTGAGAAACATCTGGTTGATCTTGGACGTGAGAAGGTGAAATAACTGGAGTTTGGATGGGTGTAGCGACCGGGACTACCACTGATGGTAGTATTTTCAGTTGTTGTTGCGTATGACCCGTAGGATTGGACCTGTGAGGGTGTACTTGTAAAGGGGGATATTCTTGATCCATCCTAGTAGCTGCAAGAAATTATCTTAATTGATTTACTCCAGCATGCTTAGGAGGAAGACTACCTTGAAGTATTTTTTCATTTAACCTCCTTAATTACTTCATTTCTTCTTCTTTTTGTGCGAACCTTTCCTCTAATGAGAGTGATTGGACTTCTCTAGAGGTAGGGTTGGGTGTAACCAAAATTTTACTCTTTTCCTTGGCATGTGACTTTATGGATTATGGAAGGGCATTACCTGAAGGAATATCTTGACCTTGGGAAACCCTCAATCTTTTGGTACGCACACCTCCTTCATTCGTTTCTGTGTACACAGCCTCTTGAATATGAACTTCTTCATCTGATCCCTCTGAGTGAGCCTCATGTTCTGGGGGATCAGTGACAACGACATTGATGACATTTATCAATGCATAACACATTGTATCCCTTCTGTCAGCGCTTCTGCGATATTGTCTTCCTCTATGTCCTTTATGAGACATTGCCTTTTGTTTGGTTGATCCCTCAAGAACTTCTTGATAAACCGTAATTTTGAGGAAATATCCTGATAATTTGGCTCTGCGTTCTCTTGTGGCTTCTTCCCTAATCAAGAGAAGAGTGACTTTCACTGAGGAAGAGATTGAGAATTTGAAAAAGTCCCCAATCCGGTGGACTGGGGATGTTCCGGTTGTTCCTGCTCAACTCCTCGAATCCTGTCTGTTGATCTTGGGAGTTGAGTTAAAAGAGTTCCCAGCATGGCAAGATGAGGTGGTTCTTGAGCTACTATATCTGAAACTTTCATAAACTCTCTCCTAATTTTGCAGACTTTAGTCTAGAAATTGTCCAGATGCATCATCCTACATCCACTCAAATCACCTAACTCAGATGACCGTTGGATTATTTCTGACACTTCTGTCACTTGATGATGTGCCTGCTCTATACGAGAAGCCTGTTCAATATTCGCATTTGCTTGATGAAAGAGTAATTCAACCACTTGTTCTTTATATGCCTGACTTTGGGAAGAACTAGTTGAGGCTTGTTCTTGAGAAAGCCTTTGATTACACACAAAACCAGTTAGTTGTGGCCATCCATGGGTAATAACATTGCATGAGACCACTTTTGGCGGGCTTTGTTGACTGAGGAGCATGGTGAAATGAAATTCTCCATGAACACCCCATCCCCTAATATGAATACCAGATGGGGAATTGGTAATTAACTGGTGCAACCTTTTTAACATGCCAAGTCATGAACGCTGAAGGGATCTCTACTGCTTTTCAACCTTTGGATGTCGAGAAACTGAGAGAGATGCCAAGTCAATTTGGTGTTGCAACCCTTATATTATCTTGACATGATTTTGATATTCATCATAAGATAATATTTTGTCTTTTAAGTGATAAAGATTTTTCCATATGTTGAGACGAATATCGTGAATATAATCTTCTGTAAACATTTATGGAATATCATATTGAGAGTCATCCAAAGGCCAAAACATAACTGGTATTTCACCTTTCTCTAGTTGTTTTCTCATATTCAACACTTCCTATTTGTCATTTGATGAAGATTCTTCTACCTGATTGGACCAAAGATGGTGCTTCTTTGTTTCTTAATCAGATTCAACAAGATTGGTAGAGAATTAATTTGTCAAATTAGAAGATGAATGACCCAGGTGTTGTTCGGAGAATGACCTACTCCTCAGGCTATCTTCTGATTGATAAAGTATTTCACCTACGAGTGGTAAGGAATCAGACATGACTAGCTTCGCATTTGCAAGTGCCTCAAGATAATAGGTCTTTCTCGTTACTGTATTTTCCATTGAAGAATTTTCTAGGAAATGCGAATTACTACTGTGGAGAGGACTTTAGTAGCTAAATTCATCACCATGGGGAGGACTACCATGGTGGGTTACAGAAAAAGATGAAACCTCTTGCTCCTTGGTCTTCTGGCCACACTGAGAGTTAT
Organism: Viscum album; assembly: GCA_963277665.1. Taxonomy (NCBI): domain Eukaryota; kingdom Viridiplantae; phylum Streptophyta; class Magnoliopsida; order Santalales; family Viscaceae; genus Viscum; species Viscum album. The sequence continues at coordinate 1,270,844,620 of OY728125.1, read as the reverse complement.
TGTGGCTCTCATCTGAAGATGATACTTTGAGATTGACTGAATTTTCATGAAGCAAGCTTTCATGAGGAAGTGTCTAATAAAGACCTTTGGAATTATTGGTGTTACTTCTGGAATCTGGAAATGAGAGAGTAGAATCTTGAGTTGCAGCAAACAATTTTCTAAGTGCTTCAAGAACTATAGCATTGAGCAAGGCCTTATTGCAGATTGGATCTTGATTTTTCAACTGTGCTGGATGGGTCTTTTTCTTGGATGCCTTCTTACTCACTTTGGAAACCACTTGTTGAAAAAATTGGTTATTATGTGAAGGTGTATGTGCCTGCACATGAGAAATGTTCAAGTTAGGCTGATTATATCCATTTAAATCGGATGTATGTGCCCGAATTGATTGTCTGTATGACATAGGGGAGTATGCCCCATGACCCTCTTGAACTGGAACAGAGGTGTTTGTCTACTCCGGAGTGACATGTTGACGAGTCACTCCACTGATAGGGATATATTTATGTTTCTTTCCCTGTGATGTTGCGGAAGTTTTTATAATATTCTGACAGGTATCCAGAATATGGGATGGGATTTGCTTCTGCTCTTTCACCATTGTCAGAATGTACTTGGTGACTTCAGTTTCCAGAACGAGAATATACGTCCATTCTGTGTCTGGAGTAGGTGTATGTGCCTCCTCCTGTCATCCTTTTCCTATCAACAGATATTGACAGTACTTATGTATAGGGGAAGAGATTTGAGTCTGCTCCATATTTGTCATCGGAGCTTTCCGACTGACTTCTCCGGGTGCTACCAAATGAGACTGTTGGCAGGCTTGATGAGCATTGGAAGGTGTATATGTCTACTGTGTATTCTCCGTTAAGTATGGTTGATGGGTTTCCTTCAATACTGGTAGATGAGACTGCGGACAGAATTGGTGATTGTAAACAGGTGTATGTTCTTGCTTACCAGTCGCCACCATATTAGATTGGCGAACTTCTTTGGTTCTAGTCAGACGAGCCTGCTGACTGGATGATGAATTATAAACAGGTGTATGTGCCTTCCTATAGTACTTCGCCAGAATTTCCTGGCAGGATTTGTGTGTTACTTCCAGACGAGTCTGCTGAGCAGTGAAATTAGGACAGATGAGTGTATATGTCCGCTCATTGTTTTCCATCAAATTAGATTGATGGACTTATCCGGAGGGGGAAGAGGTAAGAACCTGCTCCCTATTGACCAAATTTCACCTCTTTCGGTTCTTCTTTCATGCTCAGGTCTGAGGAACATGAGCTGAACATCTAGAGGTGATACCCTCTTCATGTTGAGGGTGCACAATCGCACGAGTCTGGCGGTGATTGTTGGTGGGAGTCCTCAGGAATTAATCTTGTATTCTTGAATTGAGGCCTTGAGTGAACTCTTCATTCACCTCCCTATAATATGGGAGGAATTTGTTTTTGCGTTCTGGGGATAATGAACCATAACGGTTGGAGACGGTGGTTGGCACCACCTGATTCTTGACCACTATTCATCGATGTCCGAACAACCTGGGTGAGTTATTAACTTGGAGGGATTATCGAGCGGCCTCCAGATTCGGGATGGTACCATTTTGATAGTATTCCCTCACCAATGCATTCAAGACCTACCATTACAGATGTTGAGTAGGTGATGTCATCCTCAGAGCGGACGAGGATCCAGCAGGAGTAACGTCCGAGGCATTCATAGGTGTGAATTTTAAAGAATCCATTTTGTATTGCAAAGAGATCTTGAAAAATAGTGCATGTTTGATATAGTAGACATAATAAAGATAATTTTGGCTAGACTACATCTTTTGGATGAGCACACATGTTATTGATTTCTTTGTTCACCCTCATATTGAATTTAATAGGGTCCTAACAAATAAGTAAAACATCATTTAACTTGGTTAAGGATTCACGTCGGGTTCACCATTTTTTGTTTCTTATGGAAATGGGGATGACCTTGTTTGTTTAAAGTTCAAACTTTACAATAGATTTCTAATGGGTTTATTCGTAGAACCAAAAAACATCCAATGATTCTATATCCATTTGGACCTACTTTCCAAAGGTATGTTCTCATTAGTTGTGGACCGATGAGGCTTAAGAATTTGCATTGGTCGAGAGGATGGGAGGTTAGGCTCATCACACCTTTTTGAGGTGAATTATTACCTACTCTGGGAATATCTTATAGATTTAAGGTATGTTCATGAATCCTTATTAATTCACCAAGTATGAAAATGAGTTTTCCTTTAGATTTAGAAATCAATGATTAATATGTATGGGATTTAGAGAATCTTTTAAATGTATTTGAGGTTCTTCATCAATGGATAATCATCAGTATGTATTATATATTCTTAGTCAATGTTATCATTCAATACATTATATAGAAATATCTTGGTCATTATGATAACCATACTGGTTTTAAAGCCACTCAGTGGGGCACTTGAAGTTTATTGTCGTTCAGAAAGACAGAGATTATTTCAGAGTTGGGATTGAACCTTATAAAGGCTTCCTACATACTATACTTTTAAGTCATAGATCAAAGTCCACGTAGTTTGGGAAACTTTTATGCGTGGTTAATGGCCAAAAAAGAGATTTTATTATTACTTTTACACTCTAATCCCACGTGAGTCATGCTCAGTGTGAGAAACAAAAGGTATCAGTAAACTTGAAAATGGTGCCACAAAAGATGCAATCATGAGAAATGATGTGGGGATTACGTATATATGATGTCCCAAGTAAATGAAGACCAGGACTTATTTCAGGAAATAATCCCAAGAGCAGGGTCCACAAAGGTTTTTGTACTTTATAGAGATTTGAAATTTTAACTCGAGGCTTACTCCTGAGAAGGAGACTCAAATTAAAAGGGACTTATGATTGGGGTTTATTCCTGAGAAGGAAGCCCAAATCAAAAGAAATTAAGGTTAGGTATTACTCCTGAGAAGGAAGCCTAATTAAAGGAAATTAAGATTGGGGCTTACTTCTGAGAAGGAGGCCCAATGAATTCCTCTCTGATAAGGAATCCAACAAAGTAAACATGCAATAAATGGCTTTGAAGAGGGTTTTTAAGGCCATGTCTTGAAGAAGGGGGGTGGATTTAAGGAAAGGAGGTGATTAGGAAGGAGGCGCGCAAGTATTGTTCTGGTGTGCATGTCCCGGTCTCGTAAGTAGACTTGCATGACATGAGTCACCTTGGGAGATGACAAATCTATAAGGTAATACTTGGGAGAATTTGAACTCAAGCCCTTAGTATCATCTCTAGAGGCTTCCAAAAGGTTGGTGTGCAAGTTACCATGAGAGGGCAAGGCGGCACACAAGTTTTTCCATTTCCCTTAAGGGTTGAACACTTAGGCGCATATGTATTGATGAGTTCTAACACTTAGGCCTTATTATTCCTCTTTAGAGCTTCCATTCTAGGTAAAGAATTGCCTTAGAAGTGTTCAGAAGATGTCAGATAAAGACTTAGGCGAAAAGAGATTGACTCTGAGTTTTGAAAAATTCATCCTTGAAATGGGGGGCCCACAGGGGCTATTTATAGGCCACTGGGCACCTTGGGTGAAAAAAGTAATAGGGCTTTAAAGTGACCTGCGCGACCCATATGTGGCACGCAAGTGACTTGCGCGGTGCGTAGGATACTTGCGCGACACCCTCCAAATGAGTTCCTAGTTTATCCCTTTGTCAATTTTTGATGTTCTTCAAAGGGTGACCCTCATTGGGCTTAAGGTATTCCCTTTTTCCATTCGTTGGACACTGCGATGGAAAGGAGCGTCAACAGTGGGCAGTCTTGATGAGTCGGTCAACTACAACCCATATCGCATTATTTCCCTTCGATGTCTTCGGGAGACCCATGAAAAATTCCATAGTGACATTCTCCTATTTCCACATGGGTATAGGAAATGGTTTCATTATCCCATTGTACTTTTTTCACTCTGGTTTAACTTTCGTAAATACCAAGAACCATGAGATATATTCCATAATCTCCTTCTTCATGTTATCCCACCAGAAGTGTTCTCATAGATCTTGGTACATCTTGGTTCTACCAGGATTGATAGAGAGTGTTGATCTATGTGCATTGTCCATTAGCATCTTCTTTATCCTTGGTGATAAAGGCACACAACGTCATGTTCCAAATCGAATAACACTATCATCGTTGATATGAAACTCTTGCATATTCCCATCATTTACTGCATTTACCTTCTTTTATAACTCCAGATCATCCCTTTACATCTCCTTAATCTTCTCTTGGATGGATGGTTGAAAAATCATTTGGTCAAGGAAGGATGTATCCCCTACCCTTCTGATTTCCAAATCCATCCTTTGAATATCCAAGAAGATAGGTTCTTTCTAAATCTATAACATTGATAGAGTAACAGGTTATTTTCTTCTTAATGCATCAACTACCTTGTTCACCTTTCTATGATGGTAGTGAATAGAGCAATAGTAGTCCTTCATTATCTCTAACAATCTCATTTGACACATGTTGAGCTAATTTTGTGTGAATATATACATTAGGCTCTTGTGGTCAGTGTATATTTCACACTTCTCCCCATAAAGGTAGTGATGCCATATTTTCAAGGAAAAAATCATGGCTTCCAACTCTAGATCATGCATCAGGTAGTTTTTCTCATAGATCTTAAATTTTCGTGAGGAATAGGCTATCACATTATAATTTTTCATGAGTACACAACCTGAGCCTTTCTTTGAAGCATCATTGTATATCACAAAACTTTCTCTAGTTTTTGGTAGTGTAAGTACAGGTGTAGCGATCATCCTTCTCTTTAGTTCTTTGAAGCTTCCCTTACATTCTTCTTTCCAGGAATACTTTACCCCTTTCCTTGTTAACTTAGTTAGTAGGCTTGAAAATCATGAGACATTTCTCACAAAACATCGGTAGTACCCAGCTAATCCAAGAAAACTATGGATTTATGTGACACTAGAGGTTCCAGGACATTCCTCAATCACCTTTTTTTAAGGTTCCACAGAAATTCCCTCACTTGTGATCACATTTCTTAAGAATGAGACTTGCTTCATCCACAAGTCACACTTTTTGAGCTTGGCGTACAACTTATCCTTTCTCAATATCACCAACACAAGTCTTATATGTTCTTCATATTCCTCCTTTCTCTTAGAGTTGATGAGAATATCATCAATAAACACTACCACAAATTTTTTGAGGTAATGTCTAAATACTCTATTCATAAAATCCATGAATATTGTAAGGTAATTAGTAAGTATGAAGGGAATAACCATAAACTCATGGTGCTCATACCTTGTATGGAAGGTAGTCTTCTGAATATATTCCTTCTTCACCTTCAGATGATGATATCCAGAATGAAGATCCACCTTTGAGAAGTATTGATCTCCTTTTAGTTGATCGAAAAAGTCATTTATCCTTGGAACGGGATACTTGTTCTTTATGGTGATCTTTTCGAGTTCCCGATAATTGATAAAAAAAACTCCATTAATCCATCATTCTTCTTCACAAAGAGCATTGGTGTACCCCAAGGTGATGAACTAAGGCATATGAACCCTTTGTCCAAAATCTCTTACATCTTTTTCTTTAACTCCTCTAGTTTGATAGGAGTAATGCTATAGGGACACTTTGAGATATGAGTAGCTCTGAGTATGAGTTCTATTGATAACTCTACCTCACAGTCTGGGGGAAGTCCAGGAAACTCTTCGGAAAATACATCACTATATTCCCTCACAATGGGAATTTCCGAAAGGTTGTCAATTTCCTTTGACACAACCATTTGGGCAAGGTATACTTATTCATAGGGTATCAAAACCCACACCGTTTAAGGATTTTTCAAAGGAGATTCATGATCTTCCTTGCATTTGTAGAGGATCATGGGATGGTTCAGAATATGAAAACATATTTCCTTTTCTTAACAATTTATATTTTCTTTATATAACGAGAGACAATTCATTCCCATTATAGTGTTGAATTCCACCAAGGGGAGTATTATGAGATTCACTAGAATAATATTCCCACATATTCCAATAGGAGAAGAGTCAAACAATTGGGTTGAAATGAATTCACCACATGGTGTTTTTACAGATATCTCTACTTCAAGGTTTTGGGAATTTGATTCTATAGTTCTAGAAAACTTTCAAGATATAAAGGAATGTATAGAATGAGAAACAAATAATAATTTTTCCATTCTTGAGTGAATAGAAAGTGTACTTTGAACAACTTCATTATCTTTCTCCACTTCCACAGTAGTGATGGCATAAGCCTTCCCTTGTTCCTTTGGCTTTGGTGGCTGATTATGCTAATTACCCTATTGGACTCGAGGTTTAGTGCACTAGCTTGCATAGTTCCATTGCACCCTACAGTTGTATCATTGAACCATGTGTGGGGCTCCCCTTTCATACACTACATTCTTCTTCCTTATCATGTATTTTCGACACTCTTGAGCATGGTAGCCTTCTTTACCACACTTGAAGCATTTCCCTGTCCCTTTGAGGCAGTTCCCATAATGAAACTTCCCAGATTTTTGGAATGTGGGTCATTGATTTTTCTTCTCACCTTTATCATTATATCCTCCGTCTTTAAACTTCATCTTTCATTTCTTATAACCATAGCCATGGGACCATTCTCCAAACTCCATCTCCACTTTCAGGTCACACCAAATAACTTCTTCATAAATCCCAAAGTCTCAAATTGCAAGATCCTTTCTACGGTGTGGTTTTAATCCACTAAAGAATCTATCAATTTTTCTATCATTATTGATAAAAAAACCTAAATCTTACCTTGCAAGCCTTGTGAAATTTTCTTCGTAGGTTGTGAAAGATTCTCTTTCCTTTTTCTTGATCTCTATTAATTATCTCTCCATCTTTGTATGAAAATTTCATGGGAAATACTTGTTAATAAACATGATCTTAAAGTCTTCCCATTTCATCTCTTCGATTTCGTCACTTGGATTGGTGTTATTAATAAAATCCCACCATTGATCGACCTCTCTATCTAGAATATAAATGGATATTGTCACCTTCTCTATCTCAGAACAATGAAGCATAGAAAAGATCTTCACCATGGATTTGACCCACCATTCTACTAATAGTGGATCAGAAGACCCACTAAATGTCGATGGTCGTTGTCGCATAAAACACTCAAAAGCCAGTTGCTCCCTCTTAGGTAAAGGAGGACATTCCCCATTATTCTGGTTATTGTTCATAACCTGAGATAGTTTATTAATCATCGCCATGAATTTTTGAACTCCACCTCTCAAAGCATTGGGGATGTCGTTCAGGCAATCACTGGACTGTCCCTCGCATGGGTTGTTGGCCTGGTTTCTCTTGGTTCCCACCATTTTTTAAAATAGAAAAGGTCAGAACAAAACTTAAGTCAACAAGTCTTGAATAAATAATTTATTCATTTGTACAATTTTCACTAAAAGCATAACTTATGGTATCTTTATGTAAATCTTATTGTGTTTATATTTATACTTATTATCGTACTAGAGGTTTTCTCTAGGGTTCACTAATCCTAATTCCCAAATTAACTATACTTTTCCTATGATACCAACTATAGTGACCCAGCCTTTTCTTACATTACTATTACATCATTATGAATATAAGAAACATAATAGTATTACACCATGAGGATACATAGGTTTAGTGTCTTGAGAAAACTAGGACTATACATAACATTTACAACATCAAACATAAACATTTATTGAATTCATCCTTCTCCAGCTTCTTATTGTCCCCTGAAAACTCCTTAGTATACATAATCACATGAGTATATACATAAAAAAGGGTAACCTAAAATCCCAATAAGATGATAGATATGAACAATATAAAAATGGGTGAGCATAATCATAACATAGGTAAAGGATCATGAACATGAGAGGAAGAATTAATAAAGGACATGAAATGTGGAAATGCATTAAAAAATGAAACATCATGTCTTAGTGGTCAACTTCCACACATAGTTGTGAACAAATCTAGCATCATGTTCACACATAATTTCATTTTAACTCATGAGATTCATCAATTTACCCAATTCATTGGAGTGATGTATAATTTTTTGTGCACCCGTCATATTCAAACATTCATATTGCACTATATAATTCCATGGGCACCCATCACATCATAACATTTTCATTATCATGCATGCCACATAGAACATATATAAAACTTAAACATAAAATAACCCATGGAAAGTAATGGATTTAAAATCATAAATAATACATTAATAAACATTTGTCCCCAAAAATAAAGAGGGTATAACATTATTCACTTAGAATAATCAATGATGAGTGAAGTAGAAACAATCTTTGAGAAGTAAAAACGAGGGTGTTTATTTGTAAGAAAATTTCATTTGTAAGAACATTGGGTTTGTCATAAATTCAATTATAAAACTTTTATATCCCAGGATGGGTAATATGAGGATGAATAAATGATTATTAAGGCATATCTACACTGACAATTTGTTAAAAGAGGGAAAACCCAAAGTATGAGAGTTGGGTTTGAGAATTTCCCCTTACCTTGTTTCCAAACGCTTTCTTCACTTTAATGTCCTGTATAACCAAATTAGATTCATTAATTAAAAATTACAGAACATTTTATAAATTAATAAGATTCATTAAGGTTTTATTAAGTTCATTTATGGTCTTTTGGATAAGTTATAGAGTTTAAAATCATTGTTTGAGAATATTCGTTTTTATAGTTTTCTTGAACGGTTCACTTGTATTCATGAATAGAAGTTCATTTAAAACATGGATAAACATACAGAATTGTAATTATGTGTTATTAATTATGTTAAGAAACTTGAAAATTTCTTATAAATAATTTTTTTATATACCATGATAATGAATCATTAGAAAATAATTTAATGATGATAGTTTGGGTTAATTCGAGCGGTTTTTCGACCACATCGAACTTATATTGTTTAATAATTTAGTAATATGTACATAAGTTAGTTCCATAACATTAAATAGGATATAATAAATATAAAATAATATTTTTCAATCATAAAAATGGTTTCATGACCAGATATGAAGGTGGTAAAGTAAAATGAAAACATGTCATTCTTGAAGGTGATAAATTAACAACTCACAAACAACATTTTCCTTTCTAAAATAAAAAGAAGAAGAAAAGGGTTTTGGATGATATATTCTACCATTATTATCATAAAATTAAATTATATGTAAGATACTGGAGTTACCATACCATGTGGATGAGGATATTTGTGGAGAGATTAAGAAAAGAACATGAAATTGAAAGGAAATTAAAGGAAAATAGAGAGGGGAATTACCTCGTGAATCCACCTTAAAGCACATTGGATTGGTCTTTTTATGAGACAATAATCTCTTTGGACATGGGGGAGGGGCTAGGAAATATGTTTGGGTAGATTTTAGACAAGGATTTAATATTTAGATTTGTGATGAAATGAGGGTGTGAAGGGTGGTATTTATAGTGGATGGGAGAGGGGTTTTCTCAATATTATATTCATTAATTTATTATTTTTCCACAAGAAAATTAATAGTGACGATTATATGACCAATAATAGTAATAAGTGCATTTGAGTTCGAACCAATTGGTCTTATATCAGTATAACATCATACATGACTCTATAATTAATTTTTTTAGCTTATTTTGTAAATTATAACATTTCACTATTCATAAAAAATTCAAGTATTTCAGAAAATTCCCAAAAATCCACCCTAACCATTTTTTTATGTGTAAAATCCAAAAATGAACTGCATTATTCAAAAAAATTCTAAATATTATTAATTTAATTTTCAATTAAAATCATAATTTACTTGAAAAAATGCATATTTTAAAATTAAAACTGGTTTATTAATGCTTTCAAAAATTACATAAGTTCTTATAAAACTATCTTCAAACCAGAAGACATAGAATTGTTAATTTAAGAAAACATTTTAGGAAAAAAATTAAATTAATTAATTAATTATAATTAAATACTTATGACTTACAAAAATACCAATACTTTTACTATGGTCATATTATCACTTATAAGATGCCTAGATATTATTTAATCATTCATAAGTGAGGTTACTATTATTTTGGATTATTTAGTATTTATAAGGGTCATGTTACTATTCATAAGGGTATGATACTATTCATAAGGGTAGGTTACTAGTCACCAAAAATTATGTTTGTTATATTAGACTCCAAAAATCACCCTGAACGCAACCGCATATGTCAGGTTTTCAAAATTCAAATCATAGAAGTGGAAAAATTATGTTTAATGATCATATAGTATTTAGAATCATGATATGTCATTATGATTCCTAATGTGATTATAATATAAATCATAATTATAATAAGGGAATTCCATTGATAAAACTTTGGGTCATTATAGTGTCGATCAACCCCCTTTATGAAACATAATCATTCTTTAGTTGCTGACCTTATCAGCATACCCATGGTTGAGTTTTATATAATCCTCAATATGGACTGGATTTCAAAATATGGTCTGAAAATTTATTATAATAAGAAATAAATTACAATCTATGAGGAAGATGTAGAATCCCTTATATTTAGAGCAGAAACCTCATCATTTGATTCTTATCTAGATCCACCCCTAGTAGCTCTGCTAATTGAAATTCTTTTGGAGGAAGATCAAACATCATCTAGGGATGAGAAAAGTAATCTTCAAATTGATGATGCACTAATGGTGTAGGAATACATTGATGTATTTCTAGAGGAATTACCTAGAAGCCCCGTAGAGCATGAAGTTTAATTTACCATTAATTTAACCCATGATGAAAGACCAATATCAAAGAATTCTTATAGAATCAAAATAGTGGAATTAGAGGAGATAAAGAAATAAATATAGGATTTGAGTAATAAGGTATTTATTCTCCCTAGTGTTTCTCCATGGGGAGCCCATGTTCTCTTTGTTAAGAAGATTGATGGATCCTTGAGGGGGTGTATTGACTATAAAGAAATCAATTCTATTACAATAAAGAATAAGTACAATTTCCATCGTATTGATTATTTATTTTATCAACTTCATGGAGCTCAATATATTTTTAAAATTGACCTTGATCATGGATATCATCAATTGTGTGTAAAAAAGGTAGATATTCAGAAGATATAATTTTAAACTAGGTAAGAAAATTGTGATTTTACAATAATTCCATTTGGACTAACTAATTAATCCTCTATTTTCATGGATCTAATGAACATAGTATTCAAGTAATATCTTAATAATTTTTTTTGGTATTTATTGATAATATCTTAGTGTACTCCAAAATCAATGAGTACCATGAGAACCACTTGAGGATTGTTCTGAAGACACTTATAAGAAGAGAGTTATATGGTAAGTTTAAAAATTTTGAATTATAGATTCAAATAGTTTCTTTTATGGGTCATATTGTATTTGAGGATAGAATCTCATTTGATAATTCAAAGATAAAGGAAATCCAAGAGTGTCTTACGCCAACAAACATAATCGAGGTACGTAGTTTCATTAGTTTAGCATGTTACTATTAGTGTTTCATCCTGAATTTTTTTCAATTTTCTAATCCATTAACAAATCTCACACATAAAGGGGTTAATTTCATATTGAAAAAATAATTTACAAAATGTTTTGAATAATTGAATAGAATATTGGACAATGCTCTAATTTTGACTCTTCCATCAAGAAATGGTGGTTTTGTGATATACAGTGATGCATTCAAGAATAAAATAGGTTGTTTCCTAGTGAAAAATAATAAATTTATTGAATATTCATCAAGGTAGTTGAATACACATGAAAAAAATTATCCAAATCATGATCTTGAGTTAGCAGTTAGAATCTTTTTTTTAAGATACGGAGACTCTACCTCTATGGTGAATGATGTGAGATATATACATATCATGGTATTTTTAAATGCATATTTAAACAAAAATAACTCAACATGAGGAAAATAAGATGGATCGAGATACTCAAAGATTATGATTTCTCAATACACTACCACTTGGGAAAATAAAATAAGGTAGAATATGAATTAATAAGGAAATATCATGGACTTATAACCTAAATGAGGATTCAGAAAGATCCTTTGTTCATGGATTTAGTAAAGATGGATATGGGAATTGATAAGGAAGATGAAACATCACTCCTTTATAAAATGATTGTTAAACCATCTTTACTGGAGAAGATAAAAAACTCTCAATATGATGATATGAATTTTCAAAAGGAAATTAATGCCATTAAGGATGGAAGATTGGAAGACTTCGTGTTTGAGGATGGAATTTTGAAATTTGGAAAGTTCTTATGTGTTCCTTCAATACCCGAGCTAAAAAGGGAACTATTAGAATATTCTCATAGCTCAAATTTATGTATACACCATGGTAGTACCAAGGTGTATATAGATATACAGGAACAATTTTGGTGGGATAACTTGAAGCAGGAAATTTATGACCATATATCAAGGTGTCTAGTTTGTAAAAAAGTAAAGGCTGAGAGAAAAAATCCTATAGGATTCACGAAACCTCTAACTATTTCTATGTGTAATTGGGATGAAATTATGAAGCACTTTGTCATAGGATTACCAAGGACACCTAGAAGGAATGATGAAATATGTGTTATTGTTGATCTTCTTACAAAATTGACACATTTTCATGCTATAAGAGACGATTTACCTCTTGAACACCTACCAAGAATCTATATTAATGAATTTTTAAGACTTCATGGTACAACTCTATCGATTATGTCTGATCGAGATCCCCATTTTACATCAAAATTATGGAAGAGTCTTCAGAAGGCTTTAGATACTAAGCTTCATTTGAGTACTTCGTATCACCCTCAAACTGATAGATAGTTTTAATGGACTATTAAAACATTATAATACATGTTGATATCATGATCACTTGACTTTAAAGGTATATGGGATCAGTATTTACCTTTGGTAGAATTTTCCTACAATAATAGTTTTTATTATTGTATTAAAATGACACCATATGAAGCATTATAGGGGAAGAGATGTTAAATTACAACTTATTGGGATGAATTTCGTGATAGGAAACTTATAGGGCCATAACTTATTGAAGAGACAATGAAAAATGTAAAGAATATTCAGGCTCATATTAAAGTAGCACAAAGTAGGAAAAAGATTCATGCTAACAAATAGAGAAAGGATTTGGAATTTCAAGTGGGATATCATGTCTTTCTGAAAGTATCTCAATGGAAGGTTGTCCTAAGTTTTGGTAAGAAAGTTAAACTAATCCCCAGGTAAATTTAACCATTTTAAATTTTGGAAAGAATTGGAGATATAGCTTACCAATTATAAATTCCACCAACTCTCTATAAAGTTCATGATGTGTTCCACATATCATTATTAAAGAAGTACATGTCAGACCCAATACATGTACACACCTATGAAGAATTAGAAATGGAACCTGGTTTTTCTTACTATGAAGATATTATCAAGATTCTTTACATAAGAGAGAAATTATTAAGAAATCAGATGACTCAACTTGTAAAGGTTATTTGGAGAAACCATAAAATGGAAGAAGAAACATGAGAACCTAGGGATGTTATAGAGAAGAACTGCCCTCATATGTTTAGAAGGAAATATTCAGGTAAAAATTTGGGGACAAATTTTCTAAAGGATGGAAGAATATAAAACCCCAATATTTTATTGTATATATCTTCTTAAATTAATTAAATTCTTTTGATAGCTTATGTTTCACAAAACACTCAACTTAAACAAACAGTAATATACTTTCAAAACTTGACCATTGGAATAGTAATATAACCATTAGGAAGAGTAATTTGGAAAATAGAATACTAACCTCACCTATGAAAGTATAAATAAAATTTAGGCATCTTATAAATAGAAATATGATATAATTATATCATAGTTTAAGTAAATAAATGTATTAACAATGATGAATTAATTGTTGGTATTTTAGTGAAACATAAATGTTTATTTTCAATTATATAATTAATATAATTAATTAAAAGAAAATTTATTTTCATAAAATTGATTCATAAATTAATATTTTGTTTTATTATGATTATAAGATAATTTTATGAGGCCTTAATTAATTTTTCAAAATGTCACAAAATCAGTTATAATTTTAAAATTGGAATTTTTTGAATAAATGATGATTTTAATTAAAAATTAAATATCTCATATTTAGAAATTTATTTTCATAAAATGGGGTCCATTTTTTAATTCTACATTTATAAAAAATTTAAGTTGAAAATTTGGTATTTTTCTAAAATAGTAGTCTTTGGTGAATAGTGAAATATGATAATTTTTGGTATGTAACATTTTAGCCAAATACATGAATTATTGAGTCATTAATGATTTATTAATGAGTTAATCACCCATTAGTTCAAAATCACATGCATTTTTTATTTTATTTAGTCAAAAAAATCATCACAATTGATAGTCTTTAGCCAAAATAATAAACTAACGAATAAAATAATCAAAAAAAAACCCATCTTATCAAGTATAAATATCACCCCTTCTATTGAAACCTTACAAGCCTTAAAGCTTTTCCAATTTATGACCTATCCTATTAAAAAGTATCTCCTCCATATCCAAGATCCTTTTGTCCTAATAAATTTCCAAAACCCAAGCACCTTAAGGAGGTACTCAAGGAAAATAATTCAAGAAGTAAAACCCTTAATCCTTCACTTTCAATTTATTTCAATTTCATTTATTTTCTTATCCTTCCCTAAACTTATATATAAAAACATGCATAATAACTCCATTATATAACATATATACTATAATTTTATTATGTTAATGGAAACCCCATCATCAAATCCCTTCTCATCTCCCTTTTATTCTAAAAATGAAATTATCATCCATGACGTATTGATTTACCAGTATCATGGAAGATGAATTTTAATTTTCCATTACCAACTTCAAGGCAGGTCATAAAATCATTATAATGGTTGAAATATAATTTTAAATGTATATTATAACTTATTAAGTGTTCTGGAACCAGTATATATAAATAAAATTAATTAATAAAACAAAACTATTTCACGATGATTGAAAGATACCAAAATAATCTAAACGGTTATTATTAACATTTTATCTAATGAATCATACTCATATCTAAAAAAATGAAATATAAGGCCATTTAATATTCTTTAAGTTCATTAATAACATATAATTTCAATTCTAGATAATTTTTCTCATTTTACATGATCTTTCATAAATGTATACAAGTGAACCAATCATGAAAACCAAGGAAACGAACACTCCTGAATGAAAAAATTGAATATTATAACTCATGAAAAAGGATATAAATGAAATTAATAAAATTATAATAAATCAAATACATATTTAATAGGTTATAAATTAAATCATTAATAAATCTAATTTCATTATCTAGGATGTTAAGTGCAAGTGTCGAACACTTTCAGACATAAGGTAGGAGATTCTCCTCGAACCTCTATTTTTCCTTCAGGTTATACTTTCTCTCTATTTACCCAAATTTAATTCCTAATTATTATTATTTACTCTTCCTAAATTATGTTTTTATGATCCAAGGATATTTAACTATATCAATTATTTTTTTTTATGGTAAATACATGTTTTATAAGGATTATTTTTCAATTCATCTCGATAAGAAAGCCCGATTAAAGGAAACTTTCCATTTTCACCAATTTTCATGTATCATACATAATCTATTTTAATCTACTAATATTTTCCTAAAATCACTAATTTTATCATGAAAATTTATATTTTTCATTTCTAGTTTTATGCAAACAATTATTATTTTTAGTTTTAAAGTCTCGTTAGTATTTTCCCTTAAACTAAACTAAAGAGGCTCATTTATAAAGTTTCTTAAACACTATTTTCACATGTTTTAACTTTAGTTGGATTTAATTTATCATTATATATTCCTATTTTACATTATTAATGTCTAAGTCTGATTTAAATCCATTCCTTCATGGACACCATTATGATATTACATTTGGTTATGCCTTATTCACCATTAATTCCTTATGTGTGTTGTATATATACTTCCATTTCATTTGTGATCATAATTAATTAAATATTTAATTAAATATCCATATTTATTGTATCATGAATATTATTATTTCCTTATACATGAGCCATTTTTACATATGGTGTTTTATTTTAATGTTTTTTTAATTAGGGAAATATTGATAAATTAGTATCCTCTACTCAATACAAATATTTTGATAAGTCGTGAATTGAATCTATATGTGAATAATGCTTTAGACTTATAGTGATGGGTGGGGCCTGGTTATATATTGTCCCTCGATTCATTTACAGGTCTCATGAGAAAAAATTGTTGGTGAAAAAACATTATTGTTTGTTTATAAGTAGAATCAGATGGGTTTTTACCCAGTGAATTAAACCATCTTGATGGTATAGTGGTTCAAGTTCCAAATACATAATTTCCAATGATTAATAATTTTCTTCATTAAGAATTCATTTATTAATTTTCATAATATTTTCACTATGAAAAAATATATATGGATGCATTTACATTCACAATTTAATAATGGTGCGTTTTTTTCATTTATTTACCTTTCTATTATGATTATGACTTATTGACTTAGTTTTACTTATTATTTATTCATATAACCCTCACTGAGCATTTGCGATTACAATTTCATTTGTTTTACTTCCCCAGGTAATGAAGATGAAATCGTTGAATAAGTGACGAGATATCATTTTATTTTCCTTTCTTAGGTTCTATGTTTAATTACCAATGTAATAAGGATACCATGTATGTATCTAGTTCTTCAATACAACTAAACTATTCAATCCTTGTTGATGTGATCTCCTTTATCTATTCTATTATAATAAAATGACCACTGACTCTAGGCTACTAAGGGTTGGGTTTTTTCACCAGAGTATTGAGAAAATGAAATGTATTTATATAAGAGAAAAATTGTTTTGGGTTTAAAGGATATTTTAAAGGTAAACTGGAGCATTGAAAGTGTGGACATGATCCCATTTTATAAGTTAATAAAAGGTAAATTTTGTGAATATCCTTTAATTTTCAGTGATATAATTACACTTTTAAAGTGTAAATAACTCTAAATGTTTTAAATAATTGAGTTTGTTATGATATTGTGATCATAAATCCTCAACCAAGTACTTCCAAACATGTTTTAAACATGTTTCAATTCATTTACCACTGGGTTATTTTACATTTTACCATTTTCATTTTTACCTAGATAACTAGTTTTTAACTAAGTAATTTATGTTTTACTAAAACATAAGAAAACCCCTATTATAAAATTATAGTTTTAGGAAAATGAATTTAATCTCCATTTAATTTAATTTAAATTCTAAATAAGAGAAAAATGTCATTTAAATTAAAACATTTTAGATATAGAAATACTGTTTTTATTGAAAAATGATGGTTTAACCATTATGTGTCATTAATATTATTTATGATTTATTACCAATTAAATGTGTGTTAATATAATTATATATGTGTTTAAAATCATATTATATTCATTATTTAAAATATATATAATTAATTTATTCGATAAAAATTACAAAATGTTAATAAAAAAATTCTTAAAAAATAACAATCTTATAATTATCACAACAATTAACTTTAATCCTAGTAATCATAATTTTATGTCCAAAAAAATTGACTTTATTACATAATATTAAAAGTCTTATCAAAAATATAAAATCCATTTAATTATATTTACAATCTATAAGTGATGAAAACAAATTTTTAATACAAGAAAATATAAAAAGGTTTTAGAATAAAAAAAATTACTTTAGTTTTCAAAAAATTAAACATGGGTTTTATAAATTAAATATATTATTTTTAAATTAATTATTTTACTTTATAAATTAAATTTTTATAGAAAAAGTTTCCAAAAAAAATTAAATCATAAAAATGATGGTATTAGTGAAATCAAAATATTATTCACCCATCATCTAAAAATAAATTATTTTATAAAAATCTCAAGAATTTATTGTTATCTAATTTTGAAATTCAAAAATGAAGTGAATTTTACACAATTAAAATTCTAAAATTTATAAATTTATTATTTAAATGAAAATAGAATATATATAGAAAATCTGCATTTATTAAAAAAAAATATATTTTAAAATGCTAAGTGTTCTTAGTAAAATTTTATAAGAATTCATAATTGATTAATATCATTTTATCTACTATTGATTTTATTCTTGTTATAGTTTTCTTATCTAATATTTATTAAATTGTATTAGTTCAGTTTTTTATGTAAAACAAGCAATTGATATAATGTTTATTTAAGGGAAAATATATTTTGACTTCTCTGGGAATTACAATACAAGAACATTTAGTCAGAACCATCTAATGTAACAATGTTTGGTTCATCTTCTCACTTCTCCACATTACTTCTTTAGTGACTTCAATGAAGTTATATACAAGTGTCCTATGCACATTCTTCTAGCACATTTTTCTTTTCCCCTAGTAAAATCAACTCATAATACCATGCCCATGTAGATTTAAAATTTTATTAATATCACCCAATACCTGATTAGAGTTATTATTCTCTTTCAGAATCTTCATAACTCATAGATTGTGAAAATAAAAATCTTCCACATTACTCTACACTTCGATTATTATTCATTACATTTCTATTAATAATTGTGCTTCCGATGGAATATCCAGTGCTTTACTCCATCTCAATCTTGATCATATTTAAACATGATTATTAAAATACACCATAATTTTATATTCTATGAGTTTTTCATTGTCTATGTGATCATCATTTTGAAAACTCATATTATCATTGAAACCCCTATAATGATGATATATTTACCTAATTTCATTCTCAAACTATCACTAATCGAAATTATTATCAAGAAACTTTAGTATTTTTATTCTAGTAGCCCATTATCCACTGCACCAACTATCATATCAATTTTGGTTATATTAAATGAATATGGTACCATCAACTCACTTCACATCCTGAAAACTTCAAACTTGAATCATAGTAGCACTATGATATTAATTATGCTGAATTTATAGTGTATTAATTTCTATATTTTTTCTTCAAATACACTACACCCACCATCAGATTATCCGATTCACACATATATGTTTGTATGGTCCATAAACCATAATAGAATTTTATATGAGACTGACTCTTGTAGAGATTTCAATTAACTAAACTCACCATTCCTTCCTTCTTGTTATCCTCTTTTAAAATTATTGATACATGAAATCCTTGTTTGTTATAAAAATGTTGTGTAATGTATTATATTCATTCATAATCATATTCATCCTCTACTAATCCTTTGTGATCTACCCATCTTTCTCATCTTCAAGGTTCAACTTTTGTAAAATGTAGTATTCATGAAAAAAATGGAATCTAAAATGTGAAACTCATTGATGTAGATCATACACCCCATGTAAACATATGTGTCATGAGTTTGAAGATGACAAAAAAACCATCATCATTTAAATTAAATATTGCAAGTCTTTTTTTACTCAATTGATGGATAGTGATCAAAAGTAATGTATCCCACATCGAACGTAAGTTTTGTAAGTTACTTATTAATAAGTCTAGATGTGGTATCATGGGTAAATGAAATCCTTTAGAACAAACCATGCTATTAAAATACTACTACTCTTTTCTCACTATACTTTTTTTGTCACCCTATACTCATACTCTATCCCCAAAGCTAAGAGTCACAATATTTTTTAATAATGATTTCCCTTTATTCTAAAACAAATTCCATCCCAAAATGACTTAGGAAAATTTGAAATTGACTCAGAATTTCAACAAATCATTTGTACCTTATCAATACATCATCAAATTTCTTTCTTTATAATTACACAAGTGATATAGTCGATGGATTCAATTTGTATTGACACTTAACATTTTTTCACTAAATATTAGTTCAATCGATCATATGATTTTTAATTTATAATTATAGTGATAGAAATGAATTTATTTTTAACCATTAGTATTATTTACTTACACTTATCTTCATTACTTAAAATCACACAATCCTTTCATCATCTAATAAACTTATTCATACTTCCTTCAGTGCTAGCTTTTAGTAGTAGATTGTGTGTAAGACCTCATCTTTCTACCACGGTGTATTCCATTTTATGTTTTTAGTTGAGCCTCTTAAATTTTTGTTAAACAATTTTATCCTGATTAAATTAACCTTGTGTGTGGTGTGAAACTAGGCTTCAAAGGTGTTTGGGGACTTATGAAGCCATACTAGCAGAAGGCTAGAGGTGGCTGACAGTTCTAAAGAGACATGTAGAGCCATTGACTATCCATTTTAGTCCACTAGCTAGCTAGTGAGAAATGTAAGGAAAGGTTATCTTATAGTAGACCTACAGGCCACATGTTAGGAACCCACCAACCATATGGTGGGTTTCCTAGCCATGAAATCTTGTAGGATGACACCATCAGCTACTTAGTGGTGTCGGGCTGGTTAAAGATTAAGAGGGAAAGAATAATATTTCTTCCCTTGAAACCCATTTTAATCTTATATTAACCCCTAATTTAAACCAAAATTGGTATTTATGAATTTTCAAGGCTCTACAAGGCTATTAAGGTTTCTCTAACACCCTTCCTAGGTTATTCAATCTGATGATCCAAAATCAATAAGTCTTACTTATCATTGGTGAAATCCTCTTGTTTCCTCTGGGATCATCTTATTCAATACTTAAATGGTTGTTCCAAATGATTTAAATAGTAGATAATGGTTTTTCACATTGATCCAAAACCTGATCTCGGTTTCCTTCTTCTTCATTGCTTAAGGTGGGTGGTATAGAACATCTCCCTAAAGCCTGTTATGATTTTCTAGTATGTGAAATAAGTTTGATCACACTATCACATCATACACATGACCCAACATAATTTCCGACCCACTAAAATGTATAAATAATTATTTAAAGACCTCCATTATACCCTTTTAGTTCTTTTGGAATTGATATCGGGACTTACGGACACCCGAGAGGAGTGAAACTCTTTGACCCTTTGTTGGATCTTAGATAAAATGAAACTAGAGCCCAATAGTGAATTAGAAATTTCTTATGGATTGGATTAATGATGTTAATTTATTTTATAAAGTTAATTGAGAATTTTTATTGATGAATAGTCACTTGACTTGAAGTGGTTAATTGGAATTTTTATAGCCTTGGCATAACAACATGATGAGTTATGGACTTAATGATGTGAGAGTGATAATTTGGAAAACTTGATATGTGTAATATAATTGTTAAAATTATTTGAGATAATTCAAAACATTGAATAAAGGAATAAATTGTTGATAATTGGTAATTTTGATGAATTGACTAATATGGATCATAACAACATGTTTTTCATGTTTGGTGTTTTTCTTAATAAATGAATTTATTGGAATATTATCTTGTAATGACTCTTGATTGTATTGATGCCCAAGGGTTGGATGTATGGTTACATAACACCCGAGGTCTAGATACATGGTAATGCACCGCCTAATTGCTAGATGCATTGTTACATATCTCCTGAGATCTAGATGCATGGTTCATACCACCCAAGGGCTATATGCTTGGGTACAAATCACATGAGGGATAAATTCATGGTTACTTGATACCTGAGGGTGAGTTTTTGGGTGGGATATGTAATTCCTTATTAGTTATTTACACTATTCTTCAAGGATAGAGACATTAAAAAACATTTATAATAATTTTTGGATGACCCCAGGTGTCAACCCAGAACTCGAGGGTTTGTGGGATGATTCAATGTTCAACATTAATTTATTAATTATTTCCCATGTTTACCATATTTTTGCATGTACTATTTATTTAATCTATATTGTTTAGATATAATTGGTGATTTCCTAATGAGTTTTACTCATAACCTATTCAAGCGTCATTTATTACCCATCTATATTTCATATATGCAGGTTTGAAAAGTGGAAGGGTTCCTATGCTTGATTGGTTTTAGTTTTGTATGGGATTAGATCTTGAATATAAGACCGAACATAGGGTTTGAGGCCAGGACTTTTGGTGTCATTATTTTGGAGTCAGATTTAGTTGGTTTATTATATGGAATCAACAAAAAATTTATTTGACATTCATTATTGAATTTCATTTTTTATTATCCTTATTTGGATTATTGGTATTCTTATATCATTTAATTACGGTATATTTCATGATTAATTTAGTTTATTTTCATTGTGATTGATAATGTGTTCTAGAGAGTATAGTATATCTACTATATTCTCTTGACCCTCAGTACAAGTAATCCAAATCTGGAATATACAGATGCATGTTTGAGGTTTATTAATAACCATCTTTGGCCACGTGATGGAATATCGTGCCAGGGATGTTACAATACGGTATTAAAGTTCATCTATCTTTTATTTCATTACTATTTAGGGATGGTAGACATTAGACAAGAATGTGTCAAGGCTCGCTAATGAGATCATGAATGGGAGTAGCTGTAAATACCACGAACCTAGTAGACCAGAGTCGGTAGTTAATTAAATACATAAAAATTAGATATAGTAAATTTCATACATAAGGATCAAATAGTTTAGTTTTCTTAGTAGACATTACATATACTTGATTCTCACATTACATTTGAAAACATAAAATAAAAAAATATAGTGAATGTAAATATTTTTTATCCTTTAAAATCATTCAAATATTTCTACATCGTATCATGAGGAAAGGAAAAAAATAAGGGTGAGCTCACATGCTCAGTAAGAGGTATGTACAACGGATGTTATCAAGAGCAGATGTAACACCCCAATATTCTAAAAAGAAGAACATTACGTTAGATAGCATAAATGATACGCAACACTAAAATTAAATGAGAATGTAACTACCTGATACTTTATTATATATTTCTTTCCATTAATCTCTTCAATATCTTATAGTACATGAAACCATGTTATTTCTATGCTCGATAGCATATTCAACACGCCACACCGATCTTAAACAACACACGATATATATAATCCTTATAACATAACCATTAAATTAGAGGGTAGGAATATTAATAAATAAATTAAGAAAATTTTAAATTTTAAACATTAATAAAATTTATGTCTATCGACTATAAATAAAATAAGAATCAATAAAAAGAAAAAAATGTTTTCAGAAAAAACATAATTTTTCTAAAAGGTCGTTTAATCATGCTTTGCGTGCATAATTTAAAATTAATTTTTAACACTTTTAGAAAATATATTTAAAAGAAACCTAATTTATGAAATAAAAATTTTAAAATTATCTTATTTTTAATTTTTGGTATTTTTCTGAAATGTTTCATTTTTTGATGAATAGTGAAAATACTAAATTTTAATTGAAAACTTCCCCTTCGTTAAAATAATTTATAATTTTAAATTATATTTTTAATTTGTTTTAATGTAATATTAAATAAATTTTATATAAATTAATATAATTTATGTCATTTTAATCATTCTCATTTTTAATTTTTACATAAAACCATTATAAACATTTGAACATTTTTTCTTTAAAAAACCTCATTTCTCATCGCATCTTCTGGATTAATTTTAAATTAAAATTTTCCAATTATATAAATAGAATTTGGAAAAATGGATTATATATTTGGAATCATCATAATTTTTAATTTATAATAAGGTAAAATTAATTTTTGACCAAAATAAACTGTGAAAATAGTAAAAAATATTATTTACCGCGATTAAGGTAAAAATGGATTTACTAGGGGTTAAACTAAAATTATAAGAGTGTAAATGACATAAAATATTATATTAATTTATTTTAAAGATTTTATTTCTACCCTTTCCATAAAATTCTCTGAAATATGGCAATAAATTTCCACTTTCTTTGAATATGACCCATGTAATAAGTTAAGAAAAAAAGACAAAAAGATATTATTCCTACTTTTAATATCTATAAAGATTTGGGATATAGAAAAAATATATATGTTTGGTTATAAGTATCATTTTTAAATATAATTGAGTTTTTTATCTTGATAATTTATTTAATACTTTGGAGATGAAATAATTACTTTTAATGCTTAATTAATGCCAATATAGTAATTATTTAGTTAACAATTGACTAAAATAATTGGAACCGAAAAAATAAAAAGTTAGGTAAATTGTGGGAATTATTAGGTTAGATTAATTTTGAATATTAATATATCATTTTACATAGGTTTAAACATAATAGATTAAAATTACATCATTTTTTTAAATACATATTAAGTTAGTAATATCAAAATTGACAACAATGTTATTTTATAATAAATGATATTTTATTAAATGATTTAAAATGAATAAAATCCAATATTCTGTAAAATGATTTATAAATGTTATTAAATATTAAATATGTTCCATTTTTTGATCAATTATTATTTCATAATTAATATATTGATTCCTAAATATGAAAAACTTAATTAGCGCAGTTAAGGTTAAAGTGGTGTTTTTGCGCGTTACATACACTTTCAATAAAGTTAATTTTCAACATGGATAAGATGTTTATTTTATAAATTAAATATAGTATTTAGAATTCATGGATATTAATATTTTAATAATTCTCACTTTAATTCAGTCTTAATGGTTAAATTACCTATGGTAGGAAACTATTTACTATAGTGAAAAATCAAAATAGTAAAAGTAGGGAAACATTGAATTTAAGGAAAAAAATGTTTAAAAAACGTGTTTTATTGTGTGGTGGATGTGTTTATAGACTATATGATCCATAAAACCATTTAATTAACAATTTTGGAGCCACTGGAGGTAAGATTAGCCTCCCAATAGTGAATAATTTTGGGTATTTAAAAGAATTTCACTCCTCCTCAACTATAAAAGGGCACTCACTCCCCTCACTTAATCACACATCTCATGTTATTTTACCACTAAAAACTAACAAAATAACTTATAAAATTCCCTATAATCATCCTAGAAGTTTTATTTTGGTCATAAATCCAACCTAGGATGGATTTTGTGAAAACCTAATGTGGATACTCAAAGAAGAGGTAATGTTCATCAACGAGTGTCTTTATTTTATTTCATTCTCCACATAATTCAATTCCTCTTAAACCATGTTAATATGATAACCAAAATATCATACATGTAATGTTATGTTATTATAATAATTTAATGACCTATAAAAATCTCCACTTCCATTAAATTGGTTATAAAATCATCGTTCGTGTGTATGGCGGACTACCACCTCGTGAACCGGTGTCATTTGTTCTTTCATTAAAACATATCACGATTGGGTATAATGATGGATAAAAAAGAATATATATGATATTTATAACATAATTATACTTATAAATTCATTATATAATATATATATACCTTTTTTAATTTCCATTTCATAGGGGATATTATAATGTCACTCGTGTGTACAGCGGACTACTGCCTCACAAAGAAATGTGATTCATTTTTCACTAACGTGTTACATGGAATGTAACAACAATAAAGATAATGAATATATTTGATATAAATGATATAACCATGATATTAATTGAATATTTATAATTCTAAAAATATAATATATCATTTTCACTCTTACCATTTCACTCACTAAAAAAGTGATAACGTTATTCGTGTACGTATGGACTACCACCTTTACAAAGCGACATGACTCTCATTTCTTCACCACACCACACGAATGATATATATATATCTGTGTGTGTGTGTGTGTGTCAGTGTGTGTTTGTGTTTGTGTGTGTCTATATATAATTAAGTAATTTTTTATTTATAATATAATTATCATTCTGCAAAGATAAAATTTTACTTACCTTCTTTCCATAACGATCATTGATAAATGGAATCATTACTCGTGTGTACATATGGCCTACCATCTCCATGATCATAACGTTAGTTCAGTTTTCAAAACCATATTTCATGGATGGTTTTAAAGGTATAATTTATGTATAAATATTATGATTATTTCATTATTATTGTTTTGTATATGATATAAATATATTATATGAACAAGAACCCAAACTTTTATAACAAAGCACAAATGGGAAAACAAGGCAATTAACACTTGAAATAATAAAAATAATAAAAGATTATGAACAAACGGGTGATTATATATTATAAAAGGATTACATATTATATTATAAATATTAATATTGTTATTTAATAATTTAATAAA
Organism: Viscum album; assembly: GCA_963277665.1. Classification (NCBI taxonomy): domain Eukaryota; kingdom Viridiplantae; phylum Streptophyta; class Magnoliopsida; order Santalales; family Viscaceae; genus Viscum; species Viscum album. The sequence goes on along the minus strand of OY728125.1, from coordinate 1,270,818,599 downwards.
ATTTATATAAACACTGTATAGGAGTTTAAATTATGGTCAACCAAAAGGAAGTGTAAGGTAAGGATTTTCTCATCTCACTTTTATTTATGTTAGATATATACCATATTCACCACTTATTTTGGTTTTTTGGTGTATATACTACCCATGAATATATTTTATTATTCTTATAATTAAATTTATGGGGTTTTACATGTCCATTTTAGGATCTCTATTTCATGGGTTTTACATTTTCAAAGTTAACAAAGTGTTAATAGATGTTTTTCTCAATTTTACTTCTTTGAGAAGTATGTTATGTTATATACCTGTATTCTTTTATAAGGTGTATATAATACTTTGAAAAATTATATCATTAATATACTTATTTTCCTGATAATATAAGTCTCATTTAATGTTATTCTTACATGGGAATTATGATTCAAAGTTACAAAAGTGGTAAGAGTATTTTGTTAAAATCTCATTGTTTATTAGGATTATTTATGATTATGATTCCAATGATGAGATATTATGATTAATATCTCAAGAAACTACTTAAATTTATTATCTTATATTTATTAATGATATGTAAATGTAATAGTACCATTTTCCACTCTTTTATTCTTAAAATTGTTGAGAAAATGTTTTTTAAAAAATCTAACTTTATTTCAATCTTCGGTTGGAAATAAGTTTTCTTCAAAAACGTTTTTTCTAAAAAAAATCATTTTTTACCTTTTAAAAATGATTTATTAATGAAATTTTTACCCATTTTCCTTTTTATAAAATGTTTTCAAAGCAATCTTCCTGTCTCTTTCCAAACAGGGAACTTTTATAACCTCTTTACCATCAAAAAGGAATTTTCTTTATGGCATGTATGAAATTACTCAATAAAATGACCATGATTTATTTTAATCTTACTTTTAAACCTTACAATGATATTTTTAAATAGATTTTTTTCTTAATATTCCGGAAATTCATGGTTTTAAATTTTATTTTTAAAGAAAAGTATTTTCAAAATGTTTTATGTTTTAAAAGGTGATTTTCAAAGTGAAAAGGATATTTTACTCAAGAATGTTTTTAATGGTATTTTAATGGTATTTACATTCATCAACATCAAAAAACCTTGTTTCTAATTATCCTCCACTAGGGATATTTGGTATTGATACCATCTTAATTCATTTTCTAGATGGAATAAGACTATTTGAAAAATATTTTTATGAAACCCATTTATCTTCCACAAGTTAATCGTGTTTCAAAGAGATCTCCATGGAACCCTTTTCCTTTCTATAGGTTAACAAAGTTATGAAATGAATAATGATTACTTTTATGAGTTTTATGATGATATGAAATATCTTTGTACTTAAATTCATATTTTGGTTCTTAGAAATTAGTTATACGATGGGGTGGACCAGATAGTGTTGGATGAGCCCGTTACAACTTATATGATGGGGCATTCAAGATAGTGTTAGGTGAGTCTGTTACATATTATAAGATGGGATGGCCTTATATAATTTTAGGTGAGCCTGTTATAGATTTTATGATGGGTACACCCAGATAGTGATCCAATGCATTGGGTAATGATTATGCTCTCTGGATAATTATATTAGAATTTGGCATATGGTTATTCCAATTGTAAGGGTTCTATAAGGGGTTTTTAAGTGTTCTATGATGATTATGTTCCAAGATACCATAACATTTTATCTATTCTTTCTATGGGATTATATTGTTTCATTTTACCATGATTAATATCACATGGCTCATGATTATTGATTCTTATGACTCTTTCCATTATTAAATCCTTATGCCATGTTTCGCGAGTAATGATTCTGGAATTCATGGGTATGAGTTATTTTATGATTTTATCATGAACTATGAATATTTAATCGTACCATTATGAACTTATTAATCTCATTAATGACATTAAATTTTTAATGCTTATGTTTACCCTTACTAAGAATTTGATCTCACCCTTCTTGTGTTTCCTTTTCCCCAAGCTATAAAGAATGAGGTTAAAATAATTATATATTGATTTTATTTCATATAAATTATGATGATGACATAATGTGAAATAATAAAAGATAATTTAAGTTTTATAAATTATCATTTAACGAAATGGGTATTGTTTATGTAGGATTTTATCCTACTTCAATATAACTCTAAACTTAAAAGGACCTTGAGAATATATGTGATCCAATTTTTTATTTTGATGTTATGTGGATTGTATGTGGAACAAATTAGGTCACTATTATCATTATAAAACCCATAAATGTAAATATTATGAATTTAGAATTGGATCTGGTAGTGTGGGTTATGGGTTGTTATAAAAAATAAAGAATAAACAATATGGCAAGGTAAATAATTGAAAAAATATTCCATTTAATCAAGAAATTGAGAATAAAATACATCCATGTATAATATCAATTTTGTAAACTCATGGATAATAATAACTAAATTATCAATGGTGGAAATGGTTAATATTGGATTTCATGATCTCAGACATCATGATATCTATACCATCAGGACCTTTTACCAAGACAGTTTAATTATGGGGTAGGTATACACCAATAATCCATTTAATTTGTAAAATTGATTTTCCTAATGAGACTCGTTGATGCATCAAGGGGATATATAATTCTGGGACCCACCCATCACTACATGTCCAATTCATTTATTATATATTTAATGATAAATTTAATTCATTATCAATCTTTCTTATCAAAAAATGATTATATTGAATAAAGAATATAGAATATCAGTTTTCCCTATTCAATTGAATAATATTAAAAGTAAAAAAACCTATGTGGAAATGGAATATGGTTTATGAAATAATCATATCCATGAAACAAATAATATGTATATTTAAGATAAATTTAATTTATAATGATCAAAATAAAGTTAATAATTCAAGGTAAAGTTAACGTCTAATAAATTAATCATGATATGAAAGATGACCTTCTATGAAGTAGATTGTGTAGTAAAATCAATTATTTTAATAAATAGAATAAAATAGAAATAAAAAATTTAAAATAATTTTTCATAAAGTTTTTCCATTGAAAAATAACTTAAATATTATATAATAAGGTAAAGGGCATAAAAATGTTATTGTATAAGGAAGGTCCATTAACTTCATATACATTAAAAGGAAAACATTCCTTTGACTTTTTATAAATAAATTTAAAAATGACCTATTTGGAAAACACTATAAATATTCATTTAAAACCTATTGAAAATTAAATTATAACTTAAAAATTCTTTTGAGTATATAAAAATGAAATTTTTTAAAACAATTTTACAAAATATGGAAACGGATGAAAAATATATTCGATCAAAAAGTGAATTAAGATTTAACTTTTTAAAATTTATTCTCAAGATTCAAGTGAAAAATAGAGGAAAATTTAGAAGTAAATATGGTAAATTCTTTAATATAAATGTTTAAAAATATAAATGGAGTTTAATAAGGATTTATTATAATATTACTTCAATTAAGTGAGAGAAATCCCAAAAAATGAGGTTGTAAAATAAATTTTTACCTCTTTGTAAATAATCAAATTGTAACCCCTTTAAAGAGTAAACTTTAAATGAAACTTCAATAATAATGAATAAATAATTACTATTGTAAAATATATCAAATGGTAATTATATACACTATATAAAAATAAATATATGCATAATACCAAATATGTCTCAATGGAGTCGAAATTGAGGTGAAATCCAATAAAAAGATTATATCATTGAAGTGAGAATTAATCTATAAAGTGATTATGAGTAACAAATTAAAATACAAAAAAAATTGAAATACAACATAATACAGTCATATTTCATTTCACACTTAATCATGTCATAACATAGTTATTAAAGTATAAGTATAATCCAATGAATTGAAATTGAGTTAAGAAACCACATACCTCACGACCCCTTCAATTGAACAAGATTTAACCTTTTGTATAATGGTTTTAAATTTATAAATTTATAATAGAACAAATTTAATATATATAATATCACATAATATCATATTATAATATATTATCACCATTTTTTTAAACATATTTTATTATTACCATTATTTTGAGTGTTAACTGCTTCATATGCATGTTTTGTCAATAATGTTCTGGTTCTTGTACATAAGACATAATTATGTCATCTCATGAATAAAATTAATGTTATAAATATCATATTTAATCATTAGATACATTTTTATAATCATTATTGAAATTTTTAAATGTAAAACGAATCAAAACACTTCATGTAGATGGTAGGCCATACTACGCACGAGTGATGTTATCATTTTCTCCATGGGTGAAAGGGTAAGGAAGTAAATGATATCTAAAATTTAAGGAATCAATATTATTTCATAATTATTATATATATTCATTGGTTCAATATTTTTTACTATCCATTTTATTCGGTGATGGAAAACAAATTACATTGGTTCATGAGGTAGTAGTCCAGCGTACACATGAGAGATGGTTTTGTTTCCCATTTGATGGAGAAGGACAAAGATAAATATTATTTCATAAAAATAATATAATATATGTATTTATTAGAAACTATTGTTATTATATTAAAAATTTTAGGACAAATTGAAAGTGTTTGAAGAATGATTAAGAAAGAAAGATTTTGGTGAAGATGATTACCTTTTCTTAGAGAAACTAATTTTGGATTACACCTTAATCCTTGAAATGATGATATTTTGGAAATAACAGAAGATATGGGACATGGAAAAAGAACCTATAAAGGTATTATGGTAGGGTATTTCCAATATATAAGTATCATGATGTTTTTAGAACAGATGATATGTAGTATCCTTTTATAATGGAGGGAAAAGGCACGATTGGAATTACATAAAAGATTAAATAATATATATATATATATATATATATTATGCCTATAAATTGGAATCAAGGCACCCCAATTTCTAATATATGGTATTATAGGGTCTAAATAAATTCATCCAATCACATTTAGATAAGTTTTTAATACATTTTAAGCCTTATCTTCTATTTAAACCACTTTAAACCCATTTTAACCTTAAGTGAGATAATTTAACTTGTTATTATTATCTCTAAATTATATGACCAAACATAAAAGGGGAATTATAAAAAATAATTACATGATTATTATAAATTTAAAATCTATTTTATCATATTTAATTTATATATGGTGAAGGAATTACTTTTAATTTAGGAACACAAAATGCATAAAAAATTGTTTTTGGGAAAATACATAATTTAAGAGTAAAAAATAATTTTACATTTAAATAAAGTAATAAATTGGTAAATGAATTTTTTTGGTTAAAACTAAAATAATAAATGTTTTTAGATGTTTTAATCAAGCCAATGCTAAATTGGATATTCTAACCATTCCATTAAATGCAAAGACTCAAATATAGTTTTTAATTTGAATAAAATATCACTTAACTTCTCAAAATTTAACCATGGGTTCCCAAAAAAATAGTAATGTTTTAAAATAAATTATTTAACTCCTTAAATATATATTGTTTTAACATCAATAAAATAATATGATAAAGGCAGTTTTTTAATAAATTTTAACCCTTATCTCCATATTTAACCCCTAATAAACTTGTTTTAACCTTAACTATGGAAACACCTTTATTATTGTTTTTACTATTTATTATGAAAAAAAAAATCTTGTTGATATTATTATATAATATTAATTATTCTGATTAAAAATATATCATCCATTTTTTTAAAAAAAGCAAATAATTTGTATAATTTAATTTAAAATTATAACCACAAAACGTGATGAAAAGTGATTTTCATGAAAAATTCCTTTTTAAGTGTACTAGTATCTTTATACCAAGTTTAATTATAATTTTTAAAAAATGGTATAAATTGAATTATTTTTAATAAAAACAATATAAATTCAATTTAAAACTAATACAACTAAAAATGAAGCTTTTAAATTACAAGAAAATAAAATATATTTTTTTTTAAAATTGATATTTTCACTGTTCATCAAAAAATAAAACTTTTTAGAAAAATATAAAAAATTAACTCTAAGTTAATTTTGAAATGATTATTTCAAAAATTAAGTTTATTTTTTAAATAAACTTTCTAAAATTCGTAGGAATTAATTATGTCAAGTACTTGGCAATTCTTTACTGGAAATGGAATATGGTTTGTTTTTATTGTTAATCCTAACATGGAAGATCAGGGAGTTTACAAGGAGAGGAATATTACAGTTCAAGATGAAAATAGTATTGAAGGTGGCATCATTTCCTAGTATTTTCCAATTTTCTAAGTCCAAAAATTATAGAATGGAGAAGGGTGTTTTTGGAAAAGGAAGTTGTACGCAAGTTTGAAGGTGGTTTGGGAAGTTGCACGCAAATCTTGATTCAGGATCATCACATAAAAATATAAAAAATGTGAAAAGTATGTAAAAGATTTAAATATGCACCAAAGATAAGGATGTGCAGAAGAGACTTATGTGCCCAATGTGATATCTAAAGGGGTTTTGTATGCTTTGATAGAATCTTACGTATATTGTCATCGAGGCCTATAAATAGGTGGCTACCCCCACTCAAGACTTAGAACTTTTCAACAAATATTAGGTTCCTCTACCATGTGAAATATTTTCATGTGGAAGAGTTTTATAAAGTAAATATTGCACACAAAGTGTTCCTTTAGTCTTTAAAGTCCAAGTGAAACTTATTGTATAGTTGTGAAAAAGATAAGGGTTGCACAAAAAATAAGGGTTGCAAGAAATTAATCTTAAGAGACAATCCCAAATCTTTCACACAAGAGTAGGTGATACATGCAAGTGATATTGTGTGTTTCTAGAAAGTTTTGAATATTTGGTTTGATTGATCAGTTCCTTGAAGTGCATCAATTCTGGACTTTGATGCAAGCATAGTATCATGATGGACATAGACAAAGAATTTAATTCCAGCCTAATTAAGATCCATTCATGTTGATAATCTAACTAATACTTCACCAAATTTTGTGAGATAGGGGAATTCAACAGTTGTTTTATTAGGGACACAATGTGATATCCCTAAAATCTTGTAAAGGAACTATTCCTCGTACAGAGTGACTATGTCCGGACTCTTGTATTCAACAACTAGTGAAGATTAGTGGATTTTGGTATGACTAGCACACTATTAGAATATTCTCCTTGGACTATCCCTTAGTGGTGAACCAAGTAAAACTGATGTGTTTTCACTTTACATGTGAATTTTTTATTACTGCACTATTATAACTAACAGTTTTAAGAAGTTCCTACCAACATGGGGTCAAGATCCATTAATTTAAAAGAAAAATTTAGCACCCTGATTAACCCCTCTCCTCTCAAGGTGTTCTGGGGTCCTAAAAATTATACTATCATGCACAAAAATCAATAAAAACATTTTTTAAGAAAACATATTTTTGAATCATAAAATTACATTTCTAAAAATTGAGTACTTATTTAATATGCATTAATCAATACATTTTGATTATATAAAACCATTAAGAATATTTTCCTTAATTTGGTTAACCTTATTAATTCTCAAAAATATAACAACTATGAGATAACTGTTACATTAAATAATAATATTTTTATAGTATATTGTGGTTTGATTAATGCTCAATATTGCATGTTAAGAAATCTATAGAGATTATTATTCTTTTGTAATAAATTTTTAATGTGTCACAATATCCCCCTTATATAAATTGTGCCTTCACAATTTTATTTTAGTCATAAAAGGTTTAATATTTGAAAATAAATTTCTTCAAAACCCACATCGTAGAGAGGGATAATAATACTTCTTAAAAAAGGGGTTAGTGATAAGGATAAAGGTTACTTTAAATAACACATAATCAGGTTCTTAGATAAGGAGAACATTTTTGGGAAGTTAGCTTATGGACATAGACGAGAAAAATAACATCCATGGACAAATATAGAGTGATATAGATCATGGTCATGATAAATTTCATAACCAAAAAACCACAAATCAATGAGGGGTTAAAAGATAAGAGAGTCATAATAAATGAATGTAAAAGTAATTTTTTTATTTCATTATCCTGTTATTATAATTTAGGGATTCTTTTACTATCAATATATAGAACACATGAAAATATAATTAATTTATTTCAATTTCCTAAGTATAATTTCATCCTTTGGTTGTGCTTCAATTAATTTACACTTCATCTCATACTCAAAGAAACGAATATGAACTTTTCATGTTTGAAGTATTAAAGTTAACTTTTAATAGATCATAATATCTATAGATGAATTAAAATTCATTCCTTATTTCCTTAAATATTTAAAAAAATCCAAAAATGTTTATAATGAGTTATCTAATATGGATAAATATAATATAGTAATTTATAAAATTAAACAATAAAATCAGAGGTTTATCATAGATTATTCCATAAATAAATAACCTTATTTCCCAAATAGCATCCATAATTTCAACATTAAATAAAGTTTTAACCTCTAAGGTTATCTCATAGACTTTAGTTTAAACCTCTAAAAATATAATAGTATTCTACCCAAATAATTATTTAAGTTAAACCTAAATTTTTTATATACCTCAAACCATTTAAAATGTCTCCCAAAATATTATTAATAACTTAAAAATGCCAAAAATTCAAAAAAAATTGATATTATAATAGGATTACCAAATTGAAATTAATAATTATACCAAAAATCATTTCAGTAAAAAAATTATACTAAAAAAGATATAACATAGTCTAATGGTAGCCATTACACCCTTTTCACCCTTCGATTTTGGGTTCAAGCCCCGTGACCTTACTGGATGTGATAGTTTCTTAGCTGACCAATGAGTTGTAGTTTTTCTAAAAGTATATTAATATAATTCCTATAACATTCCAAAAAATGTGATGAAAATCCTAGAAAATAACATTAATCATCAATTCACTTTTTAACCACTTAGGATTTCTATACAACTTATTTTTTTCACAAAATTAATTAATATAAATTATTATTACATTAATATAAATGATCATATTAACCCTAAAGGTTATCAACAACTTTAAACATATGTTTAGAAAATAAAAATTCATTATTCCTCAAATAATATTTTCACAAAATTATATACTAAACCAAAGGGTTGTATTCAAATAAATATCTCCCAAAATATTATTAATCATGTTAAACTCCCATCACATAAAACCTCAAATGTTTATCTATTAATTATAACTTATAATTTACCTTATAATTATCTACCCAATACACTTTAGGTTTATCCCATGTCACTATGGAAAATCTGAGGTTTTTATTGGCTCTACTCTCTCATTCAACATAGTTGTTCATAAAGAAAGTGTGAATTAACCTAATTATATCACCTAAGAGTGTAAAAATAGGTGTTAATTAATGGAATAATCATTGTGCACTATAATAATGGCTGAAATATACCCAACCATCACTTTTCAGGGTTATTACCCCTAGATGAATCTGTTCCAAAAACCACAACCACTTGTAGTGTCCAAAAAATGATGTATAACTAGGAAAAACCACATAATATCTACCATAAAAAAAATTTTATGACATTATCCTAAAATTATAGATATCATCATGTTCAATAATAGTGTTATATTCTTGTAATGTCCTCACCTGGTATCTACTAAAATGGTATCTCGAGCTGGTTCACCACATGGCCTCAAGCGCACATCCCTATATGTTGGTGGCTGCCGACTTGTAGCGAGGGTATAATGGTGGTACAATGGGGATATTATACTCGCATGATTATATTAACACAATAGTATATAAAATAAAGAAACAATAAAAGTATATGAATAACATAGTAGTGGAAGATAATTGACAATAAATAAATAAATAATCATGCATGAACATGCTACTATGTACAAGAAGAAGACATGCAGAAGTCGATAAAATAAGTAGATATAGACTAAAAAATAAAATAAATAAATAAAGAATATACCTATAGAAGGAACCCTGAGTATATAATAAACCAAAAACCCTAATATCCCATGTCCAGTCCTAGACCATAATGGAAAATAGAATGCATGCATAAGCCATGATCCAGACCTATAATGAAGAGGTCTATTCGAGTACCACATTGAAGCCCAAGAAGGGTGTGATATATACTCAGTAGACGACCAACATTGGTTTATAATCTAATATAATCCATGAGTATAAAATAAATATGTTTGTATGTATATAAAAAGTAAACAAGTATAGTAAATGTAACATAAATCAAGTCGAACTTAGGTTCCTCAAGGACACTTGGCTGACCATACCTACTTCGGACTAAGCCAAAATATCTCCAAACACCTATCACCATGAATATAGGTATATATATATATATTTATTTATATTTATGAACTATATATGTGATAACATATATAGTCATATATAGAGATACGTAGTACTATCCAAGATCTGAGGCATAACTCAGGAATCCATGCATAATTTTAAGAGTCTCATAGATTAATAAGGGATACCATTCCTGGGTATCATAAATAATATAGTAAACCATGCTTAGTATCACACGTATTAAGGGTTTCCATGACATGTATCATAAATACTAATGAGAAAGATCATTCCCATCATCCTAATCGAGGTGGCATGGAATGTCATGTCTAACAACCCAGTGATGTGAAATTCCACGTCCAATATCCTCAACCAAGGGGGTTTGAAATTCCATGTCCTCAACCCTAACCAAGGTACCCCAATAATGATCTTGAATAAGGTAATCCAACTTTCCCTATGATCTATTATCCTTGGTGTTTCATAAGGAGGAACCCGACATCACTCAAGGCATTGTGAAACTTAAATAATACAATACATTAAATATTATAAAAACAGGACATGATATCACACATTCCATAAACAATTATATACAATAAGAAAGGCCATGTTAGTAAGAATTTTTTATTTTTGATCAATTATTTTTTTAATCCCTTTTAATATTTAAGCACATAAAATACCAAGGGCCAATGGGATTTATCTAACCCACCTAAAAATTCATTCCACTTACAAGTAGTAAGGGGGAAATAACTACATTTTACAATTTGATCATGGAAATTGTTAAACCTTTAAATTAATAGGTCACTTATCTCAAATTTTCCATCACACATATAGGAGAATGGTTCAAGCATAATTTAAATAATGATCATAATCTAATTTGGTAATCCACAACACTTAAAATTCATATAACCCCATTTAAACATTTCATTTTTAAAGTGGAAAGTTAAAACACCTCAAAGAGTGGTTTTAATTCCAATTACAATCATAAGGTTCCAGGGAATATAGGAAAAGCACTTGAGGGGGTGGTCCACATCGAGGTATATGACCTCATGAAATTGCATGCATGGGGAATAATTAAATTAAGGTGTTAATGTATACATAATGAATTTCACATTCTTGAGGTGACATGTGGAAAATCCATTTCAAAACATTAAAACATATTTTATAAATGATGAAATTTAAAGGGAATTTAACTAGACCGCCTACCTTAAAACAAAGACACTTCACTTGTCTAATATCGGGCATTGGTTCGAGTTGAAATGAGGGAAATCATAAGAAAAGTCAAAAATCCTAAAAATAAGGTATATCAGATCACATGGAAATATCATAAAATACAATGAGAGAAACTAGAAAATTAATAAATAGGATTCTTCGACTTACCAAGAGGTTTCTAACACATATAATGATGATGAAATCTGACCAAGAATTTAGGATATCCACCCATGGAAGAGGGAGAAAAAATAGGAGCATGCTTGGGACCTATTGGGAGAAATGAGTGTAGAAAAGGGGTTAAAACACTTTAAGGTTTGGAGGGTAAAATGGTTATTTTTACTCTTTTAATGAGACACACTATTTTTCCACATGATTTGTAAAACTTTTCACCAAACATGTAGTGCCACTATCTAAGGAAACCCACACCTCATATGACTAGCCACAAAGATTAATGAACTGTGCACAACCCGTGTCATCACCTTTATAATTATTTATAGATGATCCATATATATATATATGACCCAACTTTCATGGTTTATCAAATTAGTCAACACTATTTAGGGGTCACATGGTTGAGTTGCACAGTTACTACTAACCATGTGCCAATTGTGCACCATAGCCCGCTCCTTCCTTAAAATATATATCGAATCCCTATGCTTTTGAAACTCAACTAAAAACCCGAGGAACCTATTAATACTTAAACCCCTTATAAAAACATAAAATTTAAGAGATATAACTCTTATAATTTCAATCTGAGTCTCAATTTAAAATTCATCTTGTCCACCAAGAAAAATGTTCAAAAACTCTTTGATTTTGAACTTACTCCAAAACAAGAGACATTACAACCTCTCCACCCTAAATATTATCATCCTCAAGAATCCTTTTAGAGAAATTAAAACATCAACTAAATTACTCAGGTCATGAATTCCCAATCAAAATGGATTCATTGCATTTCTCGTTCTCAATGCACTAGTAAACACTATTTTAAGAATGCAATACTTAGGCCACTAAAACTCAAGCCAAGCCTGATATTAAAAAATGAAATAAAAATAAATAATTTACCCATTCCCATGTAACTCAAGAAGATATCACGTCATACTCTCTTTATTTATCATGTCTATTACTCTCCCCACTATAGGCTCCAGATCTCTAAGACCAATTCTGACACATGGTACCCCCACCGTTGGAATTGTCTATTGAATGATAGTATTATCATTCTAATGATGATTCTGGAATAATTCTCAACTATAGACACCTAGTTTTACATGAGGACTCTAATTATGGTCCTAGATTAGATATAAATGTTCTAATTCTCAATTGATCGTCCTTTAACTGGTTTTATAGGATTTTCCTTGGAAGCCTCAGCTAACTCTTACACTGCACTTGTCTCTTATTCTGATGTATTGAATGCGGTTTCTCAATAATCACATTCAACTAACCATAGAAATTTAATTAGAACCACCTCCATCTATATATTCTCAAAAAATATCATCTTTATCTACAAAAATATTACAAAAATAAAATTTTGGAACCTTTTCTTTCAAAGGTCCATTGAGGTCATTTTGAGAACACTCACCAGAGTTTGTAACTAACTTCCAGTGACGTATACTAGTTGAACCATCCATGGTTCCAAAATAAAATGTCATTAATGTGATAAAACAACCATCTAATGACCGACCTCATGATCACTTGACCCTTCTCAAATGAGGGTCAATCTATCAAACTAAATGGTCATCTGATTATAATTATTTAGATCGACGTATAGCTAACATTGTCCCAGCGTACTCAGGATTATATCAAGATAGGGGACATGATCATCTTTGGACTAGGAGTATGTCCAGAAATTATTTAGTATTACCATCAATGAGTATGTATATCTATCCCATGCCACACTGCATCAAAATAGGCCATACATTCCTCGAACCGTCCACTAGACCCATGTCTCTTAATGATATGTAACTAGATCTAACTACAGGTCAACAACCCCAAAAACATTCATAATATCACTGAATCATAGGTTGATCCACTCTAGACTGACCCATGTGAGATATATCCATCTTAAAAACTTATTTTTTTAATATATAAACCAGATCATGTTTCTTTAAATACCATCGTACCCATGATTTTTCAATGCAACCACTGAAATATCATCCCAATTCTTGGAGTTCCTAAACAATTAGGTACTCAACCAACTATTTATCCATCATGCTACCTTGAAAGTATATATGTATTACCAACCTATCAGCTCCTAAATCTTCTATTCAACCTGAGAATAAATCTAACATTCATACTCAGTTTAAACTCCCATCAAGTTATATATCAATCATTATCATAAAGACTAAATAATTCAAACATATCAGCCTCATGCACTTCTAGAAATCGTATTATCCATTTATAATTTCTCCCTTATGATCATGATCCCTATACTTTGAAGTAAATGATTAAACACATCCAATGGTACACTCATCACCTTAGGAGTGTCCTAGTTTTCATTTTATTGAAAATGGGCATTCTCCCCATGACTCACACTCCATCCACCACCGACTGTGGGTTATAGATGTGGCCAAAATACTTATACCAAGTGATAACATGATAATAGAGGAACTAAACACTTATAAGAGTGTTTTAATAGGGTTTTTATTTATTTCATGTATGATGTTCATCTAGAGTCATGTCCATACATTTCTTCAGCATTTAGAATAAAATCCAAAATAAAAACCGATCGGTAGTGTCATCACAACTGATCCTTTTTACAATGTTATATTAGGCACTAGGATAAATTATCCTTCTTAACAGCTCTTGAATATGTTTTCTCTTTAATCCACATATTATGTTCTTCTCAATTCATGTTCATTCATGTATTCAATATTTTTAATAAAATTCAAAATGAAAACTTATCAGTTGTTTCATCACACCCGATAATTTTTATAATGTTATCCTAGTCACTCTACTCTGTAAATGACCTGTAACATAACTTTATTGTGCCCATGAACCTTTTTTCAAATAATTTGTAAAACAAGACAGTTTAAATTGTTACACACACTTATCACTCAACATCACATGATTTAAAACATCACTTCTCAAATCAATGGGAACCACATGTAACAACGAATGCTACAACGATATCAAACTACATAATAGATGATATGATATCCTAAGATGTGATGGTGTATACATGGGTCAAATGAGAATTCTATTTTCTACATGAATATTAATAGGATGATAACTCTTGATTCATACTCTATTATAAAATAAGAAATGTCACAAAACCATGAAGCGGATGACCATGCTTGTGGTATGTCTAGCATGTTGAACTAGATCATTGGTCGATGCTCATATCCTTTATGAGGATAGACTTACTGAATGACCACCCATATACCTGGGGGTATTGTTTCTTTAATAATAGTTATACTTCATAAAAATGACACTTGAACAACACCTATCAACTGAAAACTAAAAGCAAGAATTCACTAATGCTAATTTACCTCCGTGAGAATTTCCTCAACTAGGATATCCCATTATAAAGCATAAATGTTGACTTTATAACTAGGTAATTTTGAAAAGGAAACTAATCTTATCGTATTAACCTCTAAACTCACTATAAAAGACAAAAGTTCAACCATGGCCTATGGGAGACGTCCACATTATCACCCACGATAAAAAAAAATAACTACCCTTTCTCAAGGGTTTATTCTAAGAACACCACATTAAGGTTTCAGGTTTAAGGAATTTAATAGATGCCCATTATCATAACATTTAAGAAACTCATGAACAAATATACCAAGAACCAGTAATAAATAAAATCTACACAAATAACTTAATTTAGTTGAGGAACTGTAGCATAATAGGAAAATTACCTTATAATTTTAATTTAAATATTTAATCATTATTTATTTTATCAACAAAGAAATCATCACAATTAGCTTAGTTAAAGAAAGTTTCAATTTCATGTTATATAATAAAATACCCTTTAGGTTGGAATTGGAGTTTTAATTAATGGAAACCTCATAATAATAAATTTCAAATCATATAAAAGGTATTTTATCATTTTAAAGTGAACTTGTTAAATATGATTCCATAATATGTTTATATGTAACACCATATAATCTACTGAAAACACAGTAAATAATCATCCCATATTTATCATAGTCATACCCCCAGGGAGTTAAGTACTAAATCATAAAGGATAATAGTCACCTACTAGGGTCAATCAATCCAACCTGGGTCAATTCAAGTTCAACCCAATAGTAGTGGTTTTATTATGTTTTTTAAAACACTCACAATGGGTTTATCTTATTAGTAACATGTCCCAACTAACCTTCTTGGGTCTAGTTTCACATTTATTAATTTATTCATATGGGTCATCATACCCATGTATGTTGGGAAAAAATCTCTCATGGAAATTTTGCAGTGTTTTTGGGTTGATTATGTTTGTTGAAAAAAAAGTTTTACAAGGTCAGTTGTGGGGTTCCAATATGAATTTTAACCAATTATGTTGATAAAGATTCAAGATATATGTATGGAATCTTTATAAATGGTATATAAAATTTCATGTACAAGGCTTTATCATTTCCCATGGTTTACCAAAAATTTTGGGGTCCAAAATTTGGAGGAAGGGCCAAGTTTCACAAAAGATGTATTTCCAGGACTTCATCAAGAAAATATGGAAAAGGTGGGGACTTTCTGAAATTTTGGTGTCAAAAAAGAATAAATAATAATGAAATAATGTTTTTCTAAATACTATTGAGTCGTGAAGTATAAATACATTAAGTTATGTGATTACGAGAAGTTTTTTGAATGGAAGAAAAGCAGAAAGTTATATGATTATGATAAGTTTCATGAATGCAAGAAAGGAAGTATGTTATGAAATTATGAGATGTTTCATAAATGTGATAAAGGTCATATGTTGAAAAATTATGAGATGTTTTGTCAATGGAAGAAAGTGGGTAAGTTATATGATTATGAGAAGTTTTTTGAATGGAAATTGTTTCTAATGTTTGATGAATACATGGATTTTTGTAAGAAAGTATGATGATTTTTGTAAAAAGGCATTGGTGTGATTGAAATATTTGAAAAGGGGAGGAAACATCTATAAATAATCATATCCCTCCATTTTTTTAAGAGATTAATCTTTAACAAAATTCCAAAGGCTCTGAATTCATGAAGGAATTCTACAAAATATTTCCTTTCACAAAGGATTCATAAGAATATCAGTTTCATGAAGGTAATAAGTTTCAAAAAAGTGAAAGTTTCACAAATAGTTGTGAGGTTTGTGAAAGAATATAAAGTTTTGTGATACTTTGTGAGTTTTTATAAAGGAAAATATTCATTAATTTTTGAAGCGTTTCACCAATAATTGGGTAGTTTCATTAAAGTTGAGAAAAGGTGTTCATGAAAGTTAATATTATGAAAATAATAAGGGATTGACCAGTGATTCTATGGTAAATACATATTGATCATGTGTATGAAAATAGAGCTTCATGATGCACTAAATTAGTTTTAAACAATATTGATTCAATTGATCAAAATAAGAATATTCTGAAAGAGAAGTGAGCACACTTTAGTTGAGAAAGTAGTGAGATTTCAAATTGTGAATGGTAGTGAACCAAGAAAGAAAATGAGTATACACTAAACTTTGTAACAGTAGTTTACTTTATTGGATTTGGTACATAGTTATACTACATTTTTATTCTCCTTGGAAGTAGTCCAGTGTGGGTGAACCAATTAAAATTGTTGTGTCTCTTGCATTCTTTCGTTTGTACTCATACATTGCTACAATAAAGGGAGATAAGAGTTTTTTTAATGATGAAACAACATATTAATGGGTAGTTGTTTTAATCGATCATGCCTTAATTCACTACTCCTCTCATGGTATCTAATAGATGTTCTATCCTTCATAAAGGAGACAATTGTCTATAACAATTTAAATTTAACATATATCATGGTTCATTTAGAAGAATTACCATTCCCAAGTTATAAAGGTTCTTTCCTTTATAAGTTACAATTGGTATTCATGTAACTACAACTATATTTTTACCTTCAGTGGTAGAATATATCATTTTCATGTATAATGGTTTGATTATATGGGTTACCATTTCTAATTTATAAAGTAACATACACAATATAAATTTTTAGTGGCATCCATTTAATCACAACCATAAATTTTTCATACCATGAAACTAATGGTTCATTTATCAAACATTTCATAATTGTTTAATTAATGAGAAACCATCAATCCGTGTGGGAAAACATCATTTAGGTTAATATAGACACTTTAATAAATAATTATACATATATATAATAAGTATATCAAGGAATGAAATCACTAAGAAAGAAAAACAGGAACATATACAATAAATAATAAAATCAAGGTATAAAACTAATCATGTGAAATAATAACCTAAGAAGTTGTAGAGATAAACATGGTATATAATACAGAGTTCAATCAATGAAACCTACATGGCATGACATACGCATGGCATATGAATCTCTATATGCCTATAATTATGCATGTGACCACAATATTAATACAAAATGAAAAGAAACCTATTATACCAATTTGTAATGTACCGACCAGGGAGCCACTGAAACAGTGCCCCGATCCGGTTCACCACATGGCCTCAAATGCTTATCCCCATATTCTAATGGATGAAGACTAGTAGTGATGGTATAATGGTGGTATAATGGGGGAGACTATACCATCATGATTAGAGTTTCAAAACTATATATACAATAAATAAATATCTAAAGTAGATGAATAACAGAGAAGATGAATATAATATATAATAAATGAATAAATAATCATGCATGAACATGATACAATGTACAAGAAGAAGACATACCGTGGGTGATACAATAATTAAATCTAGAGAGAAAATGATATAAAGAAATAAATAAATTTATACTCCATATCTAGAAGGAATCTAGAGTATATTCTTGACTATAACTCCTATGATCTCTTGTCCAATCTTAGACTATAATGAAAAATAGCACACAAGCACAAGCCATGATCCTGGCCTACATCCAAGAGGTCTATCCAGGCACAAAATGATATCTGGAACAAGGTGTGAGATATACTCAGTAGGACACCACCAATGATTTCTAATGAAATCTATTCCTTTAGTATAAAATAAAACATTGTGCAAGTATATTATAAGTAAATAAGTGAAATAAATGTAAATTAAATCAATCCAAACTTAAGTTCCTCAAGGAAACTTGGACGACTATTCATGCTTCAGCTTAAGCTAGAATATATTAGAACACATTTCACCATTAATATAGGTATGTATATTGATATAGGTATGTATGTATGTATATATAAACTATATTCATGATAACATATATAGTCATATATATATATGTGTGTGTGTGTGTGTGTGTGTAGTACTAGCTAGGACCTGATGTGTAACTCTATTGTACATGAATAATCACAATCAGAGAGTAATAAGGTATTCCATGCATGAGGATAGATTATAATATAGGAATCCAAGTTTATTATCACAATTAATAAGGTAATCCATATCGATTATCATGAATAATAATGAGAAGGGTCATGCCCATCATCATAATCGAGGGGGAATGGAATATCATGTCCAACAAACCAAGTTATGTAAAAGTACATGCCGAACATCCTTAACAAAGAGGGTTTTAAAAACTATATACAAATCCATAACCAATGTCCCTTAGTAATAATATAGTATAAGTTGATCCCACTTTCGCTATTATTCCTTATCTTAGGCATTCTGTAAGGAGTAACCTAACATTGTTCAAGGAACATTAGACATTTTTTAATACATTACATTCAATATTATAATAATAGGACATGAGATAAATCATTCCATAATCAATTATAATTAATAAGGAAGGTAATTTTAGTAAGAATATTGTTTTATAGTTCAAGTATTCATTTAGGTCGATCCCTTGTAATAGTTAAGAACATAAAATACCAAGGACCAAGGGGGTGTATCGAACCCAAAATTCATTCCCCTCACAAGTAGTAAGTGGGAAGGAAATATAAGGGATACATTATAAATATTATATTTATTCATTATATACATTTTTATAATCATTCTTTTAATTTTTACATGGAAAATAAATCACATTGCTTTGTGGAAATGGAAGGTTGTGCGTACGCATTAGAGACATTATCATTTCCTTAATGGGGAAATGTAAGAAAGTAGATGGTATAATAAATTTAAATAATCGTTATTATTTTTTATAATTATGATATATATTCACCGGTTACATCATTATGATGATCCATGTGAGTTAGTGAAGTAA
This sequence comes from Viscum album, assembly GCA_963277665.1. NCBI lineage: Eukaryota > Viridiplantae > Streptophyta > Magnoliopsida > Santalales > Viscaceae > Viscum > Viscum album. Next base: position 1,270,798,901 of record OY728125.1, on the reverse strand, counting down.
ACAAAATTATATCAATTTGTGAGGTTGCAGTTCGCTTTACACATAAGAAATGAGTTTGTTTCATATTTAATGGAGAACAAGATAGATAAATATTATTTCATAAACATAATAAAATATCATTATATGGGTTATATTGTTGTTATCATATTGGAATTTTTTTGACATAACTATTGGTGGTAATGGAGTAATTAAAAAAGAAAGAGCTTAGTGAATAATATTACCTTCTCTTAGAGAAAAATCTTTTGTCTCACACCTTAAGCCTTGAAAGGTTGGTATTTTGGTATGTAAAAAATCTCTAGGACATGGGGATATAACCTTGTAAATAATTACAATAGGGATTGGTTGAGATAGAAGCCTCATGAAGTGAAAAGAGGAGAGGATAGGTGGTATCATTTTATAGTGGAGGCAAAGGACACACTTGGAATTACTTAAAATGTTAAATTATAATATATATATATATCACAGTCTTGTAAAGTGGAACCAGGGAACCAAAATTTCTAAGATAAGGTTTGATAGTGCACAAATAAATTTATTCAATCAAATTTAGACAAGTTTTGGATACATTTTAAGCCATGTCTTCTAGTTAAACCAATTTTAACAATTTTAACCTTAATCATGCTAATTTGAAATTTTATAATTATAACTTAATTATATGACCAAAAAAGGGAATTTTAAATTTTTTTACATAATGATTCAAAATCTAGAATTCATTTTTTTAGATTTAATTTATATAGGGGAACTAATTACTTTCAATATAAGAATTCAAAATGCATGGAAAACATTTTTTAGGAAAATACCCAATTTAAGGGTAAAAATAATTTTAACATGAAATGAAGTAATAAATTAGTTTACATGATTTTTTTTGGTTATATAATAAAAAAAATTAAAATTTATATTATTTTTTATTAAGAAAAAAATTAATGGAATCTTCCAACCATGCCATTAAATGTATAGACTCAAAAATTATTTTAAATTTGAATAAAATATAACTTATCTTCTAAAAATTAAAGGTTGGGTTCCCAAATATAATATAATGTTTTAAAATACATTATTTAACTCTTTAAATACATATTTGGTTGAAAATAACTTATCCAATAGGATAAGGTTGTGTTTTTAAGAAAATTTACCCTTATATCCTTAGTTTAACACCCAGTAAACCTGTTTTAACTTTAACTATGATTACAGTTTTTTATTATTTTTACTATTCATTATGAAAAAGTAAGTTAAAATAATTATATAATATTAATTATTATAATTCAAAATATTTTTTTTTAATTTATCTCCCAGAAGTGGTAGAGTTTAATTTAAAATTAAACCGGTAAAATGTGATGAAAAGAAGTTTTCCTGAAAATTTCCTTTTTAAGTGTAAAAGTATTTTTGTACCAAAATCAATTATAATATTGATCCAAAAAGTATAAAATGAATTATTTTTAGTAATAATATAATATTATTTTAAAAACAATACCAATAAAAATGAATCATTGAAATTACTAGAAAATAAAATATAATTTTCTTTAAAATATATATATTTTCACTGTTAATAAAAAATCAAACTTTTCAAAAAATTATCAAAACTTCACTTTAAGGTAATTTTGACATGATTATTTAAAAAAATAATTTCATTTTATCAAATAAAATTTCTAAAATTGGAATTAATTAATTATATTATTTTTACTCAAAAGTAATAAAAAAATTGAAGAATAATTTTTTTTTTGAATAATTAAATGACATTACTAATAATTGAGTAATTATTTATTATGAATTAATCAATATATTTGGATTGTATAAACATTTATACATATTTTTTATAATGTTTTTAACCCTATTCATTCCCAAAAATCCCATGGCTAGGCGATAATTGTTGCATTAAATAATAACATTTTAATAGTATAGCCCAGTTCGCTTAATGCTCAGTGTTGCGTGTTAAGAAAGATATCAAGATTATTATTGTTTTAAACTAAATTTTTGAGGTGTTACATTATATTGCCTTTTAAAAGGGGAAAACCCATTTACCCAAGAATGGGATGACTTTTATAATGTTCATTTGTTATAGTTTTGATGTTACTTAACCTTGGGTGATTCATATGTTGTGTGATGTTATTGTTTTATAATATTTAACTCAGGGACCAATACGACATGAGGTAAGTATTCTTGTATCTTAGTAGGAATGTAGGGAAATATTTTGACACACATTATTGATTTAGGAAAAATTTTATTGCATGTTTCATATCTTCCCATATAAATTTTGAAGTGAAATCCCTTGATATATTTGATAAAAAGAAATAAATGGAGCTATTAAGACATGCCTAATCAATTATTAAGCCACGTTGTGGAGTAATATTGTGATAATAGTTCTCTATTTATGTGTTGACCTTATGATGTTGATCTTGTAATGTATCATGTTTTCTAAATAGTGTGTTGACCTTTTAGAGAAAATTACTCTGCATATTATTTGGGTTGAGTGTAAAGAGAGTGATAATCAACACACACATAACACTACTAAGCCAGAACATCCTATAGATCTAGGGAACTATATGGATGATCCATTTCATGATAATTTCTTATGGGTCATGCGATCAATAGAAATATAGACAGATCATATCGTACCTTAAATGTTTAATCTAAACAGAGATTCCCAGTTGTAGCATCTTCCCATGTTCACTAGGTATGGAGGACCATATATAGTTGAGTTCTAGATTCAGTCAATTCATACGATCTTCAAGAATCTCAAGAAACCCATGGATAGGAGGGTGAATCTTACAGCTTATATGCTATGAGGTCTATCCAAACGATGGTGGGACAACCTAGAGTAAATGGAAAAATCAAGATAAGCTAACCTAGAATGAATTCAAGGTGATGTTCATGGGTCACTTCTATCTAGGCACTATTACAAAGCAGACCATTAATAGTGTTGGCCTTTATCAATGCTAATAAAAAAACATTGATAAAGGTGCCCTCAATCAGCGCTTTATTTTTAGGGAGGATAAAGGGTACCCTTTATCAGAAATTTATTTTATCACTGATAAAGGTCCCAAATAAAATGAAATAATTAAACAAATAAAAATTAAAAATGAGTAAATTGAAAAAAAAAATTAACAATTTTATTAATTAAATAATTATTAATAAAAATGAATAAATTTAATATACACATATATAAATTATAAATATTAATAAATAGTTAATATTAAATATATAAATTTTTAAAATTAATAAAATGAAATAATTAAAAATTAAAAATTAAAAATGTGTAAATTAGGAAAAATATGAAACATTTTATTAATTAAATAATTATTGATAAAAATGAATAAATTTAATATATATAGAGAGAGAATAAATATTAATAAAGAGTATATATTAAATATAGATATATAAAATGAATAAATTGTAATAATTAAACAAACAAAATTAAGATGAATAAATTGTAATAATTAAACAAAAAAATTAAAAATGTATAAATTAAAAAATTATTAAAAAAATTATTAATGATACAATTATTAATAAAAACGAATAAGTTTAATATATATATATATTAATTATAAATAGTAATAAATAATATATATTAAATATAAATATATAAAATGAATAAAATATAATAATTAAAAACATATTAATGTCTTATTCATTTTTAATGGTTTTTAGACAAAGTTATTCATTAATACATTTAATATGTAAATATATTCATAAATATTTCTATATATATCAATGTATATAATATTTCATAAAATGTGATTTATACAATACAAAATATTTATTCTTAAATTAAATTATTCATATATTTAGTGAAAAATGGTTTATAATTAAAAATTAATATTAATTAAAATTTCTGACTAATTGCATCGAGTAATGGACATAATTGGATGTTTTTTGATTTTTCAATTTAACATATATCAAATGTGTGTTACATTTATTTCACATACATAATTCTTAATTTATGAATTTTAATATAAAATGCACACACACAAATATTTATGCAATTAATGGAATCTTATTTAGAAACACTTACACCTAATATTTATATAATTTATTCAAATTTTAGGATTCATTTAAAATTTCATTATAACATTCATGATAAATTTAATATATTATCTAATGAGTGATCATTGAGAAATATGATCAATGCCTAAGATAGCTTATCTTTGAGTATCGTATATTAGAATAAGATGGGTATTATGTGAGGGATAGATATGGTATGTTAGAATGTGAGTTACTATGGATATTTTAGTGATTTATCGAGCCTTGGGTGAGGGTGATGTGACATTTGTGTTGTTTTTTGTTCTTCATTATGGGTTTTTAGAATTTTGGTTCAACTAATGTATTTTGGAACCCATTGTGTGGTTATTTCCTAAGGGAACCAATTATGTTAATACTTTTCTATATTTCAAATTTATTTCCTAAGAAAAATGTCTATGTTATACCCATTTCATGATTTGGATGCAATAAGTACATGTAATGGTTTTCCCTGAGGGATAGTCTTGGATGCTAGGGGTCTGAGGTTGAATCTTATAGTACCTATGATGTGGTTATTTCCAGAGGGAGATAAATAATTTTTTCTCCTCTTATGATTAAACTTTTAACCTCTTATTAGTGAAATGTTTTGAATACCAGGTAACAACCTGGTATAAACTTATGGTATTATTAATATAATTCACCGGTGTAAAATGAATTAGGTACATTTGATTATCATTATGTCCTAGTTAGTACACAATTACTTGACTTTATGTGTATTTTGAGTGTTACTACATTGAATATATACTCAAATATATGCATTGTTAAATATTTTAGGGTCCCTTTTAGTTTTTACCTGTTTATTTGTATGATCACACCCTACACATGAACCTAAGTGGACATAGAGCTATTATATTTGAGATATAGGTGAGGGAAAATAACTATTAACATATATTAGAGTCGGTGTAGATTAGTGGGGATGAGTTGATGTTCTTATGGTAGTGTTAGGGACATTTTAGCATTTTGAGATGAGATTTGAAATTTTAAATTAAGATGTTGTAATTTTAAATTTTTTAAGGAGAAAAATATCATCCTCACAAGCTTCATCTCATGAACATTTATTATTCGATTTTGTTAATTGAGACTCATCGCCCATATCTTCTATGTTGCGTGAACTACTCTAAGGTGTAGTCATCCAAAATGGTCATTGGTACCCAGTATGGGATGACTACAGCTTAGATTAGTTCAAGAAACATAGGTGCATGTCCAAAAGATATGGAGCATGAGTCTCAAGAAAAAAATGCAATAATAAATGTTTGGGATATAGAGCTGATGAGTATGGAAATATTCTATAACTTTCACCTTTGAATAAATTCAAAGGATAAAACCTACCATAGTGGAGTAATTATTTTCTTAAATTCAATTACCCATTTCCTTAAAAACGAATGTATACTAATTGTTTGACAAAAGAGTATGAATATGGAGTTAAATATTTCAACATGTTTTCAATAGAGCATGCATATGATCCTTCTCAAATCCTTTGTTCGTTTTTATGTTGTTGTTATTCAATAAAAATTAAATGTTTGACAACTCATGTAGACGATATCTTCTACACATGATGATGTTACCAATACTTAGGAAGAATAGACTATTGATGATAAAAATTCAGAATTATTAGGGGATAAACAATATGTTGATGAAAAAAAAAGAATGAAAAAAAAGAATGAAAAAACATCATAGTGTTGAATAAAATTATTGAATCGATAATTAAGGTTATAAAATTTAATATTGGTTGGAATCAACACAACCAACCTATTAACCCCCTAAAGTCCAAGTTCATTATTTATGTTGGCATCACAATGAGGATGAATGTGCCATTGATATTTAATAATGGTGCCACATACAGCCTATAATGAAGGAAACCATTTGGAAATATATAACAACAATGTTATGCTATACTTTCTCCATTTTATCAAAAAATTATATGATGAAATGTTGATTTAATTTTCATTATTCCTTATAGAGATCATTTATTATAGAATATTTCCATATGAAATTTCCCTTAATGGATACTAGAAAATCCCATAGATGATTCCAAACTCTTCTTAAAAAGTTACATATTAGGGATGGTAGGAGAAAGTAAATCCCCACCCACTATTTAGTTTGGAACATATTATAAAGAAGGAAAAATATAATTCTTTCATCAGTCATCATGATGAGAAATAATTTTAGGTGTGTTACAGTCAATAATATATTATTTGATATTATTTATTTATCCAATTTGATTCAAAATTGTTAATTTATAAAATAAAAAAAGAGTGCTGAAAATAAAGAATGTGGATCAAAACCAATGTACCCCTATCACAAAGTAAGGATGAGGTATGCTTCACTAGAGAAGAAATTGGTGGGTATTTTAAATCAATAATAAAAGTTTTATGTGATATCAAATAACATATGTTCCTTTATTTATATATTGATTAATTATTCAAAATATGAAGCCACTTTTATCCCAAATCATGTGTTATAGAATGAGGCTTGTATAAATAAGGAGGGTAGCCTAGTTGTTGAAATCATGAAATTAGTATGGGAAAAATGTGTAAGTATGACATAATAGTAATTATTTATTATTATTAATATTATTACATAAAAATATCTATTTATGTTCATATTTTTTATACTGTTTAGACATAATAATTGGTAGTGACCATACCATAATAAAAAATACATTTAATAGCTTTAAAGCATCCATAATAATGAAGCTGCATTAGAGGATTAGGTTTTGGAGTATCTACTCAAACAAATTGAGGAGATAAAACCACATGAAGATATATATAATATTTTGAAAGGATTGTAGGAAAAAATAGATAATTTTCAAGTTATTATTGTCTGGTCTACTTTGGTAGACTAATATATGAGAAAGGATCAAAGTGAACTAGAAAAGGGAAAAAGATCCACACATGAACTAAATGGACCCTCTAGCTTTGAGGATAGTAATTCACCTCAAAATCATACCTTACCCAAGGTAATAAATTTTTCATTACTCTTTATCCTAAATTTGAATCAAACAACTTCTGATAACTTAATATTAATAAAATTATATAGGTTATAGTTGTGGGTGATTTCTATCTGTCAACACCCACACACCACCTTGTTGAGATGGGTATGGTTTACAATATCTTAGGATACAATATAAACCTAGATGAACTCCCAAAAGATCAAATGAGAGTGGAAATTAAGGTAGCTCATGAGATGACTGCTTAGTTGCATATTCCACTTGATGATCCAGGTATTACAACAGTCAATGATGCTATTATAGATTTCATAGAATGGACGCCTAATATTATAAAGATACATGAGGAATTTATTTAAAAAAAATCATATGAAAAACCTATAACAGTTTGTTAAAAAAGGTCTAAGGTTAGGTATGATATTACAGGTGGATAAAGTGAAGGGGAAACAAAAGTTCTGATCAAGAAAATATAGTGAATCGACCAAGAAATCAAAATGTCTTTCTAAGAGTACCTTCTCCCTTAAAGTTATATATAAACATTTATTATCATTAAAACTTTATTCTTAGACCAAATTTAAAGATTCAAATATTTCTTAAATTCCACATGAAAAAGAAATATATAGAACTTTCATGAAATATATAGTCGATCTCGAGCATATAAATGAGATTATAAAGCATGAATACCTTGGAGTGTTAGTTGTGAATACATACATAAGGTACATTTTCATAATTAGTCTTTCAAAATAGTGAGCTAATATATTTATTAATGTCAAAAACTATTCATATTTTTACAAGAATTTATGTTACTACTATATAATGGGAAAACTGTGTGAATTATGATTTGGATTCATTAATCCCTATATCATTTCTATATAAAACTGACTTTGGATAAGGATGAAATTAATAATAAATAAGATGAGATACTCAAAGAATTTAATCAAAAATAAAAGAAAACATACTCTTTTTTATGCCTATAATGTAGAAGTAAAACATTAAAATATAATCAAATAAAATATTTTTTAAGTTTTTTGCATTAATTTGTTTTTTTAGGAATCACTAGATGATGATCACAATCATTCTGGATACCCCATATATTTATTTTTTCGATCCAAAGCATGAATATCCAAAAAACTGACCACACACGATGTGTATTGTGAATTTTCAATACACTATAATCTAAATTTTATAGATAATCTTTGAATTATATTTTTCAGTTTTAGTTTTAGTAAGAATTTTGTTATAATAATAAGGTTTATAAATATAGGATAAATAAAGTCTTGAATTCGGTGTCTAGACATAAAAACGGTGGATTACTAATAATGGAAACAAATTAAGGTATACATAGAAATATTTAAATATCAAAATATATTTCAAAAAAATTTAATTATTTTGGTCAATTTTTATGTAGTGTTCAAAGTATGATAATGAAAATGATTGTGGGTATTATGTTTGAAAATTTATGAGAGAGATCATAAACCATGAAAATATTGGTATCCACAAATATGTAATTTCCAAAGGTAATTATAATTTCATTGAAAATGTTTCTTAATCATTTGTTTGTATATATTTTCTCAATACTACCATGATTGAAAATGACCTTCACACTCAAAAGAATAAGTAAATTTGTTTAGATGTGAGTGGGAAACATACATGATATCAGAATGTTTTCTGACAACAAATTTAGATGATTAAATATTGTGTTTGTAATATAGTATGGGATGTCACACCCCGGCCTGATAGATTTATTATTTTTAATTACTTAAATTATTACTTTGGGTTTTAGACATTTTTTCCACTCTTTCACGGTCATCCCATACGGTTAGGAGTAACAAAGCGATGGCCGCACGGACGCCCAGGTGTGTCAGAGTTATGGCGCATGACTCACATGCAGTTTATAGAACCATGTGGTAAGCGCGTGACTTGACCCTATAAGAGGGTAGTACCGGGTGGCATGGTTCAGGCGCAGTTTTCTCAGCAGTGCGTTGGACTTCAGGCGAGCAATGCAACTGCCCCGGTATTCGAAATAAATAAATGAATTGATTTAAATGGTAAATGTAAAAATAAATAAATAAATAAAATAAAGTATGTTAAATTGAATTAAACAGAATTTTATAAAATGTTTAATAATAATAATAACAATAATATGTTTTTTTAATAATAATATCATTATTATTATTATTATTATTATTATTATGGTGTTATTATTATTATTATTGATGTTGTTGTTATTTTTGTTGTTGTTATTATTATTCTAAAATAAAAAAAATGTTTTGAAACCCTAGCTCTACCCAGTGGGCTGCCCCCTTCCCCGTTCTGTACTGCGGCGCCCAGACACCCCCTTGGCCCCCCTTTGTCACCGCTACCTCACCTTGCAGGACCCCGCTCCTATGCGTCTGCCTGCACCCCAACCTCACGTCGTCTTTCCCCCTCTCCTGCGTCGGCCTTACCTCCCCTGTCTGCTACCATCCTCCCGAGCAAATGTGTCGGCCTCGACTCCCCTATCTGCTACCATCATCCCGATCAGATCTGTCGCCTCCCTCCCCTCTCTTCATTCTTGTTCGTGCACCAAGGCCCGCAAGCCGCCCTCCCTACTTGCCTCCTTCGCCCCATCCAGATCCCAACCACCTTGCACCGACCTGCCTCCCTGATCGCTCCCTAGTTTTCCCTTCCCAGCCGCCTCCAGGTCGCCTCCACCTTACCCCCTTGCCAGCACCAGCCTCACCCTGCCGCGATCCAGCGCTCGATCGACCAGCCAGCCACCTTCCGAAGCCCCGCATCCTTTCGGTCTGCCTTCTGCCCACTGAACCTATGTCTCACCTCAGGCCAGCAGACCCCGCACCCCCTGCCTAAGGCCTTCGCCTTCCGACCCTTCACATGCCCTCTGATCGGCCGCACGCCCTTCCCAGCCATGCGCCCCCCCTTCCGGGGACCTTTCCAGTGCCCCGCATCTCCTCTTCATCCTTCTGAGGCGGAACATCCAGCCCCGTCGGCTCTCGTTCCATCTTTTCTCGCTCATCTAGCCTTTAGCACAGTCGTCGTAGGGTCGGTTTCGGTGCGAACAAGGTTTTGCACTGGATTCAGGAAGTCCAACTGCGGGAAAGGTTGGATCCTTTGCATTGACCCTTAAATTTGAGAATCCTTTTGATTACTTGAATTATTATTTTTTTTAATTTCATTGGTATTAATAATTATTTTTGATTTCTATAATAATTGTTCTAAGTGAAATTATTTTGTTATGGTAGGATAACACTGTTTTGATAATTATTTTTACCAGCTTAATTGATATGATATGTTTTGTGATTGATTATTTTGGTGTGAAGTTTAGTTTTTAAATGAACATAGTTTGAGTTTTACATTTGGTATCATTCTCATGTGAATTTAAGATGTGTTTTGTTGAAAACCAGCTTTGTTATGTTTAATATATTTTCATGAATTTGTGTATTTAGTTTTCCCAACTATAAAAGTCATTCATTTTCTATCCTGGTATGTTGTGGGTGTGTGTTTGATCAAAATGTGTTATTTGGATGAGTTTTGGGTGTGTGGGTTGTGGGTTACTCTTTGGAAATTATTTTATAAATTTTAAAGTGGTTTATTAAATAGTACAAATGATGTGAGTTGTGTTTTGAAAGTAGGTCGAGGTGGTTCTTTTGCACTGTTTGTTTTTTTGGATTGTTTTAAGTCTTTTTTTATGTATTTTAGTTTTCTTTGCAGTTATATCACATAAGAAAGGTTTTTCCATGGTCCTGCGATTGTCAGTTTGCGCGCCCGTTCGAGGTGTGTTGCATCATCGTGATTGGTTTGCGAGTCGAGGTAGGTCCCCCACTGCACTCGCCTTTAAATTCAGAAATTATTAATTGCTTGATATTTAATTATTTTTAAAAAATAGAAAATAATCTAAGATAATTAATTTTTAAATGATTATTTGGTGTAAAAATAGTCGTTTATTTTACACACGACACTTGAAATATTTTCCTGATGAACGGACACCCATTAGTGAAAGAATTCCCATTTGGCATTTAAACATAATTCATGGAATTTCAAATGTAGTTCTGGTTTATTGATAAATGATTTCTTCTGAAGCATGAACAAGTGTTTTAGTTCTCTTGAGAAATGAGTATTTTCTTTAAAATTAGTGAAGGCTCATTTGGTACTTTAATAAAATAAATTATTTTAGAAAACTCTCTTTAGGGTGACTCAGGGATGATCTTTGGTGTACGTTGACTGCATGAGTTGTGTGTGATTTTTGTGCTAATTGATTTATTTTGTTGACTCACCCCTTTCCTTTTTATTATACATGTTGACATGCGAACCTGGCATAGTAAGTGAATCTTCTGAGAATGATTGTTGCACTAGTTTAGATTACACACTGGCTAGTGGCCCTTAGTATGGATTATACTCTTCTAGGGGATTGGGCCCCTTGGTTAGGCTAGGTAGGGAAATACCAAGCATTTGGGAATTATGACGTCATCGATAGTAGGCATGCCTTCAAGATTAGTGACATGTATGGTACGTTCTAGATTGTTCACGAGATCCTAGGTTCGACCCATGTTTTCCTTAGAATTTCTTTTTATGTGGCAGATGATTGAGAGGTCTAGTTCAGTTGTTCGCCCCTGTGTACCACTTCTTTCCCATTGCCCTTAGTGTGTGTTGTGTGTTGTGTGTTGTGTGTTGTGTGTGGTTTTCCATTAGACTAACAACTAAAATTTGTATTTCTAAATTGTTCTCAAAAAATGTTTTAAAATACAATGAACCTATTCCTTTCAAACATTAAACTTGTTTTTAAATTAAAAAGGGAAATAGATTGTTACTTGTCTTAGAATTGGAAGTGTATATGTGAAAACCCATATTTTTTATAATTTAGTTCAAACCTGGAATTAGTAAATTTATTTATTTAAAGGTAGTGCATTGGGAATAGTTTTTTTGGAATGCCTACTGAGTTTTAATACTCACTCCTATAGTGTCTTCCTTTTTTTAGTTTTGTTACAGGTTTGACTCAAGCTTTCTCGTTGTGGGAGAGAGTTGGTTGTGGACTAGTGAGAAAGTCTCAGAGTCACGAGGAGTTTTGGTCATGGTCATGTTAGTTTTTTGTTGTTGGTTGTTCTTCCTTTTTCATGACATTTATTTGCCTTGTGTTATTCTACTTTTTCCGCTGCTTTATTTATTTTCACTGTGCAAAATCGTTCTCATTTGTACTATGTTGATCCCTTGGCACTTGTTGCCAGCCTGGGAGGATTGGGAATGCCTCTCGGGCTATGTCGCGGACCGGATCGGGTGACCGATTCAGGGTCGACCCGGGTTGGTTCATGACATGGGATATAACATTAAAAATATATTTGGGGTGTGAAAAATTAGTGTTATAATTATTATATATTATTTTTGATCTATTTCTCAAGGATAATTTTAATAGAGGATATCAATTTTTTTAGAGTCTCTAACATGGAAATAATAAAATTATTGAGAAATGGCATAGGTGGAGGTAAAGGTAGAGGTAGAGTCAGAAACCAAGGGGGGAGGAGATAGAGGTAGAGACTAGGGAAAAAGGAGGAGACAAAGCTCTATCTTGAAAATAATAAAATTGATGGGAAATGGAATATAATGGGGATCATACCAAGGTTTTGTTTTATAAAAATTGTTGAAAAGTGTGAATAACACTTTTCACTTAATATAAGATCCATTGTGCAAGTGTTTCAGGTTTCTTATTGAAAAAATGTTTTTCACCACTTGTATGAGTGATTTTGTATAGGGATTTAAGTGGAGAAACTTTTTTCAGAAACAGAAGAAACACCAATTATTTTTATAAACTAATTATGATAGGCTATAATTTCTATTAGTACATTCCAAGTACTATCAAATATTTCTGAAGTGTAAAAAAACATCACCAATAACAAACTGAAAAAAAATAGATGCAGTTTCTTGCCCATGACTTCTCTACCCTACAAAGAAAGGTTCTTAAACATGGAGAAAATAATCACATGAGAGTCATATAATATCAATACAATCATCAAATAGGTATATAATCTAGCTAAAATTTTTGATTAAATATGTGTGTAATCAACCACCTAAGACATAAGGTGTATAAGACAACTATTGGAGGAAAACCAACATTGAGAGATTGTGGTCATTGGGGAGGGATGGTATCAAAGGAAACATGACATCAAATGAAAATAAACTGCTTTATGAAGAAATCCCTAAAAATGAAAATCCTACTTCAAATGAAATTGTGAAGTAAAAAAATATAAATGAAGAACCCTTTGAAAAATTATATATTAGCTTGATCCTAAACCTCTAAAAAATAAAGAAATACCAAATTTTATCGATTGAATCATGAATTTTCATAAAAGAACAATAAAGTGATTCCACTTTTGTGGGTGGTGGAATTATTTGGGCTATTATATCATCAATTAGATACATGAGATAATATCACAAATGTTATGAAATCTATAAAAGTAACATTCATTATTCATGTTCACATCCATTATGTAAAATGATCCATATTCACAAGATCATTAATAAAAACTCATCAACATACTCAATAAAAAATACATTACAATTGGGATATTCCAATTTTGATAAAAAAATAATGATGATTTTATGTCAAGTTTTATCATCACCATGAATATTGAAAGGGATATAGTAATCTATAGCACAATCCAGGAAGACTTAACGGATGCACTATATTTCAGTGTCATTTGTATGCTATAAAAGGATATACTAATGTTTAATAATTTTAGAAAGGGTTAAAAAATTTATAATGGATTTTATTTTCTTCTAAAAATACATAATGGGTCGCACTAAAGTTTTTTCGATCAATGAAGGTAAATTGTTTATCATGGATTTTGTAATCACTATGATGGTGAAAGGGAAATATATATATTTTATTATATTCCATAAAAAACTCATATAAAAACTTTTATTTTAGTTTAATAAATGAACTATAATATGTTTCCACAAATGGTTAATTTTTTCTTATAATACATGACTTCATAAAAAAGATGATTCACTCATGTACTATGATCATGCACTCAACAAGGACAATTCACTGATGATGAGGCAATTTTATTTTTATTCTATAATGTATTTAAAATTATGGGTTATCAAACTACAATATTATTAGGTGACCAAGAGTGTTGAATTAACTATATGATAAAACACATGGTGTAATCAACCATTCTTCAAAGAAATACACCATGTACCTAGAATGACCCAAATTGTGTGGTTTCATTTTAAAATTTACATTTTATTAACTTATTATTTCATATTTATGTTTAATTTATTTCATTATAATATTACTAACATATGAATTGTTTTATTATACACATTGATTATTTTTATTTAGTTGGTTTGTTTTGTTCAAAGTATCTTGTGCTCATGAGAGATTAGACTTTGAGGCTACAACTGAGATAACAACAATAAGGAAATGGGTCAAGAATGTATACAGCCATTATGAAAACTAAGAAAACAAACTTTTATTTTCTTGATAATTTTTTATAATGATTCATAATACATTTTTTATATATATGAATCAATATTACATCAAATAGACACATTATGTGACCAGTATGACTCAAAGTGTGTGTTTTTAGTTTAAATTGACATTTTAGTAAAAAAAACAAATGTGATGTAATCAAAAATAATAAAATGAATTTGGATTACTTTGATACTTTTTTATAATGATTCATAAGTGATTTAGGATGTGTTGGAATCATCCACACCTCAATCTGATGCATGGTGTGACTGGTATGACTCCAAGTGAACCTTTTTATTTAAAATTGAAAATAATTTTAGTAAAAAAGAAAACTGACATAATCTAAATTGAGAAAACACATTTTTATTGTTTTGATACTTTAGGAAAATGATCCATAAGTAATTTTTGACATGTATAAATTATACACACTTCAATCTGATACACAATGTTCCTGTCTTGACTTAATGTGTCCATTATAAGTTTAAAATTTATATTTTAGTTAAAAAAGTGTCACTCCTTGAAAACCAAGAAAACATGCTCATATTGACTTGATAATTTATGAAAATGATTCATAAGTCTTGTTTTATATACAGGAACTAGTATCACATAAAACCAACACACGATGTGATCAGAATGAATCAAATTGCATGTTTCCAATTTAAAATGAAATTTTAGTAATAAACACAAGTGATATACTCAAAACCAAGAAATCATATTCAGATTGTTTTGATACTTTAATAAAATCATCCATAAGTCGTTTGGGATATATAATAATCATCTAATCCTTAGTCTGACACACAATGTGACTGGTATGACTCTAAGTGTGTCTTTTTATTTAAAATTAACATTAATTTTAGTAAAAAAGACAACTGACATACTCAAAACCAATAAAATGCAGTAGGATTATTTTGATATTTTATGAAAATTATCCATATTTAATTTTTGATGTGTAGGAATTAGTGTCGCCTCAATCTGATACACGATGTGTCTGGTATGATTAAAAGTGTCTGTTATTAGTTTAAATTTGACATTTAAGTTCAAAAAGTGTCACTCATTGAAAATTAAGAAAATTTTCTCTAATTATATTGATAATATAGAATAAAAATTAATAAGTCAATTTTCAATGTGTAGGAATTAATTTCATATCAAACTAACACAAAATTTGACCAGTATGAATCAAATTACATGTTTCCAGTTTAAAATGAAATTTTAGTAAAAAAACAAGTGACGTACTCAAAACTAATAAAATACATTTAGATTATTTTTATGATTTAGGAAAACAATACATAATTTATTTTAGACATGTAAGAATCAGCTAAACCACAATCTAATTCATGGTGTGACTGATATGACTCCATGTGCATCTTTTTATTTAAGTATTGAAATTAATTTTAATAAAAAAGACAAATAACATACTTAAAACTAAGAAAAAACATTCTTATTGTTTTTATACTTTAGGAAAGATATCCATAAGTCATTTTTTAGGTATAGGAATCATAATCAGCACAATCTGATACATGATGTTTCGAAAATGACTCAAAGTGTCTGTTATCATTTTAAAATTGAAATTTTTTGTTCAATAAGTGTTTCTTACTAAAAAATGAGAAAACATGATTTGATTATCTTTATAATTTTTAAAAAATATTTATAATCCATTTGTGATGTGTAGGAATCAGTATCACAAAAAACCAATACACTACGTGACTGATATGAATCAAAATGCATGTTTTCAGTTTAAAATGACATTTTAGTAAAAAAACACAAGTGACATACTCAAAACCTAGAAACACATTAATATTCTTTTGATAATCTAATAAAATTATCCATAAGTTATTTTTTATGTGTATGAATTATCCGCACCTCAATCCAATGTATGGTGTGACTGGTATGACTCCAAGTGCATCTTTTAAATATATAAGTGTCATTTTAGTTTAAATCATGTATCACATTACCAAATTTGAGAAAATCATCCTAGACTGTTTTCTCAACATTATATAAAATGTTACTTAATTAATTTACTTATAATTTTTATCCTATACTTATTTAGTTAATCATCATAGAGATAATGTTAAAAGACGAACAAGAAATAGTGTGATGTGTGATAATCAATTGCAACTCCATCATGTAAATAGTGTTCTTGGTATGAATCAAAGTTTAGTTTAAAATTAAAAAAATTTGTTTAATTAATTTATTTATATTATTAGTAAAATAATAATTTTTTTCTTATTTTGGTGTGTTCTTTTTCTCAAGTAGGGGTGGTTTGTTCTTTTATACTGGTGAGTTCTGTTTCTCTATAATAGTATTTTTTCTTGTATTTTTGTTATAAATTTTATTTCATTTAAACACTATTTTTGTAAGAACTCGGATCTTCTTTTCAGGTACATTTTTCCTTTTTCTGGAGTTTTTTTGGAAAAATGAAGTTTCTGGAAATTTTTGAAGTACACGTCGTGTACTCTTTTCCCGCTCGAAGCCGTGTGTTGGCCGTGTCCGGGCCACACACACAGTGTGTAAGGGTGAGGTGGAGGCTGGTTAATTCGGAGTACAGAAAACTGAAGTACACGTCGTGTACTCAAGAAGTACATGTCGTGTACTTTCTTTTTTTTCATTAAACGGACCGAGGTCACGCCTCATCGCGATATTTGTCTTCTTCTAGGTCTGGTTCGACTGAGAGTGATCCGTACAGTCGAATCTTCCCCAAGATCCTCCCACCTCTCCTTCTAACCTTTGTTCCAGCCGCCGTCAATTGCGTTGGAATCACAGCGTTGAGTTCTTCCTTCTGCTTGAGCCTTGTTTCTTGAGACTTCTTTGTTTACAAGTTATCGAAGGTTGAGCATTTTGTGCGTTTTCTCAGATCTTTGTCGTTCTAAGGGGAATCTGTCATTGAGGTTCACGTATATCGATCTCCTAGGATCGAGTTAGGTGGTTTGTTCCTTTCTGTAGAAACTTGATGAGTATTTTGTGCAAACTCCACAGATTCCCTTGGGTGGGGAACTGTGGGTTTCCTGTTTTTCCCCTGTTGTATTGCCTGCTTTGCTTGATTGATGTAGTATAGGTTTATGCTTGTGAGTAGAATAATTTTTTTTGTGCTCAGGTTGCTTTTCCATGCTTGTTTTTACTGTTTGGCATTTTCCAATTTCCATGCCTAGTTGTAGGATAGTGGAACTATTGCTTGTATTGCTATTGAGCCATAGAATGATATCCAAGTAGTTCTTGTGGTTTACTTGGACGATGTACGCGCGTTGTGTATGTTTTATATTTCACTTAAGACTGTGAGAACCTAGAGTAGTAGACCAAAGGGAGAATTGACGTAAGGGCTTCTCTAGAGTGTCTTTTAATTACGATATCAGACCATAGGGGGAATTGACGTTGAGTGATTCCTCAGAGAGTCTGTAGTTCCTCGACGCGGTCCACAGGGGGAATTGACGTTGAGTGCTTCCCCAAAGATCCTTTAGCACGATATGAGACTATAGGGGGAATTGACGGTGAGTGCTTCTCCATAGAGTCTATTAATTTCATAGCTAAAACAGAAAGGTGGGATTGTGTGTGCCTCCTAGAGGGTTGCTAGTACTTATAGGTTGAACCATAGGGGTTAGGCTGTGAGAGCTACCCAGAGGGTTACCTGTTTCTTCTTTTTTGTTGGATGCTTACTTGTGTACTTTACTTGTTAGAACTGTGGATTTTAGCTGCTTGTGCTTTCCTGTTTACTACTTCTTGTTTATTTACTGTCATGTATTCATTGACTGTTAAGCACAAATCTTTGGGTGATTTCCTACTGGGATTGTATCTCACACCCTATTTGGGCCATGCTTTTGGGCCCAAGAAGACTATGTTGTTGGGGGTATAGATAAGGGCAAGCTCCCTTCTACTTCAAGTTCTTTATTACACTGGAGTTGGGGAGCATAGGACCGAGCCGTGGCTCGCGATGATAAGGAGCCTACTTTGTTTTCTTTTGAACTTGGTTTCAGTTGTATTTCAGCACGTTTTTGTGTTTTCTTCTTTCCTTAGATACTTGTACCTACTGCATCATTTTCATCATTACTATATGTATTCATTGCTACCGTTGTCTGGTTTCTGTTGTCATGCATGTTGTTACTGCTTTCGCTGTTGACTGTTGTTTTTTTCCGCTATATACCTTACCAAATAAGGGCATAGTTTCCCCACCGACTCATCAAGGACATCACTACAAGTCGGTAGCCTTTTTCATTTGGGGAAACGCACTTGAGTTCATGTGGTGAACCGGGTACGGGGCACCAGTGGAGGGGCTTTGGATTTGGGTCATTACAAAGTGGTATCAGAGGGGTTATTTTCTCTTGCTTTACTGTTTGGAGACCTTATCTAGGGATAGGATGGATTTGGTACGTGGTATTAAGCTGTGCTCAGTAGGATCTAACCTGTGTATAGGGAAGAGCCATACTACCTTGTTAATTGCAGTTTGCTGATTTTGAGGTTTTATAGTTGACATGATTTCACCTAGAGTGATTCACATGGCTTGTGCTATTACTGTTTTGATATTGCGGTTCTATTTCTGTCGCAACCCGATGAGATGAGGGTATGCCGTCTCATGCATCATATAGACACTTGTGTGAATCACATGCCATGCATTATTGCCATGCCATCTAGGGTGCATTAGCGATTTCATGCTGTTGTGATAGACTTTGTGTAGATTATGCATTCTGTTGTGATAGTTGCTTGATAGATTCTCTGTTGTTATGTTAGAAAATATTTTGTTTTGTTCTTTGCTTAAAGTGAACGCCAAATTTTGGTTCTTGAGGTGTTATGGGCCCTCACGGATCGGAATTTGGAACTTTTTTCACCTTGTTTTTAGTGTTTCTGGAATTCTGTGCAGTTTCTGAGCTACTACCCAGAAAAACCTAGAATACACGGCATGTACTTCTTGGGAACACATTGTTTAGTTTTTAGGCCATGTCGCTGACCATGTGAGAAGAACACGGTGTCATGAAAGTAACTTCTGGAACACGCCGTGTACGGTAGCTACACGCCGTGTAAGTTTGGAGCCGTGTACTCGGCCGTGTCACCAACAACATGGGTCAGGGAAGCTCAGGAGAACACGCTGTTTCCACGGGGAACACGCTGTGTAGTCCTGTCCAGGTACCCGACCATGTCACGAACAACACGGGTCGGCATTACCTTCCTTTCCACATGCAGTGTTTGTTCAGAACACATCGTGTAGTCTTTCTCAGGTACCCGACCGTGTCACAAACAACATGGGATGATGTTTCCTTCACCTATACACACTGTGTTTGTTCAGAGCATGCCGTGTAAGGTCCAACCATGTAGACGATCGTGTACTCAACAACACGGGCCACCAAAGCCTTGTCTAGTACACGCCGTGTTTGTTTAGAACATTTCGTGTAGTCTCGGGTTAAGTCGGACCATGTGTGTTATCCGTGTAAAGAGACTCGAGCAGGGGGATAGTTTTCTTGTACACGCCGTGTGTTGGGGTCAACACGCTATGTAGTTGAGGTGTTACATGACTTGTAGGGAAGGAGTACATTCCCATGTCAGTGGCTTAAGAAGACACACCGTGTAGTTTTTTTTTACACGCTGTGTAGTCGTGTTTTGAAATCTTTCGTGTTTTTATTCCCCTGTTCCCGTTTTGTACTCTTGTGTTCTCTGTCCTTGTTTTCTGATCTAAGGTGTACTTTTGATCTTTCAGAGTTATGCCTCTGAGACTTCCTCCAGTCGTACGTCTGTCATCAGGCAGTGATCAGACGCCAGATATGGCTGATCAGGGACATCCTACCGATCCCCCATCTGAGCCAGCCTTGGCACCGGTTGTCGTACCAGTTGTAGGCACGGATGCGTAGTTCAGGTAAGGTTTCATGAGGATGATACACGCCTTCTAGGGAGAACCGCCTCCTGCCTCGACTATGGTAGACTTGATGTGGGTCTTTCAGCAGTATCATCCTCCCACGTTCTCAGGGGAGGGAGGACTTCAGGCTTCAAAGTCATGGATGGAAGCCATGCTGACTATATTCGAGCATCTGGAGATTCCTCTAGAGAGGCGGGTTAGGCTCACCACCTACATGCTTCGAGACTCCGCCAAGAGGTGGTGGGACGTGATCTCATAGGCAGGTAAATAGCACGCTATGACTTGGGAGGAGTTCCAGCGCATGTTCTACGACTACTTCTACCCGGAGACCCTGAGGGCCAATCGAGCCCGGGAGTTCATGAGCTTAGAGTAGGGTATTCTATCTGTCATGGAGTATTCCTCTCATTTCACAGATCTGCAATGTTTCACACCCCTCTGGGATGGAAGTGGGGTGTTCTTGGAGAGGAATTTTAAGGATGGACTCAGGCGGGAGATCCGCTCGCAGATGAACATCTTCCAGCTGACTTCCATTACTTCCATCGTCAACCAGGCACTGATTGCAGAGCGCAATCTGAGAGACTCTGGAGCTGTGAGTCAGGGCGGTTCTGCTTCCAGAGCTATTTTTCCTCCAGATGATAGCAAGAAGTGTCGTAGGGAGCCTACGCGAGGTGATTCGAGGAAGCGAGATGCCTCGTCAGGTAGCCAGGTGACATGCTACCAGTGTAGCCGGTCAGGGAACACGAGGTCGCAGTGCCAGAGAGACCCCATGGAGTGCCGATCTTGCGGAAAGATGGGTCACCTTCAGCGTTTCTGCCATGTTTTCTCACCATCAGCTGGTGACCGGGGTTCTTCCATGACTCCTCATTCAGGAGCAGCCCCACCAGTTTATCACCTGTCGGGAAACTAGAGTTCTTTCGGCCATTCGGGCTGAGGTGGAGGTCAAGTCCGTGGCGGTCAGCCACCAATTCCTCAACACCATCAGGGAGGTTCAGGTTAGAGTGGTCATACAGGGGCGCAGGGCTACGGTACAGGCTAGTATTTCGCTGTGGAACAGACTTATCAGGAGCAGGATCCCGGCCCTTCTACTGTTCGAGGTACGATTTTAGTAGCCTCAATTTTATCTTCAGGTCTTTTCGATACTGGTGCTATGTATAGCTTTATCTCTGTTGCTGTTGTGGAGAGCCTTGGACTCTGCATATTTTCTTCTGTCGACTCGTTGACACTAGACAAACCTTTGGGAACTAGGACATCTAGTGTACACCAGTGTAGAGAGTTCCCTCTCGAGGTTCCAGGGTATCGTTTCTTAAGGGATCTCTATGTCCTAGAGATGACAGGCTGTGATGTCATCCTCAGCATGGACTGGTTGATTCCCTTCCAGGTAGTCGTTGACTGTTATTTCCGCAAAGTCAGTTTCATCTCACCAGAGGGTGAACCTTTTCTTTATAGAGGATAATGGGATGTTCGGGCGAGTTGGGCGGGACTCGAGCATCTTGGGCTAGGAGGGGTGACAGCCCAGATTGTTGGTCATTATCTGGATGATCAGAGGACTCCGCAGTTGTACTTTCCTCTAGTGGTGGATCGCTTCAGGGATGTCTTTCCAGAGGACTTTTCAGGTTTTCCTCCGGAGCGTGAGGTAGAATTCTCTATTGAGCTCATGCCAGGAGCGGCACTGGTGTCCATTCCTCACTATAGGATGGCCACACATGAGTTGCAGGAGCTCAAGAAGTAGTTGGAGGAGTTGTAGGAAAAAGGTTTCATCCAACCCAGTACTTCTCCTTGGGGTTCTCCTGCACTGTTTGTGAAGAAGGAAGACGGTACCCTTCGGATTTGTGTGGATTATCGTAAGCTGAACCAGTTGATGGTCAAGAACTGATATCCCTTGCCACAGATTTATGACCTCTTTGATCAGCTTTTAGGAGCCCGGATATTCTCGAAGATTGACTTGAGGTCTGGTTATCATCAGTTGCATGATAGACCATCATATATCCCTCTGACAGCCTTCAAGAGCAGGTACAGTCTTTATGAGTATACCGTCATGTCGTTCGGTCTCATGAATGCACCTGTAGTTTTTATGGCACTGATGAATGGAGTGTTCCATCCTTACTTGGACTCCTTCATCGTGGTCTTCGTAGACAATATCTTGGTGTACTCTCACACTCGACACGACCATGCCACACATCTTGAGATCATTCTGAGTACACTGAGAGAGCATCAGCTTTATTCTAAACTCTCAAAGTGCTACTTCTAGATGGATTAGATTCACTTCTTGGGTCACGTCATCTCAGAGGCAGGAGTATCAGTGGACCTAGAGAAAGTGAGAGCTATAGTTTCCTGGGAGCAGCCGAAGAATGTCTTTGAGGTATGGAGTTTCCTAGGGATGGATGGATACTACAGACGCTTCATTCAGGACTTTTCTCATCTAGCAGTACCTTTGACAGGTCTGGCCAAGAAGGGGGTGAAGTTCTTATGGTCAGATTCTTGTGAGATATCCTTTCAGGAGCTGAAAGGGAGGATGACGTCAGCACTGATACTAGTCTTTCCAGATCCAGGAAAGAGCTACACTGTTTATTGTGATGTTTTAGGTATCGGGATAGGAGTTGTGCTTATGCAGGGAGATGGATTCGTTGCATACAGGTCTCAGAAGTTGAGGCCACATGAGAGGAACTACCCTATGCATGATCTGGAGTTGGCAGCTATTGTTCATTCCTTGTGCTGTTGGAGACACTATCTTCTGGGAGATCACTTTGTGGTCTTCACTGACCACACGAGTCTCAAGTATATCATCACTCAGCGTGATCTAAATATGAGGTAGCGCAGGTGGGTTGAGTATCTATAGTCTTTTGATTTCGATCTTGCCTATACTCTGGGAAAGGGCAATGTCGTGGCTGATGCGTTGAGCAGGAGAACTCAGATTCAGGCAGTTCAGGAGACCAGCAGTGAGTGGCATCTGATGGATCTGTTCTCTGAGATGCATCTAGAGGTGCATGACAGATAGGGAAAGAAATTACTATCTTCTTTAGCTGTTACCTCTACACTACTTGATCGGGTACGGATGAGGCAACTATCAGACTCATAAGGCTTAGTCATGTGGGAGAGTGTGTCAGGAGAGGACCCTCTTCCTGGATGGACAGTGGGTGAGGATGAGATCTTGCATTTCCAGGGACGCGTATGGGTGCCAGCAGACATACTCAAGGAGCTGATGTGTAATTTTCATTCCTTAGTTTGGGCAGTTCATCCTGGCATCACCAAGATGTATCGGGATCTTCATCGCCAGTATTGGTGTCCAGGTATGAAGAAGGATGTGGCTGGTTTTGTCATGATATGTTCTACTTGTCAGCAGGTGAAAGCAGAGAATCAGCGACCAGTGAGGCTTTTACAGCAGTTACCCATTCCTGAGTAGAAGTGGAATGATGTTGTGTTGGACTTCGTGACTGGGTTGCCGAGATCGCCTCAGGGAAACAATGTTGTTTGGTTTGTCGTCGACAAGCTCACGAAGGTTTCCCACTTCTTGCCGATCAAGGATACCTTCATTGTCGATGATCATGGAAGACTTTAAATCAGGGAGATTTTGCGTCTGCATGGAGTTCCACGCTCCATTGTTTCAGGCAGGGATTCACACTTTACCTCTCGGTTCTGGCAGGGACTTCAGAAGGCCTTGGGTACACAGGTACTTTTTGAGTACAGCATACCATCCCCAGACTGATGGCCAGTCTGAGCACACAATCCAGGTTCTTGAGGATATGCTCTAAGCTTGCATTATAGACTTCGGCGGTTCTTGGGAAAAGAATATTCCTCTGGTGGAGTTCTCCTACAACAACAGTTTCTAGGCGACCATTCTGATGGCACCATACGAGTCTTTGTACGGTAGGCCTTGATGATCACCCTTATGTTGGTTGGAGGCAGGAGAGGCAGCTTTGCTGAGACCTCATCTTGTACAGGAGACTTCAGAGCAGATAGAGCTGATTCGGAAGAGGATGGCTACAGAACAGTCTCGGCAGAAGTCTTATGCTGATCAGCGAAGATAACCTCTGGAGTTTGAGGTCGATGATCAGGTTTTCCTGCGTGTCACACCGAGGTTGAAACACAATAGGATTCGGAGACAGGGTAATCTTTCACCGCGGTACGTCAGGCCGTTTGAGGTTTTGGAGAGAGTGGGGCTGGTCGCCTATTGATTATAGTTACCTTAGAGGTACCAGGCCATGCACGACGTCTTCCATGTCTCTCAGCTTTGACGTTACTTTTCAGACCTATCTCATGTCTTTCAGCCTGAGGAAGTTGAGCTTGAAGCGGATGCGTCGTTCAAGGAGCACCCTATCCGGATTGTCCATCATAGTACAAAGGTCCTCTGCAGGCGGTCTATTCCTCTGGTACGAGTGCTATGGAAGCACAGGTGAGTACAGGACGAGACCTGAGAGAGGGAGACCGATGTACGATCGTAGTGGCCGGATCTGTTTGGGGTTTCTCCTTCTCCGCCTCGTTAGGGAAATTCGGAGACGAATTTTTTTAAGGGGGAAAGTTTGTAAGAACCCGGATATTCTTTTCAGGTACTTTTTCCTTTCTCTGGATTTTTTTTAGAAAAATGAAATTTCTGTATGTTTTTGAAGTACACGTCGTGTACTTTCTGAGTACACGCCGTGTACTCTTTTCCCACTCGAAGCCGTGTGCTGGATGTGTCCGGGCCACACACATGGTGTGTAAGGGTGAGGTAGAGGCCGGTTAATTCGGAGTACAGAAAACTGAATTAAACGCCATGTACTTTCTTTGTTTTCATTAAATGGACCAGGGTCGCGCCTCATCGCTATATTTGTCTTCTTCTAGGTCTGGTTCGACCGAGAGCGACTCGTACAGCCGAATCTTCCCCGAGCTCCCGCCTCTTCGTCCGACCTCTGTTCCAGCCATCGTCAATTGCGTTGGAATCGCAGCAGTGAGTTATTCATTCTTCTTGAGTCTTGATTCTTTATTTCTCCTCATTTTCAAGTTATCGAAGGTTGAGAATTTTGTTCGTTTTCTCAGATCTTTATCATTCTAAGGGGAATCTGTCATCGAGGTTCACGTATATCGATCTCCTAGGATCGAGATAGGTGGTTTGTGCCTTTATGTATAAATTTGATGAGTATTTTGTGAAAATTCCACAAATTCCCTTGGGAAGGGAATTGTGGGTTTCCTGTTTTTCCCCTGTTGTATTGCCTGCTTTTCTTGATTGCTGTAGTAGAGGTTTATGCTTGTGAGTAGAATAATTTATTTTGTGCTCAATTTTCTTTTCCATGCTTGTTTTTACTGTTTGTCATTTTCCAATTGCCATGCCTATTTGTAGGATAGTGGAACTATTGCTTGTATTGCTGTTGAGCCTTAGAATGATATCCAAGTAGTTCTTAAGGTTTACTTGGATGATGTACGCGCGCTGAGCATATTTTATCTTTCACTCAGGACTGTGAGAAACTAGAGTAGTAGATCAAAGGGAGAATTGACGTAAGGGCTTCTCCATAGCCTCTTTTAATTACGATCCGAGACCACGGGGGGAATTGACATTGAGTACTTCCTCGGAGAGTCTGTAGTTCCTCGACGCGGGCTATAGGGGGAATTGAAGTTGAGTGCTTCCCCAGAGATCCTTTAGCATGATACGAGACTATAGGGGGAATTGACAGTGAGTGCTTCCCCAAAGAGTCTATTAATTTCATAGCTGAACCAGAAAGGTGAGACTGTGTGTGCCTTTTAGAGGGTTTCTAGTACTTATAGGTTGAACCATAGGGGTTAGGCTGTGAGAGCTACCCAGAGGGTTACCTGTTTCTTCTTTTATTTCTGGATGCTTACTTGTGTACTTTACTTGTTAGAACTGTGGATTGTAGCTGCTTGTGCTTTCCTATTTACTGCTTCTTGTTTATTTACTGTCATGTATTCATTGATTATTAGGCACAAATCTTTAGGTGATTTCCTATTAGGATTGTATCTCACACCCTGTTTGGGTCATGATTTTGGGCCCAATAATACTATGTTGTTGTAGGTATAGATAAGGGCAAGCGCCCTTCTACTTCATGTTTTTGATTACACTGGAGCTGGGGAGCATGGGACCGAGCCGTGGCTCGCAATGCTGAGGAGCTTACTTTGTTTTCTTTTGCAATCGGTTTCAGTTGTATTTCAGAACATTGTTGTGTTTGTTTCCTTCCTTAGATACTTGTACCTACTGCATCATTTTCATTATTACTATATGTATTCATTGCTTCCGTTGTCTGGTTTCTGTTGTCATGCATGTTGTTACTTCTTCCGCTATTGACTGTTGTTTTTTTTTCGCTGTATACCTTACCGAATGAGGGAATAGTTTCCCCACCGACTCATCAAGGCCCTCGCTGCTAGTCAGCAGCATCTGGAATTTGGGGAAACACGCTTGAGGTCATGTGGCAAACCGGGTATGGGGCACCAGTGGAGGGGCTCCAGATTTGGGTTGTTGCAATTTTTGTATTTGATTTTTCTAATTTATGGTGTTTTTTATAGTTCTATAGTGTTCTATTATAGTACACTATAGTATTCCCTATTTCTGGTGCTAAAGTTTACTATTATAGCACACTACATTATTCCCCTTTATCAGTGATTCTAAAATCTCTAATAAAAGATCCCTTTATTGGAACTTTTATTTAGCATTTAAAATTGAGACATTTATTAATTATCATAAATGAATCCTTTATTAGTGATTGTATAAGAGACAATAAAATACAAGGGATTTTAATTATTCTCTGGTAGTCTGTTCTTGTCTAGTGCTGATAAAGGCTATTTTTAGTGTCATTAAAGGTCTACTTTGTAGTAGTGAGAGACATTAATGGATGATAATGCTCAGGATTTCATGCACATGAAAAAGGGGAGGCTATAAGTGATGTACTGTGATAGAAATTTTACCAACCAGAAGTATTTTGATTCATCCTTAGTAGAAGATGAGATCCCCAGGGTGAATCACTTCTTGGATGATCTTTTTTATGAGATAAAGTCACAGGTGAATGTCATTCACTCGAGGAACTTCACTGATGTGATGAATCAGACTCTAATCATAGAAGGGAACATAGGGGATTCCCTGAGTGGTGGGCATGAAGTCCAATAGAGATGATATTAGATATATTCTTTAGTTAGAATGAAGTTCTCTTATAACTGTTTCTACCAAGGAAGTGGCATGAATGGAATCTGGGGAAGTGAGTTGTCATCTTAGGACCATGGCTAGGTGTGATGATTTCAGTGTGGATGTGATATCCAAAATCACCCAAAGTTTATTTTCCCTACTATGGAGTGTCGCTCTTGTTTTATGATGGTCCACCTCTCATGGTTTTTAATAGTTTATTAGTTTCATAGGATCAAGGCAATCACTAGATCTATGAAGGACTCAGCTACTAGTTAGCAGATAGGTAATTAGGGTTCCACTAGATACTCAAGATGAAGTAGGGGATGTGGTACCCCAACACATGAGAAAAAATATATATAGTATGTATCATATCAATGGAGTCGTTATGGATACCAAGGTAGAGGGGAGAGTCACATGCATGCTATACAATCTAATCTAACTAGTCAGGACATCGAACCTTCTATTGTCATAGGTAATATTCTAGTATCATATACCATTTCCCTAATTTTTTAATATAGGAGCATCACTTTTTTTACTCGTTTTTCAAATGTATTGTGTTTGGAAGTGGAGAGCTCAAATGGGGTTATGAGCATCCACACTCCATTAGGGGTGAGATCAGAGGGTATCAAACATTATAAGGAGTTTTCTCTTGAAGTTAGTGGTTACCATTTCTCTTGTGAGTTGTGCACTATAAAAATATAAGGATTCAATTTAATTTTAGGTATGGATTGGTTATTTCTATATGAGTATCATATCATATGTTATTAAAGGAGAGTACTTTCTTATCCCCATAATGAGGCATCTATATTCACTAGGATGAATTAGATCTTTAGTATATTTGTGTTATACTAATCTAGTTTAGATTGGATTATCTCATGACCTAGTTATCATGCCTTGTTCTATATGATGGTGAGTTGTAGCAGAGTTCTTTTCATCCAATAGTGGACCACTTTTAGGATTTTTTTCCTAAAGAGTTCTCTATCTTAGCACCTGAGTGGGAGATTGAGTTAACTATTGAGTTAGTGTCTAGATCTAATATAGTTTTTATTCCACCATACAATAAGTCACTAGTAGAGATTTGAGAGTTGAATACACATTTGGAAGATCTAGAAGATAAGGGTTTCCTATGGCCTAGTACTTCAACATGGAGTTCTCCAGTACTATTTTCCAAGAAGTTATATTTGACTTTATGATTATGTATGGATTATTGGAGATTGAACTATATGACGGTCAAGAATTGATATTCCCTCCCATGTATTGATGATCACTTCAATCAGTTGATAGGTGCAAACATTTTCTCTAATATTCACATCGGTTCATAGAACCATCAGTTGAGGGTGAGACTGTCTGACATACCCCAGACTACTTTTAGGAGAAGGTATGGATTTTACAAGTTCTTAGTGATTTCTTTTTGGACGATAAATGAGATTGTGGTATTCCTGGACTTTATGAATCATATTTTCTATATATTTCCTGACTAGTTTGTGGAAGTTCTCATCAACAACATCATGGTGTACTCCCAGTCTATGAAGGATCATTCCCAATATCTTGGAATCATCCTGAGTACACTGATATAGAATAGACTATACACCAAGATATCTAATTGTGTTTTTTGGATTGAAAAAGTTCAATTTTTGGTTCACGCTAGCTCATAGTATGGAGTGTTAGTGGACCCATAGAAGGTGGAAGTCATTGTATATTGGGAATGACCCGAGAACATCTTCAAGGTTCAGAGTTTTCTAGGTCTATTAGGATATTACCAATGTTTTATCCAAGACTTCTCCCATTTTGGAGCATTGATGTATGGGATGAACATTAAAGTGGTGAAGTTTATTTTGAGAGAATATTGTGAGTGTGATTTTTAGGAATTTATGATCATGTTAACCTCATCACCAATCCTCACTTTACCTAATTTGGGTGTGGAGTATACTATGTACTATGACACATTAGGTGTCAAACTCATAGTGTCCCTCATAGAAGAGGATCAAGTGGTTTCTTATGGCTACAGATAGTTGAGACTTCATGAGATGAATTATCCTACCCATGATATGGAGTTATCCATGGTGGTATATTCCCTAAGAGACTAGTGGAATTATCTATTGTGTGAGAGGTTTGTGGCATAAATAGACCATAAGAGCCTATAATAAATCTTCTTACAACAGTGTGTGAACCTTTATCAATGGAGGTTGGTTGAGTATCTATAGACTTTTGACTTCTAGTTCTATTAAACAACAAGAAAGGGAAATATCCTTACAAAAACCTTGAGTTGTAAGATTCAAGCAAAGGTAGTGTGGGATTTTTTTGAGGAGTGGTGGTCAATAGAGCTCTTTACATAGATGAATCTAGATGTTCAAGATTCCAATGGATGAGCAGTTATAACTTGAACATCTATTATACTTATTCTTCTGGACCTAATCAAGAGAGAGAAGTTATTTGATTCAGAGGGTTTAGCTCAGTGGGGTAATATATATGGTGGGGAGATACCATCAGGTTGGTCTCTTGATCATGATGTTGTTCTTCGTATATATGGAAGTGTATGGGTTCCCATAGAATTTCATGAGGAGTTTATGGGGGAAATTCCATAATTCTAAATGGTTGGTACATCCTGGCCTGAAAAATATATATCATAATCTCTATAGGAAGTATTGGTGTCAATGGATGAAGAAAGAGATAGAGATCTATTTCAAGTGATTCTTTACCAATATATAGGTGAAGGATGAGCATTAGAGGCCTTATAGGTTACTGTGTCATTTCCAAATCCATAATGGAAGTGGGATGATGTCACTATAGACTTTATGGAAATATTACCTAGGACACCATAGAAAATGACACATTTTGGGTGATCATGGATCGACGGATGAAGGTATCACGCTTATTTTATATTAGGGATACCTTCACTATTAATGATATGGGTAATGTATATGTGTAAGATATAGTTTGATTACATGGTGTTTTGAGGAGTATCATTTCTGATCGATATCTCAATTTCATGTTATAAGTCTAGAAGCATGTTTTTTAAATATTTGTGAAAACAAGTTATTTTGTGTATTTATTACCATCCTCATATTTATGGACAATATGAATGGATGATTCATATTTTATAGGATATTTAATGAGCTTGTATTTTGGACTTTGGTGGTTTATATAAGTAGCATCTAGAACTCATGGAGTTTTCTTAAAATAAAATATTCCATGTATCAATCCAAATGGTTATTTTTAACCATTTATAACAAGGTTGTGTATTTCACATTTCTACTGGTTATTAGAAGGTGATTCTATGCTTGTTGGACCTAGTATCATATAAGAGATGTTTTATTAGGTTTAGTTGACCAGGAAGTGGTTGGTGACTACATATAGAAGGGAAAAACCATACATTGACTATCATAGATGAATGATAGAGTTCATGTTTGGTCAATTTCTTTTTCATCAGGTGTTTCCTAGGATGGGGAAATGGTGTATCAGGAAGTAGGGTAAGCTGGAACCCAGGCTCGATGGGTTGTTTGAGATAGTGGAGAGGTTCAGTCAAGTGGCATATCAATTTTCCCTTCGACAGTGATATAGTTCCACGCATGATGTGTTTCACATGTCTCAGATTTAGAGATATCACACACACCTTTCTCACATGATATATTTTTATGACACTAATATTAATTTTTATGCATCCTTTGAGGATCATCCAATCCATATCATGGACCATAGTGAGAAGAATTTTTTAGGAATGACTATTCCTATTTTGTGAGTATAGTGGAAGATTGGGAATGTTCAAGAGGATTCCTATGAGTGGGAGACTGATATATAGTAATAGTGATTCAAATTATTTTATAATACCTATCAATGATTCGTGGGATCATATCTTGAGGATGATCCATTATAATATTGGGAGGTTGTAAGATCCCATTGTTCTACCCAGGTTTGTTCTTCTTTATGTTTTTGGTTGACCCTCTATGTTTTATTAAATTATTTTAACATGGGTAAAAAATCCTTGTAAATGGTATGAAATTATTATTTAGAGGTTGTTAGGGACTTGAGAAGCTAGGATGGTAGGAGGCTAGTAGTGTCTTGTAGTTTTAGAGATAGTACTAAGCCACCAGTGAGCTAGTGGGAAGTCCAATATCCAAGTAAGACTACTACAGTCCCACTGGATCACCAATGAGACTCACTAGCTAGATGGTGTGAACTAGGTAGAAGGTGTCTCCTAAAGGAGTCCACTTATACACCTAGTAGAAAACCACTAGCCAACCGGTGGGGTTCCCAACCATGTAGGCTTACTAGAGGACACCACCAGCTACCTGATAATTCCCACTAGCTACACAATGGTGTCAGGATGGGCCAATATTAAGAGGAAAAAAACATATTTCTTCCCATTAAATACTTTTTAATCACCGATTATCCCCTAATTAGAACCTAACTTTGGATTTATGAATTTTGAAGTCTTTATAAGTCTCTTGAGGTTCCTCCCACACCGTTCCTCGATTCTTTGATCTGTTCTTAGATTTGGTTATCCAAAATTAGTAAGTCTTGCTTATCATTCATGAAATATTCTTATTTACTCCTTGGATCCTATTAGTCTATAATTGATGGGTTATTCCAATTTTTTCAACAAGGTATCATTATGTTTCACACTAACTCGATGGTTAATCTTAGTTTCCTTCTTTTTCCTTGCTTGAGGTGGGTAGTATAAAACAACTACTTAAATTTTGTTTTAATTTTTTTAGTATGTGAAATAATTGAAATCATGTTATAATTCAATGAACGTGACCTATCCTAATTGTTAACTCACTTAAATTAATTAATCCTTATACATATTGCTCCCTTAGATCCCATTGAGTTTTTTGGAATTCAGACCGGGACTTATGGCCACCCAAGAGGTGTGCAACCCTTTGAACATAGGTTAGAAATTTGATAGAATGGACCTCAACCTAATAGTGAATTGGAAATTATTTATGGATTATATTAAAAATATGAATTGGTTTTATCATGTGAATTTAGAATTTTTCTTGATTAAGAATCACTTGGATTGAAGTGTATAATTGGCATGTTTATGGATTTAGCATAATAATATGATGAAGTATTAGAATAATGATGAAAGATAGATAATTGGGAATACTTGATATGTTTAATGGAAATGTTATAATAATTTTTGATAATTTTTAACTGGGAATAATGGAATAAATGGTTGATAATTGGTAATTTTGATGAATTGACCAATATGTATTATATCAATATGTTTGGAATGTTTGGTGTTTGGTTTTATAAATGAATTTATTGGTATATTTTCTTGTTATAAATATTGATTATATTAATTTATGATGGATATGTTAATAATTAAGAACCTCATAAGGGAGATATTCATGGGAACATAACACCTAAGGGCTAGATGCATGCTTATATACCTCCTGAGGGATAAATTCATGCTACATACCACCTGAGGGTTCAATGCTAGAGTGTAAACCACCTGAGAATTATATACATGGTTACTTGATGCATGAGGTTGGGCTTTTTGGTTTGACATGGAATTGTTTCTCCATTATTTTCAATTGGTTGTAAGAATATAGACATTGAGCATCATGCTGAAGTAGGTTTGGCTAACCCTAGGTGCCAACCTAGAGTTTGAGGGTTGGTGGGTTGATTTGATGTTCAGCATTAATTTATGAATTAATGCATCTATTTTTCATACTATTGAATGAACTATTTATTCAAGTTGTAATGATTAGATATTGTGGGTGTTAGCTGAATGATTTTTACTCACACCCTGTTTGGGCTTCATTTGGTACCTAGGATTATTTCATGGATATAGCTATGGACAATGGAAAGGGTCCCCATACTTGATTAGTTTCTTTTCTGGATGGGATTAAGCATGGATATGAGACTAATCCTGGGTGTTTAGGACCAGGACTTTTGTTTCATTATTTTGGAATTATATTTAGTTGGCTTCTTTTATAACTTTATCATTCCATTTAGTTGGAATTAATTATGGAATGACATGTTTTATTATTACTATTTGGATTATTGGTATTATTTTATGATATGATTGAGTTGTATTTCATGATTGATTTACTTTATTTTTGTTATGATTTTTACTCGATTCCAATGGGTATAGTCTCCCCACTATATTCCCTAGATCTCCACTGCTAGTTGGTAGCCTCTAGTATATGGGGATGCATGATTGAGTTTTAGTAATGACACAACATAGTCATATAACGGTGTACTGGGATAGGGAAATTTCAATATACATATATGTCACTTCTAATTCCGATGGTTTCATCAACTATGATTATGAACTTCTTATGGATTTACTTTGAACTTCTAGGGAAATTACATCCAGAACATCAATAGATATCATCAAATTTATTTTCTTTGAACATAATTGAATTCAATTGAAATAGTTATTGAAGATAAATAAAATAATTCATAATCACCATATTTTGGGATCTTCATAGAATAAATATATTAAAATAAATAATATGTGAAGGAGTATACTAAAAAAATTGAAGATAAATATCAAAGTCTATTTAATAGATACATAGTACAAACAGCTCAGGTTGATGAAAATAAATCTAAACATGTTAAGTAAAAAAATAAATAGCTATGATGAATAAGTATAATATAAAAATTATTCATATTTGAACAAGTATAAATGCAATGTTTAAAATATTGCTTCTGGTAAAAAGGGAAATAATGTATCATTTTCAAAATATTGTAATTAAGTGGTTATACTTAATTTTTAAGTTAAGAGTTTGAAGGAATTTTTGACCAATTCTTCAATTGAAATAATTCTATTAAGATGTTATATAGAAAATAATACTTAAGGGAATAACATATAAACTTTGAATTAATTTAACCAAAAGGTGTTATTATCAGTTGAACTACTTTGTTCTAAGTATTTCTCCATTCTAAACTAAATATAAGAGAGTCTAACACTATAGAAAGTAGTGTTATTTGAATAAAATAAAATATTTTGGAATAAACCATTCTTATACTTTAAAGGATATTACATATTTAGAGACTAGGACTAATGGACAAATTTGGGTACCTAAAGTTCTCTTTTCTAATACCAATAGACCAAAGTAGGCCTGGATACCTCATATATAATTTCTAATTAATGAAGTAAATATGTACTAATAACTAAAATCAAATATATGATACTTGATAAATCTTTAATTTTACTTTTGAAAAGTATATAGGAACTTATGTGGATTTTACTTTTGCGTAAGTATTTTGAAATATTTACTTTAAACATTAGATCTTTTTTTAGGGGAGCATTGTCTTTTTGTGATAATTTTCATACTGAATTTTCTTTTATCTAACAATAAGTTATATGAAAGATAGGAATATAGTTTTTGAATTAATTCCAGAACTATATTTTATATAAGAATATCAAGTTTCAATTATAAAGTATAGTTTTTGGAAGGTTCAAATTTATTTTTTCTTATTCTAAAAGTTTTTTAACAAACTGGTTTTTTAGTATACTTTTCATGCTTAGATAATTTTTTTATATATGTTCTAACTTTGAAAAATTATATCATCATAAGGAAATTGATTAATTTTTAAGAAATATGAAATTTAATATTTTAATATATTTTTGGAATTATAGTTCCTTTGGCATGAATTTATGTGGACTATCACATCATATTAGATAAATGACAATGATAATATCCTATATAATGGCTTGTATACCCATGGTTGGTTTTTTTATTCATTACATCGCTATACTGGTTTAATATCTCTTCTTCTAATTCTTTTTTGATATTTTATGATTTCCAATAGCATTATTTTTTCATATTAATACAATCGAGATCATTTGTGAATATTTGATTAATATTTAATGGTATTTAATCCATATATCTTTATTGAAAAGTTTTATTTTAATTTAAGGTTGGGAAAGTATTACTTATCCTAGGGAATAAAATTAGTTATACTGTACATAAATTGTTTAGAAATTTTATTTTACCATTGTATTTTTGGATCCTAATGGTGTGAAAATGATTAAGTTTAATATTATCGATCCTTATGTTTTCCTTACCATAATGAAATTCACTAAATCATTAGGTATACCACTTGAAAAAGAAGATACTTTCATTTAACATATGAAATTGGAATTTTTTGGAAAAATCATCAAATACTGAGTTAAGGAAACTACCTTCCATGCAAAAGAAAAAGTTCATGAGGTAGTTCACCTAATCCCATATGTGAAGATCATTTTCCAGTTATTCCATAGTTTTTTATAACAAATAATGATGAAAAGGATGCTCTTAAGATTCCAAATGTTTGCATACTTGAATTTTTTATAGAATGAAAAAGTGAAATATTATGAATTTTATTTAGGACTGCATTGAAGTTGTATATACAATAATAGTAAAGCTAAATATCCTTCCATATTTAAGGATTATGAATGATATTTTAGTAAATTTATTATGGGATTTTGAATTTTAATTTCATGGATTTTCAGAAAGTGTAAAAGAAACCCCTTAAGCTTAGATAATATAACAATAATGAAGATTATCTATGATCTTGATGAAAATAAATATATAGAAATGTAATTAGAAGTTACACTTTTGGTAGATTCTAAAAAAACATTAGAAGTAATAAAACTAAGAAAAATTGGAACTCACTGAAATATATTTTAATAGATATCCAATAATAGGATAAGTATGAGAAGGATATTAAAAAAATAGAGTATAATTTGATATGAATAATTAAAAATATTAGTTGAAAAGTAATTAATTTCTAAAAAAGTAAGGAAGATAAAATTAAAAGGTTTATCAAATAAAATGAGTCTGGTAATTCATCTTCTATTTTGAAAAAATTAGTTATTAAGGTTTCAAAAGAATGTCAAGTTAAATACAGGGAGGAATAAAAGAACATAAAATATTCATTGATGGTTAAGGAATGTATATCCCATATTCCTCCTATTACTATAATTGATACAAATGGAGAAATACATAGGATTCATAGGAGAAGATTATGACTTCTATAAGATAATTCTAGAAAATGGAAGAGAATATTAATGGAAGTTTAATAAGATTTATCTTTTGAGTTTTATACACCCCTAGAACCCAGAAAAAATACAACTTTTATCTCTGAATAAGTGAAGGTAATTATTCAATCCACTTTATCATCACATTATGAAGATTCATATTCATGTGTTCCTAAAACTTCTACTTCATCATTTTCCAGTACAATTAAGACTCAGTTTAGAAGAGGATGAATATTAGAAAAAATCTTCATTCTATGAATGAATAATAAATCTTATACATAAGATTACCCTAATATGAAAAAATTAGTGAAAGATCTGGTATTTGAGAAGGATAAAAATATAGAAGATAAAGAAAAAAAATCATCAATATTGAAAAATTAGAATAATCTCATTCTTGTCACCATGTTGATAACTTGAATGTTTGATCGAAGTAGAAATAGAAACTAAAAGATACATATGAAGTTAAAGGAGATAGAGATAAATTAAAAAGTACTTTGGAAGTGATTTCCTTTTAGGATAGTACAAGAAGTGAAAGGATAGAAAAACAATATGGAATTATGGATAAACTACTCCTTAAACTCTCAAACACTATATCCATCCTACTGAAGATTTATTTGAGGTTGACTTATCTACAAGTTAGTGTAATAGATGATCATACCTACCAGAAATTAATGAATATCAGGGATAAAAAATCTCAGATTAAATATGATGTATTTAATTTTTATAAGATTACAATATGCACTTTCTAGAAAAATAAAATAACATTTAAATATGAGAAGTGTCAGGATAAAGAGATCTATAATTCTCTTGAATTGAATGGTGATCAGGATCATAAGTTAATATATAAGGATTGAAAAATAAATAATCCAAAGAATAATTTTTAATATTTTAATAAATAGTTGAAGGAAATCAATTATTCTTCAAAAGATAAAGAGAATTGGCTCATGAAATCTAAAAAGACAACAGAAAAAATAAATGAAAATAATATATTTCAAATTTCTACATAATTTATGAGAACCATAATTTCCAAATTCTATAAAATCTATTTATTATATAAAATAATTTTATTTATTGTTATCTATATTATTTATGAACAAATCATATTACAGTATTAATTTTATTATTGTTAATGAATGATTTTATTATTGAGTAATTTTATTTGTTTCTAATTATCCCAAAAATGAGTTTTTTTATTCTTCTTTCTCATAAATGATTATTTTAGATAAGGGGAGATTATAATAAATTATAGATAATAATTATTTCTACCATGTAATATACTTAATATCAAAAGGCATTCATTTTTACCTCAGCGGGAGGAATCATAAAATAAAAGAGAAACTTTTTTACTCTTATGTACTTTTTATATTATATTTAGGACTTCATATTCTTTAGTTTTTTCTCTATTTGTATTTATTTTTGAAAATTTAAAAGGGGTAAACTTTATGAGATTAATTTTATTTAATAATGTGGTAATTTTTAATAATATGTTTGTTAAAATTATTCTTCAAGGGAATACTTTGAAAACATGGAAATATTAAATTTTTATAATGATAACATCAGAGGTAGTTTTCATCAGAAGTTAAAGGATGTTTATTATTTAGGTTTTAGACAAACTTATCTTCTAATTAAATATCTTATGATTTTAAAAATAGGGGATATTGTTGAGTAAAATACAACTTTCATATACTTTGGTTTTAAAATCACAATACACTTTATATGATTTTAATAAAACAAAAAATGTTTTGTGTGAGTTCCATGATGTTCAGATCTTATTTTCCAAACATATATTCTGATGAATTGAGATAAACCATCAAATTTTTGGAATACATAGAGCACAATGATGTCTTATAGAGTTGGACTAGTTAAAAGATAAAGGAAGAGATACATTCATAGAATGATGAAGTGTTGTGACCAATTCAATTGCAATTATACCATAAGATCTCAAAATTAAATTATTAAAAAAATTACAATAGAGGTTATAAATTCATTTAATGGATTCCGAAATGGAATAATTTGATATATACTAATCTTAATTTCATTCTTCTTGGAGTTTTCATCATCATGATGTTTTGAGTACTTTTTATTATAATATTTTCTTTTAGTGTGTTTTTTGATAAGGGGTACAATTGTGTGAGGAACTATTGTAATAATCTTAGTCTTTCCTTTTTCACCATTCGTTGTTCAATCCTATATGATCAATGAGGTTATAACTATAGAACCTGTTTCATTTCATATTAAGGAGATCTATGAGCTTCCGAGGTGTATATGTTATTCCTTTTAGACCTTCATGATTGATAAATTCCAAAGCATTGGACTTACAATCGATCATCAGATCAATGAGGAGATTTAAAATAGAGCATCCTACTACCGACTGTAGTGTTGAAGATATTTCTATGTAGACTTGTTGTCTTTTGACTTTGATTATTGAGGAATTTTTAGGTTTGAGACTAGGATACCTAGAATCAGATCTATAGATCCTCTAGTCAATTAGTTAAAGGCAAAGGGTTCCTTTGATTTCAATTTGGTTGGTAAAAATATACATTGAGAATAGTCTATATTATCATCTAATAATTTTAGAATTATTTTCAAACTTATATATTTATTTTAATCTTAATTTCATTTATTGTTTTTATTGGATATTACTTAATTTATGATAGTATTAATTTCTTATTTTCATGTACTACATAAGTATTTTTACTCTGATATACTTTAACCAATCAAAAATTATTATTTTTGATCTTTTAAATCATTGAGTGTGATGTAAATCATAAGTCCAGTTTATGAATACAATTCATGCCCTAATGTGATGATATATCTTTTTTTTATTAGGGAAAAATATAATTTATTTCAAATCATTTTTTTAAGATATATTTACTTTAATTAATAAATTAATAATTTAATTAATAAATTCATTCTTTATCTTATTTTATGTCCAAATTATAGACCTTGAGACATAATAAGAATCCGATCATTTTTTATTTAATTAAATTAAATTAATTTTAAATAATTTAAGTACATGATGTGTTGGTCGCATTTCATATACATTATACATCAAATTAAATCTCATTTTTTGAATTTAACTCTTACACAACATGTATTGTGACACAACATGTCATGTAACACATGCTTTTAATGGTTCACATTATGTACATTGTTCGTACACAACATTTATACCACATAACATGTCATGATATACATGAAATATTGATTAGTGTGGTAAAACCATGTAGTCTATGTGATGTATATAACTACACGATGCGCCATTAATAAACATGGCATGTACTACTAGAAAAGTGTATAAAGTACATAGAATGTAGGATGATTACTACACATCGTTTAATTATAGATTTTGTGTGGATAGTATTTGTGAATCATTTATATACCCATAATATATCAAAAATCACTCTTTTTATTGTGGTTATGAATAATCATGTGACACACAACGTTTATAGCTTTCTATATTCCATGTATTCATTGAATTTATTTTAATTACTCTTTATGTTGACCCATGTGATATGTTGAAAGTCACTTGACATATACCAGGTGTAGAAATATGCATTCCACATGACATGTATATCCAACCACGGGTAGTGTAGTATATGTATCACCATGTTACTTGATTAGTATCTATTACTCACTATATAATGATTTCTTGTATTAACTTATATGGGTCACTGCTAATTATGCAATATTTGAATCATATAAGGTTACACGAAATGTATATGAAAGATATATGTTGTTTAATCCCTATCAAACTGCATGCCATGATGGAAGTTAATATATGTTTTGTAATGATATCATGTACCAACCCACACAATGTGTTGTGATTTACTAGACATGTTCCATGTGTGAGCTGGACATGGGTATAAAATGTGTAATTTATCATTACATTCCTTGTAGTTGTATCATGAATCCAATAACATTATAACCTACAGATGGAATATTAAAGCATTCCTTGCATATTTTAAATTGTTCCTAATCTTATAAACTCGGAATAACAAGACATCTTGACCATTGGATTAAGAAAGAAAATCAAAAAAATGAATTCTAGAAAACCAATGCATGAAATTGATTAAATAAATTATATATAATTATAAATTATAATGTGACCACTCTAATATTACTTATATTTTCTGGGGGAGTAGTCGAATCCTCAATAAGGTCCCCAGATTTTGGTTTTTTATCAGTGCCAATAGATAATATCTAAATAACTTAATTTACACACCCCATAATCTCTAGAGAAGATCATACATGTTTAATTTATAATTAATTTAATCTTAGAATTACCTCATTATCAATAATCTACTTGATCAAATTTAGTTTCTACTCTTATTATATTGTCATTATGGTAGAGAAACCAAATGAGGATTCCTTTATATGTATCCAAACATACTCCACATGTCTCAAATCAATTGTTTTTATATTTTTAGTGCTATCATGGAGGAATCAAGTGTTTCATTTTGTTTATCATTGATTGCAATAATATCTCTTATTCTCTCTATATTCCTTAGAGAAAGGATGGGATTATTTTCTATCTAGGGATTGAGGGGATTCTTGAGATCATTTCTATTGTATCAATAACTACATGCATGAAAACTAATATATTCTATCAAACATACTTAAGGATAAATATTGACAATTTCACAAATATCCTTAACTAAATATTTAATCTAACTAAAATCCCAAACTAATTAATAATGATATAATTATTATATTTAAATACATGTGTTTATTCTAATATGATTTTTTAAATAAATAAATAAAATTTTACTTAAATGATATTAAATAAGATATAACATTTCACTTGTCCATTAAACTCATCCCATATTCTCCCATAGAATTTATCAAATCTTTGAGTAATAAAACATTTATTCAATAAAATATAATAAACATTATATTTACTAAGCTTGTTCATAAATATTTACTTTAACATTCACATAAATAAATGAATATTTATTTTAATCTATTCACTAAATATGTGACTAAATAAATATTTATATATCACCTTGTGACTAATTAAACAATAGATAAAACTCAACTCACATATTATATACTTCAATATGTAATGATTAAATTTATGTGATTAATATTACTTGAATAATTACTATTCTACAAGATCAGAATGAATTTAGCCTTTACTATTATATTCAATAAAAATTAATGAGATTTTGGATAAATTTACTGTATGACCATCTAGGCCCCTTTCTCAATGGAAATTGGTGAACTTGCCTAAATTAAAATATTATCATCTAATAACACATTAAGACACCCATAGAGAACGAAGTTAATGTAGTGAATAAAAAAACATCCCATGAACTCTATTATGTATTATAATCCCTCTGTCTACAAATATCTTATTAAGAATGATGTATACTTATGTCATCACCCTACATGCTTGATTTATCTTTGTTTTACATTCTAAAATGAACTTATCTTTAAACTATTGTATCCAGGGATTTTTTTTCAGATAGTTGCATTTCAATCAAATTGATAGAGATATAATTTTATATTAATATTTAATGGAAATATCCTTTCATGACTTATTCAATTAATGTCATATCACTTATAATTAACCCAATGTATGATATGCCATCATGCAATTATGTCATCATGATTTTCATCTATACATTAGAGTAAATGATCCATGATGCACATTAATAATAATTACAAGTCTAAGGACTAATAAAAAAATTACATATAGAAATATATAATGACACATATAACATTTTTAAGTCATATTGGAATGTTTATTCTTATAAACCCACCTATTAGAGATTACCAAGTGTGAACTTCATGAGAAGAAGTCTTGATGTCTTATGATCCCCCAACACCTAATATTCAAAAATAATTTATTCCCCATCAGAATGATGTTATCCCAACTATATGATATATTTAATAATATAATTTTGACATATATAGGTTCACGTTATATAAGGGAATTATTATATGTTATTAATGTATAAAGTACTAATAGGAAATCATCATACTAATCTTACACTGAAAAACAATCATTAATCAATAACATTGTTTATATATATTTTGGTAAAAAAAATTAAAAATTAAGTTGGTTCTTAGGAACCCAATACAATATTCACACCCAATCATTAATTATTATGATAAATTCACCCTCATGTATTTGAACTATGACTTTATCCACATCATTTGTTCCATGAATTAACTTTATAAAGTATATTAAGATTTTTTTTATTCTTAATGTGATAAAAGTTTTCATCATGGATCACCATGTAATTCATCATCATCTAATAAATAATTAACCTCTACAATTTTACTTATGATCCATAACATCTCTAGACCAATCAGTAATAAAATAACCATGCATCTGGAATGATGTTTTCTTATCATACCATAAACTAAAATCTATAGTCCCTTTGATAATTCAAAATATTTTTTTCATTCCTATAAGATGTGAATCCTTGGGGTTTCTTTATATTTGTACACAATGTGCAACAAAAAATATGATGTATTTTCTAAAAAAAGTAAAGTAAAGTAAGATACCAATAAAACTCTAAAACCCCAATTAATACACACTATTTCCTTCTTTATCAACATAAAACTTAGTTTTATTTTAAATAATAGTAGATTACTCTCTCAATTATTATATATCATATTGCTTCAGTACCAGAGCATGCTTCTACTGTGAGGGAAAGATAGAACCTACTATGTTTATGGCTTGCAAATCCAATAAAAATGACATATCACTAATCAGCCATATTTTTAATTTTTTCCTAATTTTGAAACAAATTTCATCAAAATTATCCTCTTTAT
The DNA here is from genome assembly GCA_963277665.1 of Viscum album. Taxonomy (NCBI): domain Eukaryota; kingdom Viridiplantae; phylum Streptophyta; class Magnoliopsida; order Santalales; family Viscaceae; genus Viscum; species Viscum album. The sequence goes on along the minus strand of OY728125.1, from coordinate 1,270,755,783 downwards.
TTATGAAAAAAAAATATTTCATTGACATAAAAAATAAAATGAGAATTTTTTTTCATCTCCATTGATATAGAGATTAAAATCCACATCAATGTTTTTTTTAATTGCATGCACTCTAAGATACTATGTATCTTTGAATACCATTAATGGGTTGATATTTTAAGCCTATAAATGGTCTTATTTAAATTGAAAACTCTATAATCATCACCATAAATAATAAAACCTATAGTTCAATGTAGAACTCTTCCTCAAGTTCACCTTTAATAAATAATGACTTCATGTCAATTTGGAAAACTTTATAATTTTATTGATCACATTTTACAAAAAATACATGATTTTTTTAAGATATATGGATGGATAAAATGTCTCATAAAAATTAGTACTCTAAATTTAAGAGTATACCTTATAAATAAGATGATATTTTTCCCATTCTACTTTTCTTTAATAATTTATTTTATTCCTAAAAACCAACTTCATTCCAATAACATTATTTTATTTCACCATTTACATTGAATCGTCATGTTTCTAAGATTCTTCAACACTCTTTTGTTTCATCTTGTGAAAGCAAGCTAGTATTATTGGAATTCCTAAAAATCATTTAGTTTTGAAAACATTTAATACTATCTCCAAAAATATTTCTATTTTCTACATTCTTCTTAAGTATTGAGAACTTATTTTCACCTTCACCGTGTATTTCATCACTATTGGATATTTCATAATTGTTATAAGAATTCTTAAAATCCATTTTTTCATTCAGAATACTCCCATATTGTTCTACGTATTCTTCAAGATATTTATCATTCCCATCATTAATAGGAAGTGATATTTGTGAAATATTTTTACTTTTCAAAATAACTAAATAAAATATATCAATGACTTTTATTACATTCTTATTGAAACACTGATAAATTTTCTATTGGGTTTGTATCCAAGAAATATGTCATCATTGACTCTCATTGATCATTCCAGGTTTTTTTCCTTTTATGTTGATATAATAAGGGCTACCGAATACTTGTATTCTTATCAATAATTAATTTTTTCCAAATAAAAACTCATAAAGTGAATTGGTCAAATCCAATCAAAGTAGTAAATATTTGAGAATATTGATTCATGATTGTAGCTTGACACTAAAATTATTTTGAAGTGTAATTATTTGATAAAATAGTTATCAGCATATCCACCAATCTCCCATTATTATTCTCAAATACTCCATTTTATTTGGGTGTGTATAGAGCTCTATATTCATGCCTTGTTATAAAATCCTCAAGATATGTCTTAAAGTATTATTTTTTGTATATAGGTCTATTTTAGTGTGAAATATTTTAGTAGAATATCCCATTTGATTCTCAACATTAATCTAAAAGTGTTCAAATATCTCAAAATCTTTTAATTTATATGAGATAAAATCAAAAAAATTTAGATGAGTTTAATCATTAGTAAAAGTAAAAAAAATACATATCTCTATCGATTGACTTAAATCTCATTAGTGTTCACACATCATACTACCCCAACTCAAGTAGATTATCTATCTTGATATCCACCAACTTATGTCCCTTATTCATCAATTTTCTTTTATAACATATTTCACAAGTGTAAATAATTTTATGATGTAGCTTTTATATATTATTCAAAATAATGTACTTGATCAACTTTACCATGTTATTTTACCCCAAATGGATATATACCCTACACCATAATTGAATTTCCTCTTTCAAGATCATAAAAAATATATCTTGATCATTAGAAAACTGAAATAGATTACTTCTTGTTCACTATAATTTCATCAAGATTGAGCTCTCCATCAACTTTTTTATGACACGTCCTTTCTTATGAAATATCACCTCATTCCCATTATCACAAAGTTGAGAAAAATTCATGAGATTGTGCTTTGTCACATTGATAAAGAGAACATCATTGAATTTATTCTTAATAGTATTAGTGAATCCATATCCATTAATATCAGGTGATCCATGGTTATTAAAAATAATAACCCCTCCATCATACCATTGGATGATTTGTTTAAGAGATTTTTGTTTCCAGTTACATTTTAGAAGCATTTATCCAAGTATTCTATCCTTTTTTTTTGATTTTTAGGAAAACTCAAACACCATTTATTTCTATTGATTATTCCTCATATTTGTTGATTTATAGTCCTATTTTTTATTTAGTTTCTTCAGTACCATTTTGGGGAAAAAATGGTAGTGTGTACAAGTTAATCACACCTCGCAAAAATTTCCTTAAGAGAATTAAATGAATTTTTTAATTGAACCTTATATTTTAGATATTTTATCGATTGAACTCTAGAATATTTAGGTTCACCCCCATAAATTCATTGTCACTCTTTGATTAGGAAGTGAAAAAATATACCAGAATATACATTATTTGTGTAAATATATTCCTTATAACCAATATATGCATTCAAATTGAAATATCCTTAAGTAATAGATATGTTCTTATAAATATACTCCATGTTGTTTCTTCTGATTTTGAATCCACAGATTATTTTCAATATTCTCATGCTTATTAAATTTTTCTACCACTTTAAACTTTTCTCTATAATTAGGCTTGGTGTTCTTCTTCTATTGTATCACATTAATTTTGAAATTTTTAGAACCCCCTTGAATTTAGAAATTGGTCTCTTATCTTTCTTGGTTGATGCAACAACCTTATTCTTTCCTTTTTTGTTGACTTTTCAACCACTTATATTTCATTCATGGGGGGTATAAGATGATATTTCATGGAAATTTATGAAAATATCTAAGTTTTTTAGTGGCTTTAACAACCTTCTATACTATTTTATATCTTTCACCTAATTCATTGAAAAAAAATCAATCACAAAGTGAGTGGTCCTCAAGGAATTTGCAGCATCAACCATCATTTACACTGGATATTTTACTTCTTCATTCATATCATTGAGATTATATTTGGTAATCTAAAGCATTATATACCTAAATTAAATTATTCAATTTATATCTTCCATATTTCACATGAATTCCACTACATCATGAAAATATCTTGGGATTCTGACTCATTAAGATATTTTCGTAATGAAATATTTTTATATTTTAATGAATTTATCTCTATATCAACTTTACTATTTTCATTTAGTCATACCAAAATAACCATTCCTAATTGGAAATGATTTGGTGTTTCCCCATCAATTAGTTCTTCTCTACTACTACTCCCTTAATCACTTTCACTTGAGGAATCGTTGGGTTAAGTTTGTTTATCTATGTAAGTTGTTAACCCTTCACCCTTAAAGTACTCTTTCTTACTATCACCTTCATACTCACAAGATATAGAATCATGTTTTGAGAATAAAATATTATTTTTTAATTATTTTGTCCTTTTATTTTTCATTAAATAACTTTATCCCATTTAGACCGATTTTTACTTTTCTTCTCCTATGGCCATCATTCACATCTTCTCATTCCTTTTCTATAAAATTTGATGAAAAAATTCTTATATTTCTATATTTGAAAAAATTGAATTTAAATTTACTATTTTATTTTTCATGACCCAACACAAGATGGGGCTCGACCCATAACTAATCCAAGCCCACTTCCATAGGTTAGGGGGTGGAAACTAGTGTCGAAGGCATAACAAACTCAGGTAGGACTTTTCCTAAGTACTTGTATGCATGAACAAAGCCAACTCAATGAAAAAAGTGCATAGAGAAAAGAAATAAAAGATGAAACACTACTTAAAATACAGAAAACATACATAAACCTCTAAATAGTATGAAGTATGGTAGTGTAAACTGAAAGGAAAAAAGGAAAAAATAAACACCCAAATAGAAATATATCCCAACCTAAAAACTGGGAAAGAGTAAAGAAAATGAGATCCCAACTCTTATAACTCAAGTTATAACCATCATACATGGTCCAAGCAATTTGTATCCCTAAACCCCTCTAAAGTCATGATCGTCCTGTCTGCCATCTTCAAAAGATACAATAAGTGTTGGTCAAATCCCATGTAGGGGTGATTATATACATACCTAGTAGAACATCCCATGTATGTATGTATGTATGGATGTATGTAAGCATGTATGTATGCATGTATGTATGCATGTATGTATGCATGTATGTATGCATGTATGTATGGATGTATGTATGTATGTATGTATGTATGTATGTATGCATGGATGTATGCATGTATGTATGCATGTATGTATGCATGTATGGATGCATGTATGTATGCATGTATGTATGCATGTATGTATGCATGTATGTATGCATGTATGTATGCATTTATGTATGCATGTATGTATGCATGTATGTATGCATGTATGTATGCATGAATGTATGCATGCATGTATGCATGCATTTATGCATGCATGTATGCATGCATGTATGTATGGATGTATGTATGGATGTATGTATGTATGTATGTAAGCATGTATGTATGCATGTATGTATGCATGTATGTATTCATGTATGTATGCATGTATGTATGCATGTATGTATGCATGTATGTATGCATGTATGTATGCATGTATGTATGCATGTATGTATGCATGTATGTATGTATATATGTATGTATATATGTATGTATCTATGTATGCATGTATGTATGCATGTATGTATGGATGTATGTATGTATGTATGTAAGCATGTATGTATGCATGTATGTATGCATGTATGTATGCATGTATGTATGCATGTATGTATGCATGTATGTATGCATGTATGTATGCATGTATGTATGGATGTATGTATGTATGTATGTATGTATGTATGCATGGATGGATGCATGTATGGATGCATGGATGGATGCATGTATGCATGCATGTATGGATGCATGGATGCATGTATGCATGTATGTATGTATGCATGTATGTATGCATGTATGCATGCATGTATGGATGCATGTATGCATGTATGTATGTATGCATGTATGTATGCATGTACATACATAGATACATACATAGATACATACATAGATACATAGATAGATAGATAGATAGATAGATAGATAGATACATAGATACATACATAGAAACATAAATAGATACATAGATAGATAGATAGATAGATAGATAGATAGATAGATAGATAGATACATACATACATACATACATACATACATACATACATACATACATACATACATACATACATACATACATATGTATACTTATTCAAAGAAATCCAAACAAGAGAGTAAGGGGGTCTTCATCTCACAGCTCATCCCAAGAAGAAGAGTAGCCTACAGTTCCAAGGTAAAGTCCATATGTGATGCCCACCACCTCTTGCATCTACCCAGAACACACAATTCAAAGGGAATCAATCCCCACACTTTGATACTATCTGCTTTAGGTGGAACTTACTTGCCCTCATAGTTTTAGATCACATCAAAAGAATGCATCTTAGTTGAGAAATCATCCCTCTTTATCATGAGTCCAAGGGTATGCCAAACCATGCCTTGTCACTGTGATGCACAGTCAAGGAGTCACCAGTTTTTGGAAAGGATCTTGTTCCCTAGTACGATAGGTGGGTCCTTCTCTAGTATTCACTGAGGAATTCCAGTGCCCAGCCTAGCTGGAGGGTACCTCTTGGGAATTTCACTGAGGAACGCCACTTCCTAGTCCTACTGTAGGGTAAGCCCAGTGAGTCTTCAGGGAAATTCCACTACCCATACTGGCTAGAGGGTTACGCATTGAAGATGTCATTGGGGAATTCCATTGTCCATCCCAACTAGATAGTAATCCTGGAACATCGAGGAACTCCACCAACCAGTCTTACTGGAAGGTAACTTGGAAAGATCATCATGGAACGCCACTACTCAGTCCAACTAAAGGGTAATCCTGAAACTGCCATCGGGGAATTCCACTACCCAACCCAACTAGAGGGTAAGCCCGGTACTAATCTGGTGATTCTATATGATTTATACCATCATTGAGTGTCGCCTCAACAGGTGCCACACCCAGAACATTCACATTGTATCTCAAAAGCTGCTTTCGTGGGAACCATCATATTCTAAGAAGAAAAACACTCGGGTAGGAATCTCACAGGCCATAATCCCAGTTCAAATGAAGGAGATATAGATGTTCAAAGATCACTTAAAATATCTCAAGTAGTACACGGTGTGTGAGGGGACCCAGACAGCATTTGGTCCCTCTTCAATGTCTGGTTGTGTCTTTGGTCAGCACACAAGTCTCATTCGTGTAGGGGCACAGGCCGTGTAGGTGGACTACATGGCGTTTCCCACCTATATGGGGACCAGGCTATGTCTGCTGGCTATGTCTGTGTACTTGAACCCCGTGTCTATGTACTTTGGTACACAGCGTGTGGGTTCACATGGGATATTGCCCATGTTTCCAACTCGTTTCCATGTACTTTGTACATGGAATGCCTCTAGCCATGTAGGTGGACTACACAGCTCATTCCCACAAGAATACACTACATGAAATGTTAAGGAATTACACAATGTGACATACTTATGGGTTCCCAAGCCCTAAAATCGTCGCTGGAAAGGGGATACATGTTGTGTATTCTTCATACTACATGGCATGTAGTCGGGAAACTTCCAGAAACCCTATGTTTCTTGATCTAGCCTTCATGCTTCAAATATGTTCAATCCTTCATAGATCCCAGATCATTTCCTTCCATATATCATGGGTCTAGCTGTGATTTATGCTTGTCGGTTGTCGTTCATTAGAAAACGGCTCCAGTGAAGATTTTATAAACCCTCATTCATTCTTCTCACTATTGTGGATTCTAGTATTGAAAATCTAGCCTCAAACCATATATTTATTTATCCCCATCCTATAATATTCTCTTATCCATTTTCAATTAAACATTCTGATGTTGTTTCATTGATCCACCATGAATCTGGGATCCCGATCAGGCTCAGGTCACCTGTCTACTGTTGAATCGGAAACCGTAGGGTTCTAACGGTGAAGAACTTGAAGAACGGGGGAATAAATGCACAAGAACAAATTTTCTTATGATCTTTGTCCAATAATTCTTGGACAACTATTAGGAACGCACAATTTAGATTAGAAATAACTAATAAACAAAGAAAATAATCCATTTTCAATCCTTTAGCCCAAGAGAAGGGCTCGCAAATTGAATAAATAATTACCAATCTACTCATATGTTTAATATAAGGCATAAAAAATCACCAAATACAAGACCTACCTAGATTGGATCGATCTTCACTGATGAATAAGGCACTCACCAAGATCTGTTGTGTTCTCCATGCTTCGAATTTCCTTGATCCAAAGTTTCGTTATTCATAGAAAGAATTCTCTAGAGGAGGATGAAGATCTCTCTAGAGAATCATAGTAATTATGAGTCCAACAATAGACAATTCCATCTAAATACCTAATTATAGTATTTTAATTAGGTCAAAGGTAAATTAATCAATTGATTGATTAATTAATTAAATTTCTTAAACACACCACCAATGAACGAGAGGTCCAAACGTCCCACGCCGATTCATTTTATGTCACGCCTAGGGTAAACACCGTGTTTCGGACCCAACATTGGTCTCATATTTCTTATCTGATCAACCAGTTAAGAGTTATCTCATTTTCTTTAATTAACCATTCAAGTGAAATATAAAAATATTTTTACTAATTTTTATAAAATAAATTTTGGACACACCGGGCCTCGGAATCACACTTCGTCTCAACGCCTATCTTTGGAAATATATTTAGAAATATTTCAAATTATTACAAGGCAAAAATCTTTATTTACATCATTCCCTCCATTAAGGTTTTTATCCCCAAAAAGGAAAACTAAGGAAACAACTCAGGGTAATCAAACCGAATTTGGATCTCCCTCTCCCAAGAACTCTTCTACTGGTTTTTATGCTGCCACAACACATGAACCAAATGGATAGTCTATCTATATAAGGTCTTCTCCTGTTAATCCTCAATCTCCATCAGGTGCTCTGTAAAGGTGGCCCTATTTTTTATTTCCAACTCACCCCAGTCGATGATGTGTATAGTATCATGCACGTATCGCCTCAGCTGTAACATGAAAAAGACTTCATACACCCACTCCAGTTATGGGGGTAAGGCGAGGTAGTAAGAAAGCTCACCAACCCTTCTCACAATCTTGAACAACCCGATGAACCTCAGGGATAGCTTGCTACCCCAACCAAACCTTCACATTCCTCATTGTGGGGAGACTCTCAAGAAGATGTAGTATACCTAATTGAACTCCAAGGGCCTATGATGGTGATCTACATAGGATTTATGTCTACTATAGGCCATCTTTGTTCATTCAAAGATGACCTGCACTTTCTTCTTTGACTCTTACACAAACTATGGGCCCATAAGAGATGACTCTTCAATCTTCTTCCATCACAAGGGTGACCTATAGGGTCTCCCATATAGGGCCTCAAAAGGTTACATGCTGACAGTGGAGTGGTAACTATTATTTTATGCAAACTTTACCAAACTTTACCAAACTTATGTGATCCTCCATATCCAGCTGAAATCCAACACACAAGCCCTGAACATATCCTCTAGCACCTGAATAGTACGATCAGTTTTTCCATCGGTCTAGAAGTGAATGGTTATACTCATCCAAAACTTGGTCTTTAATGCCTCCTATGAGAATCTCCACAGTCATGATGTAAACCACACATCACAATTGGAGGCAATTATCAAGGGTACCCCATGAAGGCAGATGATCTCCCATACATACAACTACCCCAAACTCTCCACCGAACTCTACTCCCTGACAACAAGGAAGTGGGATGACTTCGTGAGTTGGTCTATTATCACCTAGATAGTGTCATGGACCTTCTCTGTGAATGGAATCCCTGTGACGAAGTCTATGGATATGTCATCCCATTTCCACTCCGGGATCTTGAGCGACTACAGCAAACTCGTTGAAACTTAGTAATCAGCTTTCACATGCTGATATGTAAGAAACCACGAGATGAACTCATCTACACTCTATATCATTCCAGACCACCAAAACTACCACTGAAGATCTCTATAAATCTCCCCCAAATCACGATGTACATCTAAGGTAGAAGTGTGGAACTCCCTCACACCTCCTCCTACATCGTGACTGGGACTATTGTTTTCCCATGGAACAAGATCCCATGATTCCCTGTTTCAAAACATCTATCAAGTGTGTTATGTATGGATATATAATCACATAGAATTTGACTGTCTATGTCTCCTAGATGGGACTCTTTCACATGCTTAAGGAGTGAAGGATCCAACACCATAAAATATAGAAATATTGTACCCTCCTGCTCCACAAGGGGCAGCTGCAGGGAAGCTAAATACTCAGAAGCATCCCTCACTAGGATAGTCTGAGACTTATTACTAAGGGAATATGCTAAAACATTGACCTTTCCTAGAGTATAAACTATCTCAAAGTTATCTTCCTACAGGAACTCCAACCAGCGTCACTTCCTTAGGTTCAGGTCTGTCTCATTAAATACATACCTGAGACTCTAGTGATCTAAGTAAACCAAAAAGTGCTCTCCCAAAATGTATTGCCTCCACATACTCAAGGCGAAGACCATAACTTCTAGATCTAGGTCATGAGTCACATAGTTCTTATCATGAGTTATCAACTGCCTCAACCCATATTCGATGATTGCTTATTGTTGCATCAACATGCAACTGAGACCATCTCCTGAGGCATCACAATACACTATGAACTCAACACCTTCCTCTAGTAGTCACAAAACTAGAGAACTCATCATCATCTACCTCAACTCCTCGAAAACCTTCTAGAACTATTCAGACCAAGTAAATGATTGTACCTTTCATGTTAGAGTGGTCAAATGGGATGTGAACCTAGAGAAGTCTTCCACAAATATCAGGTAGTACCCTACTATGCCAAGGAAACTCCACACCTCTAACACATTCTTAGGTGGATCCCAAGAAATAAATACTTCAATCTTTATTGGATCCATAGTTAAACGTTTTTAAAAAATGACATGCCCAAGAAAGTGAACCTCCTGTATCCAGAACTAGCATTTTGAGATATTTCTATAAAGCTGGTGCTCTCAAAGTGAATCAATTACCTTCCTCAAGTACTCTACAAACTCTTCCTCTATTGTAGAGTAAACGAGTATGTCATAGATGAAGACAAAAAACTAGTCTTAGGATGGATGGAATACGTGGTTCATCAAATCCATAAAAATTGTGGGGGAATTCTTCACACCAATGGGAATCACTAAGAACTCATATTGTCTGTAGAGACATCGGAACGACAACTTTAGAATATCAAACTCATGAACCCACAACTAGTGGTATCCAGACTTGAGATCGATCTTGGAGAACCATATCTCACCTCACAACTAATCTAATAGGTCTTTGATCCTCGGTAAGGGGTACTTATTCTTTATCATGGACTCATTAAGGTGACGATAATCTATAAAAATCCATAATATCTCATCTTTATTATTTATGAATAGAATTAGAACTACCCAGGAGTATATACTTGTTCTGATGAAACCTTTCTCATTAAGGTCCTCTAACTATAACTGTAGCTCTTGAATATCAGTGGGTGCCATCTGATATGTTATAGAAGATATCAAGTCAGCCCCTGGTTGAAATTCAATGCAAAAATACATCTCCCTCCTCAGAGGTAGTCCCAGAATGTATTCAGGGATGATATCCAAATAATCCTCAACAATTGAAGGAGTCTGGATTCCCAAATATTACCCTACACCAAGGGTCACACTCGCTAGTTGATGGGTAATAGGCTGTAATCTCTTGCTCATAGCACCCATTTGTCCTTCTATGAGTCCTCTCTCACCAAAAATGGATAACCTCATCCCATCAATGTGTAGGCATCTATCTAGTCTATGGTTACATTTGATCTGGGATCGAATCATGGAAATCCAATCCATACCCAAGATGATGTCATAGGGTTCCATTGTGACAACCAAAAGGTCCCATGTGAACCTCTCTCCTCTAAGTGATAGCTCATATTTTCAGTAGATGAAAGACACAGAAGAAGTGTTCCATGTAGGAATCTCAAGAAAAAGTTGTTGTGATAGAATCTCTACTAGGAGATCCAACTCCCTTACCAAGGGTTAAGAGATAAAAGAATGGTTGGTACATTTGTCTACTAATACTGAGGAAATAGTATAATAAACATAGATTGTACCTCGAATCATCTCATGAGTTGTAGGATCATAAACGTCCAAATATTGTAGCTATTTGTGGCCCTGGCTGCTAGCTCCCTGAGCCTAATGTGGGTTACCTAGTGGTGTTGGTGGGAGTACCATGTATCATTTTTCCCCACTTGCATCTCCTCCTACTCCTCTATCAGCTTCGCCTCCCTGGGGACCACCCTGTCCCCACATGGGAGGTATCTAATCATGGTGTTGCCTCTATCATGGTAGTCCATCATCTATATTCCTAGTATGATCATCACATCTGGTCAAGAATTCTCATTCCATGTGACCTCACTCATTACAAGAATAGCACTGGCCCTTCCCAGGATGCCTCAGTGCTCTACTATGCCCTACATTGTAGGATCACATCCCTGAGCCTTCTCATATAAGGGTATCCTATTCTGAGATCTCTGGAACCTGCCTATTATTGTAGCTGACTCAGCCCTATCATGCCCAATTCCAGCTCCAGCTATCTAGTTTCCCACTATTAGAAATCTCTCTATCACTAGTGCCCGCTCTAGCATCCTGTCATAGGTGGGGATACACAAGGGTGCTATGTTGCCTCAAATATCTATGTGGAGTCCTGATTATTCACTGAAAGTTGCTAATATTCATTGTTAATATCTTTATATTCATTGTTCCAAAGTCCATAAACATTGTTTTTAGTGCATTATATAAATAGAACTTCATTTCTCATCTTAAATGCAATTCATGTTTAAAATGAAAATTTGGGCCCAATCATTCAATTGTTTGTGGACAAAATTATATTCATTTTATGAATTTTAAATTTTGGGATATGATTTATCACTTTGTTTGGAACATTTTATCTTTTAGGTCCGATGGATTAATCCCAAGGGAAGATGGAGTATTTTGCACCTGAATGCAGAAATTTTCTGGAGAAAGCATAATGGGCCTAAGGCCGATCAAACAAATGTGGGGCTCAGAAAACAATCCCAATGAAGATAAAATTTATACATTAGAAATATAAAAATATGAGGATCATTTTATTCAACTGCGTCCAGAGCTAATTCTGAATTTTTCATGATGATAAAGGGATCTGAAGCTGAGATTTAAATGGTGGACCCGACATTAATGCACATAAAGTCATCCCACCATTTCGACCATAACTTCCAAACGGCTAAGCCAAATGTCTTGAAATGTTTAAATCTGATAGAGAACATATGTAAGAAGATATTTTTATTCTATGACACCTCAATATTCAGCCTTCATCAATTAAATATTCGAATGTCAAAATGGTGGACGAATCTGGAAAGTTTTCCGGGTCAACTTCGAAACGTCAATTTCCTTTTGATTATTCACCCTCGTTTTGAATCAATTAATTGTTGTGGGGTGAATTGATTGTGGGGGGTGGACCTAAGGCTCCTAATATACCTATATAAGGAGATGGTGGTGAAGGTAATTATCATCGAACATTTTTCTTTGAATCCATGTTTTTCTTTCATCCATTGTATTTCTTTCAATTGTAATTTCCTGCTTTCAATTTGTAATCACATCATCAAGTTTTCCAATGTAAGTTTTTCTTTCATGTTTATTATTTTAATAAAATTTATTCTTCTTCTTCACTTTTTATTTTCCTTTTCTTCACACGTTAATACCATTGAATCAAGGTGTGAAATTATTCACACCAGCACTTGTGAATTTCTCACACAATGGTGGAGTGTTCATTTTTATTAATGTTTTTCTTCTTCAATTCCACTTCTTTAAGTCGAATTCTCACTTCCATTGACATAATAGCATATATGGAGGGCTAAACATTTATGGTTTGGTCCTAGAGAGTTGCATGCGATGGATTGGATGTTATTTCATGTACTTTAATTTTTAAATCTGTTTGTTATTTTAAGATTTTCATTCGAAGAGTTATGTTCTTCTTCATCTTTTCCAAGTTTAAAGATGACACATTTTGAGTGATAGTACGATCTATTTCCTTTGAGTGCTCAGTAAAGTGATCCTCAAAGTGAATTTGTGATTGGCCTTGGAATTGTTTAGGGATTAAATTGGTGAATGATTTGGGAGAATTATCTCGTTTTTTGGATACGTCTTCAATTAATGACATGAAATTTTTAAGAAAATAAATGCATCCAATCCACCAAAAGCAACAACCTAGGATCAAACCATATTAATTAATTGTTTTTTATCAATAAAATTTGTTTTTGTAATTGTTCTTTAAATTAAATGATTAGTTATCCCATCAATTCAAACCCATGTTAGCAACTTCACAGCCCAACCTCCATAAAACATGTGTTTCTAAAGGTTACTTCTTAGGTCCCTATGGATTCGACCCCTATATGTACTTCAATGACCACTTATACCTGTAGGGTAAATTTGGGCGCAACCAAATTTTGGCGCCGTTTTCGGGGACCCAAGTAAGTTTTCTTAGACACCCACCTTCTATTCTCACCTAACTTCTCTTTTATCACCTATATTTCTCTTTTCTTTTCCCCTTTCTGTTTTCGTGTGTCCAAAAAAATCCAAATCCAAATTTCATTCAACTACAAGGGAGTATCATCAACAATTTCCTTTCATAAACTCGGGCTAAAATCAAATAGAAAATCAACAATGGGAATCCCCTCAGATAGAAAATTACTTTGATCAACACTTGAATGATTACCCCACACCCGATAACATGAACAATCAATGGGATGCTGAATGTTTAAAAGATCAATTTCCATACCTATCAAGAATGATTGAAAAGATAAATAATGAGGAAGTCCATGATGTACAAACATAAATCAACCCTAATCCTGAAAAAATTCTTGAACAATTGTGTGAACAAATCTATAAAATGAATTCAGAAGTTTCATCTTTCAGATTAGAATTACAAAGATTTAAAACTTTTGAGGAACCCATTCCCACTCAAGATGTTCTTTCCTCATAATTGATAGATGAATTTTTTATCCCAAAAACCTCTCATGAATTGAAAAAAAGAACTAACCTTTGGATATGGGATAACTGAACAAGATCAAGGAAATGTTGAAGGGTATTTAAATCAGGAGGAAATTAATTTTTTGGATTCACAAGGGGAAAATTTGTCTTCATGGATTGAGTGTTCAGAATATTTCCCCAATAACATTTTTTTAGAATCACCGATCATTGAACCATTGGGAGATATAACGAATAGTGATCCCATACACACTTCTGATATTCAACTGGACAATTTTCAGGATGAATCTTATTTTCAAAATGAACCAATTATTTCTAAATGTTTTGGAGAAGAAACTGATTTTGATTTAATTTATCAATCTCCTTTAGGAAATTTCAATAAAACCGAGCTCAAAATTATTTTACTTTCTTCCGAACTCAAGAATCCCACTATAGGAGATAAGAAATACCTTGTATTTGTAGTTCATTCTTCTCAAGAAACCAATAATGTTTGAATGGTCCTTGATGTCTTAGGAAAGACTAGAAATTCAACTGAATCAACCATTACCAAATTTCCTTGGACTTCCACACTCATTATTGACCATGGGATTTCACATGAATCAAATTATAAAAAAAATAAATCTGAATCAAGTTGAAGTGGAAAAAAATAGGGTCCTAAAAATGTTGAAAGTTGGAATTGGATAAGTTTGGGGGTACAAGTCGAGCCAACGACGTTAAACAAAAGCGTTGCATGGGAGGCAACCCATGGTTTCCATGTTTCTAATCATTTTGAATCATTTTTTTTTCATATAATAAATTACCATAGACTGTTGACCTTTTCTTCTTTTATGAGTAAGGATGGGTATGAAAGGGGAGCGCCATATTCATCCGTGTCACGTGGTATGATCTCTGAGTAATACCTTACCCAGAAATCTAAAAAGAAGACAATGTATCATCAGTTTATTTTTTTTTGTTTATTTTTAGGTTTTTATCGGTTAAAAAAATAAAATAAAATGTCATAAGTCATAAGGAAAATCCATTCACCATCATCAAAGCCACTGAGACTCGAACCCAGGATTGAAAGGAGACATTGGAATGCGATTTCTTCATCAACCACCAGGTGACTTCATTCCATGATTATAATTTTCAAATTTCCTCTTTGAACTCCTCTCCTACCCCCATCTAACTTTTATTTTCTTTAAACACTAGGGACAGTGTTATTCTATATTGGGGGGGAGATGAAATAAAAAATGATTTTTTTAATAAGAACATGCATGGAAAGAAAAATTCCATTAACCTTGAACATGATAACACACATTCCAAACTCTGAAATTGGATATCAAATAATTTTTCATGCCTTGATTCTAATTTTAATGAAAGTTTAAGTTCATGAGCATAGTTTTTGGAAAGTGCGGTTGTCCGATGTGATTTTTCAAAGTTTACATTTTCATCCTCTTAATAAAAATGTCACAATGCACGTCTACTAGATCGTGGGTGTAAATTTGAGTTCTTGGGTCCCTTTTATTATATCATAGGGTTCTGGGGTCACTTTTAGTTTAATTTGAGTATCTAAAAAAACAACAAAAACAACAAAAAATTGAAAAAAAAAATAATTGCCACATAGAGCAATGTTTTGTCCAAATGAGTGGCGTCCGGCACTTGGGGATCGTGACTCCATAGTTATCTTGCCCAGATTTAGGCTTTATATCTCTATTGTAGAGAATTGAATTGACAATATGTGTGGCGTCCGGCACTTGGGGATCGCGACTCCATAGTTATCTTTCCCAGAGTTAGTCTTTTCATATCTATTGTGGTTAAAAAAAACAAAAAAAAAATTAGATACTCATCTTAAGGTTTAATGTGATTCCCACCTAGCGCTTCCATTTTTTCCCCTTGAACAATAAAATGGGTCCCATATCTTTTGTGATGCACAACACTTTATCATGCTTAATTGAAATTGGATGAAATGTGGCGATGAATTTGAACAAAGGAATGGGCTTGGGCTTGGGATATTCTTATGGAACAATCTTGTTTTAAATGATTTTTATAGGTTCCATAATTTTTTTTGGTATGAGATATTTGGGTGGACAATGTGTATTAAAATGTTTTTGGAAAAGGGGATTTGAATTTCATATTTGTAATTTATTTTGCTCGGGACAAGCAAAACTCAAGTTGGGGGGTGTGATTAGTCACTGAAAGTTGCTAATATTCACTTTTAATATCTTTATATTCATTTTTCCAAAGTCCATAAACATTGTTTTTAGTGAATTACATAAATAGAACTTCATTTCTCATCTTAAATGCAATTCATGTTTAAAATGAAAATTTGGGCTCAATCATTCAATTGTTTGTGGACAACATTATATTCATTTTATGAATTTGAAATTTTGGGATATGATTGATCACGTTTTTTGGAACATTTTATCTTTTAGGTCAGATGGATTAATCCCAAGGGAAGATAGAGAATTTTTCACCTGAATGCAGAAATTTTCTGGAGAAAGCATAATGGGCCTAAGGCCCATCAAACAAATGTGGGGATCAAAAAACAAGCCCAATGAATCTAAAATTTATACAGTAGAAAGATAAAAATATGAGGATCATTTTATTCAACTATATCCAAAGCTAATTCTGAATTTTTCATGATTATAAAGTGATCTGAAGCTGAGATTTAAATGGTGGACCCAACATTAATGCACATAAAGTTGACCCACCATTTCGACCATAACTTCCAAAATTCTAAGAAAAATGTCCTGAAAGTTTTACATCTTATAGAGGACATATTGAAGAATATATTTTTCTTCTATGACACCTCAATATTCTACCTTCATCAATTAAATATTCGAACGTCAAAATGGTGGACGAATCTGGACAGTTTTCTGGGTCAACTTCGAAACGTCAATTTCCTTTTGATTATTCACCCTCGTTTTGACTCGATTAATTGTTGGGGGGGAATTGATTGTGGGGGGTAGAAATAAGGCTCCTAATATATATAAGGAGATGGTGGTGAAGGGAATTATCATCGAACATTTTTCTTTGAATCCATGTTTTTCTTTCATCCATTGTATTTCTTTCAATTGTAATTTCCTGCTTTCAATTTGTAATCACATCGTCAAGTTTTCCCATGTAATTTTTTCTTTCATGTTTATTATTTTTAATAAAATTTATTCTTCTTCTTCACTTTTTATTTTCCTTTTCTTCACATGTTGATACCTTTGAATCAAGGTGTGAAATTATTCACACCAGCACTTCTCACACAACGGTGGAGTGTTCATTTTTATTAATGTTTTTCTTCTTCAATTCCACTTCTTTAAGTCGACTTCTCGCTTCCATTGATATAATAGCATCTATGGAGGGCTAAAAATTTATGGTTTGGTCCTAGAGAGTTCCATGCGATGGATTGGATGTTATTTAATTTACTTCAATTTTTAAATCTGTTTGTTATTTTAAGATTTTCATTCGATGAGTTATGTTCTTCTTCATCTTTGCCAAGTTTAACGATGACACATTTTGAGTGATAGTATGATCTATTTCCTTTGAGTGATCAGTAAAGTTATCCTCAAAGTAAAATGGTGATTGGCCTTGGAATTGTGTAGGGATTAAATTATTGAATGATTTGGGAGAATTATCTCGTTTTTTGGATACGTCTTCAATTAATGACATGAAATTTTTAAGAAAAGAAATGCATCCAATCCACCAAAATCAACAACCTAGGATCAACCCATATTAATTAATTGTTTTTGATCAAGTAAATTTGTTTTTTTTTAATTATTCTTTAAATTAAATGATTAGTTATCCAATAAATTCAAACCCATGTTAGCAACTTCACATCCCAACCTCCATAAAACATGTGTTTCTAAAGGTTACTTCTTAGGTCCATGTGGATTCGACCCCTATATGTACTTCAACGACCGCTTATACCTGTAGGGTAAATTTGGGCGCAAACAAGTCCCTAATAAAACTTCCATGATTGAAAGTATCCATCTCTAATAATTTTAATAGAGTATCATGTAAGTTTTGGGAACTTATCCATACACTCTACCACTTACATCCCTACCTGATAAAGCTCCATAAGCTCCTGATTCTGAATGGATCATAGGAAGGATAGGTAGTGATTCTCACGAAATAGCTGCTAAAATTTGTTCCATGAGAGTACCGACTCATCATGCATCTTGGTAACCAGGCTCCACCAATGAACATCTACTCCATGGAAAATACCAGCTGCCAAAGACACCATATGATCTGCTGCGGTCCAAACAAGCTAGAAGATACAAATCACCGACTCTATCCAATCCTTTACCACTTGGGGATCTGGCTCACTGCAGAACCTCATCGGTCACTGATGTTGGAACTCACCGAGTGTTTTAAACCTGTACACATCCTCATACTACTCTTATAGGTATATCTACTTCTCAACAGGTGAAGGTGATTCTACCTTCCCACCTGGAGGAATGGGATCACATGATGGACCCTGAACTGAGGCCTCGTCGCTCATAGGGTCATTGCCACAAACTAGAGCTGGTATCCTGGTTGGATGTCATCACGGAGGCATCCTAAATATTATCAAGGAGTATAGCAGTAAGATGAGAATATATATATATATATATAGATAACAAAAATGGGGAGCTGACTCAAGAAGTATAGTCAAGACTCAATATTATATGATGTATGTACCATTTTTTCCTACAACAAAATGTCTAAGGGTGAAGAGTTGACAAGCAGGTAATCTGGGTCCTGATGAATGGATATGTTAGCCGCCTACACTGTCACTAGACTCCCTGACCAAAGAGCTACACTCAAGATACTTCGACGTTGTTTCCCTAAACCCAACCAATCCTTTTTAGGGAACGTCTGAATAACATCCCAAGGAACGAACATCCTCCCTTGAATACCAAGTTTTCCTGACCCGACCCAAACTGGGGCTCAAGCCACAACTACCCCAAGCCCGCCTCCATAGGCCTGAGGGTCACAACTAACACTGAAGGCATAAGTAACTTAGTTATGCCTTTTCCTAAGTACAGTACGTACACACGTACCAAACTAAATGATGAAGTACAAAGGGAACGAAATAAAAGATGAAGCACTACTAAAAAAATAAGCATGGACCTATAAATAGTATGAAGTACAGTTGTGTAAGCTAAAAGGAAAAGAGGAAAAAATACATTCCCAACCATAAATATGTCCCAACCTAAAAAACTGGAAAATATTAAATCAACTAAGATCCCATCTCTTGTATCTCAAGCTATGACCACCATATGTGGTCCAAGAAATATGTATCCCTATTCCCCTATAAAGTCATGATCGGCATGTCTGTTGTCTTCAAAAGACACAAAAATTGTTGGGAAAATCCCATGCAGTGGTGAGTATACATATACCTAGTAGAACACCCTGAAAAGTTTACGGGGGGAAGTAAGAGATACAACCAAAGAGGAAATCAGTAGATAAAACAAGGTATGATAAAATTGTGTAGCTAAACCCAACAAGATAGTGAAATTAATCTCATCCAAACACAAGGAGATCAAAATGGTGGGAATATGAACTTCTCTTAGAGTCTTCACTACATATATTAGGAGAGTATACTCATGAAACCACAAGAAGATAGACACAAAAAGCATGTGGCATACCCCAAGCGTCTTCACCTCTCCTGGAAGGAGAGTAACCAAAACCCAAGGAGTGGGTAATGAAAGAATATATATATATATATATATATGAGTGTGCTCATTCAAAGAAACCAGAAAGAGATGGTAAGGGGATCTTCATCTCATAGCTCAACCTTAGAAGAAGAGTAGCCTACAGTTCCAAGGTAAAGTCTATCTGTGATTCCCATCACTTCATGTGTCTGCCCAGAACACACAAATCAAAGGGACTCAATCACCATACATTGATACTATCCTCTTTGGGCATTATTGACTTTCTCACATGGTTTTAGGTCATGCCACAAGAACGTGTATCAGTGTGTAAAACTTCCATATTTCTTGTGATTCTAAGGGTACATCAAACTATGCCTCCTCATTGTGCTTCACATTTTAGGAGTCACCAGTTTTAGGAATGGATCGTGTGCCCTGGTTGGTGGGTAAGCCCAAAATATCGAGGAACTCCACTGTCCAGTCCTACTAGAGGGTAAATTGGAAGGATCTTCAAGGAATTCCACTTCCCAGACCTACTAGAGGGTAAACCCATAATTTCCATAAGGGTACGCCACTTCCCAGCCCAATTGGAGGGTAATCCTGGTATTATTCTAGTGATTCTGTATGATCGTTGTAATCATTGGGTGTCACCTCAGCACGTTCCAAACCTGAAACATTTTCATCATATCTCAAAACCCAATTCCAAGGGCACAATCACGTTCCACACAGAAAAACACTCAGGATAGGAATCTCAAGGTCCAAAATATGAGTTCAAATGAGGGAGATATGGAAGTTCGAAGTTTTCTTAGAAGAGCTCAAGTAGTGCACGGCATGTGAGGGGACCCATATAGTGTGTGGTCCCTCTTCACTGGCTGGTCGTGTCCTTGGTCAGCACATGGGTCCCATCCATGTATGAAGTACATGTTGTGTAGGTGGACTACACAACATGTCCCACCTATCTGGGGACTGGGCCATGTCTACTGGTTTTGTTCATGTACTCAGACCTTGTGTCCATGTACTTTGGTACACAGTATGTGGATTCACACAGGATACTGCCTTTATGGTGAACCCATTTCTGTGTACTTTGTACATGGAATGTCTCTAGCCATGTAGGTGGACTACTTGGATCATTCACAAAATAAGGAACTACATAACATGTCAAGGAAGTACACATCATTCCATCCTTATAGGTTCCCAAACCCTAGAGTCACCGCAGGAAAGGGGATATATGTCATGTGTTCTTCATACTACACAGCATGTAGTCATGAAATTTCCAAAAATGCTAGGTTTCTTGATTCGGCCTTCACTCTTGAAATCTGTTCAAGAAAACTTATATCCAAAATCTTTTCCTTTTATATCTCATAGATCTTTTCATGATTCATGCTCTTAGGTCGTCGTTCACCAGATAAAAGGCTTAAATGAATATTTTGTCAACTCTCGTTCATTCTTATCACCGTTGTGGATTCCAATATTGATGATCCAGCCTCAAACCATCGATTTATCCATTCCCATCCTGCAATATTCTTGGATATATACTTGATTCAAAATTCTATTATCATTTCGTCGATCCACCATGAGTTTTGGCTCCCGATTGTGCTCAGGTCTCCCGAAAACTATCAAACCAGGAACTGTGGGGTTCCAACGATGAATAACATGATGAATAGGGAAAGAAATGCACAAGAAAAAAGGTCTTTACAATCATTGGCTATGATTTCTTTTTAAAGGATCAGGAATGTGCAATTTAGATTAGAAATAACTGATAAATAGAGGAAATAATCCAGTTTCAATCCTTTGTCACATGGGAAGGGGGCACAGATCGAAGAAATAATTATCAATATACTCAGATTTTAAATATAAGGTATAAAAAATCACCAAATATTATCCCTACCTAGATTGGATCGATCATCGTTGATGAAGTACGTTCTTTCCAAGATCAGTTTCATTCATCGTGCTTCGAATCACCTCAATCCAAATTTATGTCGTTCATCGAAGGAATTATCCAGAGGAGGATGAATATATCACCTATGAATCATAGGAATTATGAGGTAGATCCTATCCAATTCCTTATAAAGGCCTACTTATAGTATTTTAATTAGGTCAAAAGTAAATTAATCAATTAATTAAATTTCTTAAACACACTTCCAATGAGCGAGAAGTCCAAAAATCCCACTCCAACTCATTTTATGTCATTCCTAGTGTAAAAACCACTTTTAGGACCCGACCATGGTCTTATATTTCTGGTCTAATCAACTGTTTAAGATTTATCTCATTTTCTTTAATTAACCATGCATTCACAATATAAAAATATTTTTAATAATTTTTATAAAATAAATTTCGGGCACACCAGGCCTCGAAATTTAATTTTGTATCAGTGCCTACCTATGGAAATATATATAAAAATATTTCAAAGTCTTAAAAATCAAAAACCCAGGTATCTATAGTATTTTAATCTTCCTCATTTCAATATTTTTGAGAAAAATGATATATTGTTACCAAAATATATTTCATTATCCTTATAAATGGGTTCTTCCTCATGATTCTTTTTAGGATCAATATATCTACATCATTTGGTAGATTTAAAATTCATATCCTTCTCTAATTTTCCTTTTCCCCTTAAGGATGACCCTTTTCTCATCTCATAAGTAATCAAAACATTTTTTATTTTATCAATGGTCCACTCATCCAAATATTGATCCTCTGATTTATAAATCTTCCCATCAAATTTATCTATCTAAATTCTCATCAAATTCCTCACTACAATAGAATATTTAAGAATCTATCCATAACTTCTTATCGTACTTATAATTTTGTTCACCTGAATGAATAAATCATCCAATATTTTTTTCTCCTATTTGGATATCCTCAAATTGAGCTCGACATTTTTTTAACCATAAATATTTTACTTTATTATCTCTCTCATGGATATCATGTTGTTTACACTATATTTCATTCAGTGTTTTCAACCTTATGACTTTCATCAACTCCTTATTTGAGAGGTATTAAAGTAACATATTTCTCACTCTACCCTAAGTTTTTATATCCTTATTATTAATTAGGATACCAGATGTCCAAATATCTAGAATATATACATCATTAGCTATGATGTTAAGAACATCTAACAAAAGTGATAGAAGTTATAAAACCATCATTTCTATAAATATATAGAATCCATTTCTATATAACATAAGAACTCCTTTTTTTTATGTTTCTCATTATCTCTATATATCTTGTAATACCCATGAAAAATTTTGACTTCAAAGATTAAATGTTACTGCCCATATTAATGGGTTACACTTTTCCTTTTATTAGACTACCTAATAAGAACTAAATAGTGAAGTGTGATTGTCCTAGATAAGTGTTAGGATAGATGACCATCTAGTATATTTCCTAGTGTGTGAGTATAGTAAAAATTGAAAGAGTATGTGTTGGCCTATGGTAAAAATCATTAGTCTGATATGTGACCTTGGTGGGTAATATCATGTGGTGTGATTGAAACGAAACCAGGGTATTATAAGAGAGCCATGAGTTTATATATCCATGTTTATAATCTAGGGATTTTCGGTAATGATGAGTGTTATCATAAATAATAAGCAGCTGAAAGTGAATTGACACTAACTTATTTTGAGTTTTAGTATCCATAATGAGGACATTTTTACTTAAAGGGGTGGATAGTGTTACACCCCTAGAAAAGAGAGGCATAAAATAATAAATATTACTTATTAGGTAAATAAGATGTGCCTTTATTTTCAGGAACATACCCAATAAGAACTCTATAGTTAATCATTATTATCCTGGAGTACCATCATGATGTGGGACCTTCTGGGAAGTTTCCTAGAGTGTGTTAAAGTGAGGGAAAAATAAACTAAAAGAACATTTGTTGTCTTGTGGGTACAATCTTTAGTTTAATAGGTGACCCCATTCCGTAAAATTATCTGGTGTGCTAAAAAGGAAATCAAGGTACTACAGGAGACCCATGAGGTTAAATGACTAAGTTCATGGCCTAGGGAGGTTAGTTCATGACATAACTCATCAATAAAAGTTATAATTAGTGAAAAATAGACCCAGATATTTTGAAATAATTAGAACTATTTGAAGAATACTCTGATGCCAATTGATAGTCTCATGATGAAGTAAACCACTACTGGACGGTGGAGGGTGAATTTTTGCTTGAAAAAAAACAATAACTCACAAAAAATGATTTCTCTTCATAGGTTATTGTCTATTAATCTCAATGGTGATGATATAATGAAGACAAAAAAGATTGATAAGGACATATATGACATAAGGGTGAATATGGGGTTCCCTGTATCTTATTATCAAGTGGATAATCCCTAGTGTATAATAGTTTTGATCCTTCTATCTATGTTCCTATTTTATAATCATCAAGAATAAGTAAAGGATTAGGGTTATGGATCTAAAATCTAAGGTACAGGAAAAAATGACAATAATCTACAAGTTAATTGATATTTGTGTCCCTGACCTCAAATGCCTCCAAAAATTGGATTACATATTCACCCTTTTTCTTCTCCTCAAATATAAACTAGTCATTACATGGTATTCTCCTTATATTGAATTGTATATTAACTAAAATATTAATCACAATTGCTCACTCCACTCAAAATTGAAACTTATTATTTATTTATAGATATGGTACAACCATAGAGTTGGTCTCTTTAAAATAATTGTTTTGGATGATTCCCAAATCCAATAAATATGAATATATCTCATATACCCATTTCCTTAATCCGTTTAATATCCTTCTATAAAACTTTAACTCAAAATACTCACCCAAACACACATGTTTCTTAGTGTGATCCTCCTATACTGTGTTCTTACTTTTTCTTCATCATGTTTGACACAACTCTTCTTTTGAAAAAATGAGTCACATGGGCAATTTTACTTTTAGTTTTTAACATATGGATTTATTTTATCTAAAAAAGATCCACTACACCCGTTTTGACACACGGTCCCCATGTTGAAAATAAAATCCTTCCTCTCATATAGAAGGATGAAATATAAGTTCCTCACTCACTTCTCAATAGTAATTTTCATGGTTATCTATGACATGTGAAATGAACATTTTGGTACACCCCATGGTATACCACCAATGTTCTAAGAGACAACACCCACTGTAATGCTTAGATTCCCATAAACTCTTTTCAATCCATTCCAATCTTATTTAAAATTAGTTTTCTCAATGATATAGGGAAGATATTTTGACTATTTTGATGATTTATTTATTCCTTTCCAACTCCACTCATTTATAATAACCCTCTAACCAATCAATGAGTATGTTTTCAATAAAAAAACATGGAAACACTTTTAACACCCTTGAATGAATTTTCTCAAGAAACTATTAATCAAATTCCTTCAATGTGAAGGTTATATACACACCACACCATATTATAGAATGGTTTTTGTCAGATTTTTCCAAATCATAGTGTAAGATCAATTCCATTTTTACCATGTCTCAATTGAGATCAACTCAAAACTCCCATTTTTCAATTAAATTGACAAGGGGTTTCTCCAATCACCAACACTTTTCAACTTCTCGTAATCATCAAGGACTATTAATTGCACACATTTGTTATTGGAAAGACTCATTGAATTAGAAATGACAACTTGAGAAACACATCATGAATTTTCTTATTTATATCTTTTTTGTATCTATAGTGGTATGTTATTAATGTTTCCTTTAACTAATATGCTTGATGTATGGTATTTTGGGTATATGGGTGGATAATTATTGAATAACTAGATTGGATGATCGTAGATGGATCCCACTATGACATGTTCTGATGTCACTTTTCTTAATAGTAAATTCATCTAAACAGAACCTGTAATACTATGGGTTGTAAGAGAATCCAATTTTGGATATAACATTGGTTCATTGGTCTACACTAGTACTTAATGAAAATAAACCCTTAAAGAGGATTTATAATCAGGAGATCAATATAATATACTTTTTTTACGCACTAAAAAATTTATTTGGTGGTTATTGAATACTAGATGGGAATATAAATTTGGGAGAGTATTTTGGGATACATATAATTAATTATTCTCTTCCATGAAGACCCCTTTTTATAGACATGGAAGTGACTATTAAAATAAGTTATTAAAACCATTGAAAAATTATAGACGCCTATTCTAGAAAGGAATATCATATTTGGATTTAATATTATCCATCAAATCTCACCTAATCTAATAAGTAAACTGGATCTCACCCTCAAAATGAATAGTTTTATCCATTTGATAATGCCCGACCAGATCAATATTCCATATCATACCTATTTGGATTAATAGGTTAACCCATTGGATGAATCCATCCATCCCTGGCCCTAAATTGGTATGACCATACCAATATTTTATAAAAATACAAGCACCTTTAAGAATAAACATTCCATGTGAAGTGTGAAGTGCACCAATATAATTCCACATTGCGTGATGATGAATGCACACATATGGATTTTGTAGTGCACCATCCCCCATAGGACTTTATATCACCCACTTTATCATTTTTAACAATGATAAAGAATTTTCCATTATAAAGGTGACCCCATACCATCCCATTTATGTTTTGGGGATTCCCAAATTATCTTTCATTTTAAGAAAATTAAATATTTTAAAATTAAAATAAAACTCCAATAATCCCCCACCATTTTAAAATATTTCAAATACAATTTTTTTTAAAATAAAGCATCATAATCAATTGGAAGAAAACTTATATAAAAAAGGTATCTCTCAATTTAAACCATTATATAGTAGATTCAAATCAATGATAAATAGTGAAGTAGTTAGAAATTTCCATGAACATGTAACTTATTTTATTAGCTAGATTCATCCTATAAAAGACCGTTTAAATTAATCAATGCTTCATGTACTTATAGAAACCATTATAACCATGTATTAGTTATCCTTTCTTGAATTATTGATAGTTAAAGTCATAGGATCCTTAGAGTGGACTCACTCCAACATTCACTAAGGTGAACTAAAAAGGTTTTTGATATTTCAACACTTATTTTATATCCATGGTTCATTATAAGATTTAAAATCGTCATACTTTTATTAGAAGAACCAAAAACCATTTTATTGAGATGTTATAGATTTGGTATTTACTTAAAATATATATTATAATTTCATAAATTAAACTTGTATATGAAATGTTATCCTATTTTATGTTGAAGTATAATAATTGGGTTTTATTTGAAAAGGAATTGAAACCCACGCCTAAAGAAGATTTGTATACTAACTCCCTTGATAGTCTCTTTGTTAGATGGTGTCCTAAATTCTTTCATTATCTAACAAATACCATAGTTATAATTATATCTTATATTAACTATCTTATATAGCTATTTCTAAGACCAATATTTCTCAATTTTATATTATTAGTATTTCTATATTTCATATCCCGCATTGTATGAAAATCAAAAATTATAACAATAAAATAAATTGGAATATACCACAATGATAGACTAGAAAAGTGAGATATAAGCCATCATGATTCTTTTTTAATAAATATTAAATTAATAAAATCAAAATATAGTTTGGATCTTTTTTTAAGTTTCTTTTTTTTTTGAACAATAATAAATCACTCCACCACTAAGTGTAAAACCCCAACTATTTAGTATAGAGTGATCCTTAAAATTGTAATCCATATTTCTTCATAAAAACCATCAAACACCGTTGATTTTCCTCCATAAAATATATAGTAATCCATAATACCCTTTAGATATTTGAGTACTCTTTTAATCATAACCCATTGTGTATAACCTATATTACTTTTCTATCTGCTCAAAATTCAAGCAACTTATGAAATATTGGGTCTTGTAATAGTGAATTAATACATGATTCACCCAATAACAATTTCATAATCAAGTTAAGTAACTACCCTAATAGGATTTGGGTGCATCAAACTCCTATAAGCATATGGGGTAAAAAACAGTGAAAAATAAAACTATTCAAACCATTTAAAACCCTTTTTCAATGTAACGAGATTGATAAAGTAAAATTTAATTTTTATTCATAAAAATTTTAAATATTAATATAACATTATCTTCACCCAAGTATTTTATATCAGATATTTCAAATAAAATATAATTTTTTTTCTCATTTACATAACTTATAATATCTCAATAAATTAGCATATCATCAAAATATACACAAATAAAAAACACCATGATAATTATACAACCTAATATAAACACATTTATATTCTTATTTAGATATAAATACATTTGATAAAAATATAATTATTACCTAGTATGGAAGAAATAATAATAAATATGTCACATACAAGAAAACTAAAATAGTTAGGAAACCCTTTTATAATAAATAATAAAAAAGTAATTTATTATAATTAATATATAATGGTGTAATTATTTTTCATGTTATACCCACAATAAGTAATAAAAATTATTTTATAACTTTTATTGAGGTTTTTTCATGATTTTTTTCATATCTATATTCTATATTATAAAGATGATGTTATTAAAAAAATTAACATCTATAAAAATGAAATTTAAAACTAGTGTGGGAATAAAATTAAATTCCTCTGATTCGATAGAGAAGGAGAATATTATAGTACAATTTTTGACTCCCAAAGGATTATACATGATACAAAAACTCCCTATAAACCTCAATAATGTAACGATTCTTAGATAAAGAATAAATCATTAATATAAATGTTTAATTCCATGATAGTAGAGTCCCTCCCACCAAAACCGTAGTATTATGGGTTGAAAATGAATAATTTATAAGACATAATAGTGGATACTTACTCTATACTTGAACTTACTAGAGATAATTCCTTAAATAAGTTTTTGAATCAAGAGATTAATGGAAGATACATTGTTATTGGGAACAAAAAAAGTTCCTTTTATACTTGTGGAAGACTACAAAGGAATCTCAATTTGAGTGAGGTAATTGGAATTCTTGGAATCATTTTTCCCTTTCCATGGAAACCCTATTTTATAATCATAGAAGTTAATATTTTGATAAACTATTCCACATTTTAAATTTGAATAGATGCTCATTCTAGAATGTAATTCCTTATATGAATTTAATATTATACGTTAGATCACATTAGATTGAATAAGTGGCCAAGAATTCACTTGCATAGTGAACTATTGTGTCTATTAGATAACATGAGATCAGATATGAATTCTAGATCATACCCTTTTAGTGAAATTGGATAACACAATGGATTCAATTTTTTAGGTTTGGGCCCAAACTGATATGACCCTATCTGTCTGTCAAAATAATAAAAGCACCTCTATGCACCTCACATCAATGAAATGTGTAAATTGAACAATAAACCATCATGGAACCACATTACGTGATCATGCATGTATAGGATAATTAATGTGGATGGTATAATGAACCACCCCATAAAATATTTTATCATACCCACTTTGTCTTTTTAAAAAAAGGTTAAAGTGTTTCCTCTTTTGAAGGATACCCCACCCCTTCCAATTTTTAAATGTGAGATTCCAAATTTGTTTTCCCCTTTAAAAAAACAAAAAATAAATATATTAAAAGTAAAATAAAACTCTAACATCACCATCATGAATAATTTTATATTTATGAATCCATTATACATCATTTTAGAATTCAATCCAAATCAATTATCGATGGCTGTGTTTTTGCTCATGAGTACGAAATCACTCAAATCCATATTGAGAATTGTCTATATTTGGGATGAGTTAGACATGATGATCCTCATTTGAGCTAAAATGAGAAAGTACATGGTTATTCATAACATATTAGATGTATTAATATATTGATCTTTCTTAATGAGATGAAAAATATATTATATTTGAGTGATTTCAAATGACCCATGTCTTATTCTCATACTTATTATATTGGGTAATATGAATTTTATTAATTATAAACATGGGTAATTAGATCACATTGATCCTTTTCTTAGTAATATAATTATTATTAATTAGATTCATAATTTATACAAACAAAATAAAAGGTTAAAATTATTCACACAAATGAACTTTAAAATGATGAAATTATTTATCTAATTTGTTTAAATACTTTTTTGGATTTAGTTTTTATTAAAAATTTAGTAAAAAGAATATTTTAAAATTATTTATATTTAAAACATAAATATATATATATATATATATTTATCTATAAAAAGAATTCCATAATTTATAATAGATACATAGTTGTATATTTGAGAGATATTTAGATATTTATAAATGAAATAATTAAATTAATTTTAAAAATGTATGGTTATAATTATAAAGTCCAAAATTTCACCTTTTTTAATTCATGGGTATTGGAGGTGTTAGAAGAAGAGGAATACATTTAGGGGTAAATTTGGGAGTTAAGATGAAGTTTTATGTTCCATAAGAAACCATATCATGGTGTAATCCTCGCTTTACCTTGATTTTTATACCTTTTCATGATTATGGTCCACATTATGGTGTTCAGTCATGGTTTTTTTGTAGGAGTATTGAATTTTTTTTTGTTACCAATGTATCAAAATTATGTCATGGTTTTGTTTGCATGATGTGGTTTATGTTAAATGGAAATTTTTCATGTCATGGGTTAGAGGTATATTTTGGTGGAGTCTCTTTATAACTCAGGGAGTGTAACTGTGTCTTGTTTCATCAATTTGTCTTCTAAATAGCATTGTATGAGTATCATTATACCATAGTTTTTTTAAAATATGTTTCTTTGGAAAGAAAATGGTTGATGATATTTTAGGAGATTTTGGGTTTAATCCATCATGGTTTTCACTTACCTTTGACTGGCCTAAACCATGATGGGTTATGATATAAAAATAGTGGGTTATTGGTTTTTTATGATGGAGGATCAATGTGAGGATGATAGGTTTTAGCTATATAGAAGGATTTTCAAGTGAAAGTGAAAATTTGAGCACCTGAAATTTATCCTTTAGAAACACGATGACTTGAGCTATAGTATGATATAGTTTATTAAGAAATTATTCTTTTATTTACAATTTTAATATAATTTTATCATATATTAGTCTTATTTAGGTATATTTTCAAGATTGGACTAATTTATATAAAATTAATTGATTTATGAGAGGCGTGTGATGTTGTTGTTGTGATATATATAATGTTGTGATTATTAATTACCATATTTGTATATTTATGTATTACTATTATGAATGAAAGTAGTGTGAGTCATGTGGTAAGTTAATATAAAATGTAAATGGAAGGATATTTGGTGTATTATTGAAGTGGTTGTAGAGAGAGGTTGGTATGGATAGATATCATAGTTTGGCTTGGATATGGATGGGAAATAAATGAATGATGAAATTGGAAAGTGGATTGGGATGGAATTTGTGTTGATGAATATAATTAATAGATGGAGTGATGGATTAGTTACTTAAATATGATTATAAATATATATAGTAAATGGGTAAATGAAATAGTGGTCAAAGAAATTATGAGTTTCATGGATTATGTAAGATGTGTATAGTGAAATATATTAAAAAAATAAATTTCATAAATAATGATTTAATGTGGTTAAGTGGGATAAATTATGTGGTTTTAGTGTTGATTAGTTCTTTTTAATTTACATTTCTCTTATTAACATTTAAATGCCTCTAATTTTACATGGAATATACCCTTAGTGCTTGTCTTTAACTTATGGTGGGATTCAGGGGTCACACTCAGTTTCATTAACACTTGAGGGGGTTATAATGGATAATAATCATGATATACTGGTATTATATATTGAGTTTATTTTATGAAGGAGTTTATAGTAGAAAAAAGAGTAGATTTAATTTGTTTGGTATAAATAAAATATCATTTGAACTTAACATGTGACGTAGTCCATGGAAGTTTTCTAGGAGATAGAAGGGTATTTCCAATCTGATGTAAGGACCTTGATAGTTTGTTACACATGATTTAATAATAATTTATTTATTATAGGGTAGAGTCATAGGTTTGGTATATGTAGTGTAATTATTTGTTCTTTTGTTTTAATTTTCAGAAATTATAGGTAAATTAAAATGAATTTAAATAAAATAGTTAATTAATTAAATTCCATGGGATTAGGAGTTTTATTTTCATTAGCATACATGATTGGGAGATGATTTAATTATATATTTTAGGTGGGGTACGTAAAACATGATACAATATCTAGTCACATATGAGTTTACCCTCGCAAGGTTGATTTGTGGAGGATGAATTTTCATGATTTTTAGCAATATATTATGATAATGTATAAAGGATTTATTTCTAATTAGGAGATAAAGAGGTAGCATGGGGAGATTGAGATCACTTTTTGGGTTGATTCTCATGAGTAAAAGGCATTATATTACATTAACAGATATATTATTTATAGGATAATCTCTATAGAGGTGGATCATTTACCTCAATGAACATGATGTGTTAGAGGTTTCATATAAGAAATATTTGATTATGTTCTAGATAAATTTCTTATCTTCAATGCCAAAAGTAGCATGATGGCATGAGTTTCTCACTATCTGACCGATGATCTAGAGCATGTAAGAGTTTAGAGTGAGATTTATGAACCTCCTATTCTATTATTTTAATATATTATAAGATAATGAGTTGAAGGAGATACATTTTAAGGAATATTTATGCACATAGATTTAGCATTATGTTATCCCTATCACATTGTCATCATATAAGATGGTGATGAATAAAGCTAAAGTTATTGAGAATAAATTAGTATATATAAAATTTAATTGAAAGGGATTTTATTATATCATTTTTAAATAGAGGATATATGGATAGGGAATCTTAATTGATAAGGTGGTCATGGGTTTAAATTGTAAGCTTCATCCCTCTTATTCCTATTTCCTTAGAGGTAGTAGTTATTAGACTTTTATTATAAAATTAGTATACTTTTTTATTTTTATGGTGGGTGTGTACATCGATAGTATATATTCCCAACCTTGCCCAATGGCTAGTGTAGATAAAACTGAGTATAATTCGATATAACATATCTAACTTAAATGTCGTCCTAGGATCATTTACCTACTAAGCTATATCAGTAGCCAAGTCTGTAGGGATTCAGACATCTAGTTTGAGATAGATAAGGTAGAGAATAATATCAAGATATTTCTATTCCTTAGGGACCTTTTAATACGCATGTACAATGTAGAAATCAATATTAGGGGAGATAAGTTAGAGGTTTAGGACACAAATTGTTTCTTTTAATGGAGTTTATATCACTATAAGGATGTGAGATTAGTCAAGGTAAAATCTATCTTTATTCTACTCTAGTTTATGCTCTAATTGGCATGATAACTTTACAATCTTCCACTACACCTTCCTTAGTTAATGTGATAAGACTTAAGGTGGATATAATTTATATTCTCTTGGTGTCATAAAAACTATTTGTAAGTTATTATATCTTTTTATAGGTGTTCCTGAGGTGAGAGATGGTGATAGGGTGGCATCATTTGATTAGATTTCTTCTTATTTAAAATATGACTTTATAATGTTATCCTTAAAATGGATTGGTTATATTCTATGAAATATATAATTTATTTCTATCAAATGTGAGTGATTTAATGATCCAAGGCCTGATTTAATTAGTAAAGTCATTATTAAGGAATTAAATTGTTAATTTAAATGGTGAAAAAATTATACTATTTAATTTTTATAATTTTACTATGAGAGTGATCATTTTTAGTGTTTTAGGAAATTTAAAACATGTTATTAGAGATTATTAGATGATTAGGAAAGGTAAATCATAGTAATTTAGTATTTTTAAAAAATAATCTTTTAAATTAATGATAGTACATGGCCACTGGGTACATGGTATCGTGTCACTGAGTACTTAGTGATCAATCTAGTGGGGTTTTCCCTAGTAGATTTCCACTGAGTGGATGATGGGACTCCACCAGGTACCATATGGGGTCCATTAATTTTTTTAATAAGGGAGCATAATTCTTATTTTCGTTCAATTTATTTAACACCCAAATTGGGTCCCTCAAACCATTAGTCCTATAGGGTATTGAATAAATATGAATAAAGGAGTATGTGGAACACATCATATACTTGAGATAGTGTTTGTGGGAGTGACATTTGATAAGAGATATTTTCTCAACTATATATAGATAATTATCCTCCCATATTTTTCACTTTCATCTTTATCTTTTCCCTTTTAATTTTTTTTGGGTTTAGTTGGGTATTTCATGATTTATTTCCCTAGATCATGATGATATCCATATAATATTAAGGGGATTTTACTTATCTCACTAAATAAGGTCAAGGAGGATAATTTTCAATTCATTAATCACTATTTTGATAAATAATGTGTTATTATGTGGACTTCCCTAGACATTCTCTAAAATTCAGTCTAAATTGATTATTTTTCTAGTTTATATAAATTGATACTTTTAGTTTATTTAGTGTTAAAAATCTATAATGAGTTATGAGAAGGGTATAATGTTTTTTTTTAAGTATTTATATTTGTGTTGTTTAATTAATTAAGGCAATTTGATCATTTTAATTTATTTAACTCTTGTAGGAATCTATTAAGTGGTTTTAAGGTCAATATAATCATTTCACTATACTGAAATAGTATATGGTCTCAACCCCTATTGGATTTATTTGTGTGTTTCCTATGATGTTTGCGTTACTATATTTTCTAAAAATTAATAAGAGTTAATAATTGATTTTAAAAATATAAATATATAGTTTTTAAAAATGAATTGATTTGTTAAAATTTATTTTGATTCATTTCATAGTTACTTATACATGCATGACTATTCTTGGAGTA
The DNA here is from genome assembly GCA_963277665.1 of Viscum album. Classification (NCBI taxonomy): domain Eukaryota; kingdom Viridiplantae; phylum Streptophyta; class Magnoliopsida; order Santalales; family Viscaceae; genus Viscum; species Viscum album. Next base: position 1,270,721,434 of record OY728125.1, on the reverse strand, counting down.
ATTATTTTTATTATACATATGAATTATTTTATGTTATAGAACATATTTTATCCATATTAAAGCCTTTTTTATTTTTTATTTAATTGAACATGTCAATTATTTTTATTGTATATAATTATTTCCATGTTATGTAATGTTCCCTTAAGAGTTATTAGTTCAATGATAAAACCATTATTATTATATTTCAAATTTATAATTGTAAGGGAATTCTTTTCTTTTGATATGAAATAAAATTTGATTTATCATGTTTATGTTTTTATCACCATGTGTACACCAAGTTATATATAGTATCTCTTACATTAATTGTGACTAGTTCCTAAAGCAAGGTTTATTGATATCCATATGTGTGTGTGTGTGTGTGTGTGTTCATTTTCTAGTATGTTTTTCTTGAGATCCCACTTAGGACACAAAATAGTAAATCATTTATTTCATGATAGAACTTGAATGAATTACAAATAAATGAACAGTAAACAACCATTGGTTAAAAGGTTTCATCGGTGGAGAGGTAATAAAGGGATAATCTATTAGAAAGTGTTAATTTATTCTCTTTCTATTTAAAAATTATTTTCCTTAAAATATTAAGAGATTAAATATTTACAATTTGACATACCAACTCTATTCTCTTTTTTTATAGTTTATTGGGATGACCACGTATATAAAGAGGTTTTATTTATAAGGTTACCCCTTCTCTTTTAAAGTACTTATTTGACCTACCATGAAATTTTAATGTTCTCCCTTAACTTCACTGGTTCTTTATTGGAGTCTCCTTTTTGTAAACTACTTGGGAATGTTCCCTTTATTTCATATAATTAATTACTTAAAATGTCTATTAAACTATTTAATAATTATAATTAGTTTACCTGGGATAAGGTATTGAATTCCTCAAGGGAATTTCTCTCCGTTTCATATTGGGTATTGGGTTGGGTATTTTCTATATCCAATAAAATTAAAGATATCAAAAAATATTAAAAATTCAATCTACTTATATAGTTAATTTTCCATGGTATGAAAAAACTATAGTAGTAAACACATTATTAAAATATTTCCAAGAATCACATAAATAAGTACAATATGAATACCCATATTTCCATGGGTTGGTAAAACTGTTACAATTGAGGAGTATTTATAAACAACAATAATAGGTGTTGGGGATCATATTATTATTTTTAAATATATATTAATAAAAATATTTAATATTTAATATTTAATAAAAATTATAAAAAAAAATTAAAAATATATATAAAAATGCACCATAGTTGAATGGTTTGGTTGTTTCTTTGTCTTTATGGGGATGGGGGTATAAAAGAATGTGGAAGTTTTTTTTGTAATTTGAACCTATTTTAATGGTTTTTAAACCATTTAAATAACCACCAAGAAATATGGAAATAACTACATGTGACCATACTTTTCAAATCATGTTAATAGGTGTGTAAAAATTAAAAGCATGTTTCTATTCTTTTCAAAATATGGTAAATAGGCATGTAATAATTAAAACCTTATTAACATGATTTTAAAATCATATCTATAGGTTGGTATTTTCATAGTTTCTATAGAACCATGTAAGTGGACATATTATGATAAAATCATTGTCCATGGTTATGAAAATAGTGGCAATAGACTATTTTCATGGTTTTAGAACCAGTTTCCATAGTTTTTATCCTTGGAAATAAAATATTTTTCTAGTAGTGTCCTAGTGTATGAGTGGGTGATAAGAGTTTATTTCTACATGGTGATTTGGAAATAAATATCAAGTAGTCTATAGAGGGTGTTGAAAAATTAGTGAGAGGAATTAAGGTAATATATCAACATTTCACTTGGTAATTTTTTGGAAAAAAAATTATGGTTTCTCATTTTAATTGAACGTTTCAATGTGATAGAGGTACAAGGTATTTGGTATAGTACCCATATGAATATTCTTAGGGTTTTTAGTAATTATTATATTGGTTTCCATTTCAAATTTCTTAACTGAATAGCGGTTTTATTAGAAACTTTATTTCTTGAATAAAATTGATTAGATCACTTGATTTACCCTATTTTAGATTATAAATATTATTTTGATATGGTATTTTTGATAATTCATGATTTTGATAATACCCTTGTTTTATGTGTTCTTTTCCTATAACATGATTATGTGTGCCTATTGGTTTTTTCATCATTATTATGTATATCGTGGTAGGACTTATATCTCTCAATGAGATTGTATATTTTTAGTATTTGTGTTATTTTTTATTTAGGCACCACAAGATATTGATTATGGTGACCATGAATTATATTACAACTCCTAATGGTTTTATTCTTTATTGATATATGTTGTTATAATATTTTAATTTGGTGATGGATAGTTCTTTGGTAATGTTAAAAAATAGTTTTCATGTGCAAACTAACTATACATGGACAGACACACACTCCTGATTATGTTCCTCCCTATGAAGAGAAATTCCTCCTAGGTGATGATGAATATATATAAATATATAAGATTATGTTCCTCTTTATGAAGAGATTATCCTCCTAGGTGAGATAGATATATATAGGATTACACTATTCCATTTGAATAAGAATTGTCCTCTTAGGTGTGGATATGTATATATATATATATATATATATATATATATATACATGTTTGATTTCATTCCACCATGTGAGGAGAGAGTGGCCTCATAGTTGAGGATGGGTATAGATATTCATATATATATGGCCTCTTATGAAGGATAAGTTTATGAAGATTTCTATTTGTGTACAGTTTTTAATTGAAGAAAATGTTCCCATGGATGGATATTTTTATAATGGTGGAAAGGAACCAATATTATGGATTTAATGAATGGAATGAAGTTGGTTTTCTATCCTCCTGGTGGTGCTAGAGTTATTGTTTGTAATTTCTTGACTTATACACCATGGGATATTTATCATGCTATATCAATTTATATATTTAAATTCTTATACATATTTATATAAATATTGTAGGCATGTTTAGTTGTATACACTTGACTATTCATCATGGGAAGTGGGAACTTTAGTGGTTCCTACCAAGTCTTTATACCCACACCCTATATATGCACTTCAGTTGACATGCGGATTAACTTATTATATTTTAGGAACAAGTAGGTATATATATAACAACATGGATTATTTATGAAATATTTGGGAGTTATTTTTACATTAGCAGGTCAGGTCACCTTGTCTTGTTGAATTTTGGGAGGCCATATTTTTTAGTAGGACTCATTTAGCACAACTCCACATCTTCTTAATTTCTATATGAGACTGTTATTCATATTTATGTATGGAATTCATATTATTTTTGTTTGTATGAATATATATATATATATAATTATTTATATTATTATATAATTACAATATTTACTCCTTAGTGTATAGGTCTTTTCTTTATTTTATGAAACATCTGATATAAAAATGGGTGCCACTGTATATTCAGTTGAATCTAGGATTGAAAAAGTTTGACATTTTAAATAGGGAAAATCATGAGCTAAGGAACACTTTAGGACCTTAATTCTATTATATATCCATTAATATCTAGTGAACACATATGGTTCATTTTTATATTGGGTTTAAGTCATCAAAAGATTTAGGAAATTTCATTACAAGTGGTTTTCCTAACATAGGAGGTGATAATGTGACATTTTTTAGGGAAAGGTGTCATTACATAGATTATCAGATATTGGAGCCGATTATGTCATAGTTATTAGGAAATATGTTTATATATGAAGAAGTATATAATTTATTATAGATTTTTATATAAGTTATAATATTCTATCCAAAAATGGTTATGATACTAACACTCGATATGAGATCATGTTCAGGATGGAGCTGAAACTTGGTATTTTATCAATTTCTATTCCACCTTATAGGATAGCACAAACAGATCGGTGGGGGTTTTGAATTAATATTGATTATATGTTTAAAAGGGATTTTATATGACCTAGTATATCTCCTAAGGGATCTTCAATATTGTCTGTAAAGAATGTAGATGGATGTTTTTAGTTATGCACTGACTACCGATGGTTAAACTAAGTGAAGGTGAAGAACTATTATCCACTCCAAAGGATTAGTGATTTATTAGATCAATTTAAGTTTATTAAATAGTTATAAAAGGTTTAACTATGATCAATATATCATTATATTAGAGTAAAGTATGAATCTATTTAGAAAAGTATTTTTAAGTGTCGTTATAGGCATTTTGAGTTCATAGTGATTCCCTTCTGTGATATGAATCCACTAAAATATTGTATGGGGTTGATGAACTCAATTTTCTATAAGCTCTTTTATTGTTTCATAGTTATGTATATTGATAACATAATTGTGTATTCAAGGACATGGTAGGGTAATATAGGGAATTTAAGGGCTATCTTCGATATCCTTAGGAATTATTAATTATAAGTTCTTAAATTAGTTCAGGATGCCCAACATGACAATAATTTGATGATTAAAATTCCATTTTCATGGCACACATAAAAAATAAACCTTCCCAAAAATAACACTAAACATTTACGAAAAAAATTGAAGAATGAGATAATATAAAAAACAATAAAAATTTAGAAAACTATACCAAACCTAAAAAAACACAAAACACACACAAATAATTCAACATAAAAAATAATAAGTCATAACATAAAAAATATATATCAACCCACAAAGAATTTATATAAAATTTACACATATAAAATAAAAATATAATATAAAAAACATTGATATATTTTTTTTTCATTGTATTTTATTTAAATAAAATGTATTATAGATTGAAATAAAAAATGAATTTGTATTTATTATATTGAAAGAGAATGAGAATCTTCACATAATATTTGGTCATATGAATAATGCATGTTCTGTGTTGATTTTTGACTATTAAAGTACACATAACATATTTCTTTTTGTTGAAATCTAGTCATTGGAGTGTAAAAAACACATGTTTTGTGTTAAAAACAATGTATTGGGTTTAAGTTTATTCAAAATGAAAGATAAAAAACATATTCTAGTGTGTAAAATATTTACTCATAGGAAAAAACATGAATTTATTTTTAATGAACATGATGATACAATCACATAATAATTATTGTCAAGAAGAAAAAACTTGTTTGTGATATTAACATATATATTGTTTCAAAATATCATATGAAATAAAAAAAATTACAACATATAACATTTAGTCAAGGATAGTGAACACAAAATTCATATAATTATTAAAAAATTAGAACCTCAATAGAAAAAATTTATGTTATCCAATGCATGAAAATATAAAATAAAAAACATTATATGAGTTGATGGTATAAAATTATAAATATATATATATATAAGTATCATAAAATATTAAATAAATTCACACAACAAAAAACCACAAAAACATAATAAGTACTATTCTTACACATAAAACAATTACAAAACATGAAATAATAAATTGAAATCAAAATCATGTTTCTAAATAAAAAACAAAATAATCATAAAATAAATTATAATGAAATAAAAAAATTATATATGTAGATAAAGGTATAATATATCAACGGAATATAAAACACATCATATATTTTGTTGATAAAATTTAGAATTAGATGAAAAACTCTCTAGTTTTATTCTATTCTTTTTTACAAGTCACCACCACACTTATTGTTTTACATGATGGTAAGGTATATATATTTCATGTTCAATATATATATTTAAAAGAAAATTTTTTACATCCAGGTTTTAATTTTTTCTATGAAAGATTGTATTCATTTTACTATTAATGGCTAGCAAATTATTAATCACCAACATATAATATGAAAGGGTGTATCTGGAATGATTTCAACACATTATTTTAATTGACAGTTTTGGTGTATAATTATACATTGGTTGGGTTATAAAAAAACAAGCCTTTTATTAAATAGGCTTGTCCGGACTAACTTGATCATAGACCATTTATTAATCGATCCTTGAAAAAAAACCAAATAAAGAATAGTTTAAATTTTTATGGCCTGTTTATTAATTGGGACTTAACATCTAATAAAGTAAACTAAATAAATACATAAATATATAGATATTCTCTTTTAAATAATAAATAAATAATATTATTTTATTTTAAAAAATATCATCATAATATAAACTAATCGGATAGGGAGGGTCCTTTAACCAATATATATGCCTACATTGGTGGAATCTTTCAATTAATATTGAAATATTCAATTGACTATATTAAATAATCCTTTTAAACATGGTTTATTTTTTTGGTTTTGGATATTTGGATAAATAAATGACTCTTATTTAACACAATTTTAATATTATTATAATTATTTTTTTTATAATAAAAAAGTTTTTTGGTTGTAATATTAATGATATTAACAATGGTTTTAATAATTCTTTATATTTTTTTCATCATTTTTTATGTCGCTTATATTAATTTGACTAATATATTCATTATTTCTTATTATGTCATATTTTATCCACTCCTTTATAGTATCTTGATTATGTATGATATGAACATCATACACTTGAATTTGTTTTATCACTTACACTCCAATTTTATCTTTCATTTTATGTATTTTTATTACCCTTTGTAAACAGGGGTAATGCACATAAAATTTTGGGATGGATCCAAAAATATAATGGATAAAGTTAATTAAAAATTGATTGATTTTTAGAATTATTAATAGAAATAAAATATTACATTGAAAAATATTTAGTAGTAAATTAATTAATTTTTGATAATAATTTTTAGTTGTATTTATAAATAGATGAGTTAAGGGATTCACAATTATAAAACAATGAGTATTCTGATTTAAATAAAATCAAATAATTTAACACCAAATTTAGGTACAATTCTAGGTGCTCATGTGGACTGGGGAGAGGTTCATTGGTGGTTTCAGTTATTATAATTCATTTTTAGTGGAGTAAACTAAGAGAAATTCATTAGAAGGAACTGTATTAAAAAATCTATCCTTCTAAGTGATATCCTTTCAAGGTGGTCATTTGATAGATTTAAAGGGATAAAACATCACTTTATATGGTAGTATCTTATGCCCTAATTGATATATCTTATTCCCCATATTCTTTATTCATATACTATGAAAGGTTGAACTCAATCATAAGGTTATCTTCTTAGTAGTTCAACATATTATTTTAGAATATTATACTATTATTACTTCTCAAAATCTTTTTTGTTCATGGTTGGATGGTTTACTAATATTTATAAAATAATTTTCTTCATGATGAATTATGGATTTGAGGATTTTTCAATAATGGATAACCCAGAGGTTTTGGAATTTCTATTTCCATGTATAACTAAGTTAAAAAAACTAAACTTTGTTCTTGATAGCATCAATATTCTATAATATATAGAATAATAATATACTTCATGGTTATTACTTTTTTCTTAAATTTTTTGTTTCTATAAAACATTTGGGTATTAAATATTTAAATACTTATACTATTAGTGTAACATTGTAAAGGACCAAACATAACCATACCATAATTATATATATTTTTATAAATATTACAAAGCACTCATATTCCTAAGACCATTATGTTTTGTGTTTTTGAGAATTAGGGAACTTAATCCCTAGTAATACATAACTATAACCACTCCTCTATTCCACATAAACATTTATTTCTTCAATAAAATAGGTTCTATAAACATTCACTTATTTCTTTCAAGATTAAAAAACATAACTTAAATTTTGGATACGTTGTCATTTCTAGTCATCCTTAATCCCTATAAAAATTAATATTAAACATGTGATATGTATATAAATATCTTAAAGGGGTAAAAATTTGATGAAACTCATTATTAATTGAAATAAAAAACCAATGAAGATGAATCAACTTCCTAAGAGGTTATAATATATCCATATGAAATAATAAATTTATATTCAAGCATGAAATATACTTTATTAATCATATTATTGAAGTTAAAATAGGATAAGAAATAAAAATCATATGATAAAATAATGAGAATATAATAATCATGATTGTTTATAAGAATATTATATTAATATCTCTCATAATCACTCATAATGGAATAAACTTATTAGTTAACTCTAATATGTTTTTGTAATTTCCCCTTAATATTGGTGTAGAAACCTAAGGGGGAGGGGTTAATTAGGTGTTGACTATTTTTACCAATTACCGATTCTTTTTCAAAACATAAACCCCCTTTAGTTATGAACCTCTTTTTTTTGTTATGATAGTTCAATCTACATTTTATTTAACCATGAAATCATACTATATTCTATGTATGTAAATAAAATATATAGAGTACACAATATTGAAAAGTCTCAACCCAAGGGCCTACTCCTTTCCATGAATAGTTATTCACCCAAATCATTATATCTCCAAAATAATAAATCACTAAATATAATGGTTAGTTCTTACCAAACCTCTATATAGTCTCAACATGTATAAAATTTCTTGATTCTCATTAGACTACCACAAAAAAATTCTCACTTTAGTCACATAGTCTTACTGTGATCTCCCTACATACTTTGAATCCCACTGGTTCATGACTTCACATCATATATATACAAGTGTTCCTTTCAGATCTTTAATGAATTATATCACTAATCAAAACTGGGATGAAATAAAATCCATATAATAGATCAATTTCTTCCTCAATAGTAAAGTCTTTCAATTACACAGGTTCACCAGGAATAATATATGCAACTCAATTTCCATTTTATTTTAGCTTCACATATCTTCAGATCCTACTCACCTTTCATTCACAACTTATCCTAAGATCTTATAATGTACTTAAATATAACGGCTCCTCAACTATGAAAGTCTTTAATCCAAGAACAAAATCATGTAAAATTGGTCATTATTTTCTCTGTTCTTCTTATCATGGCTTTGACACTTTGAACTAATCTCAAAATGATTGATGTATCCTTTTAATTCCATTGGATTCGATAAACATATAGTCTTCACTTTAGAACTTGATCGACATTATTCTTATTTACCTTTGACAGGTTTTTTATTATTCTTCATGGTTCAAACCTCTCAATTTACACTCTTTGAACCCTTACTTAACTGTCATTATTTTTTTCTTTATATATGTTGGTCATAATAATTAATATTCATTATATTTTAAATATATAAAATCACTATCATATTCAGTTCCCCAAATCCTCCATTTACTTTTCTAAACTTTTTTTGTATGTGGGTGAGCTTTCATGATCTTATATTATGTTTTTCTCTTAATTTGTTGTGTAATTTACATTTATAGCAGTCACCTTTTTTTCCTCTCTTATCATTTTTTCTTCTCACAATTGAACACAAATCTTATATATGCTTCAAGTACGATCGACTTAATTATCATATTCTTCTCAAAAATTCTCAATTAAATATGAATTTTATCATTCTCCATGGATCTATGATAAATCATAAATTATTCATATTTATTTTTTTGGCACATTCTTTATTGCTTCTTCATTTCACTAAAATAACCTCATATATCATATTCTTTAGCTGATAAAATCACACAGTAGTTTATTTAAATCTCATATTTGAAACAAGAACTTTAGTCACATCAGAAAATTATTTAATCTCATATAACTCATTAAAAACATAAATCAAAATATTTATTTTAATATTTATAACATAAAATATCAAAAAATAAATCTTCATATTTCTCATTTCCATATTTTATAATCTAGAATTTTAGCTTCAGACACAAATTATCTCAGAAATTCCACCATCCAATGATCATTCTTTTCTCAAAGAAGTAGCTCGGATATTAATATATAATGATGAATTTAAAAATTAAAATCTAACTCAATTAACATTTTAATTGTGTCCACATAATTATAGAAGTTTCTAATTAAACATTACTTATAATCTCCAAGAATATCTTATTTCTTTGATCCTCTTCTCCAATATCATGAATTGGATTCTCAATATTTTACATCTTGAATCCCAAACCCATTTTAGTGTTTGTGATATTTAAATAAATTAATAATATTCTATGAATCATATTAATCCATTTCAACTTTTGAAAATAAATTCTATAAATCCATACATTTTTCAATCTGAATATTTCTCAATTTTTAACTAAGTGTTAATGGTTGTGTAGAATGGATTCATGTTTATGTCAATTCATATCTATGAATATAATTCTTACACAGATTCACAAATTATGGTTAAAAAACAAAATTCATACTAATATAGAGGAAATTTTTTCTTACACAATTCCTCATCCATGTGAACTTCAGTTTCTCATGCTTCCATAGTGGAATTATTTTTAAAATCTTAAGCTTCATTCTCAAGGACATGTATCTTGTTAAAACTTGAATGGTTTATCCACACTTCAAGTTAGCTTCCTCCAATCATTGAACTTGATTACATCTTTTCAAATTCATTTTATACAATATATCCATAAGGAATTATTTCAGCATGATCTTTAATCCTTTAAACTATAGTTGACAACACTATAATATTTAGTTTCGGTTAGGAACATGGAGAAAAACTCAAAAAATCTCATGATGTATTCCTTTTCCATTATCCATAATGTAAATATCTCACTCCATGTATCATGTAGTGGAAAGTTCCTCTTTCTCCAATAACAATTTTCTCTTATCTCTTTGAATATAAGTGAAATAATAATCTAATATTTGATGCTTCTCACATAGTATATAACTCTTACAAACTCCATGTAACACCCCAAGATTTCATAGTGTGTTATTTCTTCAAAATAATTCAATAACATGCACTACACGCAACACCGAGTTCAAGCGCACCATGACTCACCAAACAAGCCGTTCAAAAAAAGGTTATGAATAGTATTAACTAAATTTTAAACTTTATATAATCCTTATAATTTTAGAATCCATATTATGAGTTTCTTAGATATAATGCAAGAACAAATTCATTTTCAGTATTGCACTTTTATAAACTATAATAGTGAAACCTTTTTAAATACTATATTTTAAACTTTTTGACTAAATGGGGACATCAAAAATTTAAAATGAAACATCCCAAGCTTCTACGGTACGCTTCTCTTTGAATAATGTGATAGCGTATGTTGTACGCAACACCGAGTTCTAACAACCAATTAAACTAGCCGTTATGAATAGTAATAACTACTTTTTGAAATTATATATATTTTATATTTCAAAATGGACTTCATTTTTGGATTCAGAATATCAAAATTAGCCTAGGGTGAAATTTTGGTACTTTTCGGATAACTTTTATATTTTGATGAATAGTGAAAATTACTAAATTTTAATTAAAAAACAACTTTTTTAATCAAAATAATTAATATTGATAAATTATGAATTTGAGTGGTTTTAAAGTATATTTAGAATATATTTTTACCATTTAATATAATGTTGGTCATTGGACATAATTTTACAATTAAACCGAACATAAACAAGTGTCAATCTTTTGATAGTTATTATCTCTTAAAAACACGCTTTTTGTTTTGACAGCGGGAATTAATTTTAAATTAATTTCTGCCACTTCTGTGTTTTGAATTTAGGAAAATGGATTCCATATTTGGAATCAGGATGTTCAAATTGTGTAAATAGGTAACTTTTATTTTTAGACATTTTGAATAGTTACTGTGGTAAATATTTTATTTACCATGGTTAAAGGGTAAATCCGGTAAATAAGGGTTAAAAAATAATATTATAATAATACAAAATTACCCTAAAACGTGTCCTAACCTTATTGGTGGACACATACCCGACCATGAGCATCCTTGGGTCAATTTGGGGACCCCTTGGAGCCACTTGTATGTGGTAGGGACACTTTACATTAATAAAGTTAAAATAAAAATAAAAATGGCATAAGCTTACATCGTTTAGAAGAAAAATTTTTACATAGGGTTATACATGTTGGATTTTAGATTATAAATATTCATTAGAAAGCTAAAAAGATTTCCTACATAATGAAATTTTATTTATAATTTTTAGACATTAAATAATTTATTTTATGTATGACACAATGATGATGAAGTAATTACTATAATAGTGAACAATTAAAATAATTGATATTATAAATACCCAAATAAATATAATATGAAACTTTTAATGAATTAAACTAATTTTCTAGGATAATATGATATATTAGGATTGATTTAATTGACTTTGTACGAAGTAATCAATCTGTTATGAGTTTCACAAAAATCAACTATTGAATAGTGTCAAAATTGACATAAAAGAGTTCTTAAAACAAATATTATATTATTAATTGATATTAAATTCCTAAAAATCTAAGGTTCGGCCAAGAAACTTATATCATGATAGTTTCATCATTAAAGTACCACTTGGGGGTCGCTTGTATGTATATGGTAAGTTTATTAACCATATAATATAAAAATACAAAGAGACATTGTAAAAGTGAAACTAATTAACTTAGAGTTAATACTTAAAGATAAGGTTAATATAAGTACCCAAACCTGTCTAAATTCTATTGGTTGAGTTGTTTTCGACCCATCACCACCTTAACATTTGAATAGTAAACTTTGGAGCCATTGGAAACCGAATATGAATTTATTATAAACTAATATCTCTAGCTTTTCCAAAGGTGCCCCTCACCCCTCTTATAAAAGGGCACTCCTCCTTCTCATTTCTTCACACCTCTCAAGCCACTTGGATAGTCCAAACTCTGCCCAACTAAGCTCCCCACATCCCTCTCCTCCTCCTTGAAGCTTCCCCTTAGGCAGAAAGCATTTCAAGAAGTCCTTTGGTTCCAACCAAAGTGAGTTACCTAAATTAAAGGTAACGTTTTCTCTTAAATTATTTTCATTTATTTTGCTTCTTCAACCCCCAAACTCTTTTTATTTACTTTATTTTGTAACAACACCAGTATCCTAAATATACTAGGATGTTGTTATAAGAAGTATTCAAACTACACATACACACAACTCCATCTAATGGATGATGAACATAATGTTTCTGTGGATGGCAAACTAACGCCTCACGAAACGATGATTGTTCAAATACATCTTACCGCCTCTCATGGTGGCCATTATGATGGCACTGTAATTAAATATGATATTAATGATATATATTTTATATATAAGATTCTGTAATTCCATTTTATTTCATACCATTATTCGTTTCATGTTGTATATACATACGATAATTTCATTTGAGGAAGTGCGGACTACCGCCCCCTTAAAATGATATGACTCGTTCATACCACACATGGAACGTATAAAGGATGGTGTTAATGAACTTAAGTAACATATATAAAATATTATATTATACTGGAATAGTAATATACCTATGTATCATTTGGATTCGATTCTTTTAAAAATAAAAAATTAAATGGAAGTAGCGTTCGTGCGTACGTACGGACTACCGTCTCCACGAACGCGATGAGATTCATTCTCCATCGTATCCATTCAAGTATAATTATCATTTAATGATTTAAAAATGATGTTTAAGGACTTGATATCATTCTGGATATGAATAAGATACAACAAACATGACTTATGTAACAAAACATATAAAGAAAATGAGTAAGTTAACACCCGAAACGGCGATAATACTAAGATATTATTATCAAATCAATATTAAAAGATCATATATGATATCATATTAATGTATATGATTCTTGTATAATTTAGTAACAATTATTTCACTATTATACAGGAGGTTAACCTACCCCAACCAAGGAAAAGTACAAGGTAAGGGTTTTCTTATCTCACTTTTAATTCCGTGAGAATTCCATTGATCACCACTTAATTATTGCATGTGGTGTATGTGTACTGCCCATGATCGTATTCATTGTGTAATATACTTTAATTTATGGGTATTTACATCATCATGGTATGATAATTCTTTCATGGGTGTATGTTTCGTAAGTTACCTAATCGATAAGGGAATTTGAGATTTCAATTTCCACTCATTTGGATTTACACATATTTCATTGATTATATTACCCCAAGATTATGTGTGGAATCACTATTCATTTGATTATGTCATAATTTCCACTCCCCTTCCTGTGGATATAAGTTTGATACACATAATCACTCCATTGGTAATTCTCAAGTCATTGATATGAATTTGATAAGAGTAATTTTAACTCATTCTCCATTTGTTGAGTTAAACATCCAATTCGTTGGTATTGTTTTTACAAGAATATGTGTGAATGTCCTTTGATTGTTTTACACTGAATATCCAATCATATTTAGTGTATTTATATTTGTCACACATAATTATGTCATTGATTTATCCTTAACCTAAGGATACAACCTTTATGAGAGATTTCATCTCAATTTACATTCCATTGAGACTTCTTTGATGATATACACCAAATCACTTTTATGTGGTGTATATATAATGTACTTTGACATAGTATATCATGATTCCCTTTATTCTCATGATATTACAAAGTTTTGATCACCTCAATTATTTGTATTCAAGTGTCGCTTTTGGTAAGAATCTCTAACTAAAATACCATTTTTAAATGTTTTAAAGACTTATTCATCTAAACCTTTCTCATTAATGTCCATGTTTTAAAAATGGTTTAAAGGATTTATTTATATGGACATTAAAGTTTAGAAATCAAAACTCCTTTTAAAAAGTTTCAAAGTGGTATGGGACACTTTGATTCAAAAATCTACTTTTAAATGGCTTCTTGACAAATAGTGTGACTTTTAAATGTTTTCAAGAAAAGGGGGATATTTCTCTCAAATAGTTTTGATGATTATTTTCATCTATGTCAACATCCTTCATTATTCTTGATTGAGGTTAATGTGATACAATACAACCTTCCATATTGTATCGAATGAGTTATGTTTGACTGTGGATGTGCTGTTTTTATACCATTCATGGTTTGTGGTAAAAGTATTGACATTTCGTATGCTAGTTTTAATACGAATGTTTATGTTACGTTTAAACATGTTCATATGAGGAATGCATTGGACTTAATAAGTGACGGGTGGAGCCCGCTATTGCTCCTCGATGCATCGGTAGGTCTCATGAGACAAACTAGTGTCTTGGCACAAGGCCTTGGCAAAATCTTATTTGTAGTCTTGGCACGAGGCCTTGGCTATGTGGTTATGATAGTCTGGCATTATGCATTCCATCATTATGAAAGTGGTTATTGATATTTCATGTGATCATTCGACTAGTAGAATATCCATGTGAGTAAGTAAATGGCATTATTTCATTTTACCTTTTCCATTTTATGCTGAAGTTCAAGTTTAAAAGGATTTTGTTTTAGTTATAAATTGCCTTAAGTGTTTATGCTTATTTATGAAAGCTTCTGCTATAATGTTATCCTTACTGAGCATCCGAGCTCACCCCTTTCAATGTTTTATTTTTTTTTTCCCAGGATTATGAAGAAGTAATTTATGAATGACCTGCAGGGATAGTATGAGGGGATATGAAGACAAGATGTTTTTTTTATGATGTAATGTAAAAATTTATGGATGTATCTAGTTATTCCAAGGCTACTAAACTAATCGGTCTTTCGAGACTTGATCTTTCTCATGATCATGCCAATGTTATGTAATAATGCACCGACTCTGGGTAACTAGGGTCGGGGCGTTACAGTTGGTATCAGAGGAAGTTTAGTACAAACCTTGGTAGCTAGATTTAGATAAACTCTGATTAGAGCATGTAGACCTAAGATGAACTTTGAGGATTAGTATAAAAAAAAACTTCCTAGAATTTTGGTATTGTAAAGATTTTGTGAGTTTTCCGAGCAATACATCCCTGTCTGGATACGAGCAGGTAGAGGCGGCTCTGGCACAGATGTACCTAGGGGTAAAACCCGAAAACACCGCTTTGAGCTAGACTCGAACGGGAACTGGTGCACGACAACGGGCCTTGCTGCACTCTTGGTTACGACACTCCCGGGGGATATGCTTAGGATAATTTACATTTTCTTTACAAACCGATTTAAGTAATATATACATAAGATGAGAGAAAATGACCTTGGTTAATCCTAATATGTTTCAAATTGAGAATATGGTGACATTTTAATCTCTAAATGATTTTACGACTACTATTACTCACACAATGCCTTCTGGTTTTAGTCAATGGATGGATTCCAAGGAAGTCATAGTGACTTTGAGAATGATGTACAAGTTGGGAACAGTGGTGGCAATGAGCAACAAAATGGAATGTTGATAGGCGTAAAAGATATCGTCTTTATGCCAAATCAGTTTTCCAAAAATATGATCAACAACATATATATTAACCAACTCCCAGACTCAACAAGGAAGAGAAAGGTGATAAATGATAAGATCTCCAGCAATGGAGACCATGGAGAAAAGAAACCTCAATTTTCATCATGCAGGAATTGTGGAAAGAGACACCCAGGAAAGTGTCTCAATGGGACAACGAAATGTTTTACGTGCGGGAAGGAAGGACATAAAGTGAAGAATTGCCGAAGAAAAATGAAGAGTACTATGGAAGAAGATAAAAATGGTCCCAAGAGTCCATTTACAGTCATTTGTCGTAAATGTAGGGGACCTGGCCATTACCCGAGTGAATGTCCTATTTTATAGGATATTTTCTTGGTCAAAGAAGAAGCTATGTGGAAATAAATGGCTGGAGAAAAATTTAAAAAGTATTAGCACTCCTTGTTGATGGGTTTGCTTTGGAATAATTTTCTCTTGTATTTGTAACCCCGCAATTTTCCATGTGAGAATGATATTTGAGGAAGAATTGTCTCTTCTCTTGTGGATATAGGTATAAATAACCATTTGGTTTATATGATCATTGGGGTTTGAGAAAATGATAAGTTATTATAATTTGGGATGAAAATACAAAGTATGATATAACATTTGTGGTTAAATTATGTTATTTTGAGGAATTTATCTCATTTTGGTAATATTATAAAATATAGTTTTTGAAAAAGGACAACATGTAGACCGTGTGACAACCCATCGCGTCGGACAAATCTGTGGGAATCGAACCCACAACCAAAGTGCGATTGGGATTTATCGCCTACCACTGGACTACGTGAAGTCCCTGGTTAGTATGACTATTTTTTTTTGTTAAATGATTTTATTGATCAATAATAAGATGATTTGGGTTCTTATGTCTTATCAAATGAATACCCTTGGTATAGGAAAATGATTTGGTGATTAAGTGATAAATGTTATTTTGGAAGATATTCGTTTTGTTAGGAACACTATATGCCCAAGGAAAATAGAATACAATGAGGTTTCATTTTTAGAGTAATGGTGGATTTTTATCTACATTTTTATTGTTGATTTATAGTGATTTGGGTTATTTATGGAAATGATTAACCTATAACAGAGAATATGTGATGATGTTAATTACTTTTAAGTATGTAACTTTAAGAGTATTTGATGTCATTTGGAGATACAATGTGACATGGGAGACTACATAATCAAATTCTTCTATGTTTTGGGTTTCAATATTAGTTTGGATTATATTAAAGGATTTTTAAGGACAATTGGTTATTGAATGGTATCTATTTAACTTTGGGGTATTGTTGGTTTAATTTTAGAAATTAAGATTAGTGCATATTTATCTCAATGAATATCCTTTTGGGGGATCATTAGATCATTCACTAACCATTTTGGTTTTGATTAATCTTCAAAGACAATGTAAATATATGGTTTATCCTGCATGGATCATGTGATTCTATAGAAGTTTATTCTAGCTCTTTCAGTGTGACCAAGTCTTCTTGAATACTCATCGTTTAAAAAAAATTGAGTTAGTGGTGGAAATTTATTAAAGAATGAAAATCTACTTAAAATTTAAGTATATCTCATAATGTTCTTAGTCAATATCATAAATGAATTCCTCTTCCTTATGTAATGTAACTTTAAAAAAAAATGTTGTCCTAGATGGTACCTTAAATCATCACTAATTTATGGCTTTGGGATTGTTGGCCTTTTCATAGCCATGTTCTCTACCACTCTCCATCAGATAATTGATGGTTAGATTTCTCCTCCATATCCATATTTTCCTACATGGAACCCTAGTATGTGTTATTTTCGGTAATCTTCATACTTTCCACTCTTTATTTTAAATAGAGGCCTCATTAATTCATTTTTCGATGTGGGATTTCAACTAAGATATTTTGAAATGTCAAAAATGTGTGATCCCAATACCCTATATTTTGTTGAACCGATGGTACTTCAAATCATCATAGATTGATGAGTTTAAGGACCTCAATTTTATACTTGTTTGTGATTGATGACCTCAACCACTACCTATAAATATTTACGTTTTTCTTCCAATTATATGTCTCTAATTGCCACCAATGTTCTCCTAATCGAGATCATAATTTGGTGGTGACCCTTTCATTTCTCTTTTCCTCATATTAAGACTAAATTTTAGTAAACCAATTTCCGATGTGGGTTTTCCCACAAATATATTTTCTATTTTCAACCTTTTATTTTCTAAGAACAATTTCAAATTGCGAGGACGCAATTTATTGAAGGAGGGGAGAATGTAACACCCCAAGATTTCATAGTGTGTTATTTCTTCAAAATAATTCAATAACATGCACTACACGCAACACCGAGTTCAAGCACACCATGACTCACCAAACAATCCGTTCAAAAAAAGGTTATGAATAGTATTAACTAAATTTTAAACTTTATATAATCCTTATAATTTTAGAATCCATATTATGAGTTTCTTAGATATAATGCAAGAACAAATTCATTTTCAGTATTGCACTTTTATCAACTATAATAGTGAACCCTTTTTAAATACTATATTTTAAACTTTTTGACTAAATGGGGACATCAAAAATTTAAAATGAAACATCCCAAGCTTCTACGGTACGCTTCTCTTTGAATAATGTGATAGTGTATGTTGTACGCAACACCGAGTTCTAACAACCAATTAAACTAGCCGTTATGAATAGTAATAACTACTTTTTGAAATTATATATATTTTATATTTCAAAATGGACTTCATTTTTGGATTCAGAATATCAAAATTAGCCTAGGGTGAAATTTTGGTACTTTTCGGATAACTTTTATATTTTGATGAATAGTGAAAATTACTAAATTTTAATTAAAAACAACTTTTTTAATCAAAATAATTAATATTGATAAATTATGAATTTGAGTGGTTTTAAAGTATATTTAGAATATATTTTTACCATTTAATATAATGTTGGTCATTGGACATAATTTTACAATTAAACCGAACATAAACAAGTGTCAATCTTTTGATAGTTATTATCTCTTAAAAACACGCTTTTTGTTTTGACAGCGGGAATTAATTTTAAATTAATTTCTGCCACTTCTGTGTTTTGAATTTAGGAAAATGGATTCCATATTTGGAATCAGGATGTTCAAATTGTGTAAATAGGTAACTTTTATTTTTAGATATTTTGAATAGTTACTGTGGTAAATATTTTATTTACCATGGTTAAAGGGTAAATCCGGTAAATAAGGGTTAAAAAATAATATTATAATAATACAAAATTACCCTAAAACGTGTCCTAACCTTATTGGTGGACACATACCCGACCATGAGCATCCTTGGGTCAATTTGGGGACCCCTTGGAGCCACTTGTATGTGGTAGGGACACTTTACATTAATAAAGTTAAAATAAAAATAAAAATGGCATAAGCTTACATCTTTTAGAAGAACAATTTTTACATAGGGTTATACATGTTGTATTTTAGATTATAAATATTCATTAGAAATATAAAAAGATTTCCTACATAATGAAATTTTATTTATAATTTTTAGACATTAAATAATTTATTTTATTTATGACACAATGATGATGAAGTAATTACTATAATAGTGAACAATTAAAATAATTGATATTATAAATACCCAAATAAATATAATATGAAACTTTTAATGAATTAAACTAATTTTCTAGGATGATATGATATATTAGGATTGATTTAATTGACTTTGTTCTAAGTAATCAATCTGTTATGAGTTTCACAAAAATCAACTATTGAATAGTGTCAAAATTGACATAAAAGAGTTCTTAAAACAAATATTATATTATTAATTGATATTAAATTCCTAAAAATCTAAGGTTCGGCCAAGAAACTTATATCATGATAGGTTCATCATTAAAGTACCACTTTGGGGTCGCTTGTATGTATATGGTAAGTTTATTAACCATATAATATAAAAATACAAAGAGACATTGTAAAAGTGAAACTAATTAACTTAGAGTTAATACTTAAAGATAAGGTTAATATAAGTACCCAAACCTGTCTAAATTCTATTGGTTGAGTTGTTTTCGACCCATCACCACCTTAACCTTTGAATAGTCAACTTTGGAGCCATTGGAAACCGAATATGAATTTATTATAAACTAATATCTCTAGCTTTTCCAAAGGTGCCCCTCACCCCTCTTATAAAAGGGCACTCCTCCTTCTCATTTCTTCACACCTCTCAAGCCACTTGGCTCGTCCAAACTCTGCCCAACTAAGCTCCCCACATCCCTATCCTCCTCCTTGAAGCTTCCCCTTAGGCAGAAAGCATTTCAAGAAGTCCTTTGGTTCCAACCAAAGTGAGTTACCTAAATTAAAGGTAACGTTTTCTCTTAAATTATTTTCATTTATTTTGCTTCTTCAACCCCCAAACTCTTTTTATTTCCTTTCTTTTGTAACAACACCAGTATCCTAAATATACTAGGATGTTGTTATAAGAAGTATTCAAACTACACATACACACAACTCCATCTAATGGATGATGAACATAATGTTTCTGTGGATGGCAAACTAACGCCTCACGAAACGATGATTGTTCAAATACATCTTACCGCCTCTCATGGTGGCCATTATGATGGAACTGTAATTAAATATGATATTAATGATATATATTTTATATATAAGCTTCTGTAATTCCATTTTATTTCATACCATTATTCGTTTCATGTTGTATATACATACGATAATTTCATTTGAGGAAGTGCGGACTACCGCCCCCTTAAAATGATATGACTCGTTCATACCACACATGGAACGTATAAAGGATGGTGTTAATGAACTTAAGTAACATATATAAAATATTATATTATACTGGAATAGTAATATACCTATGTATCATTTGGATTCGATTCTTTTAAAAATAAAAAATTAAATGGAAGTAGCGTTCGTGCGTACGTACGGACTACCGTCTCCACGAACGCGATGAGATTCATTCTCCATCGTATCCATTCAAGTATAATTATCATTTAATGATTTAAAAATGATGTTTAAGGACTTGATATCATTCTGGATATGAATAAGATACAACAAACATGACTTATGTAACAAAACATATAAAGAAAATGAGTAAGTTAACACCCGAAACGGCGATAATACTAAGATATTATTATCAAATCAATATTAAAAGATCATATATGATATCATATTAATGTATATGATTCTTGTATAATTTAGTAACAATTATTTCACTATTATACAGGAGGTTAACCTACCCCAACCAAGGAAAAGTACAAGGTAAGGGTTTTCTTATCTCACTTTTAATTCCGTGAGAATTCCATTGATCACCACTTAATTATTGCATGTGGTGTATGTGTACTGCCCATGATCGTATTCATTGTGTAATATACTTTAATTTATGGGTATTTACATCATCATGGTATGATACTTCTTTCATGGGTGTATGTTTCGTAAGTTACCTAATCGATAAGGGAATTTGAGATTTCAATTTCCACTCATTTGGATTTACACATATTTCATTGATTATATTACCCCAAGATTATGTGTGGAATCACTATTCATTTGATTATGTCATAATTTCCACTCCCCTTCCTGTGGATATAAGTTTGATACACATAATCACTCCATTGGTAATTCTCAAGTCATTGATATGAATTTGATAAGAGTAATTTTAACTCATTCTCCATTTGTTGAGTTAAACATCCAATTCGTTGGTATTGTTTTTACAAGAATATGTGTGAATGTCCTTTGATTGTTTTACACTGAATATCCAATCATATTTAGTGTATTTATATTTGTCACACATAATTATGTCATTGATTTATCCTTAACCTAAGGATACAACCTTTATGAGAGATTTCATCTCAATTTACATTCCATTGAGACTTCTTTGATGATATACACCAAATCACTTTTATGTGGTGTATATATAATGTACTTTGACATAGTATATCATGATTCCCTTTATTCTCATGATATTACAAAGTTTTGATCACCTCAATTATTTGTATTCAAGTGTCGTTTTTGGTAAGAATCTCTAACTAAAATACCATTTTTAAATGTTTTAAAGACTTATTCATCTAAACCTTTCTCATTAATGTCCATGTTTTAAAAATGGTTTAAAGGATTTATTTATATGGACATTAAAGTTTAGAAATCAAAACTCCTTTTAAAAAGTTTCAAAGTGGTATGGGACACTTTGATTCAAAAATCTACTTTTAAATGGCTTCTTGACAAATAGTGTGACTTTTAAATGTTTTCAAGAAAAGGGGGATATTTCTCTCAAATAGTTTTGATGATTATTTTCATCTATGTCAACATCCTTCATTATTCTTGATTTAGGTTAATGTGATACAATACAACCTTCCATATTGTATCGAATGAGTTATGTTTGACTGTGGATGTGCTGTTTTTATACCATTCATGGTTTGTGGTAAAAGTATTGACATTTCGTATGCTAGTTTTAATACGAATGTTTATGTTACGTTTAAACATGTTCATATGAGGAATGCATTGGACTTAATAAGTGACGGGTGGAGCCCGCTATAGCTCCTCGATGCATCGGTAGGTCTCATGAGACAAACTAGTGTCTTGGCACAAGGCCTTGGCAAAATCTTATTTGTAGTCTTGGCACGAGGCCTTGGCTATGTGGTTATGATAGTCTGGCATTATGCATTCCATCATTATGAAAGTGGTTATTGATATTTCATGTGATCATTCGACTAGTAGAATATCCATGTGAGTAAGTAAATGGCATTATTTCATTTTACCTTTGCCATTTTATGCTGAAGTTCAAGTTTAAAAGGCTTTTGTTTTAGTTATAAATTGCCTTAAGTGTTTATGCTTATTTATGAAAGCTTCTACTATAATGTTATCCTTACTGAGCATCCGAGCTCACCCCTTTCAATGTTTTATTTTTTTTTCCCAGGATTATGAAGAAGTAATTTATGAATGACCTGCAGGGATAGTATGAGGGGATATGAAGACAAGATGTTTTTTTTATGATGTAATGTAAAAATTTATGGATGTATCTAGTTATTCCAAGGCTACTAAACTAATCGGTCTTTCGAGACTTGATCTTTCTCATGATCATGCCAATGTTATGTAATAATGCACCGACTCTGGGTAACTAGGGTCGGGGCGTTACACTCCATTTCCTATATAGGAAACTTCCTTTTCAACTCCAATTTCTATAAAAACCCAAACCCTATTATCCTATAGTTTTTGTTTACTTTATTACATTGGAAATAGATGTAAGGAATCATATCCTGAAGGACTAAATAGATTAGTATTCTTGGTAAACTAGATATATAATTGAATATCACATTACATTTGAAATTATAAAATACTAAACAAAATGAAAGTAAATATTTTCCATCCTTGAACTCATTAAATGATTCCTTCTTAATATCATAGGAAAAGGAAACAAAATAAGGGTGAGATTAGATACATATTAAAAGGTATATACATTTAAAACTATCATGAATATATAAGGCATACTTAATATGACAAGGTTAATAACAAAAAACACATGACATTTAATAAATAACCTAAGCACAAAATTCATCCATAGTTAATATCAATGTAGTAATATCAGGGATAATAATAAAAGAATTATCAATGAAGAAAATGATTAGTATTGAAAATAATCATCTCAAAATTCATGATATATATATATATATACATTTAATACCTTACATATAAGTCCCCAGCCTTAAACCTTACTTAATATTGAGTTATTACAAGATTACACATTGAGGATATTTTCAGGTTTAGAGTTTTAGAGAATTAGATCATAAAACTTGCATTACATTCCACATTTAAACAAAGTGGTTAAATAAAAGATAGTATTCATTTTTTCCCATCAACGGAAACATATTTAAAATAAAACATGGATTCTTTCTTGACACTTCCTTGACACTATCATCATATCATGTACCCTTCCCTTGACCTGTGAAAAAATTTCAAAAACTTGGGATGAGCATAAAAAGCTCAGTAAGGGATATAAAAATATATAAAGGAAGCATGAGTAAATGTATACACAAGAATCAATGAAATCATACTATACTCATAAAACATAATCACTTTAACATACCTCATCAAATCATGAAAAAATCATAGAAATCATAATACTAAAGGTAACTGAGGCATTCATGACATTCTTACGTAGGGAGTAACCCTCTTGGTTACGTTTGGAATACCCATCACAGTATATTCCCTAAATCTCTTCGGAGAAACCTTAACGTTTAACTCCTTCGTGTTACCCAATGCATTGGAGAGCTATATCAGGCTCACCCACCCTTAGTTTATCACGGAACCACCCGTCTTCATAATAATGCCCAAGAACCATAACATAATCGTATCACATAAAACATGCATAAAGGAAACATAACATTTCCACTTTTCAATCACAAGATATCAATACAACACATTGATATAAAAACATTATGAAAACCATTTTCAATACCAAAATAAAAGAAAAGTAAAACAGGGTATTTATTTTTCTTTTAAAAAAATGTATGGCTTGTAGAGGAAGCCAAAACTCAAATAATGGTCACGGCGGCGGAGAAGTTGTTGTCGCCGCATACGTACGACAAAAACATTCCCTTTTTTCATTTAGTAAAATGCTTCATATAAAAAAATATTCCTTTTGGATAAATGTAAAAGTCAAAGGGGTTTATACACCGTATAAAAGAAGGTTGTCTATAAAACAAAATATGCCTCAATGAAACGAGATTGAGACGAAGTCTCATACCTCGTATCCAACTTGACTTGATCATTCTTTAATCTCCTGAATAATAAAATTGAGTTAATTTATACTTTTATAAGAACCTTTTTTCAAGTTAATTATTCCTTTTATATCACTTATTTCCATGTCATGAACACTATGTAATTATTTAAGTTAATAACGGTCGTTTTAACGATCATTGGTAATTGAGTCAAAAATAAACTCTTTATAATTACAAGTTGTTCATGTATCCATTATATCCAGAGTTATACTCATGATGTAGATATCATATATATCATATATATCCAGTATATACATTCATTTATAATATTACATAACTTTTAGAGGTAAGAAATGAAATGCACCGTTCATGGAGACGGTAAGCCGTACGTACGCATGAATGTTACTTTCATTTCTATTTCGTATTTTATGGAATGTAATCATAATGATATAAAGGTATATTATAATTCCAGTATAATATCATATATAATATCATTCAATCTATCCTTTATACATACCACATATGGTATTAACGAATCAAATCACTTTGAGGGGGCGGTAGTCCGCACTTCCGAAAATGAAGATATCGCGTTTACCCATAATGGAAACCATAAAGGTATGCCATAAATGAAAAATACAGAATCTTAAGTAAAACATAAACATATTATATATCATATATAAATATATTGACATCTTAATGGCCATATTTGAAGGTGTTAAAAGAATATTGAACAATCATCATTTCGTGAGGCAGAAATTCGTCATCCACGGAAACAGTATGTTCTTTAACCATTAGATTTTGGTGTGTGTAAGTGTAGCTCGAATAATTCTTATAACAACATCCTAGTATATCGAAGATACTGTTTTTTTACAAAAGAAATGAATAAAAAGAGTTTAGGGGGTTGGAGAAGAAAAATAAAAAATAAGAACACAATAGAAGACACTACCTTTAAATCAGGTAACTCTTTTTGATTTGAGATCAAAGGCTTCCTTGGGAAGACTTCAGCCCAAATTGAGGCTTCTAGGAGTTATATAGAGATGTGGAGAGACAAAATGGGCAGGGTTTTGGCGAGTCAAAGGCTTTGGAAGTGTGGGTAAGGAGGTAGAGGTGGGGGGCTTTTATAAGAGGAGAGGAGGGGCACTCTTGGAAAGGTATAAAAGGATACTTTATTATAAAATGATTTTCGGATTTAAAAGGACCCAAAATTATATATTTAGAGGATAAGGTGATAATAGTTCTAAATCCACCCATCCAATAGGTTTTTACATGTGTAGGTCTTATATTTTAAATTATCTTTTCATTTTATTTAAATCGTTAAATAATGAGGTCATCGCTGCATCATCATGGTGTCATAAATAATTTAATTTATTTAAAATCTAAAAATTATAAAAAATATATCATGATGTAGGAAATCTTTTTAGCTTTCTAATTAATATTTATAGTCAAAAATATGACTTGTATAACCCCTTTTTAAAATTGTTTTAGTAAAACAACTCATGTTTGTGACATTTTTACTTTTACATTAAATAAAAAGATATTAATGTCATTTTCCTTCCAAAGTGGCTCCATGGGGTCCCCAAGTTGACCCATGGATTGTCTTGGTCGTTCATGACACATGAAATAAGTGTATTACATGTGTCAAGTTCATTTCATATTATTAAAACGTTATTTTTACCTTAAACTACACTAATTACCTCTAATCGCGATTAATAAACTTAAAAGTTACTATTAACCAAAAAATTATTTTAATCCCATTGAACCAAATTTTACTTCTTAATGAAAACCATTTATGTCAGATTTTTGAAATTCAAAACACAGAGGTGGTAAAATTTCATTTAAACGAAAAATCAGTTTTTTAAGTACCACTTAATGGTTTCACTATTCATCAAAAATTGAAGTTTTTCAGAAAAATACCAAAACTTCACCCTAATCTATATTTGATATTCCGAATTTAAAAATGATGTATATTTTACAAAATTCAAAACATATAAGTTAAATTAATTAATTTAATAATTAATTCCCGCTGTCTGAGCAAATAGCGTGTTTTTTATGAAACAATAAGTATCAAAAGATTGACACTAGTTTAAGTCCAATTTCAAAGTGAAATTAATTCCAACGACCAATATTGGATTAAATGGTAAAAATATATTCTAATTTAACTTTAAAACCAATTCAAAAGATAATCTAACCATATAATTAAATTATATTTAAAAGCAGTTTTGATGTAAAATGCAATATTTTTCACTATTCATTAAAAAATGAACATTGTCAGAAAAATACCAGAAAATTATCCAATGTAAATTTCAATGTCCCAATAATAAATAATAAGTTTATTTTGACAAATAGATCTTATAAAATTTTCAAAAGTTTGGTTTAAAAATGGTTTGCCATCAAAAGGGAGTAAAATAATCTTTTAAAAATATTATTGTATTTCATGCTTAAGATTGGATTTATTCTCATTTTAAGCCACTAAAACACTATCTAATTCATTAATAGACATAGATAAAAATATCTATTATTCATTACTTGGTATGTTACATCCTTCCCCCTTTAGAAAATTTTGTCCCCGCAATTTAATTACTTATCGAATTAGTGGGGGTATTTAGCCCTCATTGCATTTTCAGATTCCCATGTTGCCTCTTCAATCATGTGGTTTTTCCAAAAAACCTTTACCTGATGAATCACCTTATTTTGTAACACTTTCTCCCTGTGGTCAAGAATCTGGACCGGTTTTTCCTCATAAGATAGGTTTTCTTCCAACTGAACTACCTCTGGACTCAAAACATGAGATGGATCTGGAATATACTTTCTCAACATCGAAACATGAAAAACATTGTGTACCTGAGATAAACTTGTAGGTAAAGCCACTCGGTATGCAACTGATCCAACTCTCTCCAGAATTTCATATGGTATAATGAACCTTGGACTCAGCTTTCCTTTCTTACCAAATCGCATCACACTTTTCCATGGTGATACTTTGATGATCACCTACCTCAAAAGACAGATGCTTCCTCCTATTGTCCGCATAACTCTTCTGCCTGCTCTGAGCTATTCTCATGTGTTTCTGTATCAGCTGAACTTTTTCTGCCAACTCTTCTATCAATTCTGGTCCCATCAGCTTCCTTTCACCCACTTCATCCTAGAAAGCTGGAGTTCGACACCACTTCCCATATAACACCTCAAATGGTGTCATCTGTATACTGGAATGAAAACTATTATTATATGAAAATTCAACCAAAGAAAGATGTTGGTCCCAACTTCCCTGATAATCCATCAAACAAGCATGTAGCATATCTTCCAAAGTCTGAATTGTTCGTTCTTACTACCCATCTGATTGAGGATGAAAATTTGTACTAAAATTTAATTCAGTACCCAATGACTTCTGAAGGCCTTTCCAAAAGTTATAAGTAAACCTGGGATCACTATCAGATACAATGGAGAGGGGAAATCCATGCAACTTGACTATCTCTTTAATATACAACCGAGCAAGTTGATCTAGAGACAAAGTATCTCGAATAGGAAGGAAATGAGCAGATTTATTCAATCGATCAACAATAACCCAGATTGCATTATTACCTCGAGATGTCCTCGGTAATCCCACAACAAAGTCCATGGATGTATTTTCCCATTTCCACTCTAGCACTGGTAAAGGCTGAAACATCCCTTTCGGTAACTGCCACTCTGCTTTAACCTGCTGAAAAGTCAAACACTTTATAGTAAAATCAGCAATATCTCTTTTCATTCCATCCCACCAGTAATACTCCCGCAGATCTCTCTACATCTTAGTACTGCCAGGATGAACTAAAAACGGGGAACTATGAGCCTCACATAACAAATCATTCTTCAAATGTGAATCATCAGGCACACATAATCTCTTCCCAAACCTCAAAACACAGTCATTATCAATTTTAAATTCAGGCAACTTACCCTTCTAAACTAGCTCTACCTTTTTCTGCAACCCACTGTCTCGCTTCTATGCTTTCTTAATTCTGTCTGATAGAGAAGATTTCACTGATACCTGAAACAAAACAAAAGGACATCCTGCACCAACAACTTCTATGCCAAAGTTCATCAAATCCTTAACCAAATTATTGCGTTCCAAACGTAACATTGCTAATGAAGCATTACTTTTTCGACTCAAAGCATCAGCCACTTTATTTGCTTTTCCCGGATGGTAATGAATTGTACAATCATAATCCTTGATTAATTATATCCATCTCCTCTGTCTCATGTTCAATTCTTTCTGAGTGAATATATACTTTAAACTTTTTTGATCAGTATATATTTCACACTTTACTCCATACAAATGATGCCTCCAAATTTTTAAAGCGAAAACAACAGCAGCTAATTCCAAATCATGTGTAGGGTAATTTACCTCATGAGTTTTCAACTGTCGTGAAGCATAAGCAATTACCTAATCATTCTGCATTAGGACGCAACAAAGTCCTTTCAATGAAGCATCACTGTAGATAACAAACTCACCATTCCTGGAAGGTAGTGCCAAAACTGGAGCATTCACCAATCTTCTTTTTAGTTCCTGAAAACAATCATCACATTCTTTTTTCCAGATAAACTTAACACCCTTCCGAGTTAGCTTAGTCATTGGACTAGATAACCGTGAAAAATTTCTAACAAACCTTCGGTAATAGTCTGCCAAACCAAGGAAGCTACGAATCTCAGTTACATTTGTGGGTCTTGTCCATTCTTCCACAACCTTTGTTTTTGTAGGATCAACATTTATCCCATCTTTAGGAACAATATGACCAAGTAAAGAAATTTTTTGCAAACAAAACTCACACTTGCTGAATTTCCCATACAATTTCTTTTCTTTTATGGTTTTCAAAATAACCCTTAAATCTCTTTCATGCTCCTCTTTACTTTTAGAAAACACCAAAATATCATCAATAAAAACAACCAACATTTTTCACCTGAGTCAACTGAGCCATCACTGCAACAAACTGTTTAGTTCTGATTCTGACCATCTCAGGATACTGATTTGAAAGTTCATTTCCCTCTGTATGCCATCCCAAAAAATATGTTTTGTTTCCTCTATGAAAAACCATTCTTAACACAGAAATATCTTAGGAGAAGCAACATGGTAATCTTTAAATGCTATATCATTTCAATTTGACCATAAAAAAATATTTTTGGATAATCATTTAATAGAATTCTAACTCCTAAAGTTATCTAAACCGACTTCTGATACCAACTATAAGGCCCCAGCCTTAAACCTTACTTAATATTGAGTTATTACAAGATTACACATTGAGGATCTTTTCAAGTTTAGAGTTTTAGAGAATTAGATCATAAAACTTGCATTACATTTCACATTTAAACAAAGTGGTTACATAAAAGATAGTATTCATTTTTTCCCATCAATGGAAACATATTTAAAATAAAACATGGATTATTTCTTAACACTTCCTTGACACTATCATCATATCATGTATCCTTCCCTTGACCTGTGAAAAACATTTCAAAAACTTGAGATGAGCATAAAAAGCTCAGTAAGGGATATAAAAATATGGAAAGGAAACATTAGTACATGTATACACAAGAATCAATGAAATCATACTCTACTCATAAAACATAAGAACTTTAACATACCTCATCAAATCATGAATGAATCATAGAAATCATAAGACATATAGGTAACTTGAGGCATTCATAACATTCTTACGTAGGGAGTAACCCTCTTGGTTATGTTTGGAATACCCATCACAGTATATTCCCTAAATCTCTTCGGAGAAACCTTAACGTTTAACTCATTCGCATTACCCAATGCATTGTAGAGCTATATCGGGCTCACCCGCCCTTATTTTATCACAGAACCACCCGTATTCATAATAATGCCCAATAACCATAACATAATCGTATCACATAAAACATGCATAAAGGAAACATAACATTTCAACTTTTCAATCACAAGATATCAATACAACACATTGATATAAAAACATTATGAAAACCATTTTCAATACCAAAATAAAAGAAAATTAAAACAGGGAATTTACTTTTCTTTTAAAAAAAATGTATGGCTTGTAGAGGAAGCCGAAACTCAAATAATGGTCACGGCGGCGGAGAAGTCGTTGTCGCCGCATACATACGACAAAAACATTCCCTTTTGTTGTTTAGTAAAATGCTTTGTATAAAAAAAAGATTACTTTTGGATAAACGTAAAATTCAAAGGGGTTTATACACCGTATAAAAGAAGGTTGTGTATAAAACAAAATATGCCTCAATGAAAGGAGATTGAGACGAAGTCCCATACCTCGTATCTGACTTGACTTGATCATTATTTAATCTCCTGAATAATAAACTTGAGTTAATTTCTACTTGTTTAAGAACCTTTTTTCAATTTCATTATTCCTTTTATATCACTTTTTTCCATTTCATGAACACTATGTAATTATTTAAGTTAATAACGGTCGTTTTAACGATCATTAGTACTTGAGTCAAAAATAAACTCTTTATAATTACAATTTGTTCATGTATCCATTATATCCAGAGTTATACTCATGATGTAGATATCATATATATCATATATATCCAGTATATACATGCATTTATAATATTACATAATGTTTAGAGGTAAGAAATGAAATTCACCGTTCATGGAGACGGTAAGTCGTACGTACGCATGAACACTACTTTCATTTCTATTTCATATTTTATGGAATGGAATCATAATGATATAAAGGTATATTATAATTCCAGTATAATATCATATATAATATCATTCAATCTATCCTTTTTACATACCACATATGGTATTAACGAATCAAATCACTTTGAGGGGGCGGTAGTCCGCACTTCCTAAAATGAAGATATCGCGTTTACCCATAATGGAAACCATAAAGGTATTCCATAAATGAAAAATACAGAAGCTTAATTAAAACATAAACATATTATATATCATATATAAATATAGTCACATCTTAATAGCCACCTTTGAAGGTGTTAAAAGAATATTGAACAATCATCGTTTCGTGAGGTAGAAATTCGTCATCCACGGAAACAGTGTGTTCTTTAACCATTAGATGTAGGTGTGTGTAAGTGTAGCTAGAATCCTTCTTATAAAAACATCCTAGTATATGGACGATACTGGTTTTGTTACAAAATAAATGAATAAAAAGAGTTTAGGGGGTTGGAGAAGCAAAATAAAACATAAGAACACAATAGAAGACACTACCTTTAAATCGGGTAACTCTTTTTTATTTGAGATCAAAGGCTTCCTTGGGAAGCCTTCTGCCCAACATGAGGCTTCTAGGAGTTAGATAGGGATGTGGAGAGACAAAATGGGCAGGGGTTGGCCGAGTCAAAGGCTTTGGAAGTGTGGGTAAGGAGGTAGAGGTGGGGGCCTTTTATAAGAGAAGAGGAGGGGCACTCTTGGAATGGTATAAAAGGATACTTTATTATAAAATGATTTTCGGATTTAAAAGGTCCCAAAATTATATATTTAGAGGATAAGGTGATAATAGTTCTAAATCCACCCATCCAATAGGTTTTTTACATGTGTAGGTCTTATATTTTAAATTATCTTTTCATTTTATTTAAATCATTAAATAATGAGGTCATCGCTGCATCATCATGGTGTCATAAATAATTTAATTTATTTAATGTCTAAAAATTATAAAAAATATTTCATGATGTAGGAAATCTTTTTAGATTTCTAATTCATATTTATAGTCAAAAATATGACTTTTATAACCCTATTTAAAAATTGTTTTAGTAAAACAACTCATGTTTGTGACATTTTTACTTTTATATTAAATAAAAAGATATTAATGTCATTTTCCTTCCAAAGTGGCTCCATGGGATCCCCAATTTGACCCATGGATTTTCTTGGTCTTCCATGACACATCCAATAAGGGTAGGACATGTGTCACGTTCATTTCATATTATTAAAACATTATTTTTACCTTAAACTACACTAATTACCTCTAATTGCGATTAATAAACTTAAAAATTACTATTCACCAAAAAATTATTTTAATCCCATTGAACCAAATTTTACTTCTTAATGACAACCATGTATGTCGGACTTTTGAAATTCAAAACACAGAGGTGGTAAATTTTCATTTAAATGAAAAAGCAGTTTTTTAAGTACCACTTAGTGGTTTCACTATTCATCAAAAATTGAAGTTTTTCAGAAAAATACCAAAACTTCACCCTAAGCTATATTTGATATTATGAATTCAAAAATGATGTCTATTTTAAAAAATTCAAAACATATAAGTTACATTAATTAATTTAATAATTAATTCCCGCTGTCTGGGCAAATAGCATGGTTTTATGAAATAATAAGTATCAAAAGATTGACACTAGTTTAAGTCCAATTTCAAAGGGAAATTAATTCCAACGACCAATATTGGATTAAATGGTAAAAATATATTATAATTAAACTTTAAAACCAATTCAAAAGATAATATAACCATATAATTAAATTAGATTTAAAAGTAGTTTTGATGTAAAATGCAGTATTTTTTACTATTCATTAAAAAATGAACATTGTCAAAAAAATACCAAAAAATTATCCAATGTAAATTTCAATGTCCCAATCATAAATAATAAGTTTATGTTGACAAATATAGCTTATAAAATTTTCAAAAGTTTTATTTAAAAATGGTTTTCCATCAAAAGGCAGTAAAACAATCTTTTAAAAATATTACTGTATTCCATGCTTAAGATTGGATTTATTCTCATTTTACGCCTCTAAAACACTATCTAATTCATTAGTAGACATAAATAAAAATATCTATTATTCATTACTTACTTGGGATGTTACATTACAACAAGACACTTTTATCTATGGGTATGTATACAAAAGAAACCCATTTAATACTAGATTACTAATTTGTCTTATGAGACGTTTCGAAGAATCAAGGGGATATTTACAACCATAATACACCCATAATTGTAGGACTAATGAATTCCTCATATATTGAATGATAAATTCAACTACTAAAAAATATGACTTATCAATAAATATCCATATTGAGTACAGAATAAAGATTTATCATGGTTTTCCCCTATCAATGAAATAAATTTCAGAGAAAAACACCATATATAGAAATGATATTTATGTTAATAAATAATAATATCCATGATAAATAATATGGATACTTAAGGTAAATTTAATGTCTAATGATCACATGAATGTGAATGTTTTAACTGAAAGTTAATGACTACAAAATTAATCAAGAAAGTGAATAGTGATAATTTCACTGGTAAAACTGATCATAAACCATCTAGATAACGAATAATTATGGTATCATTATATAAAATCCTTAGTGGATTATAATTAAAATAAATGTATTCTATCATTAATTAATATAAATTCCATAAAATTATCATTAAAAACATTATTGAGGATATTGACCATTTCATATTGAAAATCACTTTTAAAAACTAAAAATTTATAGAATATGGGGAAAATTATCTTTGAAAATTTTTGGGACCAAGATTATGATCAAGGTGATGAAGGTTTCAAGAGTTTTCTTTTGTTTTCAAGGTTGGTTTTGAAGAAAATAAATCACTTCAATTTTTTTGGAAGCATTTTTTTTAGATTTTCTTTTATGTAAGAATTTATCGGTTTTAGGAAGAATCGTTTTCACAGGAGAATGTATCTGGTTGGAAGTGAATTTTCATCGGTTTCACATTGTAACTGATGTGAAACTTGTTTTTCAATTGTGATGATGATTTTTTTATTTTTATTTCATATAAATCATAAGTTATATTAAGAACTTGTGATGCTATATTGATGAAAGAATGGGGTAAGGAAAGAGATGCTTCCAATTAGAAAAGAATTGAATTCAGACTATTTTTCAAAACAATCAGAAAATAAGTGGTAAAAATTGTTTTTAAAAACAATCAAAAAATATTCGTATTCAGTCTTATCGTATCTAGATGGTAAAGAGAAACAAAAGGTGCCAATTTTTTTTAAAACAATTAGAAAACAATTGTATCCAGATTGTATCGATTGTTTTTTAAAATAATCATATCCAGATTGTATATATTGTCTTTTAAAACATTTGGATTCTGGGTGAAAGTAAAAGAAGTGATACTGATTGTGTTTCAAAAAATCTAAGTGGTATCGATGGAAAGATGGTGCTAATTAAAGTGGTACCGATTGAAAGGTAGTGTCGATGAAGGTGGTGCCGAAGGAAAAGGAGTGTCGATGAAAAGGGTGATACTGATGGGAAAGGTGATGTTGATGGAAAGTGGTTCCAATCAAAGTGGTCTCGATGGAAGATGAGAGACTGATTTTTTTTCAAAACAATCATATTTGGGTAGAAGAAAAGGAAAGAGATGGTGTCTATTGAGAATGAATCATATTCATATTGTTTTGTATTGTATCTGGGTAGATCATCCTTATCAGATTGTATTGTATTATATTCCGGTAGATCTTTTTTTCAGATTGTATTGGATCGTACCCAGCAATCATATCTAGAATGATCATAACCAGAATGATTGATCATAATCAGAATGATCGTAACTAGAAATGATCAGGGATCATATTTAGAATGATCATAATCAGAATGATCGTAACCATAATGATCATATCTAGAATGATCGTACCCAACAATCCTAACCAGTGATTGTAACCAGCATGATTGTAACCAGAAATGATCATATTTTTTATGATCATATCCAAACCATTTTTATTTAGAAAAGATCATGATTGGGATGAGATGAAAATAAAGAATAAGGAATGAATGGAAAGTTACAATACTTTCCAATTGAATTTAAATGATGCTAAAGCTGATCCTCAATGATTTCAAAGTCATGAAGGTAGTCATGATACAAGAAAATGTTGGTGGATAAAGTGTGTTTTCTCATGTGGTTAAAGATAAAAGAAAAGATAAGGAGAGTTATGAATTAATTTTCAAAGGGGGGTTCTTTTATTTAAAATAATGATTGTATCTCAAGTGGAGAAGTGCATTTCTTCAAACACATTCAATTGGTATGGTATCAAGAATTGTTTTGAAGAAATAAGTATGAGAGAATCGAATTCAAACCAATGTATTTCTCATCAATTGTAATTGTATTGGCATTTTAAATGGGATTCTGTAAAAGAAGAGATGAATATTGTAGAATATTTTAGAAGAATCGATAATCATTGACGAAGTCATAATTGCTCCGAGATTTCATGAGAAATTCATATTTGGGGGAATTTAAGTGAGCAGGAAAGTATTTTGGGATTACTGCCTAAACATGTTTTGGGTCACCTATAAAAGTAATGAAGTACATTGTACTTGTGTGACTAGAAGAGAGGGAATATTCAGGTTTCTAGAGAGAAGGAGAGTTCAATTCCGTTCGTATTGACAATTATCTTGGGTGGTGCTAATTCATTCATATTCTATTTGGCATGAAAATTTTATTTGGGAATTGAAGTGGTGATAATTCATTCATATTCTATTAAACATGAAAATTGTATTTGGGAATTGAAGTGGTTTCGATTCTACTCTATTTT
The DNA here is from genome assembly GCA_963277665.1 of Viscum album. Taxonomy (NCBI): domain Eukaryota; kingdom Viridiplantae; phylum Streptophyta; class Magnoliopsida; order Santalales; family Viscaceae; genus Viscum; species Viscum album. The sequence goes on along the minus strand of OY728125.1, from coordinate 1,270,685,163 downwards.
TTTCTATGGGAAAAATCAAACTGGGAGCTTTGGTTTGAAAGAATCGGACTTAGAGGAATCAGAGTCAAAGGAATCAGACTCAAAAAAGATCGAACTTAGTGTTTCATAACAAAGTATAGGTGGTTATTACCTTTCTTATGGGTAAGGAATTGATTAATTGTATTAAAATTTGAATAAATTTTTTGAATTGAAAAGAAGCACATGTAACATGAGTTATTTCAAAACAATTGTATTACTCTATTTTGCTAAGAGGGTGCACACACACTAGTGGTATTGTTTCATAGTGCTACACGAGTGAAAGGTTGCATCCTACTCATTTTAATCCAAGGATTTTTTTATTATTGGATTATATGGTATTGGATTATTTCCAAACCATACCAAGGACATATCTATTCTTATATAATAGTTAACCTTGTAAATCTTTGTGTTCCTATGGATGTGTGTTGAGTTTTTTTTCAGTAGGGAATTGAAATCTCTAACAGGAGGAAAATTTTGTTTTAATTTAAAATAAAAATAAAATAAAAGAGTATCACTAATTCACCCCCTCCCCCTCTCAATGATACATTACTTTGACTGGGCACTTTTAATTGGTATCAGATTGAGGTTTCCTTCGCTATTGTTTGCTGATAGAGAACGTGAACTGTGTGAACAGTAAAGGTATTCTAGTTTTTTATGGAAATAAATATCATATCTAGGAATATAGAATGTTTCCATATCTTATTTCTATCAATTATGATGTTCTTGAAGCTACAAAATTTGGGTTTCCTCCCATTGATGATAGTGCTCCACTTACACCTGTTGACAAGAAGTTTCTTGAGAATGATGGAAGGGCCAAGAATACTATATTATCATCACTTTCTAAAAGTTAATTCTTGATAGTTAAAGGTGTTGTCATATCTAAAGTTATATGGGATAATTTCAAAAACATATATGAAGGCAATACAAAAGTGAAGAAGGAAAAGTTACAAATATAAAGATTAAAGTATGAATATTTGAAGATGGATGAGCATTAATCTGTTGGGGAATTCTTTACCAGGGTTAATGACATTGTGATTACTATCAGATGTCTTAGTGAAAAGCTGAAAGACTCTAAAGTTATTGAAAATATCTTGAGAATCCTACCTGAAAAATTTGATGAAAATTTTTCTTCATTGGAAGACAAATATCCTGAAACATTATCTATTGATGATTTACATAGCACTCTTATCGCCTATGAAATGAGAAGAGAAAATGATATGAATAGAAAAACAAAGGTTGATAGAGAAATTTATTTCAAGGATATTAAGAAAGAAAAGTAAAATAATATTGTTATTAAAGATAAAACTGGTGATTCTGACTCTGAAAATGAGGTATGTAAAAATATCAATGAAATAATATCCTTGTTTTCTAACAACGTGAAAATAGGTACAGGGAAATAAAAAAGGGAAACTCCCTTGAAATTTTCTGAATGTGGAGGTGTCGGTCACTTTATGGCTAATTGTCCTCAAAGAAATAAATAATAGGATAGTGATATTGAAGAAATAAAGATAATAAGATCATGGAAGAAGAAGGGAGACAAAGGAAAAGAAAATAAATTATTCAAATCAAAAAGAAGAAGTTTCTTTTCCAAAGATGAAGAAGAAGAAGAGAGTGATGTTGAATCTAAAAAATCCATTGAGTATGGTAATGAAAATACTTTCATTTAAACAGTGAAATATAAATAATTCGGAAGCAGTAGTTCTGAAGAAGAAGAAACTCATCTTGAAATACAATTGAAAGAAGAGTTGAAAGAATGTATGAGAAACATCAGAAGGCTTGAAAAGCAAAAGAAAAAGTTGGAAGATGAATGAACAAGAAACCAAGAATGTTTTTCTGGTGAGAAATAAAATCTGGTTAAAGATATTGATAATTCTAAGAAGTCTTTTGAAGATAAAAAGAATCATAATATGCATTTAGAAGTAAAGATAAAGGCAAAAGAAGAATAGTTGGAACTTTTCCAACAAAAACTCTCTAAATCTAAAAATAAAAGCCTAAGTTTCCAAAACTCTATCACTGAAATTGGTGAATGTTCTCGTAATGAGAAACTTGAGAATTTTCAACAAAACATATCTTCAAAGGGTGATAAGAAGAATGGAATTGTGTCTGAAAAGAAGAATGTTGGGAAGGTTATGTATGTGGTCAAAGTGAAGAATTCAGAAGATACAAACCATCCTGAGTCCAAAAAGGTTTAATCTGGATCTAGAAAAGTTTCAAATACTTATGATCATATCAAGTCTAAAAAGAATAATAATAATCTAATGTAATGTGAAAAGAAGATGGTTGAGAAATGTTTTCATAAAAGGTGTTGGGTCAGACATCATTCGAAAATAAAAGATGAAATCTAAGAAAACATTGTATATTGATGGGATGAAACACTATATGCTAAATGTTTTATAATTTTTTGATGAGGATAACAAGGTTATCTTCAAGAAATATGGATTTTTTGTAAATATTGAAGAAGATGGAAATATTGTTACAAGAGTTCAATGTATGAAAAGAAGTTTGTTTTAGGTTTTTGATTCACAAAACTCTTGTTACATTAGTATGGTGGAAGAGAATCAGTTATGGAATAAAAGGCTTGGACATATGTGTTAGATAAACATGAGTAAGTTATTAAAAAGATACAGTTTCTGAGACATTCCTATTTTTCCAAGAATAAGATATTAGTGTTTCACTATTTTCTAGAAAGGAAAGATTACAAATGTTGTGCATAAGAAGTTTGAAAATTGTTCAAAACAACCCCTAGAGCTAATTCATTATGATATATGTGGGACAATGAGAAAACAATCAACACATGGAAATAAGTACTTCATTACTTTCATTGATGATTTTACTCGCATTACTTGTGTTGTGTATATGAAACACAAATCAGATTATTTGAAAATGTTTAAAAGTTTCAAAAAAAAAAAGATGAGAAAGAATGTGAGTATTCTATGAATAAGTTGAGAACTAATAATGGTGGTGAATAAAGAACTGAAGAATTTTAAGACTATCTTGAGAAGTATGGAATTCAACATGAGTATAGATCTCCATATTCTCCCCAACAAAATGGGGTCACTGAAAGAAAGAATAGAAGCCTGGTGGAAATGGGAAGAACCATATTACTTGAGCATGTCCTTTCTCATTACTTTTGGAGGCAATCCATGAGTATTACTATTTATATTAAGAACTGTTGTTTCTATAGGCCTCAATCAGTTATGACTCCCTATGAATTGTTTTATATCAAAACTCCAAGTTTGAATCACTTTAGATTTTTTAGGAGTCCTTGTATTATAAATAAGAAGTGTGGAAACTATAGTAAGTTTGAGCAGAAAGTTAAGGATGGAATCTTTCTTGGCTATTCTCTGGAATGAAGAGGGTATGGATACTTCAACAAAGAAAAAAAAGAATTGTTGATTCAGTTGATGTAAAAGTGATAGAATTATCTGAGAAATAGAAACATATTCATACAGACAATGAAGTTAAGAAAGTTGAAGAAGATAATTCTAATAAGGATACAAACGATTGTAATCCTAATAAAGGTGAATAATTGGACTCAGTTATTTCTAGTGATGAGGAAGACAATAAAAAATCTTATCCAAGGATGAGGAAACATGTGGAAGCACAGAATATAATTGTTGATCAACATTATAAGGTTAAAACAAGAAGAACAACCAATTCCATTACACTTACTTCTTTGTATTCAAAAGTGGAACTGAATGATGTGAAAGAATATTTTGAGCATCCGGAATGGGTTCAAGCCATGAATGAAGAATTTGATCAGATTAAAAAGAACAATACATGGGAACTCATACCCGATCTTGAAAACAAAAACATCATTGGCACAAAATGGGTTTTCCAGAACAAGCTGAATGAAAAAGGCTTAAGTTATAAGAAAAAAATAAAGATTGGTTTGAAAATATTATTCATAGATTGAGGGTATTGATTTTGATGAAACCTTTTCTCCAGTGGAAAGACTTTAAACAATCATAATATTTCTTTCTATTTCTGCACAACGAGGCTGCAATATATTTCAAATGGATTTTAAATCTAAATTCATAAATGGTGATCTTGAAGAAGAGGTTTATATTGAAAAACCTTGTGGATTTGTTATTGAAAAAGATGAAGGTTATGTGTGAAGATTGAAAAATTCATTGTATGGCCTAAAAAAATCTCTGAGGGAATGGTATTCCAAATTAGATACATTCTTAAGAAAGATTAATTTTAACAAAGGAAGAGTGGATAGTAATCTTTATATTAGATAAAGTCAATAGTATTACCTCATTTAATTGTTTATGTTGATGACATTATATTTGTTGGGAATGATGAAGGAAGTTTTGAGAGATTTGCTAAAGAAATGAAGAATGTACTTGAAATGTCCATGCTAGGAGAAATAAAATACTTTATTGGGTTACAAATCTAACAAAAGAAAAATACATTTTCCTCTCACAAGAAAAGTATGCAAAAGAACTTCTCAAGAGTTTTGGCATAGAAAATTCAAAACCTGTTTCCACACCCATTTCAGTAGGAACAAAGCTGAGTAAAGATGGAGATGGGAAAAAAGTGGATCAGAAAGAGTATTGAAGCTGATTGCAAGTCTATTGTATTTGACTACCTCAAGACCCAACATTGTTTATGTTATTACCTTATGTTCAATATTTCAGAGTGCTTCAAGAGAATCACATCTTATTACTGGAAAAAGAATTCTCAGATACATCAGAGGAATAATGGAATTTGGAATCAGGTATTGCAACTCAGATAGTGTTGATTTATTTGGGTATTCTGATGTATATTGGGAAGGAAATGTTGATGATAGAATATCCACATCTGGTGGTGTATTCTTTTTGGGAAGGAATTATGTTAGTTTGCATTCAAATAAAAAACACTTAGTAACCCTCAATATGTATGAATCTAAGTATGTTTTTGCTACTCAAGACACTACTCAACTTATGTGGATGAAAACACAATTGGAAGATTTACTTGTTGAAGTAAAATTACCCTTTCTATTAGGTTGTGACAATCAAAGTACAATCAATCTCACCAGGAATCTAGTGAAACATTCTCATTCAAAACATATTGATATAAAATATTATTTCATCAAAGAGCATGTGGAAAAGAATGAATTGAAGCTGGAATATGTTCCAACATCATAACAAGTTTCTAATATTTTCACAAAACCTTTATCAAAGGAATCATTCTCAAAAATGAGGTTGAACATGGGTGTTCAACATCTTTCTCTTCAAGGTTAAGGTATGTTTGTTTGTCCCCTCTCTCATCTTACCTTTGGATTGTTTTTTTTAGGGAGATTTTTTTTATTTCATAAATCTATTTCTCAAAAGAGAGAGTTGTGGGTAATATTTAAATCCAGCATTGTTTAGTGTGTGAACTATTCTAACTGTTTGTTAGAGTGGTTGTAGGAAATGAAATTGAATTGATTTCTAGGGAGAATTAAGAAAAGAAAGTGAAAATAAAGAGGTTGTCATGATCATTTTTTTGGGATAGCATGGTTTTTCTATTAATGATTCTTGTTTCCTACAATGAGTTAGCTCATGTAGGATTAGAATTGTTGATATATAATCCATCGCTTTAGGTTACAAAGTTCAGTGATTTATGAAACTTGGTTGAAAACAAAATCCAAAGGGAGATATTGTTGGGACCAAGCTGATGACTAAGGTGATGAAGGTTTCAAGAGTTGTCTTTTGTTGTCAAGTTTGGTTTTAAAGAAAAGAAATCACTTTAATTTGTTTTGGAAACAATTGTTTTGATATTTTATTCTATGTAAGAATTGATCAGTTTCAGGAAGAATTGGTTTCACAGGAGAATGTATCATGTTATAAGTTAATTTTCATCAGTTTCACACTAGAATTGATGTGAAACTTGTGTTTCAATTGTGAATATTCTTTGATGATTTGTATTTAATATAAATCATAAGTTGTATTAATAACTTGTAATGAAAGCTTGATGGAAGAAAGGGGGAAGGAAAGATATGCTTTCAATCAGAAAATAATCGTATTCAGACTGTTTTTCAAAATAATCAGGAAAGAACTGGTAATGATTGTTTTTCAAAACAATAAGAAAAGAATCATATTTAGGTTTATCATATCTGAAAGGCAGAGAGAAATAAGTGGTGATAATTTTTTTCAAAAAAATCAGAAAATAATCATATCTAGATTATATCGATTGTCATTCAAAACAATCATATCCATATTGTATCAATTATCTCTCAAAATATTTGGATTCTGGGTGAAATTAAAAGAAGTGATACCGAATGTGTTTCAAAACAATATAAGTGGTACTGATGGAAAGATGGTGTCGATGAAAGTGGTACTGATGGAAAGGTGGTGTCGATGAAGGTGGTTCTGAAGGAAATAGAGGTGTCGATGAAAAGGGTGATGTCGATGGGAAAGGTGACACCGATGGAAAGTGGTGTCGATCAAAGTGGTTATGATAGAATAGGTAATTCCGATTGAAGATGAGACACTTATTGTTTTTCAAAACAATCATATTTGTGTAGAAGAAAAAAAAGATATGGTGTCGATTGAGAATTAATCATATTCAAATTGTTTTGTATCGTATTTAGGTAGATCATCCTTATCAGATCGTATTGTATCATATCTAGGAAGATCTTTGTTTTTAGATTCTATTGGATCATACCCAGCAATCGTATCCAAAATGATTGTACCAGAATGATCATAACTAGAAATCATTAGCGATCGTATTTAGAATGATCGTAACCAGAATGATCGTAACCAAAATGATCGTATCCAGAATGATCTTACCTAGAAATTATAACCAGTGATTGTAACCAGCATGATCATAACTAGAAATGATCATATTCATGATGATCGTATCCGAACCATTTGTATTCATAAAATATCATGCTTGGGATGAGATGAAAAGAAAGAAGCAGGAATGAATAGAAAGTTACAATACTTTCCAATTGAATTCATATGATGTTAAAGTTAATCCACAATTATTTCAAAGTCATGAAGTTAGTCATGAGATATAGTCACGTTTTTAATACATATAATAAAATATCCATGATCTGTCAAAATTTTAGAACGAACAAAATACTAAGCTGAAAATGCATTAATAACTGCAACATTTGTTCTATAGAGGAGGAGGATAACTCCTCAGAATCCAAGCTTCATGTGGTGCCAGTGCCTGCATTTTTCATTATACTTGATGGTGTTTTTAGTCCGCATGTGGATTCAAGGAGGGATAAGCCTATTCTGCCTCATTTTCTTTTCCAGCTTCTTCTTGATTCGGAAGCTCTTGAGTGATGGCATCTCTTTTGCGATATTCAGTGGGATTTTAGATCTGAAAATGAAGGAGTTGGGGGGAGATTCCCTCCATGAAGGTAGTCATGATACAAGAACATGTTAGTGAATGAAGTTTGTTTTCTCATGTGGGTAAAGAGAAAAGAAAAGATAAGTATAGTGATGAATGAATTGTCAAAGGGGTGCCTTTCATTTAAAATAATGATTGTATCTTAAGTGGAGAAGTGCATTTCTTCAAACACATTCAATTATTATGGTATAAAGAATTATTTTAAATAAATCAGTATGAGAGAATTGAATTTATACCCATTTATTGTTCATCAATTGTAATCATATTGACATTTGAAATGGGAGTCTATAAAATAAGAGATGAAGATTGTAGAAGATTCAAGAAGAATCAAGAAGCGTTGATGAAGTCATAATTGCTCTGATATTTTTGGAGAAATTCAGATTTGGGTGAATTTAAGTGAGTGGGAAATTTTTTTGGGATCTCTACCTAAACATGTTTTGGGTTACCAATAAAATGCATGAAGTACATTGTACTTGTGTGACTAGCAGAGAGAGAATCTCGGGGTTTCTAGAGAGAAGGAGATTTCAATTCCATTCGGATTGACAATTTTCATGGGTGGTGTCAATTCATTCATATTCTATTTGGCATAACAATTATACTCATTAATTGAAGTGTTTCCAATTCATTAATATTCTATTTGGAATGATAATTGTATTCGATAATTGAAGTGGTGTTGATTCTACTCTATTGTTTTCTATGAGAAAAATCAAAATGGGAGCTTTGATTTGAAAGAATCGGACTTGGAGGAATCGGACTTAGAAAAGATCGGACTCAGTGTTTAATATCAAGGTCTATGTGGTTCTTACCTTTCTTCTGGGTAAGGAATTGATGAATTGTATTACAATTTGAATAAATTTGTTGAATTGAAAAGAAGCGTAGGAAACATGAGTTGTTACAAAACAATTTTATTACTCTATTATGCTAAGAGGGTGCACATGCACTAGTGGGATTGTTTCATAGTTCTACATGAGTGAAAGGGTACATCCTACTTTTTGTGGATTGTATGGTATTGGATCATTTCCAAACCATACCAAGGATATATCTATTCTTATTAAATAGTGAACCTTGTAAATTTTTGTGTTCATATGGATGTGTGTTGAGTTTGTTTTCATCAGGGAATTGAAATCTCTAACAGGAGGCAAAGGTTGTTTCAATTTAAAGGAAACATAATAGAAAAGATTATCATTGATTCACCCATCCCCCTCTCAGTGATACATTACTTCAACTAGGAACTTTTAAAAATATCCTTATAAAATTGTAAAGGAAGTTATAAATCTTTAAGTGGCCATGATGGTGGGAAAATTTCATTCATGATAGGTACATTAAAACAAATATTCCTTTCACATTTTTAGTAAAAAATCCAAAAAGTTCCACGTTAGGAGAATGAAATGAAGATTACTTTTAAACAATTTTTAAAAAATAAAACATGGGAAAATTTTATTTAATAAATCATTGGAGAATATAAAAAAATTTATTTAATTTTTTTAAGTAAAATGTTGATTTGGAATAAAATGATATTTGATCAAGTAGAAAAACAAGTCAATTTCCTTAAAAACATGATTTCAATATCTTGAGTACATAAAAAACTGAAAATGAAAGGAAAAAATATAATTTCAAAAAATAATCATATGAGAAGAAAATAGTTTGGGTTTGAGATATAAATTTCAAATAATTCCCCCATTGGATACTTGAACATAGATAATCCCAAATAATAATGAGATTGTGAAATAAACCCTTACCCCTTTGATAACTTTCTTATCATAACCTCCTTGAAAGAAATAACTTAAAATCAATCATTAAATATTATTAATATTTAGATATTCATGATATAACATATCAATGGGGAAGTATATATATATATTATATAGATAAATAGGCTCATAATACCAAATATATTTTAATGGAGTGAAAATTGAGTTAAACTATCTTACAAAGATCATACTATTGAAGTAAGAATTTTTTAATGAATTGTTTATGTGTATCAAATATAAATCCAAATAATTTTTTTTAAATAAAACATAAAATAATCAAAATTAATTTCATGAATAATCTTAGAATATTAAATAAAATGAAGAATTAATATAACCCAATGAAAATAAATTAAGTTATGAAACCCCTTACCTCATGTCTAACTCATCATGTATGTTATTTATTTTCCTGGATAATAAACTTATGTTAATTATTTAATTTATTAAGAACATTTTTCATGTTTATTATTCCTTTTATTTTATTTAATATCATGTTATATCTAATTACTTGGTCAATTAAAAAAACATTAGACATTTTGACGATATTCAGTTAATTTGTCTAAAATGAATTCAGTAGTTTAATTATGGTAAAAGAGGTCATTATTCCATCATATCAAGAATAATAATCATGAAATAATTGTAATTTTTAAATATAAATTATAATTTTCAAACCATCCTTTATGTATGTTTATGAAAAATTAACTACATTACAATCATGGAGAGAGTAGGACGTACTTATGCATGAGTAACGTTTCCATTTTTCAACGATCGTGATGGAAAGAACATATTTATTAATTTATATTTAGATAATTATAATTATAAAATAAATATAATATTATTTATTTAAATAAACTTATATATAATATTTATGTGATGTAATTATGAAAAATAATCACATTACTTCGTGGAGGTGGTAATCCTCACCTACGCAGGAAGGACATTATCATTTTTAAACAAATGGAAAGATAATAAATTATATGATATATTATATTTTCATATTGATAAATATTTCATGAATATCATATATATATATATGTGTGTGTGTGTGTGTAATAAATTCATAATTAAAACCAACTATGAGTGGTCGTGATGGAAACCGAATTACATCAGTTCGTGAGGTGGTAGTACTCCATACATAAGAATGATAGTTTAGTTTCCCATTTGGTGAAAGAGGAGAAAGGTATAGGGTATGAAATTAATATAAAAACATATAATTATATGGTATATATTTATTTTATTATATTAACAAGGTTGAAAAATATTTTAAGGTGGTGGAAGAAGAAATTAAAAAAATGCACAGTTGAGGATGATACCACTTCTTCAGATAGATTCTTTAGATTTACACCAAAATCCTTTCTATAAGGGTTTCATAATCAAGAAAGGGCCTCTAGAATGTGGTAAGGGAAGTATCTTAGTGATTTTGGTAGTTATTTAAAGAACCAAAAGTCTATAAAAGTGTACAAAAAATAGGATAGGAGGTTCCCTTTTATAAGTGATGGGAGTGACTCTTTTAGAATTTCATAAAATATTAAATTAATATAAATTATTTATTATAGTAAAAGGGATCAAAAATGATATATTTAACATATAGTATGTGTATGGATTAAATTAAAATAATCCAAAAAAAATTATAAGTTTATATTAGGTTTCAATCTTATATTTTTATTTTAACTCATGTTAACCATTTTTGACAATTATCATGATAAAAATGTTTTTACTCTTTATGGGTTAATATGGTAACTATAGAAGGAAAATTGACCAATTAATGTACCATGGTTTAAATTTTAAACCATGTCCCAATCACTTGGCCAAATATATTATTTTTATGAATTCTAAATCATTTAATAATATATTATTTATTACAAAATATCATTAATGTCATTTTAAAAACTATTCATCTTATTTGACCTTAATAACATCAGGATAGAAAGCGAATAGGAATATAATAAATGCAACCTTCCATAAAATATTTTATTTATCTAAAATTTTATGAAACAAAATAATTCATTAATATTATTTTAATTTTAATATTTTTAATATCATTTTTTTATTTTTTTTATTAATTTAATAAATAATATGTTGGCAGGCGAAAGACATTCCTCAGGTTGTGCTCAGTGATAAGAGCTTGATTAACTATTGTAAAAAAATTAGGTAGGCAAAAGACATTCACCTGCATACCGAAGTCATACTAGAGCCCATCCTCGACACTTTTAGCACGCAAAACCTCATCACCAGCTATATGTGGTGCAAAGAGCTAAAACTCGATAAAATGTATTGAATATTCCATAAATAACACAGAACCATGCTTAAGATGCATGAACTCTCTAGATCTATTATCTCTCATCATCTGAGGAAAGAAATGATCATAGAAGACAGTCTGGAAATCAACCCATAACATGCCCTAATGACAACCATCCTAGATAATCACATCCCACCAATGATTGGCCGAATCCTGAATCATGTATGTGGAAAGATTGACCCTCTACTTTGGAGGCATCTCCAGATGCTCAAAGATAGATAGGGTGGATTCTAGGCAAGACTCAATATCCTATGGACGGTTATCCCCAGAGAAAGTATGAGGATGCTACTACTAGAACTCACGAGTCAGATTATCCATCATAGGTGAAACTCATGGAGCACCATACATAGACTGCATTAGACGTAGGAAACTATCAAAAAATTAGGAATCATTTCCCAGCTCAGGTATATAAAGTTATGCCTCAAGTGTCACTACTGGAGGTAAGACTAATAGATTAGGTCCCACCATGTCCAGAGCATGATCGTTGACACCTTCCTAGCATACGATACAAGGACATTGTGGAGGCATCGGTCTACAAATGACAAGAACACTCATCAAAACAATCTTTAAGAAAAAATATAGAATCACTAGAGGAATATGAATATAAGAAAACTCACTACCCAAGGAATACTACCCCAACTACCCACTTAGACGGCCAAGTATCAGTAAGTTCTTAAGTATAAGTTTCATTTCATTTTAAATTTAATTACCAGGTTCACTCCTTTACCTATCATAAACACAAAAAGGTGGGATAATGACATGAAACCATTTCATATTATAAGTCATGTTTCACTTTATAATGAATAGTTATTCCCATTGAATTGGTTCCCATACACCTCATCAATGAAAATGACACCCATTTATTTATAGTATAATGGATCGAATTCGTAAATTACTTATCCTATCCCATGAGGGCCCATACACCTCACGAATTGATATGGGCAATCACTTAATCGCAACAAAGAGTAATACAAGCATAATATAACTATCACAGAATCACTCAATAATCAAAGTCATATTAAGCAATGAAAAATAGTGAAATTCACCTATATGGCATGGCAATATGAATGATATGTAAATCCTAGGTGCCTAATATGATGCATGTAACAATTCTCCTTTCCCTCATATCATCAGGACAAGGATGAAAGAAATTATTAATCATAATAATAATAAATAACTCCACACAACATGTGCATCACCCAACAGTGAAATAATATCATATAAAATAGGAAAAAGTAGAAAAAAATTATAATTTAGGTAACTTGGTTACATGGGTCGACGACACCCAATCATGACTTATGAACTAGTCCCAAACATTCCTAATCTCTAATCTATTATCTCCAAATATTAAATCATGAAAGAAAACCTCTTCTGATACCACTCTGTGACGTCTCAGACCTGGATGCCACTTAATAGTTGCCCTGATCCCAGTGGGTCACACGACCTCAAGTGCATCTCCCCAAATACGAGAGGCTACCGACTAGAAGTGAGGGCCTAGGGTGTGTTCGTGGGGAGACTATTCCCTCATTAACAAAGTGTAACACAGTGTATAAGTATAAAAAAATTAAATAATGAAAAAAACATAATTAAACAGAAGGCACAGTATAAAGTAGATATAATAGTAATAATAATTGAAATAACTGGAATAATTGATGATGATATGTCTTGTCACTAGAAAACTGGAAAACATGGATACAATAAAATAGGAATAACATGTTCTAAAAATGTAAAAGAAAATAAAAAGGTTATCCCAAGAATTATGAGCTCTGGGTCGGTCATCGCTTTCAAGCACCATCCTAACACAATAAGCAATCAAGTGTTTGAAGTTGTATTCTTCCTATTATCAACACCTACAATCATGTAATATTACCCAGGTACCAAACAGCGCTTGGATAGGGTGTGAAATAAATCTCAATGGGCCACCACCAATGGTGTCTAAAACATTCAACCCATGTAATGTAAATGTAACTGTGTGCAGACATCCATATATAAAGTAAATAATTACCATGTAACTAAATACCCAAGTACCTGCTTCAGCCCTTGGATGGTGTCTAAACATATTACCAAAACATTATTTGATTGTACCAATTTATAAATAAGTTTCACATTATCAATGGTGAAGGTTCCAAGATATAACAAGGAAACCATAATTAATATTTAATAAGAATTGGTTCCATGGTATTCACCAAGGAAACATAGACCTCATGGTCTCTAACTTAATAGTAACTAGGTCTAACTAAGGGTGATAGTGTAATCCAGGGAGAATAGTTCAATTATTTCCACAATAAGATACCTACTGAGTCCAAGGTTATCATCCAAGGTAAAACAAATCTAAGTAGTGACTAGGCCCTATGAGCTTTAACCATGGAACCAACTTTTCAATGATGGATGCAAAGAGTGTATCGACGACATCCTTTAATACTATGTGCAGGATCCTATAGTGTCATACCGAGCATCCAAGAGTATACAAGTATTGGAATATAGGTTGGTCTCAACCTAAGAAACCCACATCCTTGAATGAGAATGGGGTTCCTGAGTGCTCAAGGAATTCCTCAATAAGAATCTAAGGTGAGATCAAGTCATGCCACTCTAAATAAGACCCAAACACCCTCGAAACCTTCTCTAACTCATTTGGAATCCATATTAGGTCCAAAATAAATAATTAGACAAAAATTTAAAGGATCCATACATTTTTGAAAAATTGGGTTCTTATAGTCTTCCACCCTTAAAATAAATTATCCCCAAGTTCACCTTCCAAGGGTGGAGGAACACTATCTGAGAATAACTCTAGCCACTGGGAATGTATGTCAGTTTCCCTCTCCCAAGTCTCATCCTTCACATGGTTTTTCTGCCATAGAAACCTTACCAGAGGGATAGAACAGCCTCGAAGAGACTTCATGCTCCAGTAAATAATGCATATTGGATACTCCTCAAAGGTAGCATCAGCATCTAACTCAATTTCCTTGGGATAAAAGTTATGATATAGGTTATCCTGATATTGGAGAAGTTGAAAAATATGGAAGACATCATGCATGGAATGGTACCTTTGAGGTAGTATCAATCGATAGGCTACCAGCCCAATGCTTTCTAGGATTTCAAACAGCCCTACATAATGAGGTGACAACTTACCTTTCTTTCATAACAATTTATTCCCTATCCTGGGAAATACCTGAATGAAAACATGATCCCTGACCTCGAACTATAGAGGTCATCGATAGTGATCGACATAAGATTCATGTCTATACTGAGTAGTAGTCATATACTTTCTAATCATATGAACCTACTTTAAAGTATCCTAAATAAGATAATGACCTAGTTGTGCTACCTCACCTACCTATAGCTAGTACAGAGGTGAATGGAATGGCCTACCATATAAGGCCTCAAAGTGAGACACTTGAATTTTCTCCTAAAAGCTATTATTATAAGAGAACTCAACAAGAGGGATATGCTTCTCCCAAGAACTGCCAAAATCAAGGACACATGCTCAAAGAATATCCTCTAGAACATTTACCATTCATTCTGATTGTCCATCGATCTGATGGTGAAAATTTATCCTTATAAGAACCTATGTTCCCATAGCTTTTTGCAATCCCTACTAGAATCGTGATGTGAAATGAGCATCCCTATCTAAAATGATGGTATGAGGGACTCCATGTAGTCTTATGATCTCACGAAATACAGTCTTTCCATCTTATCAACTGAGAAAATATCTCAAATAGTAATTAAGTGGAATGATTTCATTATTCAGTCAATAAATATCCTTATAGCATCGCAGCCCCTTGGAAACCTAGGTAAGATAACAATAAAATCCATGGAAACATCTTACTATTTCCATTTTGGGACTGAAAGTGGTTGTAACAAGCCTACAAACCTCTGGTTCTCTACCTTCACCTAATGATAGGTGGAACACCTAGTGATAAAGCCTGTTATTTGATGCTTCATCCCAGACCACCAATACTGCCATCGCATATCTTGATACATCTTAGAGATGCCTAGATTAACTGTCCACTGAGAAGCGTGGGACTCATGTATCAATATCTCTATCATATTTGTAGGAACCCAGACATGTCCATGAATACGTAGGTTTTTTTCTCTGTCCACAAACCAATCTAGAGGCGGGTTATCTCCTAATATACTCTCACAGAGAACGAAGCCTTCAAGATCTGAAAATTGTCAACTCTTCACCTTCTCAAGGAGGGAAGAGGTAATTTCCAAAGATGAGAGATAAAACTACTCATGACTATCATGAAACTATAGATGAAGCTCATATAATAGGTCCATTAACTTATATTCATCAATAGATTCCCCTACTGCCTATTCCTAAGTTTTCTGACTCATTGCATCTATAACCAGATTTCCCTTCCCATGCATATAGGCAAGCTCAAAATCAAAGGATTGGAGATACTCGACCCATATACACTATCTGAGGATTAATTCATTCTATAAAAAGATATATTCGAGGCTCTTGTGGTCTGTGTACACCACAATGTGCTAAACCAAAATATAATGTATCCAGAAATATAAGGCATGGACAACTGTTGCTATCTCAAGGTCCTGTGTTGGGTAGTTTCTCTAATGAGGTCTCAACTACTGAGATCCGTATGCAACAAATCTGTCCTCATATATCAGATATGCTTCTAATTTGATGCATAATTCATCACAAAAGATGGTATAACCTATTCTAGGATCCAAAAGAGTCATAATAGGTTCTGAGACAAACCTCCCTTTCAACTCCTGAAAGTCTTACTTGCAAGCTTCTAACCATAGGAACTTAACACCCTTATTGGTAAGGCCAGTAAGAGGTTAATAAATATGTGAGAAGTCTTGTATAAAACACCCATAATATCCATACATCCCCAAGAATCTATATATATCAAACATGTTCTTAGGATTCTCCCAGGACACTATAGCACTAACCTTTTTAGGGCCAATAGATACCCATGATTCCGATATTATATGACCCAATAATTAAAAAATTTCAATCCAAAAATGGTACTTAGAAATATTGTAATAAATATAATGCTCTCTCAATGTACTCAGAATGATATCAAGGTGTTTAACATGGTCATTAAGAGTATAATAATACACCAAGATTTTTTCCACAAAGATCATGAAAAAATAATCGAGATATTGATGAAAAATCCTATTTATTAGATCCATGAAAACGGTGGACACGTTCATAAGACCAAATGGCATAACAAGGTACTCATATAAACCATACATTCTATGGAATGTTTTAAAAGGTATGTATGATGGACTAACTCACACCTGATGATAACCTGATCTCAAGTTGATCTTAGAGAATACCCTAGCTCCTTGGAGCTGGTCAAAGAGATCATCTATTCGAGGTAGTGGATATAAGTTATTGACCATATTCTGGTTGAACCTTATGTAATCCACGCATAGAAATAAGGTTACATCTTCCTTCTTGGAAAAATAATGGGAAAACCCCAAGAGGATGTATTGGGATGTATAAATCCTTTGGCCTCTAAATCGTTTAAATTCCTCTTGAGCTCCTGAAGCTATGTAATTGTTATCCTGTGTAGAGGAATGGACACTGGATCTACTCCTAGAACAAGATAAATTGTAAAATCTACCTATCTCTCAGGAGGTAAGCCAAAAAAATCTTCTGGAAAGACATACCTAAAATGATCCACTACTGGAGGGAAATCTGCTTGATTTAAACCCTAATCCTCCATGAAGATATTTTCAATCTGGGCAGTCACTCTGCCTATCCCATGATGCTCTGGTCCAGCTCTACCAACCTAGACATCACACTCACCCTTATGTAGATAACTAATACCTTCTGGTTATGTAAAGGATACCGTTCGGCAATAGCAATCTATAAAAGCATGATACTGAACCAACCAATCCATACCAAGAATGACATTGAAACCTATCATCTAGAGAATGAAGAGGTTCCATAAGAAAGGGATAACTTCCTACCTCAAGGGGACATTCCAAAATTGGTGTATTCCCTATGACCACACTCCTAATGGTGTATCTATGGTCATTACACCACAGTAATATTGTATCTACAGTCCGAGACTTTCCACATTAAATACAGAGATAAAAGAGTTTGAAGAAACTGTATCAAATAAAGTATATACTATAGTAGGTGCCATAAGAATAGTACCTCATACTATAAATGGTTATGCAACCTAATCCTTGGGTATTGGTTGTAGTGCATGAAATTGACTTAATCCATGGCACTATGCAATAGTTGGACGACCACAATCATAACTGCTCTTTTGGTGTTGCAGGTGATCAGGGGTTTGGATACCAGGACATGACCTCCTCCTCAACCAGTCCTGTTGGTTCTATTCCAACTCCCCACTTGACATGGTGAAAAAGATCCCTCTCTTGAAGGTGGGTCTAGAACAGATCCTCTTCCACTCAAAGCTGGTGGAAAGGTCCTATAGAATCTCTAAATATTCCCCATACAACTGCAAGCCCAACACTCCATTGGGTCTCTATCACAATGGGGCTTTAGGTTCCCTCATCGACCACACTAATGACACACTATATATCTATCGACAGGAGGACTCTGGTTGTCACTACCCTGGTGAGAAACCTCGAGGGAGTGTTTCATACCACCGAGAGAACTAATGGCCTACCACAGTATTGTTCCTCTAATCTCGTTGCTATTTCCATACCTCAGACTGTGCTTAGTGATAATAGCTTGATTGACTATTCCATAAAAATTAGATAGGTGAAAGACATTCACCTACATATGGATGGCATACTAGATACCATCCTCAAAACATCTATCACACGAAAGCTCATCACCGGCTATAAGTGGTGAAAAGTGATACAAATCTATGAAACATGTTGAATATTACATAACTAACATAGAACCCTACTCAAGATGCATGAACTATATGGATCTTTCATCTCTCAGTGTCTGAGGAAAGAACTGATCATAGAAGACAGCCTGGAAATCAACCCATAATATGCCCTGATGATGACTAGCCTAGGTAATCACGTCCCACTAACTCTTGGCCTAATCTTGAAGCATGTATATGGAAATATTGACCATCCTATTTGGAGGCATCTCTATATTCTCAAAGATAAATAGGGTGTATTCTAGCCAAGACTCGGTAGCCTATGGACTTCCATCCCCTAAGAAAGTAGGAGGATGCTATTGCTAGAACTCACGAGTCAAATCAGCCATCTTAGGTACAACTCATGGAGCACCATGCATGGACTGCATCATATGTAGGAAACTATCAAAAACGTGGGCATCAATTCCCAGATCAGGTACAGCAGGTGGTGTATCAAGTGTCACTCCTAGAGGTAATACTGGTAGATCAGGGCCCACCATGTATGAAGCATGATCTTTTCCACCTTCCTAGCATACAATACAAGTAGGTTGTGACAGCATTGGTCTAAAAATTCCAAGAAAACTCTTCAAAACAATATTTAAGTAGAAAGATAGCATCACTAATGGAAGCTGAATGTAAGAAAACTCACTACCCAAGGCATACTACCCCAACTACCTACTTAGATAGCCAGGTTTCAGTAAGTTATCAAGTATAAGTTTCATTTCATTTTAAATTTAATTACCAAGTTCACTCCTTTACCTTTCATAAACATGAAAATTTGGGATAAGGATGTGAAACCATTTCATATTATAAGTCATGTTTCACTTTATAATGGATAGTTATTCCCATTGAATCAGTTCCCATACACCTCATCAATGAAAACAACACCCATTTATTTATATCATAATGGATTGACTTGGTAAATTAATCATCTCAACCCATGAGGGCCCACACACCTCATGAATTGAGAAAATAAATTACTCAATCACAAAAAAGATTAATACAAGCATAAGTTGAATATCACAACATCACTCAATAATCACAGACATATCAAGCAATGAAAAATAATGAAATACACCTATATGTCATAGAAATATGAATGACATGTGAATATTAGTTTCCTAATATGATGCATGTAACAATGATCCTTTACCTCATATCATCAGGCCAAGGATGAAATAAATTATCAATCAGAATAATAATCAACAACTCCACACAAAATGTGCATCGCCCAATGGTGAAATAATATCATCTGTAATAGTAAAAAGCATAACAATAATTATAATTCAGGTAACTAGGTTTTCACTCTGAACATGGGTTCTCAACACCCAATCACAACTTATGCCCAAGTCCCAAATATTCCTAATCTCCAACTTATTATCTCTAAATATTAAAGCACGAAAGGAAAACCTCCTTTGATACAACTTTGTGACGTCTCAGACCTGGATGCCACTTAATAGGTGCCCTGGTTCTAGTGAGCCACATGGCCTCAAGTGCATCTCCCCAAATTCCAGAGGATTCCGACTAGATGCGAGGGCCTAGGGTGTGTTCTTAGGGATATTATTCCCTCATTACCAAAGTATAGTGTAGCGGATAAGTATAAACAAATATAAATAGGGAAAACAATATAAGTAAACATAAGGCATAGAAAAAATTAGAGACAACGGTAATAATAACTTAAATAACTAGAATAACTGATGGTGATATTTAATATTACTAGAAAACTAGAAAACATGGATAAAATAAAATAGGCATAACATGTTCCAAAAAAGTAAAAGAAAATAAAAAGGTTATCCCAAGCATCCCGAGCTCCGGATCTGGCATCTTCTTTCAAGATCCATCCTAACACAACAAGAAATCAAGTTTTTGAAGTTTTATGCTTCCCGTTATCAACACCTAAAATCATGTAATCTTCCCTGGGTACCAAACAGCACCTAGAGAGGGTATGAGATAAATCTCAGTGGGCCACCACCAACGGTGTCTATAACATCCATCCCATGTAATGAAAATGTAATAGCGTGTAGTAATGTATATATAAAGTAAAGAATTACAATGTAACTAAATACCCAAGTACCTGTTTCATCCCTTGACTAGTGTCTGAACATATTACCAAGTCCTTATATGATTGTACCGATTTATAAATAAGTCGCACATTATCATTAGTGAAGGTTCCAATATGTAACAAGCCAACCATAATTAATAGTTAATAAGAATTGGTTCCATGGTATTCACCAAGGAAACCTAGACCCCAGGGGTCACTAACTCGGTAGTAACTGGGTCTAGCTAAGGATAAGAGTGTAATACAAGGAGCATAGTCCAAGTATTTCCACAATAAGATACCTACTGAGTCCAATGTGATCATCCAAGGTAAAACGAGGCTAATTAGTGACTGTTACCTATGATATTTAACCATAAAACCTAATTGATAATGATGGATCCAAGGAGTGTATCCATGTTATCCTTTAATACTACGTGAGGGATCCTACGGTGTCATACTGAGAATCCAAGAGTAGGAAAGCATTGGGATCTAGGTGGTTCTCAACCTAATCAAGCCACATCCTTGAATCAGAATGGGGTTCCTGAGTGCTCAAGGTGTTCCTAGATAAGAATCCAAGGTGATCTCGGCGAATTGGTTCGCATACTTCGCATGGTCCTATCATCCTTCTTGAGTTTAAAAAACTCTATATCCTTAGCGAGTACCATAGAATCTGGATAGAACTATTCAGTGAAAATAACTTTAATTTCATTCCACTATAAACCCTTATACTTCTTCTCCTTCACTATTGAGTCTCATTATCTCCTGCTAAGTCCCTCTATCTTTATGGTGGAACATTTCACCTTGAATGAATAAGGAATTTCTGAGAACTCAAACAAAATCTCAATATTTCTTAAACAATCCTCGGTATATTGATTATTATTAGATCTTGGAATGCTGGTGGATTATGTTGAAGGAGCACCTAAGCACGAATCTAGAATTCATTCTTCTGAGGATCCATAACTGGAGTCTGAATGATAATAGGTGCAGGTGCCTATCCCAAAAATTAGAAGACATGAAAAATAATATCAATGAGATTCCGGTGCATGAGATGATTTTCTTACTATGGTTCATTATCAGCTTCCTCCTAGAGAAAGTTCACATGTCTTCTTGGAGGCATGATGCTACACAACATCATCAAACAAAATTGAAGACATCATATGGTTACTCAGATCAATACTCAAACAAGAGAAACAGGAAAATTTATCCCATATGATAAGAAATAAAGATTTGGATTTCTGCCTATCCAAATATAAACTAGGGAAAATACTTGAATTATTCCTCCAAACACCTTTCCTGGACCACCCATGGTGACTTAAGGTTCATTATGGTGATAGATAGCTATAAATCACTCACAACTACCTCAAAAATCCCAAAAAGATCTCAAAATGCATACTAATATCAAAGAAACATGCACAACCTACAACTTTGATTCCACTTTTTCATGAACTAACTCAGATACCATGGTACCCTGATACTCAAGCTTGCACTAACATAGCCTAAAGGGTCTTCCTTATCCCCACAAGTTGGCGACTATCACCTGGAATCATAAAATAAAAAATAGGGAATGAAATTTCCAAAATAAAAATGGAAGATAATATATAAATATCAGTATGCTAAAAAATCCTAAAGTATAAAGTACCAAAAATAAAATAGGTATCTCAAAAACCTAAACATTACATCATAAAAGTACTAAAAATAAAACAAGATAAACTCGACATCCCAAAGGATACATCACTCCAATACCAAAGGATCAAAAACATACACCTCTTCTAAGAGGTGCTTTCCCTTTTCTTGGAACTAGTAGAATCAAATCTATAAACTCCCAAAGGTAATATCATGGTGTGATCTAAAAATACCAATAGGGTCTCACAAAGTGTTCCAAAATAAGTTGAAATAATAAAAAAATCATGATTTAATTTTTAGTAAAACAAGGTATGTAGATACAATTACATATTCAAAACAAAACATGATTTCAGGTCAAAATGATGAAAAATATTTTCAAACATTTATTAAGTAATTCTTTTTATAAAATAGCTAATATAAATCACTATGCATAAGTAAAAAATTTCACAATCAATGGAATTTATATTCAAAATAGTCATAATAAGCACCGTAGTTATCTTCATTGTGGTATGATAGTTTATAATTATAGGATCCTCACACTCTTACATCAATGATCATGGAATATGTGTATACGCATCCCTTTGGATCAGCCCGAACATGGCTCATCAACATTCTATCAAGAATATGATCTAGCAAACAATATTTTTGTTATATTTTTCAATGTCAATTCATTTCTAAGAAATTACCATCCTAGAATGCTTGTACTAAATAACCCACTAACTATCCAGTCTCTCATGTTATCAATCAATCAGTTAAAAAAGTGAAAATCATTTCATTTCAGATTAACAATCATTATCCACAACTCAATTGCACAATTTCCTTTTTCAAAATGTCAATTCACTTTCGAAACCAATACAAGGGTTTTTCATAAATTCATTTCTTTTAGTACAAAACCAATCATAGGTTATCATAATTTCAATTTAATACATTTATTAAAATGAATTCTCAAATTATTTGGTAATTCCATCAAAATGAAAAATATGCCCAAAATTTCAATTTCCATTAGAATTGGGGTTTTTTCCAAAATCCATATCAATCCAATTTCCAATTCTAATTCACATCAAATTGGGTTTTCATATTTCATTTGAAATCAATTATAATAAAATCAATCAAAACAATTTTTAATTATATAGAGAAACTTAAATAGAACTACCTACCTTTATCCACGGTATCAAAACTCAACACCAGCAGCAGGATTTTACGATGATGAACAATGGAAATGGAGATCAATAAATACAACCTATATTCAAGATCCAAATAAATAGATTTTAGATCTATCGTACACATGATTATATAACAAACCCTATATAATAAAGAGAGAGAGAGCATGGGAGAGAAATAAATATAGGTGAAACACTTAAAGGAGAGGGATCGAATGAGATCTTATGAAATTATATCCACCTAATAATGGGTTTGGAGGATCCAAACATGGTTATTAAGATCCTCAAAGACCTATGAATTCATTATAGGTTGATTTAGGGTTGAGTGGGAGATAAAATAGGGTTTTGGGAAATTTTAAATGCATTTTTAGGATAAAAAAGTACCCTCCACATGGTTAGCTAGGTAGGGGAATGATTTTAGAAAAACCATGCACCCTAATCGTTCTCCCCTTTATTGAGGTGCATAGTTTCTTCTAGTTGGGTACACTATTTTTCAAGACATGAACCAACCATGAAAACCCCCTCTATCTAGGGTTGTAGGTTTTCACTAAGTGGGTGCATGGTTTGGACTAATTGTGTGCCTACCATGAACAGCCTAAGGAGGCTCCAAAATTTTCCAAATTACACCCAAAGAAACCCAAAAAAAGACCCAAAAAAATCTTGATCAAAATGAGGGTTAAGGATTACCTGAAAACAATAATAGGATGTTAAATAAATCACTAACAAGATTTGATGGGAAATAATTTCATAAGATGTATGAGGCTTCAATTTCACTATGATTATAGAAGGAACATGTATAATGTTTTTGAATGAAGATTTGTTAGATACTAACATAATAGAGTGCAAAATTTTTTAAAATAGATAAAAAGTTGGGGGAGTTCTTATCGGTTGGATATGTGAGTTAAAAAGGTTTATTTTTGAATGTGTGGAGAGAATAGTGAAGGCTACATAACAGTGACTCATGGTTTGGGTTTCCTATGTAAAGGTACCACATGTGCTACATAATGGTTGTAGTAGTTTCAGATAGATATGTAAAGGTAAAAAATGATTCACATGACCTACGTAAAGGTATAGAGGATATATTTTCAAAGATATCAGATGAATAAAATTTAATCAAAGCACCAGATGGAGATGTCAATAAAGATTTAAATAGTATGAGTTCCATCATATAGATAATCAAAATATATAGCAGATAGATATTTATAATGTCATAATTGGATAAATTTGAAGATTCTTGAAGTAGATAAGGGTGTACAATGTTTAAGATGAAGTTGAGTTTAATCGGATGGATAAACATAAGACTGAGGTACATGATGTTATAAGAAGGAAAATCCTATGAATATATACTATCCTGAGTTTCTAATGAAGAATGAGCAGAAATGTGGTTTCCAAGTGATCAAACGGAGGATGAATATAGAGAATAACATAAATATCCATCAAATGGAGATATGATAAGTAATCAGAAAAAAAAAATATGTTGAGTACAGCTGACAGAGGTTACTTAATGTAGGAAAACCAAATAGTGGTCCATTAGATGAAGAACATTTTTCGACCAATTATATGGAGAATTAAAAAGGTATAACATTTTATAGATAATTCCTAATGAAGAAAATGGATAAACATACACCATACAGAGGAGTTATAAGGTGCTTTACCTAAACTATGTAAAGTCCATAATAATAACGATGATTGTCTGACCGTTCAAAACTTTTTTATCTTGAATTTTTAAGGTAGTTTTAAAAATTTTATTAACACCATGTTTAAGGAAGTTAAAAGAAAGTGGGAACATATAAGAAGATTTAAGAATACTTGATAATATTCCAAAAGAGTTATGGAGAGGCCTATGAAAATCATTGATTGGGAAAAGTATTTTGAGATTCCACCAATTCACCTGAGATGTACACCTATATAAAGGGATTCAATAGTATAGAGAATGTTATTTGGAACACTATTCATGTTTGGAGAAGTGGAATTACTGGATGATTTGTGTCATGAGATGTCTGATCAAGTTCCTACATGATTGAATAAGGTGCATCATACTGAGTTCCATATGTCTAAGAAGAATAAAAATTAGAGTAGTTGAATAAGTTCATAATCAGTTGAATAAGTGTTCATTGGATGGATGATCTTAGATTAGAGATCCAACTAAAGAAGATCCAATTGAAACAGGATGCACATTAGATCGAATTTACTTCAGCATATAGAAATTGATCTGACTAAGGACATCAAACAGAGGAGCATCAAATTGATCATGTTGGACCTAAGCATAGTGAGGAACATCATATAGAGACTAAATAGATGGAGTCATAAATCTGAGGGTATACTTTACAGAGTATATTAGATGGAATATTGATAAGTAATATTTTTGTATAAGTTATGAAAAGTTCATATTGAGTATATCCAGGTCTTCCTAAGATCAAGAGGTATTTTCAAGTCCAATATTATTTTAAGAGAGTTTTTGAATACCTTGAAGTTTGTAAACAGTAGAAGGTGATAAAACATACTTTTGGAGGAAGATAATATCTTTCTACTGTGGATAATAAAACAAGAAGAAAAGATTTTGTGGCTGGTGGGTATAACCAATTACTAAAAATCCTTGTTGGTTGGGGTATAACTGGATATGAAGAAAGGGGATGAAAATAGGATAGTTGGGGGAGTATAACCAAATATGGAAGAACTTATTATTGGGGTGTAAAACCAGGGTAATCTAGAGGAATGATTACTAGGGTGTAGAACCAATTTCTTCCTATGATTTTGTAATCTTATGAAGATTAGTAAAGGAATCAATGTTGTGGGAATAACCCATATGGAAAGGAGTAAGTCTTTATAATGAAACTTATAAAAATTATGTAATGATCTCTCTTTATATTTATTTTATATGAAAGATGAGGTTGAGATTTATATTAGGATGGATCATAACTCCAAATTTATTTCACAGGTTAGGAAATATTCCTTATAAATTTAGGAAAATTTCTTATAAAAGAAAAAGTGATAATTAATTCACCCCTCCCCCTATAAGTGATCTTACATTGTTCTAAGGGAAAATTATTTTTTATCTAAACCTAGGTTCCCTCTGAAATATCTAACTATCTTATGAGAATGGATAGTTTTAATTCAGTGAATAATAAGGGTGTTTTAGTATTCGATGGTATAAACTATCATAGTTAGAATAATAATATGTTACATTGTCTTCTATCTCTTAACCTTGAAGTTAAAGATGCTGAGACCTTAGGATTTAATCCCATTAAGGAAGTTTCTATAAAATATACTGATAAAATAAGTTTGTAAGTTAATGGAAAATTTCATAATAACATGTTTATGGATCTCATAAAAAAATTTATACAAATATTATGGGTTTTACAATGGATGAACAAATATGGGATATGTTTAGAAGAAGTTATAATGAAAATGAAAAAAATTTAAGGAATCTATAATACAAATATAGAGGAGCAGTTTTAAAGATAATAAGATGGATGATGAAGAAAGTATTAATGAATAATTTATTATATTTAATGGTATTTTCTATAATATCAAGGGTTTTAGTGAGAATATGGAATATTTTACTATAATTAAGAAACTAATGAGAAATATTCCAGATATATTTGATTTCAAAGTGTCAGCTTTAGAATATTGAGAATATTTATCTCTGGATGATCTTCAGAATATTATTATGGAATATGATATGTGTAAAAATATATATTTATGAAGAAGGATTAGAAATAAATAACTTTTTAAGCCTTGTTAAATGGGAATCTTGGATATAAAGAAGTTATAGAAGAATTAAATGATTCGTATGTAGAATAAAATAAAGAAGAATTCAACATAATTAACACTCTTCTTTCTATGAGATATAATAAGGGGAAGTGGAAAGATAAAATTTCTCTTAAATGTATGAATTTTATTGATATGATCCATTTTACATAAAATTATATAATAAGTGTAAATATTCTGAATCAGAATAAGAATATAAGATGTTTGAAAAACATAAGTTGAAGAAAAATAGGAGAAAGTTTCCTAGTAACAAGAAGAAAAGTTTATTGAGTAGAATAAAGAAGGATGATTCTTCAACTAATAATGAATCTGGTTATTATGTAAACTTATTAGCTCATGTTAGAAAAGGAAGTGCTTTATCAGGTAGTTTTGATGATGGTGAAGACATAATAAAACTTGAGTGGATTCTAAAAAAAATTAGAAGAAACACTTCATAAAAATACAAAACTAAAAAAGAAAATAAAGAATTTGAAGAAAGAATTTAAGGAGATAGATTTTTAAGAATTGTGAGAAAATAAAATTGGAAGAGATAAACCTTAATGTTATTAAATATTATAAAACTAAATTTGGTAAACTTGATATAAATTTTAAAATTTATGAAGAAATATCATCCATGTAGGAGAACTATAAAAAGGTAGAAACACTACTTGTCGATGATTGTAATAAGAAAATATTTAATTTGATTAAACTCAAGAATATTTTATTTTTCTGAAAGTTTTTTTTTAGAAATAAGAATATTTTTCATAAACATAATCAATGTTTCTTACAACACAATGTGAGTTAAGAAAATAGGGGAATAATTCATCAAAGTAGTTGAGGTTAAAGGTGTATCATATCAAGTTGGTGAATAGAAAGGTCCATAGAAGTAGGTTTTTTATTTACCCAAACAATATCAATGTACATATTATTATACTAATAGTGTAGGATCAAAACTTAATATTTTTGAGAAATTATCTTCTACTAAGAAAGAGTGGAATTCGTTAAGAGATTATCTCCCCGAACATAGTCTCCCATGGTTTGTAAAAATAAAAAAAAATTAGAGTAGTAATACTATATGTATAAATGATCAAGATTAATAGGTAACTGTAACACCTTGATATTTTTAAAGAACACTATGTTCGATAACGTATACGACAAGCAACATTGAGCCTAAACAAACCACAAAATATTATTATATATGACCATTCTAAACTAGTCGTTGAATTGGTGGGCATGAATAGTATTAACCGAATTATGAATTATATATAAATGACCTATTAAATACAAATTAATTGATTAATTCTTAGGAAATAAGTACACAATTTTTATAAAAGTTATTTTATGCTTCAAAAATATGTTTTCTTAAAAAATGATTTTTATTATTTTTGTAAAAAACTATTAAAATTAGTTTCTATAACTTTAATAAAATATATTTTATAAAAATAATATTATTTTTAAAATTATCAAATCAAAATTATCTTAGCATAAAATTTTCATATTTTTCTAAAAAGTTGGATTTTATAGTGAATAGTGAAAAATATAGATTTTTATTGAAAAATATATTTTTGTTTTAAGAATTTACAAATTAAAAAAAATTAAAATAATTTTAAAGTAAAACTATTTATCTTATATTATTAATAATACAATAAATTTTATTGGAATAAATTTTTTGATTTAATTTTGTATAAAAATATTTTTATACATAAAAGGCATTTCTCTGAAAAACTAATTTTCATTACATTTTGCGTTTTGGTTTTAAAATAACTACTACCACTTAGAAAAATAGAATATTGAAAATTTTATTCCATATTTGGAATTAGGAGGTACAAATTTGGTAAATAAGTTTCTTTTATTTTTTGTAATTAGGAATAGTAACTGTACTAAATAATTTTCACCACAGTAACGGTAAATCAGATAATTAAGGTAAAAAATAATATGACAATAACTATAAAATGATCCTAAAACATTCATTAATTTCATTGGATGAACCAATTTCATAAATAATTATCCAATATCCAAATATATGATCTTTTGATTCCATCTGGATGTTATTTTGACATTTATATTATTTTATTAAAAAAAAGTAAAAAAATGTCATTCTCTTTGTTTTATTATCATTAAATTTTGACATAACGATAAAAAGAGGCTATATTAGATTATAAATATACATTGAAATTATATATAATTTTTTACCATGTTAATTTATTTCTAATTTTTAGTGATGAAATTGTTACCTTAAATGCTTACGCAACGCTGACACAATATTTATTCAACTAATAGAAAAATAAAATAAATGATTTTAAAAATATAAAAATTGATATAATTTGATTAAATTAATGTATATCCAGAATTATATAGATCTAGATGAAATTTTATTGATTTTTGAAAGGATTTTATTTAAATTACCCTTTATTATTGATGTATTTTAATGCATATTAAATGAATAATGTCAAAAATGATAATAAAAATATTTTAAAATAAATAATATTTTATTAAATGATTTCAAATTCATAAAAATATTACATTAATCTAAATTAATAGGATATGGATGAAATCATCAATCATGGTCTAATTATGGTTGTTTTTTATTTTATGGTAATATTCCCATGCCTTAAGGGGTAGAAAATTTTAATATTGTGTCAATTATCCAAATGGTTAATATAGGGTTAAAACTAAAAGATAAGGGTGAAAAAATAACACAAAATTGTTCAAATTTTATTTTATGATAGGTATTAAATTAATACTCATATTATATTTAAATTATATCAATTTGTATCCATTTTTAAATGAACAATTATTTACATTAATTTAATACTTTAAGAAGTTCCAAGAATTCCCTTCCCCTCACTTATAAAAGGACACACATTATCTCTTTTGTTTACACCACATTGTTCAAAATATCTTGAAATAAAACTTTCCAATTCCATAATAAGCATCATTATCCAAGTTATAGAGACCATTTCCCTTCTAAAATGCCAACCCTAGGTTCCTTAAGATAAGATCTAATGGAAGACTATTGAAGAAGAGGTAATTGTCTTTACTGCCTCTTTAAAGTTATTTTTTCTTACACTTCCTTTTAATGTATTGTATAAATAATAAAATAATAAGTCAAGTATTATGGGGAAACCATATTTTTTATCTTTTTATTCCTATGAAAAGAGAAAACATCACTTGTGAGTACGTACAGATTACGGACTCTATATAGTAGTGTAATTCATTTTTCATCACTAATTTACATAGATGGTTACAGATATTAAACTATAGAAACTATATGATATTTATAAAATATATATTCTTAAATAATTATAATATAATATATAACTTCTTACCTTCTAGTCCATTACAAAATGATAACGTCACTCGTGAATATGTGTGGACTATAACCTTCACAAAGTGATGTGATCCATTTTTCATTTAATTTTTATATCAATGGAAATAAGGATGATTTTAATTAATATATATGATATAAAAATTATCCTATAATGGTGAATTATTATTTACCTTTCTTTCATTCCATCCGTTAAAAAATTAAAACAATGTTTATGTGTATATAGGGTCTACCATCTCCATGAACAGTATAATTCATTTTCTATATATAAATTTTATGAATAATTATAAATAAATATATACTGAATGATTATGATATTTAAATCATGATTAAAATTCTATATATTGTGGAACCAAGATTAAAGAATAAGGACCAAAACTATAGAACCAAAAAAATACATGAAAAATGAAGCGGTTATCACCTAGAACAATTATTGTAATAAAGAATTATTAATAATTTAGTGATAAAAGGATATAATTAAATCATATATGGTATGAAATATATGACTATGGTTATGAAATATATGTATAAAAATCAATTTTTATTATACAGAATGTTTGAACACATATGAAGGAATTCCGACCTCAGTTAAGGGATGTCATCTCAAATTCCCTTTATTGAGCCATATTTTAATGTTATGTACCTAATTTATATTATATTATATATACACTACCCTTTGTATATATTATATATTGAATCCTTAAAAGGTGGGTATGCATTAAAGGCATTCCACAAAGAAAGATGGCATGGGGACTCAACCTCGTGACCAATGCCCCACACCCTAACCCCCCTGCCACCCCAGCCACCTATGGGGGAATATTATATCTTGAATCCTTTACTAATGTTATTTTAAGTTTCAATTCAAAATATTTCATCTAAGTGGATTTGAATTGAAATTTTGTAAGTGGTAAGGGGTTTCTTAACTCAATTTTCATTCACTGGGTTATACTTATACTTCATTGACTATGTTTTTCCATGATTATGTTTAAAATCACCTATTATTTTAATTTGTTTTATTTACACTTTTTTATCTACATTTTTCACTCATAATCACTTCGTTAATAATTCTCACTTTGATGATATGATCTTTGTAAGGGTTTCTCATCTCACTTTTTTTCTGTGAGACATATATCTTATTCCCCACTTGCTTCATTCATGTGGTATATATACTAAACATTTGATATGATATATATTGATTCCATTTATATCCATGGTATTTAATGATTCATTTTAACTTATTTATTTCATGGGGATGATGATTCAAATGTTTCAAATCAGTAAGGGTTTATGTCACAATTTCATTATTATTTGGTATTTTTTATGTTTAAGTCTTCATTGGAGGAATTATGTAATAATTTTATCTTAAACCAAACATATTTTATTCTCCTCTAGTATTTTTAAAAATTATAAGTTTTCCAATCATTTTCCTCTTTTATGTACTTATGGGATCTAAATAATGTTTTTAAGGGCAATTTAATTCCTTTTCTGTTCAGTCTGGAATCTTTTTTTTCTATGTCCAAATTTTCCATAAAAATACTTTAAAAAATGTTTTTACTATTATGAATGATTAACTAAAGATATTTTAACCCACTTTTTATTTTTTACAAAATGGTTTAAATGGAATCTTCTTTTAATTTTCTGTACAAGGTACCTTTTTCCATTATAGAAAAAATGTAAAAGGAATATTTCTTTTAACATACTATGAATGAACAGAATTTCTTACTATTATGACCAATCAATGATTTGAATCTTCCTTTACAAGCTCTATGATTTAATTCTAAGAACATGTTTCTCCCAATATATTGGAAATTTTTAGTTTTAAAAAGTAATTTTCTGAAGGATGTTTTTAATGACATTTTTATGGAATTTCTTTTCATAAATGATAATAACCCTTTATTTTACTTATACTTCATTGGTAATATGTTGTAATGGTTCCATACTTATAATTTCTCGGGATGGTCTATGATCATATTTACTTCATAAATATTAATATTTTTTATGATAGTTTTTCAAATTTGAATGTTTATGTTGATGATTTATTGAATTTTTATTCTCCCCTTTCATATGATGAATGCATTGGACTTAATAAGTTATGGGAAGGACTCTCTATATCCACTCAATTCATTAGTAGGTCTTATGAGGAAAACATTTCTGGGTATTTGGATGAGGCCTTACCCATTTATATAAGATGTATTATCATGAGGCCTTGATGGTAATTTTTTAATCTCTAGTATTATGAATTCCATCATTATGAGATTAGTTATTTATGTCCATGTGATTATTTTAATATTTATGATATCCATGTATAAGTTTCAAGATCATGTTATTATTTATATTTAATCATTTGATCTTCATTTTCTTCTACCATATTATTCTTGAGTCTCATGTTATTGATTAATTTTGTGCGTTTTCAGTTATTTACATTTCTATATTGATTATTTCTTATTTACTAATGATATATTTTGTTATATGTAACCCTTACTTAGAATCTGATCTCACCCATATTTTGTTTCTTTTCCTTGGGATATAAAAAAAAGGAAACTTTGAATGAGTTTAAGGATGAATAATATTTATTTTCACTATTTTTTATTTTTTATCTTCAAATGTAATATGAGATGCAAGTTTGTGTCTAGTTTACCAAGACTACTAAACTTTTCATTCCTTCAAGATGTGATTCCTTGTATCTAGTGACAATGTAATACAATAAACACTAGATTTGGGTTATTGGGGTTAGGGTTTGTATAGTTATTATCAAATAATTTTTTGTAGAAACCTCAAGAACTAGATTTAGGAAAACATAGATTAGGGAACATAACCCTATGACTGACATTGAGGATGATTATAAGTATAGTATAACTTCCCAAAAAAAT
Source organism: Viscum album (assembly GCA_963277665.1). Taxonomy (NCBI): domain Eukaryota; kingdom Viridiplantae; phylum Streptophyta; class Magnoliopsida; order Santalales; family Viscaceae; genus Viscum; species Viscum album. The sequence goes on along the minus strand of OY728125.1, from coordinate 1,270,652,176 downwards.
TATAAAGGTAGAGATTACATTATTTTCCTAAAAATACATACGTTTCTGGATATTATAAGTGGATATGGTTTTAGAATAGATGCATCTATGGGTAATAAACCTGAAAAGAGTTAGTCAAATATATCTTAACCATCATCTCAGCAAACAGTGAGTGTTCCGTTATTGCACACCTAGTATGACACTTATGGGGGTTATGATAAGGTTAATTCACATTTTCTCTATAAACCATAATGATTAATAAGATAATAGAACCTATAGAAAGCTATGATATTCCATAGAGATAAAGAATAATCATAAGGTGTATTTGGGTGGTAAGTCCAAGTTTGATCATATGTTTAACAGTAAATATTCCCCTTTTGTGATTTTGAGTGATTTTAATTTAACATGAGTAAAGATATTTTGGGAGACATTTATGGGAATAAAACCCTTTGGTTTATTATATATTTTAGTGAATAGGGTATTTGAGGAATAATGCCGTTTATTTTATTGATATAATTTAAAAGGTACTAATAACCTTTACAGTGTATGTAAACTTTGATGATGAGGTAATTATGGGTTATTAAAATTTGGGAACATATGTTTTATAATATAGATAACAATGGTATTGAAAAGTTATTTGATGATAAATTTTATTTTTAAATATTTTAATCATATTTTTGGGAATGTTATAGGACTTATATTAATATATTTTTAGAAAAAGGAAAGCATATGTTCCAGGAGACAGCCTATCGCATCTGATAAGGTCACAATTCTTAAACCTACAACTGAAGGCTGACAAGGGTGAAACATCTACCACTGTCCTATATAATGTCCTGGTTAGTATGATGTTGTATATACATAAAAAATTTGATGGATAAAAATTAATTTGATTTTGGGAAACATATCATAGGATCAAATATTTTTTATTTTTATGTGATTAATGATATTTTGGGAGATATTTTATTTGGTTGAGGTACATATGAATATTAGGTTTAATGTAAAGGATTATTTGGGAAGAATCCTACTACATTTTTGGAGGAGTAAGATGAATGGTATGAGATAAAATTTTAGGTTATAACATTATTTAAATTCGAGGTTATTAGGGTTATTTGGTATATAGGGTTATTTTTTTATTAAATCATCTATGTTAGACCTTTGGTTTTATTATTGAATTTTGGATATTAAATTATGAATATTAATTAATTTTGGGAATTATCATACCTTTCTTTAACCTTTTTTTTTTGTTATTTTCAAAAGATAGGTGGAATGTCTTGTTATTATTTTTTGGAATTGTGTTACCTGTTATAAAGTGATTTTAGTTCTTTAGGCATGGAAAAAACATCTCGAATGCTCATTGTTTAGAGAAAATAGGATATTGTTGTGTAAATTGATTGAAGGACGAAATTATACTTTTTAGGTAAGTATATTTCCACATATTCATATTCTATAAGGTAAAGTAATTCCTCAACTATAGTAAAATGATATTGAAACAAAAATGTTACCCTATTAATTTCACTTCTAATGAATCGATGTCCTTTTCACACCTCTTTGGTTTATGGTTTTGTGGTCATTAACTTTCTCATGATCATTCACTTACTATAGATAAATGATCTTTGTAACTCTCCATCATTATTTACAAATTATTCTTTTATTCCATGACCATATTTTTACTTCTCACTAATTTTATCATATTTAGAAACCTAGTTATGTGTTATTCTATATAACCATTTTATTTCCCTTTACCTCTTTTCAAGAAGATGTTTTATTAACCCTTTTTATGATGTGGTATTTCCACTAAGAAGTTTTCAAATTTCGAATCCTTGATTACTGAGAATAATTTCAAATTGTAAGGATAAAATTTATTGAATGGGGGATAATTTCATACCCTAGTATTTTAAGAGAACACTACGTTAGATAACTTATATGACATAAAACACCAATCCTAAATGAACCACGAAATATTATTATATATGACCATTATAAAATAGTTTTTGAATTAGTGGGTATGAATATTATTAACCAAATTATGAAATATATATAAAGTAAAAACTCAATATAAATTCATGTATTAGTTATTAGGAAATAAGTACTCAATTTTTAGTAAAATTATTTTATGCTTAAGAAATATGTTCTCTTAAAAAATTATTTTATTTCCTTTGGGAGAAAATATTATAATTATTTTTTTATAAATTATATAAATTTTATTTTATAAAAATAATAAATTTTTTAAAATTAGTATATCACAATTTTCTTGGGGTGATTTTTTTGTTTTTTTTTTAATATTGATTTTCTAGTGATAGTAAAAAAATTCTGATTTTTAATGAAAAATGTATATTTGTTTCAAGAATTGAAAATGTTCCATTTTTTAAATCTATTTAAAATTAAAATTATTTATATTATTTTATTAATAATCCAATTAAGTTTATTAGAATCAATTTTATGAATGAAATTGGTATAAAAAATTATAAATAAACAATCATTTTTCTGATAAATTTTTTTTGTTGCATCTTAAGTTTTTATTTTAAATTAAAAAATAACACTTATATAAATTGAATATTGAAGAATTGATTTCATATTTATAATTAGAAGTTTAAAATTTTTAAAATAGTTCCCTTTTATTTTTTTCATTATGAATTGTAACCAGGGTAAATAATTTTCACCACAATAAGGGTAAATTAGGTAATATATATTAAAAATAATATGATAAGGAATATAAAATTACATTAAAACTTGAATTATATTCATTGGGTGAACATATTTCATCCATAAACATCAAATATTCGAATATATGAGATTTTGTTTCATTTGGAAGTCATTTTTACCTTTATGTTATTTTATTTAAAGAAAGTCAAAAATGTCATTCTCTATGTTTTATTATCATAAAATGTTTTACATAAGGATAAAAATAATATATGTTTTGATCTAAATATATATTTTAAATATAAATAATTTTTTTATTATGGTGATTTATTTGTAATTTTTAGTTATGAAATAATCACCTTAAATGTTTACACAACACTGGCCTAGTATTTATTAAGTTAATAGAAAAATAAAATAAATGATTTTAAAAATATAAAAATTGATATAATTTGAATGTATTAACATGTCACACGAATTTTATATATCTATGTGACATTTTAGGTATGTTTTAAATGGTTATATTATAATCCCACCTTTGTCTTGATTTATTTAAAGTCATATTAAATGAATATTTTCAAAAATTACATTAAAAATATTTTATAATAAATAATATTTTATTAAATGATTTAGAATTAATAAAAATAATAAATTTTGTAAAATTAATAATAAATAGTATAAAACTTAAATCAAGTTCCATTTATGGGTGATTTTTTCTTTTATGGTAACATTCTTGACCCTTAAAGAGTAGGAAATTTAAAAATGGTGGTAATTGTCCAAAGGGTTAATGGAGGGTTAAAACTAAAAGATAAGGGTGAAAACATTACCAAAACATGTTAAAATTTTATTTTTTGAGATTATTTAAACTCATAATAATATTATATTTGAATTATATCAATTTAGAACTATTTTTACATGAAAAGTAATTTACATTAATTTAATACTTTTTGAAATTTCACAAATTCCCCTCTCATCACTTATAAAATGAAACCACTTATCTCTTTTATTTACACCACATTGATCAACCTATATCAACCAAAACCTTAATGTTTTTATCATAAACATCCTTAGTAAAATTTTATATGTTCTTTTCCTTCCAAAAAACTAACCCTAGGTCCCTTAAGATAATATTTAATAGAAGTTTACAGAAGAAGAGATAATTGTTTTTACTGACACTTTCAAGTTTATTTCTACTTCAAATTCTTCTTAATGTAATGTAACCATACTAAAATAATAAAAAATGTATTATAAATATAAGTATATTTTATTATGATTAATTTAAAACCATATTCCACCTATTTTCCATCTGATGAAATGCGATTACATCGCTCATGCGTACATATGACTTACCGGGTTCACATAGTTGTGCAATTAATTTTCCATACCCACTTTACATGGGAGGTTATAAAGGTGTAAATAATAAAATTATATTATATTTATGAAATTATGTTCTTATTTTATTATAATATCATATATACTTTATTACCTTTCAAACCGTTGGAAAATGATAACGTCGCTCATGTGTATGTGAGGACTACCACCTCCACGAAGCGATGTGATCCGTTTTTCATTTAAACTTAATGTGGATGGTAATAAGGATAGATTTAATGAATATATATGATATATATGATATATAAGTTATCCTATAAACATTAATTATTACTTAACTTTCTTTCTTTCTATCCGTCAAAAAATGAAAATAGCATTCATGTGTATGTACAACCTACAGTCTCAATAAATGATGTAATTCATTTTCTATATAGAACTTTAATGAATAATTATAAAAAATATATAATTTATTAATTTTATATTTAATAAATAATTTAAATTCTGTATATTTTGGATTAATGATCAAAGAATAAGGACTAAAACTACCAAACTAAAAAAATGTGAAAAATGAAACGGTTATCACCTGGAGTAATGATTTTAATAAATAATTATTAATAAATTTGTGATAAAAGGTTAAAATTAAATAATATATGGTATGTAACATAGGATTATAACTCTTTAATATATTTATAAAAAAGATATATTAATTATACAGGAATTTTGAACACATAAGAAGGAAGTAAGACCTTAGGTAAGGGATTTCATCTCAATTTCCCTTCATCAAGACTTATTTTAATGTTATAAAACTAATTTATTTATATAGTGTATATTATGCTGATATTACATAGTATATCATGAATCCTTAATAAATCATCATATTTTATGTTTCAATTAAAATTATTTCATCCAAGGTTTTTTGACTTGAAATTTACTAAATGGTAATGGGTTTCTTAACTAAATTTCCATTCATTGGGTTATACTTATACTTCATTGATTATGTTTTTAAAATATTGTGTGTGAAATAATATTTTATTATATATATTATTTCCAATTGTTTATTATGGATTTATATTTGTCACACATAATTACTTCAATGATTAATTAACACTTTGATGATACGATCTTTGTAAGGGTTTCTCATCTCACTTTAGTTTCCCTAAGACATATGTCATATTCACCACTTTCTTCATTCATGTGGTATATATACTACCCCTTTGGTATGATATAACTTTATTAAATTTATATTAATGTTATTTAATGATTCATTTGAATATATTTATTTCATGGGTATTATGATTCAAAATATACCAAAGAAATAAGAGTTTATGTCACAATCTAATCATTATTTGGATTGTTTATTTTCAAGTATCCTCTAGGGGAATTATATGATATTTATATATTAAATTAAATATATTTTATTATCTTATAGTTATTTTACAAAATTATATGTCTTATTATAATTTTAATCTTTTAATTTCTCAAGAGTTTGAAAGAATTTTTTTAAGGAAATTTGAATTTGTTTTCTATTTAGTCATGAATCTGTTCAGTCAAAAGAATGTTTTTAAAAAAATACTATACTACAAATATTTATTAAATATATTTTTACCCATGTTTTTTTTAAATTAAATAAAATATTCTTTTTTTTGTAATGAGTATCTTTTTAACTTTTTACTAAAAACAAGAAAGGAATCATTTTTTAACATACTTCGAATGAATGTAATTTCCTACAGTCATGACCTCTCAATGATTTAAAGCTTCCCTTACAAGTCACCACGATTCTTTTGAAACAAATTTTTTTCCTAATATCTTGTAAATTTTTAGTTTTTAAAATTTATTTTCCTCAATAATTTTTTTAATGATCTTTTTATGGAGTTTTTATTCATCAATGACAATAACCCTTTATTTTACATATAATTCATTATGAATATGTTGTTATGATACCATCCTTATTCTTTTTCTAGATGGTTTTTTTAAGATTTATTGGTTAAATATTTACATTAAGATTTTTTTTTCAATTAAGAATGTTTATTATGATTATTTATTGAATTTTTATTCTCCCATTTCACATGATGAGTGCATTGGACTTAGTAAGTAATAGGAAAGTCCTATAATATCCCTTTGATGCATTAGTTGGTATCATGATATAAACTAGTTTGGGTATTTGAATGAGGACTTGCCAATTTTTGTAAAATGTCTTAGAACAAGGCCTTTATGGTAATTTTATAATATATAGAATTATGAATTAAATCATTATGATATTAGTTATTAATGTCCATGTGATCATTTGATTAGTTATAAAATACATGGATAAGTTTAAAACTAATGTGATTATTTATATGAAATCATTTGATATTTATTTAATCCTTCCATATTATTATTCATGCTTAAGTTATTGATTAAATATAATTTCTTTCAAGTTATTTATATTTCTATATTAATTATTTTTTATTTACTCATAATAGATTCTGTTGTGTGTAACCCTTACAGAGCATCTGAGTTCACCCTTAATTTTTTTATTTTCCCAATATATGAAGAAGGAATATTTGAATGAATTCAAGGATTATAAATTTTTACTTCCACAAGGTTTTGTTTTATATTTTTTCAAATTTAATATGGGATTCAAGTATGTATCTAGTTTACCAAGGCTACTAAACTATTTTGTCTTTTAGGATGTAATTTCTTTTATCTAGTGAAAATGTAATAAAATAACCATTGGTACTAGGATATTAGGGTTAGGGTCTTTATAGTCACTACTGGTGTTGTGGAGTATTTGGGAACAAAGTATATTCTTGTTGGAACAACATATCTCCACCCAGAAAGAGGTATGAATCAAAGAGGAGCTATAATAGGTAGTGAAGAAAAAACCTTCCAATAAAGTATGATGAGGAAGAGAAGAGTGTTTAGAAAGTGAAGAATATTAAATTTTTAAGAGAGAAAAATTTGAATCTTAAGAAATTTGAGAAAATAAAGGATTTCCATAATGCTTATTTGGTTCAAAATATTGAGAAAGGAAATAAAGAGTTCTCAGTTATTTTTTCATAAAAAATGACTATGGATAGAAATATGTTGGGATCAAAAAATTATGCTAAAGAAAAAGGGAAGAAAAAAGTTTCATAAAATGATAACAAAGTTGATAAAAAATTAGAAACATATGGTGGTTTGAAAAATCAGAAGAAATACATGAGGTGTGAGAAATATGGGAAATTTAAAAAAAATTATATGACTATATTAACATACCAAGAAGAAATCATGAAAAGGATGTTACAAAATCATGGTAAAAAAGATGTTATGAATTCTAAAGAGAATATGGTAGCTTCATCTAAATATTTTATAGATGAGAAAAAATAAATTAAATCTAATTAAAAATCTAAGAAAAATAAGAATAAGTTAATACTGAGAGAAGATTATCACTTCAAATGTTACTTCTAAGGAACACTAAAGTTATTACTTATTCCAAATACCTTTTTATTTATAATAACTTATAAGTAATTAAAGGTGAATAATTAAGGAAGTAGGCTGAGTGTTGTTGTATATTTTTACAATAATAATATATGTTCATCAAGGAAAAGTTTTATCACCATGATGAGGAATGGAGTGAGACCCTTGACGTAGAGAAAATATGAAGAAGAGGTATAAGAATCACACTTTTCCTAAAAATAAATTCATGATGTTTAAAAAGTTGAGATGTTGATAGGATTGTTCTTATACAAATGAAATGTTTTGATATATTTGTTAATATGGATGTAGGATTTTTCTTAGAAATTTTTTTCATATTTCTACTGATATAAACATGTTGCAAGAAGCTTTAGGAAAGTACAAAATAGAAGTTATGTTATGGAAAACTTTGATCACATTGATTATACACTCTTGATTTTTATATTGGGTTTTCCCATAGACTTAGATATGTTTAGTTAAAGTCTTTTCATTAAGAAATACATGTGATGTTAATTTTATCTTGAGAAATATTTCAATTTCCTAAAATTAAAGAAGATGAGCTAAGATGATCCTTATGTTACCCTGTGTATTTTATTATCAATAAGGGGGGAGAAGTATCATAGGGGGAGATGTAAAAATCATGGAGAAAGTATCAAGCACACATATTGACATCAAATATGTTTGAGGTTTTATGAGGATATTGAAAATAAATATAAAGTGGAAAACTTTTGTTCTAAATTTTGTTTGGTTTCATTTGTTTTCAATATGTTAATATGTGTCTGTATATAAATTTGATAGAAGATGATGTTGAAGTTATGTAAGAAACTTTCCATAGGGAGATTAAGGAAGTTTCCTTATGGGGTGTAAGAAAATTTATTTATGGAGTGTAAGAAATTTTCCTTACAAATTTAGATGATTTTTTGTCATTCTTAATGTTATTAAAATCGTGATATTTATTATGATTCAAGTATATGTACAAAGGGGGAGATTGATGTTACCATACTTATGGTAATGAATCAAAGCTACTAGAAATAGATCACTAGAGAGATGTGATTGGATAGACATTTATCATATGTTTGAGGTTGTGGTTACATAATGATATCATATGGAACATGCATAATGTTACCAAATGAAAGTATGTTAGATACTAGAATAATAGAGTGCAGAGTTTTTTAAAATTATAAAGGAGGAGAAGTTCTTATCAGATGGAGGACCAAGTTACAAAAGTAGAGTTGTAGATATGTGGAGAGAACAGATAAGGATATGTAAAGATAACTCATACATTTCATTACCTACATAAATTTATTATATTAACTATGTAAAGGTTTAAATAGTTTCAAAAATCTATATAAAGGTGAAAAATGATTTATATAACCTATATAACAGTATAGATGATATATTTTCAAAGATATTGGATAGAGGATTTATGAATAGATCACCAGATGTAGATTTTAGTGAATATTGTAATGGTTGGAGTTCCATCGTAAATAAACTCAAAGGTACAAAAGATAGATATTTTGATGTGATTGATAAAGAAATGTGAATAATATATAAGAAGATAAGGGTGGAAAATTTTTGAGATGAAGTTGACTTTGATCTGATAGATTAACATCAAACTATTTTACAAAATTTCCTTAGATGGATGATCATATGAAGATATTACAACCTGATTTTATAAGGAATAATGATTATTTATAAGGTTTCTGAATCATCAAATAAAGGATTTATATTAAGAACTATATGAAAATCCACCAAATAGAGTTATGGGATGTAATAAGAAAAATATATGATGAGTAAATCATATAGATTTTTCCAAATGTCAAAAAACTGAACGGAGGTAAATCATACAAAGAATGTTTCTGAGTCCATTAGATAGAGAATGGGGAAGGCATAACATGAGATAGAGAATTTATAATAAATAAAATGGATATACATACACCAAAAATTTTAATTTTAGGGAGCTTTACTTAAACTATGTAAAGTCCTTAACAAAGAATATTTTGAGCTAAACGTTCAATTTTTTTTTATATAAAAAGGTTGAGGTGGTTTGAAAATTTTCCTTAAAACCAATTTTTAGTAACTTTGAAGAATGGGGGAGATTTCAAGAAACTTAAATAAGCCTCAAGAATATTCTAGAATATTTTAGAAGCATATTTAAAAAATCATTGATTCAGATAAGTGCTTTGAGTTCCTGCTTATTCACCTGAGATACGTACCTATATAAAGGGGTGTCAAAGTATAGAGAAATCCATGTGGAACATTATTCATGTATGGAGAAGCATAATTACTAGATTATTTGTACCATGATAAATCTGATCATTTTTCTACTTGATTAAAGAAATTACATTAAACCAAGATCCATTGGTTGAAGAAGAAGCATAGTGAGAGAATTTGATTGGGTTTGTACTCTATTGAAGAAGAGTGAATCAGATTGAGGTTCTTCAATCAAATATCCAACTGATAAAGTACTGACCAAAGAAGGAGGGGAATCAGACTGAATTTTATTCATCAGATAGATAAGCATTATAATTATAACATTATATAGAGGTGCATCAAATAGATCACACCATACTAAAGAGTAATTAGGAACATCAAATAGATACCAACTAGATAGAGTCATAGAATAGAGGGAATACCATATGGAGTCAATTGGATATAATATTTCTAAGTAATATGTTAAGAAAAGTTCTAGAAAGTTCACATTGAGTATATCTATGTCTTACTAAGATTATGAATATATTTTATGGAAAACATAATCTTAATAGAGTTTTTGAAGATATTGATGTCTGTATACAAGTGAAGGTGATTCAATATTCATGTGGAGGAAGAGAAGATATTTCTATAATGGATCATAAAAGAAAAAAATCATGTAGTTAAGGGTATAACAAGTTACTAAAAAGGCTTATTGGTTATGGGGTATAACCAATTGTGAAGAAAGAGGTGAGGTTAGGATAGTTGGGGGGTATAAAAACCTATGGTAGAAGAGATGATTAATGGGGGTAAACCCATGGTTTGTTGGAGGAATGATTATTAGGGTGGATAACCATCTCTTCATATTCCATTATATTCCTATTATGATTAGTAAAAGAATCCATGTTGGGGGGGGGGGGATAACCAACATTTCATGGAGTTGGTCTTTTCACTAAAACTTTAAAATATCATGTGTTGATCTCACTTTATATTTGTTTCATAAAAAGGTGATTTTGATATTTATATTTGAGTATATCATAACTTTAACATGTTTTTATATGTTAGGATTTTTTCCTTACGGTGTTAAAAAAAATCTATAAAAGAAAAATTGATCATAGATTCACCCCTACCACTCTTAGTGATCCTACATTGATCAAATTGAACTTCACTTTCAAATGAGTTTCAAAAAATATACCTTTTTATATTAGTTTTACTTTCAACATAAGAATCGATAGATTTATCTTCATTTTTATTGAATTTAAGAAATTATTTTTACATTGGGATAAAAATTATGAATAAATTTACTTACTTGGTCTCTTCACATCCTATAAGAATTATTTCATCCATAAATGTGCATCATTATGATCATAATGAATATGTTAGGCCAAATGCACTAAAATCATCTTTTAATCGACTATAAGATCCACCAAATGATGAAAAGTTGTTCTTCCTATATAAAACTGATATTTTTATCATAAGAAAATATGAATAAATATTCTTAAAAAATAATCTCCAAAATATTAATAGTGACCAAATATCAATTTAAAACCTCTCAAATAAGATTTCCTAAATTTTAAACCAAAAATTGGAAAGTTTTGATCACTTATTCTCCTAAAAAAATCTCTCTTTTCCCCAAAAAACCTTTATTATAACCTGAAATAGTTTCCCTAATATTTATATGATCTACTCATCTCCAACACCCATTTTATTTACATATGTAGCTAGATATTCCCTACATTTACCACTAGTGATGACTCCCTTCCTTCTAATTGGCACTATCTATAAACAATGGCACACAATTTTTTTTCCATAATTTATCATGAATATTGTTCTATGGAATAAAATTCCCTAAAAGTTCTCAATTACTCTAAGGGGTTGTCATAATTTTTTTGTTAGTCATGTTCTTATAAAATATAGTTTTTAAGGGTACAACTAAACCTTCTCTGATGCAAACTATAACACCCTAACTCCAGTAACCTAGCACCGGTTCTTAACAATTACATTGTTAAAATATTCAAGAAATTACACCATGTTGGATCGATCAATTTAGTAGTCTTGTAAAACTATATATATATATATATATATATATATATATATCCATATTACATTGAAAATATAAAAAAAATAGCATAAGAACCATTCTTTAATCCTTTAAATCGAACATAATATCACTCTCCATATTATAGGGAAAGGAAAACAAAAAAAAAGGTTAGCTCAAATGCTCAGTAAGGGTTATGTACAATGAAATCTATCATGATTAAATAAATAAGAATTAATATGGAAAAGTGGATAATAAAAATATATGATATTCAATCAAAAACTTGATTTTAATGTAAATTCATGGTTAATATCAACATAAGAATCCCATGGATAATAGAAACTGAATTCTCAATAAAAGAAATAAATATATATAAGAAAATTAATGATCTCTATATCAAGGCCGAAACTAAGTTATCATGAATCATACTATAGTGACCCATACTTTTCATACATAGTTATCATATCTTATTAGATGAATATTAATTACATAACATTATGATCCATTTCAGAATCATATAAGCATGGTATATTTGGAATCTTTTATATATATATAAAAACTTGTTTATAAGAGATATGCCTCATCTCCAACTAATTTCTTCATATATATAACTCTTCTTATACATATCATACCTAAAACCATTATTTATAACATGGGTAAAGTAAACATAAGAAAGGGTGAGCCCAAATGCTCAGTAAGGGTAAACAAGGCTGAAATTAATGATCGTATAAGAATAACATAATCATAAGGGTATGAGAATGTGAGCTTAACATTTAAAAACTATACCCATCATATGATATATCATAATCTTAAATAATTAAATAAATCATGGATTTTTATTAGACATTAATCATAACATAATTGTGGGACATGAATAATGAAAACATAATATTGACATAAGACATAAGTTTTTGGAATAAACATAGGAGCAGAAAATAATTTCCTTGGTAGTCAAGGCACACTTCCAAGACTATCATAGTGGATTAGGTTAACTCCCCATTACATTATATTAGTCAATATATACTCCTAATACCATCATAGTGGATATATTACCTTACTAAACTAGGTTCACTCCCCATTCTAGTGCTTATTATCTCATGAGATTCCATCTTTATGCAATTCATTGGAGGGATATATAATTTTAGGGCCACCCATAATATAATGAAATCCATACATTTGTGTGATATAGGATCATAAAAAATTCATCATATAATATCCCATGGAAAGAAAATGAGTTTCATAAACATTTAATCATATCATCATAGCATTACCTATGAAAGATAAACGGATTTCATAAACATTTCATCATAACATGGTTAACCCAAGGAAAATAAATGAGTTTCATAGAATCACACCAAAATAATTATCATAATAATCCATCCAAATAATTAAAGTGGATGGTATTATTGGATCATATCCTCATTAAATCATAAGTATCATCAAAGGATTTCTTCGTAGTTGAAAATGAATTTAAAAGTTTACTTGGAACATTTCTTGAGTAAAACCCCATTTTCACTTTGAAATCACTTACTTAAAATAAAAAAATCCAAAATATTAAGGAAAAAATTTTACATTGAAATAACCATGGAAACTTTTAAAGGAATATTTAAAGCATTGAGTGTTCATCACGGTGGAAAATGTTGTTCATTCTGTGTATGTAAAAATAAATTTTCTATTCACATTTTTTATAAAAATTTTAAAAGTACCTTATTTGGAAAATAAAAGAAGATTCATTTTAAACCATTTTTAAAAAATTAAATAATGGTAAAAAATGAAATTAAATAATCATATTTGAATATTATAAACATTCTTGAAAGCATTTTTAGAAATCATGGATATGGAAGAAAAATGTTTTTTGACCGAAGAGAGAAATAATGATCGTTTTCTATAAAAATATTATATTGTTCTCTTAAGTATTTAAAGAGAGGATATTTAAAGGAAAACATGTATCCTATAGAAATAACCATAATATAATAAATTTAATTAGATTATTGAGAGGTATATCCTAAAATTTCATCATCAAAAACTTATTCATAAATAGTATTGATGAATATGGGAAATTGTTATTAATCAAAAAAATTATTTTTTTTATTGTGTATGAACCCACTAAATTTAACCTCAACTGTCCAAATATTGAATTATTTATGTCATATTTACTTTGGAAAATTATATTCACTTGGTGGTTATTTTTATTCCAATGATTTGGTTTCCCATTCCATTATGACCTTAAATGAGGCATAATATCACATTGACACAATTAAGAAAAATATTCCAAGGAATTTTTTATATCTACATGATAATTTTCATCTCATTTGGGTTATTATATTTTTATTTATGGACCCATCTTTAAAATTTATTGATTTTGTGAACAGATTTCAAGTCTTGTATTGTGAACTAATTTTAGCCCTCAAAATATTGGATTGAGATTTAGGTCTAGCTGAATGAAAGGAATACCAACATGTATGGAATACTAAAAAAGGAATTTCATAATTTGGATTTGTGTATAAGAATTTATAGCCAAAATAATATTCTGATATAAAAATATTAAAATTCCAAAATTAGTCCTTTTTCACGATTAAGATCAAATTACTAATAAAACCTAAAATTGTGACAATTACCATTAAAAAAAGAAATTTGTGGGATTAAAATATTGAAATACATAATAATATATGTGATATTATGAGTTTTATCAATCCAACACACATAAATATTTCACTCCTAGGAAATCATCAAATATCTGAATCAAAATCCACACTAAAATCAAAAGGGGGAAAATTTACAAGATATTTTCCAAAAATGGAATTTCATCATATATCATCTATGAAAAAAAATATTTCATTTTCATATCTCACATTTAAATTTATTCAACCTAAAAAATCCATTCATGACCCAATCACACCTACCTCACATTAAAATTCATGCCACTCTTCACTCAAGAGAAATTAAATCTGGAGTTATACTCATAATTGAAAAGTGCATGTGTCACCATAGGATTGTGAAAATTACCATATCTTCATAGTGAAATACATAAAAATGAATTCATACAGGAGTTATTTTTTAAGTTGAATTCTATGGAAATGGGTTGGTGGGTAAAATAATTAAAAATTCAAGGCAAAAAAAAGGACGTTGGACTCTAAAATACTAATGAATGATTATTAAATTGAAACAAAAGAATAATACATCGATAAATTTTCTATACATGTGAAATAGAATAATCCATTTTTACATGGGACGTCAGTCAATAAGTGAATAAAACAAAGGATTTTATCCTAATTCTCCCTTTCTCATTTTTTTTAGTTTTTGATTATGTTTTAATTTCATTTTAATTTCCTTTTTTTGTGGATGATGAGATGACAAAAAATACAATAAATGAATGAAAATCATGCCCTAAATTTTTTATAGGGACACAAGTCATAAATTTATTATTAATGAACAAATCATGCTCATTTCCATTTTTTTCTTTTTCAATTTTTTTTATTTTTTTTGTGGAGAACCGTATGATAAAAATTAAGCATAATGAATGAAATTGGATAGTTCTCATTCTTCAAATTCTATAAATAATGACACACACCTCACACACTTCATAATAATATGTACTCCGATGAAAAAAACATGAAAACAAACTTCCCCCACACTCAAACATGAAATATTCATGAAAAAATATTAAAAGTGAAGGTATGTAAAGAAAAATATACTAGTAATGTGGATTAAACCTATAATTAAATTCATGTATTCTAAGGGATAAGCAAGGGTAAATATAAATATGGGTCTCATGTTAATATATATAATGATAAAAAATGCCACAATAATATAAAAAATATTATATGAACTCCTAATATTTGAAATGGAATAATCACTTGTTTTGGTTTGCACATAAAATCCATGATTCTCTTAAGATAATGTGTGTATTAGGAAGAACGTGTCAAAAGGGTTCAGAATTTCTCACCGAATAGGAAAAAATAATTTGTGTCATTTTTGTGTGGAAATTAATTTAAAAAAATGTACAAACTCATAAATGTTCTTGAAAATAAAATCAAATAAAAATTTTCCACATTAACAAGAATTTAAAATCTATTTTATTTAAAATTAAGAAAAATCACTCAAAATTGATTCAATTATGAAATATTACTAAAACTATTAATTGATTATCAATGTTATTAAGAGGCTAAATAAAACAAAAAAAAATCTAATAAAAATGTTGAAACTGCCCCCACATTTATATTTCACTACCCATAATTTAAGATTATCAAAATAAAAATATAAGGGTAGAAAAATCGAGGAGAATGAGAGATAAAACCTGAACTTATTTTGAAGTGGTAACATTAAGTAAAGCTCTTAGGTTCCACCACATGAACCTAGAAAAAAAACAAATCATAAGAAAAATAATGAATAATAAATAAAGAGGTAAAATAAGATAGAATATGGTTTGAACCCCCAAGTGTCTGATAGGTTTTTATTACCTCTAGTCAGGCAGTTTCATCACTTTATCCCCAATATAAAGGTGAATGTGGTTTATTTAATTTTATCCACCACATTGTTTCATTTCCAATATTCATTCCTTTACGTTATTTTTTGTATAAACTTGGTATAGAGAATAATAATTCCATCCCTATAGTAACCTCATACATCTTTCAAGGTGGTGGAGGAGAAAGAATGGTTCTTACATTGATCTGGCTACAAATCCTTTATCCTCTTCAACATCAACATATAGGGCCTACACTTATGATTATGTTTCAGAAATTTCAGCATAGGGTAATATAAATAATAATTTAACTTGAATATGATTAAAACATGATGAATTAATAAATAAATCTTCCCATTCAAATAGGTCATCTTGGAACGTGATTTTTTCTGGTAGGCCCAAAAGTAACTTGGTCTCAATAAATGTGTCATGTTCTTCTTCATCTAGAAATTACATCCATGTATTAGCTAAATTTGATAAATTAAAGCTATGGTATTTAATTCTCAATTATTTTTCAATAAAATCAGTATAAAATGAGTTCAAGATAAGAATTCATCCCTGAGTAATCTTGACTTTTAATTCATTTTCTTCACTTAATGTGTCCTAGAGTAGGTTTGTTATAGATAGGGAGATTAGTCAATCATTTTCAATTTTTTATCTAATTGCACCACATAGTTGGTTTCTTATTCCAAATATAGATATAGGTAGAGAGATAACTATTTTTCAATGAAAAATATTGGAGAATCGTGTACCTTTTCAGCTTCTCCAAACCATCCCAATATTCATCCATTTCATCTTGATCTTTAATATGTGCATCAAATAGAAATTATTTTTCTTCAACCTCCTATAGAAATTGTATGTATGTGTTTAAGGTTATTTCCATCATAATTGTTTCCTCTCCTGGTCTTTTAAATGAAAATTTTATAAAAACAAACATTGGTTCCTTATTTTCTTGATTTGTCGTTTGAGCTTCCAATTTCGTCAAGGAAGAGGAAATAATTTCCATTTGGTTCCTCGCTTCACCAATCATTTTTTCATTTTTCTATAATTAAATCTTCAAGGTAACTTTTATAATATACTCATAAAAAATATTTTAAAAATGGAAACCATATGTAAAATCGCTATCAAAATCCATCTTTAACTTTAGTAAAGAATGATATACAATAATGTTGTATTTTTTGGTTCATGAAAATTTTATATTTTTTTGATTTTTTTTTTGAAATATTATGTGCACAAGATCTTGGCCTCCTTAATAATGGCACCAAATTGATGAGAGTAATTTTTCATGAATCCATCACTAATAAATACTTATTTTCCTAAAAATTCCGCATATTGCATACCCTAAGGTTGATATCTCATGGAGACCACTCACACACACCTATTTTCTATTTTCACTATTTATAAACTAACTAATATAATATAAATGATAAACTAATATAGTAATGTGGGTTGGAAATGTAAGAAATATATAAATATGAAAACCAAACACAAAGAAGAAGAGAAGTCACAATGATGTTAGTAAAGAAGGATGAAGTTATTATTCTCGAGAGTTCAAGGTGATGTTTTAATTTTTCTTTAAATATTTAATCTATTTATCCAATTCAATGTAGAGATTAACAATATAACTCTAAACCTTCATGTTGTAATTATAACTACACCACACCAACCATATTCATGTGAGATAATCTCCCTCACATACATTCCATAATGCTACACTGACCCTCTACATAAAACATTATGATAATGACAGAAAGGAATAAATGTGAATGGGAAGAAGAACACAATATTAGATAAATCTAGGTGATCCCTTCACTAAAACCAGTATATCTACTAATGAAATTATAAGGTCTTGACCTTAAACATTACATATTATTACGCATTTATACATGAATTAACTTTTTTTATTTTTAAATATCTTTTATGATTGTAGTTTTGGAGAAACATGTCATATATCTTAAATAATTAAGTATTACATGACAAAGTGCACACTCAAACTTAGTATCCATTTTTTCCAGACATAAAAACTTTTAAGATATAACAGGTTTTCATTCCATGACAAATCTTCACATTTTTCATCTTGACATCATCTTTATCCCTACTCTTCCTTAAAACCCTAGAAAAACTTATTAAAATGTGGGATGAGGACTAAAATCTCAACAAGGGACATAAAAATAATGAAATAAATAGTTATTCTATGAATAAATATAAAAAAATTTCCTTCTTCAAAATAAACTTTGGGTTCAAAATAATCATTTTTTTACCCAGGATTTTAACTTCTCTACCCACTAATTTTCATAAAACATTTCATAATAAATTTAAAAGAAAAAATAAAACTCATAAAGGTTTCTTTGAAATCATATGAATACTTGATCATAATTTTATAATTTTTACCCATAAGAATAATCATATACTTTCTTTTAAAAATAATATAGTTACTTGCCTTTTAAAGTCAAATGATTTCCCTAAAAAACATAGCAAGCATAGATAAATAAAATAGGTAACTTGAGGCATCATTTTACATATTAATATTACATATGGAATAACTTTCATGGTTATAAATGGAATAACCTTCACGGTTACAACTAGAATAACCTTCACAATTACAGATATCCTTCTCGATTACAAGTTGAATAACTCTCATGGCCGACTTAACATAAATATTACAAAATTCATGGGAGGGATATCATGGACTCATCCATCCTTGGTTTATAACAGAACCACCTGTTATGTTAACCAATTCCCAAGAACCATAACATAATCATAACACATAAAAGCTTATTATTTTCAAAATATTATATGCACCCATAAAAAAATTCTATATATTGATATATCCCTTTCTATTAAAACTCAACTTTAAAAAATAAAATTCCTATAAAAATGGGAAAGAGGGATTTTCCTTGAATAAAATATGTAAAATTATAAAGTGATCCAAAAATCATAAAAATTTTATGGTGGAGTGAAAATTCATTGAAGTAATATAAATTAAAAAATAATATTCCTTTAATCATTTATAAAGAAAGTCAAAACAATCCTTAAAAAGATTCCATTTGAAAACCATTTAAAAAAATACAATAGAGATATAAATTTTCCTCTGTAATTAATTTGTTTCCATAACAATACATTAATAATATATTTCAAAAAATATGGACATTGATGAAAAGGGGATGAAATTAAAACTTTAAAAGATGCTTTTTGTCTAAAAAATGACCCCTTACCTTGAGTTTGACTCATCATGTATATTCATTATCTTTCTAAATAATAATCTTATGTTAATTATTTACTTTATTATAAACATTTTTCATTTTTATTGTTCCTTTTACCATGTTATAATCAATTACATAATCAATTAATTTCACATTGGAAGTTTTGGTGATATTCAGTTCATATATCCAAAATTACCATGGTAGGTTGACAATGTTCAAAGAAGTTCATTATCCCATCATATCCAGAATAATAATCATTAAATAACTATCATTTAAAATGATAATTATATAAATTCATACTTATGCATGAATAACGTTTCTATTTAAAACGATCATTATGGAAAGAAGTTAAGTATTATTTTATCTTTCTAGAATGGTAATTATATAATTAATACCATATTTTTTCTTTAAATTCACTTATATATATCATTCATGTGATGTAGTGATGAAAAAATAATCACATTGCTTTGTGGAGGTGGTAGTTCACACGTATGCATGAACGGCGTTGTTATTTTTCATTAGATGGATAGGTCAGAAAAAATATGGTATATTACTTTTATATAATGATAAATATTTCATTAATATAATATATATACATTAAATCTATCATTACAACTATCCATAAGGGGAGGTGATGGAAAACAAATTACATCATTTCGTGAGGTTGTAGTTCATCGTACACACAAATAATGGTTTCATTTCCCATTTGATGGAATAATGGATGGTAATAGGTTATTACATTAACATAATAATATCTCAATATATGGGAGATAATGGTGATATTATTTTAGTGTGTTTGAATAAAAATTTTAGATTTTACAAAAATAAATGAAATAAAAATGTTTGGTTATGAACTATACCTCTTTTTTGTACTACCTCTTATGGTTTACACAAATAGTTCTCCTATGATATTTTTCTGTAAAAAAATCCCTATATGATGTGGGTTGGGATTTAATGAAGGGATTTGGTTAGGTATTGGCCAAAAAAATGGTTCTTGAAGTTTGATGAAAATAGAAGAAGGTGAGTCCTTTTATAAGAGAGGGGAGGGGCACTCTTGAAATTTCTTAAAATAATATAAATAAATTATCATATTAAAATTAGAAAAAATTGGAATTTTTCAAAGATAAAAAGATTTTGAGTCCAAATACCCTCATATAAAAAAATTTACAGGTTTAGGTGATACTTTCACCCTTATATTTTGGCTTTAACCCATTTTAACACTTTTTGATACTTACTGCACTATTAATATTTTTACTATTTAGGGGTCATTAAAGTAACTATAAAAGGAATACGGTCCATAAATGGACCATTGTTGATATTATGAATCATATACCATTTACTTGGCCAAATATAAGGCATTTTTTAATTTTTAATCAATTAATAAAACATTATTTATTATAAAAAATCATTAATACAATTTTTGACAGTATTCATTTAATTTGACTTTAAAAACATCATGAAAAAATGGAATTAGAATATATACCATTCACACTTCACTAAAATGTTATAATTATATTAAAATTTTTTGTAACATAATAATTTTTTAAATTATATTTCTTTTAATATTTTTGAAATCATTTATATTATTTTTCCTTTTAATTAAATATTAACTATGCTAAATCTATGTAGGAATTTAATGTCATTATTTTATCACTAAAAATTGTAAATAAATTACCATTTTATAATAAAATTATTTAAATTTAAAATAAAAAATTAAAATTTAAAATTAATTACTTTTATTTATATATAAAAATTTTAAAGATAATAAAACAAAGGAAATGACATTTTTTTCTTTTCTTTACATAAGATATTATAATGTTCATGATCATGACCATATGGAAAAAAAATTCATATATTCTAATAATGGATTATTATGTATGAAAAATAATCATTTGATAAAATTAAATAAAGTGTTAGGGTTACTTTTTAGTCATTATCATATTATTTTTTTCTTGTAATAAACTAAACGTGGTAATAAATATTTACTACGGTTACTATTCATATTGACCAAAAATAAAAGGGACTTATTTGAAAATTTTGGACATACTAATTAAAAAATGGAATCTAATTTTTATAATTCAAAACATTGAATTTGATGAATTTAATTAATATTAAACCCGCATTACATGATGAAAAGAGTTTTTTTAGAAAAAATGATTTTTTTTAAGTATAAATATATTTTTATACCAAATTAAAGTATAAAATTCATTCAAAAGACAATAATTAGATTATTTATAATCAAAATGAACTAATAAAATCTTAAAAATTATCCATAATATAATTTTATGCTCAAAATACTTGAAAAGAAAATACAATTCTGAATAAAAATAAAAAAAATCATTATTCATTAAAAAATCAATCTTTTCAAAAAATTATAAAAAAAACTCAACATTGAATAATTTTGAAATGAAGAATTAAAAAATGAAATTAATTTTCTCAAATTAAAATACAGTAATTTTAAAATTAAACTTTTAAATAAAACCTAATAAGTAGAGAGCTTAATGAACATATTTCCTATTTAATTTAAAAAATTACTTAATTTTTTTATAATGAATATAACTATCTAATTCATGAATGATAATAAATATGAAATTAATTTATTACATCATTACCTAGGTTATTACATTCTACCCCCCATTTTGAAATTGTGTCCTCACAATTTTTTTAATTATTAATCAAGTGGGATATCTTTCCCTCATAGCATTTTTAGATTCCCATATTATTTCTTCAACCATATGGTTTTTTCACAAAAACCTTAACATGATGAATTTCCTTATTCCACAAAAAAATTTCTCTATGGTCAATAATCTATATTGGATCTTCCTTATAAAAAAAGATATATTCTAACTAAACTGCCTCATGGATGAAAACATGAGATGTAACATCAAAACATAAAAAATGTTGTGTACCTAGGATAAACTATAAGGTGAGTCCAATAGATACACAAATGATTCAAATTTCTATAGGATTTAATATGGTCCAATAAACCATGGACTTAGCTTCCCCTTTTTACCAGAACTCTTAACACTTTTCCATAGATACACTTTAAGAAAAACATGATCACCTATATAGAAAGAAATATTTTTTCTCCTATTATCCACATAAATTTTCTACCTACTCTAATTCATCCTCATATGTTACTGAATCATCTTCACATTATGAACCATTTACATTACCAACTCTGGTCCCAACAACTTTTTTTCACCTAATTCATCCCAAAAAAGCATGATTTTAACATTTATTTTCATTTAATCCCTCAAAAAGGTTCCATCTCTATAATAAAATGAAACATTTTGATATAATAAAACCCAAATGATGAAATATATTGATACTAAATTTACTAGTTATCCATTAAAAAGGAAAAAATCATGGCTTCCATGTTCTTAATTATTCACTCATATTGTCAATCAGACTGAGGATGAAAGTTTTTACTAAAATTTAATTCAGTTCTCAATGACTTCTGAAGTTCTTTACAAAAATTTGAAGTGAACCTAGGATCATGGTATGATATAACGGAGAGATGAATTCCATGTAACCTAAATATATCCTTGATATATAGTCAAGAAATATGATCAAAATACATAATATCTTAAATGGGAAGGGAATGTGAAAATTTAGTTAATCGATCAAAAATAACCCAAATTTCATTATGAACTCGTGATGTACTTGAAAATACCACTATTGAATCCATGGATATATTTTCACATTTCCACTCTAGAACTAACAAAGGATGAAGCATCTCATTCAGTAATTATTGTTATGCTTTAACCTATTGAGAAGTCAAACATTTAGTGGTATAATCAAAAAATATCTCTTTTCATTCCATCCCACAATTAATACTCCTAATGGTCTCTATATATCATTGATCTTCCAGTATGAATGGAAAATGGGGAACTATGAGATTCACTCAAAAATTAACTATTTAACTGGGAATAATAAGGCACACATGATCTTTTTTCCAAATTTGATAACACCTTCTTTATCAACATTAAACTCTAGAAACTTACCCTTATTAAATTATTCTAACTTTCCCTATAAAATACGATCCTCCTTCTAATATGGGTTAATTATTTATGACAGATAATATTATACTAAAACCTGAAACAAAATAGATAAATTTCATTCATCCATATGTTTTATCCCAAAAGTTATCAAATCATTAACCAAAGGGTTATGCTACAAAGATAACATGGTTAATGTAACATTATTTTTCTGAATAAAAGTATCAAATACTTTATTTTATTTTCCAGGGTGGTAATGAATTTTTCATTCATAATACCTAATTAGTTCAAACCATTTCCTTTATCTTATGTTCAACTATTTCTGAGTGAATATATACTTAAAACTTTTATGATTAATATAAATTTCACACTTGTCTCCATATAAATGATACCTCCAAATTTTTGAAAAAAAAAATAGAGTAGATAATTCTTAATCTTGTGTGAGATAATTAAAATCATGAGGTTTTAGATTATTTGAATCATAATCAATTACATGATCACTCTATATCAATAAAAAACAATTCCTTTAAATGAAGAATAATTATTGATGAAAAATTCACCATTCATGGATAGAAGATCCAAAACTTGAGCATTCTCCAATCATCATTTTAGTTTCTTGAAATAGTCATTACATACTTTTTTCTAGAAAAAAAAAGTAACTTATTTTCAAGTTAAGTTATTCAGCGGACTATATAACCAAGCAATGTTTTCAAAAAACTTCTGTTAGTAATCCATTAATCTACGAAAATTATGAATCTCTATAACATTTTTAGGTCTTTTACAATCTTCAATAACATTATTTTTAACATGGTCAATAGTTACACCATCTATAGAAACAATATACCTGAGGAAATAAATTTGTGGCAACAAAAATTCAAAAATTCTAAATTTTTCATCTAGTTTATTTTCTTTTAAGGTTTATAAAACATTCCTTTGGAGTCTTTCATATTCCTCAAGACTTTAAAAATATACAAAAATATCATTAATAAACATAGGCACAAATTTTTCCAAGAACGCATGGAAAAATCTATTCATATGGTCCATAAATACATTTGGTGCATTGGAAACCCCAATGGTAATAACTACATATTCATAATATCAGCCCGTATTTGGTCTAAAACATAGTATTTAGGATATTTTACTCCTTCACCTTCCACTGATGGTATCTTAACCTGAGATAAATCTTTAAAAAAATATTTTGTACCCTAGATATTGTCATTCAAATCATCAATATGAGGCAAAGGGTACTTTTTCTTAAAAGTGATGTTATTCAAACCTCTAAAATCAATGAAAATCATCATGGAACCATCTTTAATTTTACTAATCAAAATAGGAGAACCCCTTAGTGAGGTGATAGGACTAATGGAAACTTTTTATAGAACTCCTACAACTGTTTTTTCAATTCCATAACTTCTACTTGATCCATTAAATATGGGGGTTTTGAAATTGTCTTAGCATTAGGAACTATGTAAATAGTAAATTCCACTTATTGATAAGGTATAAAACTAGGTAGTTAATCAAGAAAAACATCCTGGTATTCTTTTAATATAATCACATCATTAATCTGAATATTTCCCTTATTTTAAAAATATGTGCAAGATGATTTTCATTTCCACATTTTAACTATTTTTCATCTTCTTAATATATTATCAAAGGTATGAATTCCTTATTGTATACAAACTGAAACTCTTTCATAAAAAAAACTTATTTATATCTACAGTCAATCTTAACATGGTAAATGGAGAGCCAATACATACCTAAAATAATATCAAACTCTTATAGGGTAAAGACAATAAGGTTTGCAGGTAAATTCTTTCCACAGACAATAGTAGGAAGATTATTATAATTTCTTTTTTACTTAATACTACCCTAGTTGTTTTTACCATATGTTCTAACTGCATTTCTTGAGGTGAAATTTCTAATTAATAGGAAAAATTATTAGAAATGAAAGAATGTGTAGACCCATAATCAAATAGGACATTAAAATAATTTTAATAAACAAGAAATGTATCAATTACAACTTCATTTTATATCCCAACATCTAATGAATTAGTTGTAATGGATTTCACCACACCATTATACTTATAGTCGTATTACTTCCCATCATTAGTGTTCTTTTTCGGACACTCATATACATAATGACCCATCTCATTATATTTAAAACTCTTTACTTCCTTATTTTCAAAATTAGCCTTACCACCACTAAGTTCTTTTTCAATAAAATCATGAGCCATATGCCCAGACATAACACAACATAATTACTTCCCATATTTCATATGACATTCACCAGGGTGCTTTTTACAACACCTTTTAGAAACCAGAAACATGATTTTCAAACCTTTATATTTATTTGTTGGGTTCTTTCCCATTGCCTTCCACCTAAAACTCCTTTTTTGTGTGTTTTCATAGAATACCTTAACATCAGTAAACTCTATTTCAACCTTCTCAAGTTTCTTATAATTTTTGAATTCATAGGAATCCAATTCCCTTAGATATCTTGGTATTAATCCTAAGTAAAATCTATTAATTTTACTATCATGATCCTGAATAATATTTGGTGCATACCTAGATAATCAGTTGAAGTTTTCTTCATATGTGGCTACTAAATATTATTTATTCTATCTCAATTACATAATTTTTACGCTCTTTATCAAACAACCTTGGGAAAATATTTCCCAAAGAAAATATTCTTAAGTTCATCCCATTAAATGGAATCAATCTCTTATATTTCTTTAGTATTCTTAATCATTAACCACCACTGGTTAGATTTTCCTTAAAAATGGTAAATAAAAATAATTAAATTTTTATTATCTAAATAACCCATGACTTAAAATATCATTTTCAAATAATTAATCCATCCCTCATCTACCACTAGGTCAGAAGATCTATGGAATGCTGGAGGATGTTGTCTTATAAAATGCTCTACTATTATCATGTTTATATATTATATATCTGGATGATCAATGGAATGAATACTTCCACCATTTATAGCCTACATCAACTAATCCATCACTATATTAAATTACTCAATTCCAATTCCAACCATACTAGGCTTCCAATTTGAAAGGATATCGTCCTATCGGTGTCTTCCTACTATAGATTCTCTATTTCCTCTGCAGAAAACCATTCTAAACAGTCATATTTTAGATGAAGAAACATGAAAAAATAAAATTATATATCTTGATAACCATAAATTAAAATCTCTTTAATGTATTTTCATAAATTATCCTAACATCTCAAAATTATCTAAACCTTACTCCGATACTAACTATAAGGAATCATCCTTAAACATTACATATTCAAGTGTCTTTAGATAAGAATTCATTTTCTTTCATTCCCAAAGATCTTTTTGGATTATAGTTTTATTTAATTAGTTCATTACCCTTACATAAATAAGTATTACATCACAAAGTGAAAACTTCCACTTATTATTAATTTTCCCCCAAAACAAAACTATTAAGATATAACAAGTTTTATTTCCATGAATCATCTTCACAATTTTCATATTGACCTAATCCTTATCACTGATTATATTTAAAACCTAATGAAATTCATTTCAAAACATGGTATGATCATAAAAACCATATTAAGAGACATAAAAATAATGAAATAAACCATTAGTCTATGAATAATTATAAAATTGTTACCTTTTAAAAAAACTTTTAATTCAAAATAAACATTTTCTTAACCAAGAAATTAATTTTTCTACCAAAATAATTTCATAAAACATTTCATAATAAATTTAAAAGGAAAAAACTCATAAATTTTTCTTTGCAATCAAGAAAATATTATGAATTTTTTTTAACCAAAAAATATTTTTTACCCTTAAGAAGTAACGTATACATTCTTTTAAAAATAAGTTCATTTCTTACCCTTTGAAATCATCTAATTTTCATAAAATAACATAGAAATAATATATAAATCATATAAGAAATGTGATGAATAATTTTTCATATAACTCTTATAGAATAACATTCATGTTTATAAATGGAATAACCTTCACAATTATAAATAGAATAACCTTCACAATTACAAATAACCTTCGTGGTTACAAGTGGAATAACCCTCATGGTCAACTTACAACTTTAATCTTACCAAATGAATTTGAAGGATATCATAGACCCAAACATCATTGGTTTATAATGGAACAAATCTTCATCATAAATAATTCCCAAGTACTATAACATAATCGTAAAACATAAAAGAATTTAGTTTTCAAAATATTCATTGCACCAATAAGAAAACATTTCCATATATTGATATACCCCATTTTTTAAAACAAAATATTCAATACTAAAATTCCATAACCAAAGGAAAAGAGGTTTTTTCTTTGAAAAAAATGGAATCTTATAAAGGAAAAAATAAAATAATGGTTTTAGTGGAGGAAATAGATTTTGACACCGTATATGTTAAAATAAAACATTTATTTTATCGTTAATAAAGAAATTCAAAAAAAAAATAAAAATAGTCATTCTACAAACCTTTTAATGAAAGTAAAAAGAGACATAAAATTCCCTATATAATTCTTTTATGTCTATATATATACATTAATAATATATTTTTTAAAAATATGTACATGATAGAAAAAGTGTTGGAAGGAAATTATTAGAATAATATTTTTTAAAAAAGAAGGTCCATTACCTTGATTCTAACTCATCATGTACATTATTTATATTACCAAATAATAAAATTATGTTGATTATTTATTTTATTAAGAAACTTTTTCATTTTTATTATTTTATTTACCTTTTTATATAATCAATTACATAATCAATTATGTTTACATCATATTTTTTTATGATATTCGACTCATATGTCTGAAATGACTTCAGTCAGTTGACTATAGTCAAAGTGGTCATTATTTCATAATATATAGGATAATAATAATTAAATAATTATCATTTTTTACATCAATTAAACATTTAAAATAAATCATGATATATTTTTATAAAAAATGAACTACATTAAAATCAGGGAGACGGTAAGTCATATGTACGCATGAGTAACGTTTCCATTTACAACGGTCATTATGAAAAGAAGTTAAGTGTTATTTTATCATTTAAAATCATAAATATATCAATAAAAAATTCTTTAAATACACTTATATATTTCATCCATGTGATTTTCTGATAAAAAAATAATCACATCGCTTCATAGAGGTGGTAGTCCACGTGTACGGACAAACACTGTTATCAATTTTCAGTGAATGGAAAGGTAAGAAAATATATGACACATTGATTTTATATAATGATAAATATGTCATAAATATAATATAAATATATTAAATACATCATTATAACTAGTGTTAATAGTAGTTGAGGGGAAATGAATTACATCGGTTTGTGGTGTCGTAGTCCGCCAAACACACGAATTATGGTTTTGTTTCCCATTTTTTGGAAGAGGAGATGGATATTTGTTATGCCATTAACATAATAACATATAATTATATGGTATATAATGGTGTTAATATTTTATCATGGCTGAATAATATTTGGATAATCTTGATAAATAAATAAAATGAAACATATTGGTTAATAATTATACATCGTTTTTAGAAAAACTCTTATTATTTACACCAAAAGCTTCCCTAGATTGGTTTTCTGATCAATATGAGGCCTCTATGAAATGGTTAGGTATGTAGGTAAGGAATTTTTTTAGGTATTGGATAAACCAAATTTTTCATTAAGTGTGAATAAAAGATAACAACAAGTAACCTTTTATAAGAGAGGGGAGGGGCACTCTTGGAATTTCATAAAATATTAAATTAATAAAAATTTATTTTCATATTAAAATTGATCCAAATTGGTAATATTTTAATAAAATATGATTTTTAGTTGAAATAATCTCATAAAATAGAAATTATACATGTTTAGCTGATGGTTACACCCTTATCATTTTGTTCTAACCTGTTTTAACCCTTTTTGACAATTAATGTGTTATTAATGTTTTTACACTCTAGGGGTCAAGATAATTACTATAAAAGGATATAAATCACATAAATAGAATATGGATGATATTATAAACCATATAATATTTACTTTTCTGAATATATGATTTTTTGGATTTTTAAATCATTGAATAAAACACTATTTATTATAAAATATTATTAATGTCGAGTTTAATACTATTTATTTAAACTTTAAAAAATCAAGAAAATTATAGAATTAGAATAAATACCATTCACACTTCATTGACATGTAATAATTTTCTAAAAACATTGTGTAAAAAATAATTTATTCAAAATATATTACTTTTAATATTTTTAAAATCATTTATTTTTTTCTATTAAATAATTACTTTGTCGGTGTTATATAAGAATTTAAGGTAATTATTTCAATACTAAAAATTAAAAATAAATTAAAATGTTTGAAAAAATATATTTATCTTTCATATAAAAAAAATTAACCAAACATACCTTCTTTTTATCCCTATGTAAAAAAAATTGAGATAATAAAACCAAGAAAATTACATTTTTGTCTTTTCATTGCATAATGTATTAAACAGTTCATAACAATGAACATATGGGACAAAGAGTTGATATATTTGAATCTTGGATGATTATGGACAAATTATACTCATACAATAAAATTAATTCAAGTATTAGGGTTGTTTTTAATACTTATTAAATTATTTTTATCCATAATTAACTCATTTTCCATTATCTTGGTAACAAATATTTACTACAATTACTATTCAGAAAGACCAAAAGTAAAAAAAAAACTATTTTACACATTCATACCACCTTATTAAAATTATGGAATCCATTTTTTCAAATTCAAAATACCTTATTGGAAAATTTTAATTTAAAATTATGTTGGAAAAACACGACAAAAACAGTTTTTTAGGAAAAATCCTTTTTAAGTATAGAAACATTTTTATACAAAATTCATGTATAAAATTTATTCAAAAGACTATAAATTTATTATTATTTATAAAAATAAACTATTTAAATTTTAAAAAAATCCAAAATAAAATTTTACTTTTTAAATACTTGAGAGGAAAATACAATTTTCAATAAAAAACACTATTTTTAACTATTCATTAAAAAATAAATCTTTCAAGAAAAATCACAAAAAAACCACGTAGGATAATTTTTACATAATGAATTCAAAAATGAAATTAATTTTTCCAAATTAAAATTATATAATTTTAAAATTAATTTTTTAAATAAAACCCTATAATAGGAGAGTCTAAGAAAACTATTTCCTTTTTAATTTAAAAAATTACTTGATATTTTTTATAAAAAATATAAATATCAAAGTCATGAATATAAATAAATATGAAAATTATTTATTTTATCATTACCTAGGTTGTTAAAAAAATCTATAAAATATAATTAAGATAATCATTTAAGTATAATAAACTTAAGCACCACCCCCCCCCCAACAATAATGAGGAATAGTTCACCATTTTCATGTAAATTAGAAGGATCATAGTGGGGAACAAAAAATAGAAAAAAAATGTAATTAAGGGAATAATAATATAGATAAACTAAATAATATATATAAATATCTAAATGATATTTATAGCATAAAAACATTACATTATCCCCCTTAAAATTGTTATCCTTTATAATAGAAGAAGAGGTATATATTTATAGGTATAGGGTACTCATTTTCATTCCAAAATGTGTACTCTAGAAGATTTTAATTATTTAGACCAATAAATTTATGAATCTTGAAAAAAAATATTAAATTTTGTTTTTTATTGTCTTTCTCATGCACCCAAAAAATTTCACCTCAATTGGACACTTATTGAAGGAGTTATGAATATTTACTTTGGAATGTAATTCTACACAAGTGATTATTTGTATTCCAATGCTTTGGTTTCCTATTCCATTATAACCTTGAATTATGTTGAATATTATGTGTCCACCATTATGAAAAATATTCCTCAACATATTTTATATCTCTATGATAATTTTCAACTCATTTGGGTGGGTACATTGTGAGATATGGGCCCACCATTAAAATGTATGGATTTTATACACAGATTTCAAGGCATGTATTATAAATTGTATTTGGTCCCCCAAATTTTGGATTGAGATTTTGTTCTAGTAGAATTAAAATAATCCCAATAGGTATGGAAGCCTAAAAAAGAGTAAATTTATAATTTGGATCAATTTATAAGATATTTTGGGTGAAATACAAATCTGATATAAAAAAATTAAATTTCAAAATTAGGCTATTTTAATAATTAAGCTCAAAATAATAATAAATCCTAAAATTGTGAAAATTACTATTAAAATATTAAATTGGTGTGATTTAAACATTAAATTGTAGAATAATATATGTGATATTATGAGTTTCATCAATCTCGCATACTTAAACGTTGAACACTTAGGAAATCATCAAATAATGAACTCAAAATCCACACCAAAAACAATAGTTAAAAAAATTAAAAGATCTTTTCCAAAATACAATTTTTTCATGTCTCATCTATGAAAAAAATTCTCTTATATTTTAATCTCTCACATTTAAATTCATTCATCATCAAAAATTCATCCATGGACCAATCACATATACCTCACATTGAAATTCATGTCACTATTCACTCAAGAGAAATTAAATCTTGAGTTATGATCATTCTTGGAATGTGAATGTTTCACCATAATCTTGTGAAAAATATCTCCTCTCCATGGAATAATATATAAAAATTAATTCAATCATGAAGTCTATTTCAGGGTTAACTTTATGGCTATGGTTCGGTGGGTAAAATATTTGAAAATTCAAGGCTGAAGAGGAGGTTTAAATCTTAAATATCATTTCACTAATATTAAATTGTAACATAGTAATGACACATCACTCTATTATCCTTAATTTTAAAACACAAAAACCCCTTTTGATATGATCCATTTGTTAATAAGTGAATATGATGAATGATTTCATCCAAATTTTACCATTTTCTTGTTTTTTTATTTTGTTTTAATTTAATTTTTTTCTTTTTTTTATGGAGGATCAGATGAAATATAAAGAAAAAATGACAATCACACAATAAATTTTTTAGAGTTATGTGAGTCATACATTTAATAAAAATGAATAATTCATGACCATATCCATTTTTTCTTATTCAGTTTAGTTACTTTTTTTAATTTTTTTCTCTTTTTTGGGAGAACTGCATGATAGAAATGGAGCATAATGAATGAATATGACTCATGAAAAATATTCAAATGCCTATAATAATGATACACACTAATAAATTTGGTTTATCCCAATGAACACAAATGATAATACCATACCTCATAATAAATCTTGAAATATTCTTGTAAAATATTAATAGTGATGGTAAGTAAGTAAAAATAGGCTTGTAATGTGGCTTAAACCCATAAAAATCATGGTTTTTGAGGTATATTCAATGGTAAATGTAAATTTGGGTCTCAAGTTAATATATGGTTTACCAAAAAAATACTCAATCATATCAAAAACATTTTATGAACTACAATTCATTGAAAGAGAATAATCATAAGTTTTTATTGTTACACCAAATATATATTTCTCTCAAGATTGTGTTGATAATAGAAATAATATGTCAAAAGTGTTCATAATACCTAACCAGACATCAAAAAATAATTTTAGTCAATGATTCATGGGCATGGATTTCAAAAGTTGGCTAAAAACATAAAAATTATTGAAAATAAAATCCAAGAAAAAGTTTCCATATCAATAATCATTTAAAACCCATTTTATCCAAACTCAAGAAAACTCTCTCAAAATAAATTCAACTATAAAAAATGAAAATAGATATTCATTTAAGCATTAATTTTCTATAAATAAAAAAATAAAAATAAAAATACCCAAATAATCCTAAATAGTTTGACACTCCCCCCACACATATATTTCACTACCCATCATTTAAGGTCAACATTTTTAAAATATAAGTATAGGAAAAAAAGGTGAATTAAAGTAACAACTTGAATTTATTTTTTAGTGGTAACCTTTAGTTATTCTCCTAGGTGATACCACGTGTACCTAGAAAGAAAAAAACAAAATAAAAATAATGAAAATGAATAAGAAAGGGAAAAGAGGAAAGAACCTGGTTTAACCTCTACAAAATAATTAGATTTTTCTAACATGGTTATATCTGTTCATAAATGTGCATTTTTTGTTGGAAAAAAGTTTTAGCAAAAAAAATTGTCATGTCACTAAAGTTTTGGTAAAAAATCTGTCGCTAAATGTTAATGTGACAGATAAAATAGTTTTATTATAAATTTAATAATTCCAACATAATATATATATATATATATTGGTCATGATGTTTAGAAATAGATTCATATGATATATATATATATATATATTGATAATATCAAAATATTTATCATTACATTTATTAAAACTCATACCAAAAATTAATATATGTTTATAAATTATATTTTAAATAAAATATTATTTATGGATATTCCAATATTTATTGCAAAAATTTTATATTATATTTATACATCTAATTATATGTAATATATTTACTATATTTATTATATAATAATTATAAAATTAGCCTATATTAAACTCCATCAAACTGATGCTTTATTTTAAAAAAATTATTCATACATAATTTAAAAACATGTCTGAATTCCAAGAAAATACATGAATCCCCAAGAAACATGTTACAAAAATTTTTAAACATGTTTAAACTCCAAAAGACTACATAAAACTTCATTTAACTTCTTATGAAATCAATTTTATCATACATCAGATGTCATTGTCATTGTTTAGACTAGAGATGAGGTCTGTAGATGTAGTTCACTCACTTAGTCATGACATGTCCACAATATTCATGATCACCTATAATAGGCCACATTAGTAGCATGAAGTAGGTCATCTCTAATTTCAATTAGTGGTTGGAAGCAATTGATCATCCCCACATATATAATCAAGTCCCCTTTCTTACACCTATGGATATAAGTAGTTCATACCCAATATCATACTCAAAACAAGAAAAAGATCCCAATGGTTAAACATGTTTAAGAACAAAAGAGTGAATCAATAAAGAAAATAGAATATTTGAGTCAAACATTCCTAGGAATCTCATTTCATTTTTACTTATTTCATAAAACTTCCAAAATAATATAATTTTTTTACGATAAAAATACTTTTTTTATGATAAATATACAAAGAAAGGATTTTTTAGAAGAACTAAAGAATTATATTTTCTAAAAAGTACTTGTACTGGTTCAATTAAATATCATCTCATGGGGGAATAATTTATAATAAACATGTTTATAGATTGTGATTGTGATGATTTTTTTTTTGAAAATGATATCAAATCCAAAAAGATACAAAATCATATGAAAATGATTTAAATTATAAATCAAATACCATTAAGGCTATTGTTAATTAATTAAAATTTCATTTCATAAATATAATAGAGGAACTCATGAAATTCAAGAAATTATTTCTAATTTTATGATCAAGAAAGATAATATCTTTCTTTGTAATTGTACTATAATAGAAAATATTAAAAAAAATTACATCCTTAATCCAAACAAAATCTCTGTAAGCATTGAATCATATTTTATTTATAAAAAACCAAAAATGTCAAAAAGTGAATGAAGTTGAGGAAGAAGAGAGTGACCCAATAATGAACCAAATAAACTAATTTGAATCAATCACAGTAACTACCACAACCTAAAACCAAAAAAACCATCAAAGTATTCCATTGGAATTACTGATAGGAAGCTCAAGCTTGGTTGATTTTGCACACAAAGTGTTTGAACAATTACTACTTCTTGAAGTTGGGTGCAGGCCATCGAAGGCCCGCCTTCTCACCCAAAGATTATACCCCAAATAAACATCCACCATTTCATCCTAAAAACCCATCCCTTCACCCAATTGATTCCAGTTTAGCCTACTTAAATACCATCAAGCCCAAAATTTACCCAACCTCTAGCCCTCCCAAAACAGAAACTTCAATGCCCCATTTTCTTACCAAAAAACCAACCCCCAAATCATTCAAAAATTCCATCCACTTACAACCCCAATTTCAAGCCTACCCACTACCCAAATTCCCACATGCCTTATCCCTTGAGTCTAGGCACAAATCAACCAAAATTCACAACTACTTAGACACCTTGTATCACCATAAAGGATAGATAAAAATATTAGAATATGGAATTTTTTGAATATTTTTTATGGGAGGATATTGTAGGCGACCACCTGGACTCTAGGAAACTAAATTTGATTCCCATCTCTTATATTTATAATGAACAGATTCTTTTACCCCCCACCCTAGGGGGGACCTTCTTCCCCTACTATTACCTTTTTCTCCTAAATCCTATTATTATCAAGACTTCTTTACTTACTCAGTTTCATTCTATCCTGATGATTTATCTCCTTATAATTTTCATTATAATTACATCAATAAAATTGATAAAATATTAAAAGAAAATAGTTAATTATTTTTTAAGGAATGTGCATAAAAATGTGACTACACCAAAACTGTGAATAAATTAACAGTAGGAAAAACACATCAGAGTATCAAACCAAGATCCAAATCCACCTCTATCAAATAATTAATGACATTCAAAAAAAACTAAAATTTCATGGGTTGATGAGGAAGCGGCTTACCTATTAGATTCTACAAGATATAATTCATCACCCTTATGAGTCACATGGGCTACCCACCCTCAAATAAAATGACCATTGCTTATACACCTTATTGCTAGAATTCCAAAAAAGAACCATAGAATCAAGTAAAAGTTAGGAAGAATTACAATGAGTGTTCATAGCACTCATTAGTACATGAACCTAGATGATCCAATAATCTAAAACTTGGATATGAAGGCCCACTCTACTACACATCACTATCTTATTCACATTCTCTATCAGCGATGATGATGAGAACACTAAAATAGAGTCTATATTTCACACACATACCATGTGTGCAATCTAGGTAGAATCTAGGCCGTGTGTAAAAAGTATAACTCTAATAAAATTGGATGAAAATAGGTGAGGGGATAAATTTCATAGACATCACTTCACATTGTATCTATACTAGAAAAAAATATGCACAGGTCTAAAAATATTCCCTTCACTCAGTAATTGTAGTATAATTTCTAATTACTCTCATCGGATTTAACTAGTTCACATTTTAGTTTTCCAATGGTTCTCTATAACAGGATAATTGATTAATTATAAGAAAGGGAGTTGAATGTACCTTTTTTTCTTAGGAGGCTTTTCCCTTTACCAGCTAGTTAAAAAATGTATGTAAATATTGATTCATCCATCTAATAAACTTCCAAGGTACATGTACAGTAAGTATCTTTATGTGGTTAGGACATCCATACTCTTATCATTATCCTCATAACTCCCCTTCTAAATCTAATAATGTTGTGTCATGGTCCAGACCATGTAGGCCTGACCTTTTATGCTCATGTACTCCCTGAAATGAAAATTCCAGATTTCATAGATTCTAGATTCCACACACAGTAAATAGATTCTAGATTTCACACACACTAATAAACACACCTAGCTTCCAATTATATTGCACACACAGATGAGGTATAGATTGCACAAATTAATGAGGCATCAATATATTATTAGTGAGAACACTAAAATAGATTCCTAATTTCAAACCATGGAATTATAAAGAGGTGAGGTGAATTAATATGTTAGTGATAACACTAAAACATCAAGTAGGAATCAATATATTACCTTAAACATGTGTTCTTGACTACTCCACACACTCCATGACCAACTATGGGTGAAGTAACACCTTCCATCTCTTCATGGTTCACATTATCAAGGAAACAATAGAATACTACATTTCCCTTTCAATATCTTTGATAGCTTTATTA
This sequence comes from Viscum album, assembly GCA_963277665.1. Classification (NCBI taxonomy): domain Eukaryota; kingdom Viridiplantae; phylum Streptophyta; class Magnoliopsida; order Santalales; family Viscaceae; genus Viscum; species Viscum album. Next base: position 1,270,615,113 of record OY728125.1, on the reverse strand, counting down.
TTTTCATCTACAAGAGGTAGAGGAATATTCGAGTAAAAACATAGGTAAAAATGATATCATTCCTATATTATTATCATCACCGGGAACATTGAAAATATGTTTAATAAAATAATACATTTTTACCATGTCAAGACATTTATCCTTATCATTTTTTTGGTGAATTTGGAATTGAATTAAAATTGATCAGTCCCTTTTGATGTTCTTGGAAAATCCATCCAAAGGCTTCATTCAAGATAGCAAGATGATCCCAGTTTTCCAATAATGGCAGATAATGTCAGTTTACTAGATTTATGGCTTATCATATTCGGCATAAGGTTTCTAATGATCCTCACTCTGAAGATGATCGATTACAAGTATAGGTAAGAGGAATTGGAAAATAAAATATCTTATCTGTAATGGATGAACCACATCCACAAGAAGATTCTAGTCCTTGTCCATAATGGCAGGATGGTCTACAAATCCATCCATCAATGTCTAGTACATCAATGAGGTCTGGCATGACAGCACTCTGTTGTTTCCCTCTAATCCATACCAGTGAGCACAGGCTAGGTTCTGGGTTGATTTTTTTGAATAAAATATATAAATTTTGGGGAGTTATTTTTTTATGATAGAAATGGAAATAAGGATAGGGTGAATAAAGAGATCATCAACTACTTGAATGTGCTTGAAGGTAATATTGGGGAGAATATTCTCATTGGTGTCAAAGACTTAGGGTACATGGGAATCTTTCTGGTGAAATTATATCCCAGGAAGGCACATGGTATCATCAAAATTGGGGATGAGTTCCCAAATCTCATAGAATGTGAAAAGATACCTATATAGATTGGGGGGAATCGGGAAACTAAGTGGTTGATTTGATTGGGAAGAAATAGAATCCCTGAATTGTGTGTTTTTTAGGGTGTTTTTCCTTTTTTGTTTGAGTGTGGTATGGAATATGCTTTGATGTATCTTTGTATCAGGATAGAGAAGTGTCATTTCTAGTTGGTGTGTTAGTGTTTTTGTGTTTCTATACTGCTTATCTAAGATCGAATTAGAGAAGGAATATAACACTGCTATGTTTTGGAATAAAAAATAATTACTAGTCTAAAAAACAAAGTAGTTAGTAAGGGTAAATAGTTTAGTTTCTACATCCTAGATAAGAATATTGTACTCAAAAAATTACAAGGGATACAATAATATAAATATATCATCATCACTCAAGTTTAACTCAATCATAAATAATGATATATTTATGAATAAGTATTTGTTTAATGACACTAAATGAAAACTGCTTATAACACTAATCACTTTTGATAAGTGAATCTGTATAGGTGTTTCCATATTTCTTATTGAACAAATGATTTCTTCAACTTAATTAAGTGGTTTTATTCTAGAATTTATGATTTTTTTTCAGAAATATAACTATAACCACTTATTTTTTATCATGATCGTTACAAATGATAACTACTATAAGCATCCCATGTGATGAAACATATGAGAAATTTCATTAAAATGATCATTAATAATAGAAAAATTAGATACTTAAAAGTGGGTCTCAGTTCAATGGAATAGGTTCATGTAAAAAAGCTATAAGATAGATTTTGCAACAAGAGGTTTTACACAAACCTACTTCCCATCAAGAGAGAAATCCATATCCCTTCAAAGCATTGCATCTTCAACGCCAAGTAGCAGGTTCAAATATATTTACATATTTTATCCTATGAAGGATTGATAAATGAATGGAATAACATATAGATATTATATTCAACAAATATTCTTACTCATCGCTGATATAAAACCACTCAAATTGAACAATTTATTTGAAATGGGAACCATACATGCATGTATGCATATTAAAATCAATGTGGTGTTAATTTTTTTCAAAATTGAATGCTTTTTTCTTACCCTTGGGGGTAGTTACAGATTGGGAATCCATAGTATCATCTTCTCTAAATGAAAAATATTTCCAATAGTAGAGAAAATATCCATCAATTTGTTTATTTGTTTCAATTTTGAATTTAAGATCTCATTATTATATGTATTTGAATTTGTAATGGTGCAGATAAAAAATAGTAATGCAACATTATCACAGCATTTGATCTTGAATAAATAAAGAAATAAATTTACTTATGGATCCTTAGATAATTTCTTATTTTCCATGTTCTTAAAAACCACATACTTATACTAATCATCATTTTATTACCATCCTTATCTATCTATAAACAACCTATAAAGGGTATAAAGGAAATACCCAGCAATGAGGTTTTCTCCTTTGTATTGATATATAAAGGATAATCCTTATATAATTCAACCATTTTTCCTATATCACAAGGACCTCCTTCAAGAGTTCCTATGGCACTAGATCTACTGATTTCCCCTCTCCTAGTGGACTATGGGAGTCATCCATGTTTTTATGGTTCTCCTCAGGTCAGTATTTCTCCCCTAACTTCTCTACCTTTCTTCCAGCCCTGCTTTTACATTCCTCCTTGCATTGTAAAGCTAGGTCTTCATGGACCCCCTTGGCAGTTCATCTCGTTCATCCTCCGTGGGATCTGGCAAGGCAGTTTCATTTGGGTTCTTTCTTAGGGTAGCAGTGGGCATGACAACTTCATACTTCCAATGATACAGATTTTAAAGGTGGTAAAGCAAGTGTAGAGGGTGTATTTCATTCATATGGGGGAACATTGGGTGGAAGTGGTATTGGATGGTCTTGGTTGTCAGGGTGGCCACACAGTATATGGTTATTGGGATTTTGGATTTTAGTTTTTGAATTTTTGGTATTAAGAATTTGGGTCAATTTCATTTGTTAGATGTTTGTTTTTTTTCCTTTGGGGCATGTAATCTCTAGGATTTTAGGCATTATGTGTTTTGGGTACCTTTCTTATAATGGGTTACTCTTAACCTAGTTTCAAAAATAGATTCTATTTTCTTTTTAATAAAAGGATTTTTTCCCCCAACTTATTCGAATAAATAAATAATATTTAAAAATATAAAGACTACTGATATTTAGAAAAATTAAAAATAAAAAATGAAAATAAAAAAATATATTTTTAATAAAACCCTAGGAAATATATATTGAATTCATTCATAAAAATAATATATATATATATATAAACTTCATTTATATTAATTGGTTGTTGATAAAATAATTTTCATTATTGAATGGTTTATTTTAACAGTTTTTATTAATGAAAAAAGATTTGTTAGTGATAGTCATTATTAATAACAGATTCATGAGTTAGTAAAAAACTGTTGATATTGGTATGATAAAGTAATAGATTTAATTATTTTTAAAAGATATGTTTGTGTTAAATGATCAATACCAACAGATCCATCCATTGGTAAAAACAAGTGTTAGTATTTAAAACCAATACCAATAAAACTTAATATCTATTTGAATTTCTCATTTTTACCAACAGATATATTATCTATCAATAAATTTTTATTGGTATAACTCATTTTTTTATAGTGACTCCCCCCCCCAAGTGGGTCCTATGTTTTTACTTCCCCTGATCAAGATGTTGCGGAGATTTATCCCCAATATGAAGGTGGATGTAGATTATTTCATTTGAACCGCCAAATTTTTTTTCAATCAAAAATTCATTCCTTTAGGTTGGTTGTGGAAGAACCCATAAACAGAGTAAAAAAATCAATCCCCATAGCAATATAATTCATCTTTCATGGTGGGGGAATGAAAAATAATTATTCCTCCACTACTTTGGCCAAAAATCCTTTGTCCTCTTCAGATTAAACATCTAGGGCTTGCTCCTTTAATTCTATTTTAGAAATTTTATCAAAGGGTGTGTTAGAAAAAAAATCAAATTAGATGCGATTAAATGTTTTAGAATCAAAAAATAAATATTTCCCTTCAATTAGGTCTTCTTGGAACTTTATTTCTTTAGAAAGTCCCACTAGTAAGTCGGCCTCAACTAATGTATCATATTATTCTTCATCTTCCTATAGAATCTATTTATTAACCAAATATGAAAAGATAAATATAACTTAAGTATTAATCGATTATTTTTTATAAAATCATAATAAAATTAGATCATGAAAATATTTTCTCCTTGAGTAATATTGGTTTTTAATTATTCTTCTTTACTTAGTGTCACTTAGAATATATTTGTTGTGTACAGAGGTAGGAAGTAAATCTCCTCAAAATTTTCATCAAATTACACCACTTTGTTGGTATATTTTTTTAAATATAGATAGTGTTATAGAAGTATATATTTTTCATTGAGAAATATTGTAAAATCGTGTACATTTTCTGCTTCTATAAAATAAGCTCAATATTTATCCAATTCAGCTTGATCACCCACATGTGCATCAACTAGAATTACTTCTTATTCAACCTCCTATGGAAATGGTATGGAAAAGTTCTAGATTATTTCATTCATAATATCTCCCTCACATGGTTCTTAAATTGAAATTTTTTAAAAAATAAACTATGATTCCTCATTTTTTGGATCCTACTTTTGAGCTTCAAATTTCTTCTTTAAATAGAAAATTATTTCAATTTTATTATTCAATTATTCAATCATTTTTACATTATATTACAATTTATTTTTCAAATATATTTTTCTGATAGACTCATAAAAACTATTAACATAATGGAAATCATAATATAATTCACCATAAAATTCAATCATTAACCTTATTAATGAATAATATACAATAATGTTTAATTTTTTTTTTTTTTTTTGATTTTTTTGGAAAAATTGTGTGAACAAGATCTTGAACTCCCAGGAAATGGTTCCAAATTTATGAGATTAATTTTTCATGAATCCCTCACTAATAATTTTTTATTTCACTAATAATGAAGCATAATGTACACCCTAGGGTCGATCTCTCAATGAGGCCATCCACACACACTGATTTTCTATTGTCACTATTTATAAACCAACATCATACTAATAATGATATAATAATATAGTGTGGTGGATTGGAAATGCATGAAATATATAAATATGAAAACCAAACACAAAGAAGAAGAGAATCCACAAATAAGTAAGTGAATAAAGAAGAAGTCATTGTTCTTGTAAGTCCATGAAAATGCTCTCATTGTTCTTTAAAAATTTAATCTAATTATCCCATTAAATGTAGAGATCGATCCTTTAAAAATACACCCTCACATTATAATAGTAATTATTCCACACTGACCCTCTATACGTGATATAATCTCCCTCACATCATCACCAAAATGTTACAACAACCCTCTTCATGCAACATTATAGTAATGATAGAGAGGAATAAATTTGAATGGGAAGAAGAACATAATATAAGATAAAGAGGCATGATCCCTAAACCAAAACTGACTTATATACTACTAAAAGTCTCACAATATAATAAATAAATCATTTAATCACAATTAACTCAAGAACCAAAACTCCCCCCTCAAACAACAATGAGGGTTATTTCTCCATTTTCGTGGAGATTAGAAGGAGCATAGTGAGTGAAATAACAAATAGAAAAAATAAAAATAAATAAAGGTAAAACGAAGATAGATAAACTAAATAAGATATATTAAACATATAAATGAAAATTATGTCATAAAAACACCATATTGTCCCCCTAAAAATGGTTATCCCTTGGAATGGAAGAAGATATACAAATTTATAGTGAGAGGGGTGCTTTTTTCCCTAAAATCTATCAAATGGAAGTTTTCAATTTTTCAGACAAATTAATAGAATAATATGGATATTTTTTCTTCATTAATGTTGTTCTCCATTGCATTTCTCCTACACCAACCAAATTTCACCTCAATTGGCCATATATTTATGGAGTTATAGCATATTTACTTCAGAAAAATAATCATGGTCTGGTGACTATTGTATTCCAATGATTTTTTTTCCATGCCATTATGAGCTTAAAAGAGGAATAATAGTGTGTGGAAATAGTTATGAAAATTTTTCCTTCTTTTTTATGTCTCCATGTGAATTTTTAGCTCATTTGGTTTTATAAATTGTTTGATATAGTCTTATCTTTGTAAATCATCTATTTTTTTAATAGATTTTGAGGCCTATATTTTGAGATGGTTTTGGATAAAAAAATGTTTGATTGAGATTTAGAACCACTTGAATGAAATTAATCTCAGTATGTATGGATTTCTAAAATATAATTTTATAAATTGGATTAGTGTATAATAATTTATGTCTGAAATACCAAAAATAATTAATTTCCAAAATTAAGCAATTTTCACAATTAAACACAAATTATTAATAAAACATAAAATTGTGACAATTACCCATAAAATATATAATTGGTAGGATTAAAAAATTGAATTATAGAATAATATATATTTAACTATGAGTTTCACCATTAATCTATGATAGAAAACATAAATACCTTAATAAAGAATAAAACATCTTAAAAGTAATCAAGAATGGAGATCGAACCTAAGACTCACACATCCCAAACACCCTTGTTAACTAATGTTTCATCACAAAAGTTGGTGATCGTGAACCTACTTGTGACATAAATATAGAGTATGATAATCCTTTTTCATGTTTACCATGACAACCCAAATAACATTTGGGATCTCTGATACCATTTTGTTAGCCCAAACCACCTATAGTATGATATTGACATTATTGAGCCTCGCTTGAAAGGTTTTGATCCTCTAGGGATCACGGTCCTAAACCACTCCACCTAGAAAAGGCCTCATGATATTGTAGGTATCTACCCTTCCTTAAGAGGTAGCTTCATTTCCCACCCACTCTTTAATTTAATTATCACATTGTTGACACTATAAAATGTGTTTCATGCACTTTTCCACAGAATTAATGATGTGACCCTCACTTAGACAACAGATGTTATGTTTGAGTAGATATGTGTCTTCATACTAGAAGAAGATGCGGGCTAAATTTCCATGTTCCAAAATACTACTCCATAATAATGGATAAGTGGAAATAACCCCCATCCAAGAGTAGGCTATAGATTTCCAAGATTGATGAAAAAAAGGTGTTGATGCATTAAAAATTCATTTTTTTTAGTTTCATATGAGAATATTTTGTGTATTCACCATATCAAGAAGAATATATCTCTTAGATAGATTTTATTTTACTGGTCGTGAAACCCAAACGGACTCATGGATCAAAATTTATGGCTCTCAAAAGTTGGGAAAATTTTGTAAAGGGATTTGCATCACCAAATAGGGTACTAGCACAGACAGCTAGCACACATTAGCTAGCACTGACAGCTAGCGTGGAGTAACTCACTCACCTAGGGTTCCATATTTGCCTATAAATAGGACTCTTGGGCTTATAATTTGGATAACTAAAAATTTGAAATAAGCCCTCGTAGCTAGCATGGATAGTTAACGCGGAGTAACTCCCTCACCCAAGGTTCCATATTTTCCTATAAATAGGACCCTTGGGGTCTTCATTTGGACGGATGGAAATTCCCAAAGGCCAAATACTGATTTGATCACCCTAGTCCTTCTCTCAAGACCTATGAAACCTTCTATGGAGTTTTCTAACACATAAATAATAGGTAATTAAAGGGTGATAGTGGAACTAAAGTCCTTCTAGGGTTTAAAATTAACAACACCTACATGAGGCATTCTCCCAACCCCTAATTAAAGAATACTAGCATGGGGTTCCCTTCCACAAATAGGTACCAACATGATTTACCGCCAGGAACACCTATGGAGATTCTTGAAGGCTTTATCAAGGTTTTGACCAAGTTTAGTCACCCAAGTGGTTCATCACCCAAGGTTATAACAATTCACCCAGGCCTACCTGCATGAAGCACCCCCTGCACGAGCCTCCTTGGTTCGCCCAACCTTCCATCCTACATGAGCCTCCTTGGTTCTCCCTACCTTTTAGCCTCTATGAAACATCCATTAGGCCTTCTTCAAATCCATCCATGGTAGGCCCTATCCTTTTTTTACTCCATTATCTGAGGGGGGTCAACTCAAAACCTCCACCAAGACCTTTGGACTTACACAACCATGACGAGTGGCACACTAGCATGCCCTCAATTTGAGTTTTTATTCCTATGGTAAAAGGTTTCCCACACTTATCTGGTTGTCTTGTTAGGGTCCTTAGGGTACATGTGGGTCTATATCCCCATGGTCATGAGGACCCTTACCCCAAGGATAGTGTTAGGGAATTCCCGATCTTAGAGATTAGGGTGTGTACCATTTCCACCCCTTTTCATCTCTGAGACCCAGAGCCTCCAGTTCCTAGTAGGGAGGGTAAGGATCATGCTTTATTTTCCATTCAAAATGGTATTAGATCCTCCTCCCACTACGAAACCAATTTTAGGGCATCCCTCCTAGATTAATCCCCTATAATTTCTTATAGAAGGTTGCAAACTTTCTCCTCTCTACCTCATCATCCTTCACCTTTATTCTTTCCTCACCTTGGTCTCACATCCAATGTTAAGTAAAGATAGGGAAGTGTTGTATCCCCGTCCTCTTATACTAGTGGAGAAGGAAAAGTGTGTGGTTTGTTGAATCTTCCGGTTCATCTTGTTTCTCACACTGGTCATGAATCATGTGGGATTAAAGGATAGTGGTAATCATGACACCCACATGATCCATCTGAAAGATTGAACTTTGAGAACTTTGATTCCTTCCATAAACAAGATACGTATGACATCTATCTAAGGCCCGAGCTTTAGGGACATCCTCCTAAGAAGTTAGTCCCAATCATAACCCCATATTCATCAGGGCATCCTCCTTACGAGTAATCCCCTAAGTTAATCATACAAGCCTCCTCCTTAGGTGTAATCCTCAAATAACACTCCAAATCACCATGAGATAATACATCACTCATGGACCCTTTTATAGGGAATCCTCTTTAGGAATAAACCCCAACTTAATCCTCTCAAAGGGATATAACCCCTATGATACTCACTAAACTACATGATATTTGATTCTCATACAAATGGGATATGTAGGAATCCTCCTTGAGGTTCAAACCCAACTCCTAAATCAACCTTTTTCTTTTGGTCCATATCCCCAGCAGGGTCTAATTTAACTTGGAAACTCATATCCCTTCCAGGTTCCTTGGGTTGTTTTGGCATAAGTCACACACTAAACTTTGACTAGGCACCTTCCTCCTAGAATTCCTTACCACATGACGTTAAACTTTATGATTGGGTCCTTATCTCATGACCTTAAAATGTATGATGTTCCCATTTAAGAGTCACCGAACTACATGGGTTCTGATTCCTTTCACAAGGATACATAATAATTCCATCTATGGGTTTGATCCCAACATCGAAACAAAATACCATCTCCCTGGATGAAGATAAACTCCATAGTGACCTTCATCTCTATGGATGGAAATAAACTCTAGAGTACCTCACTATGTGGATAGAAAACCAACATCACTGTAATAATGACCAAATAATCACGAAGTAGTATATGAGAGGATACCATTGATGGATAACCTCAGATACTTACAAATATCTCCATTAATTAAGAAACTCTGATACATATAGATGATTATAAATTATATACATTCTAATAATTGATTTATAATCTTGGTATGACCTATATCATACTTGTTAATTAATGAAGGATTCACAAACATATCTTAAATCTATAAGAGAGTCTCAGAATAGGAAACAATTCCCCCCTAAAAGGATGTGATGAGTCGGACCTCCCATCCTCTCAAACAATGTGAGTTATTAAGCATCATTTGTCAAAACATCTAATGAGTGCTTGCATTTGGAAAGAAGGACCCTTCAGATATAGAACCATTGGGTGTTTCCAATTCCATGAACAAACCTGTTGGAAATTGTTTAGAAATAGCAAACCTTCATGGGGTGTGAATTCTGAGGGGAATAAAAAATGGTGATCCCAACATGAATGACTTGATTATGGAATTTCCTTAAATAAAAAGGATGTATTGATCAATCTTCATTGGGCCATTTCATTCCTCAAGGAAAACCCATTTCCTTCAGAAACAAAAAATGGTGAACCCGACATGAATCCTTAACCAAGATGATAGTATCACCTATATGTTAGGCCCCTCCCACTCTCAAAGGGAATGAGGGCCAAACAAGGAAATAAATCATGCATGTGTTCACTGAAATGAGATGTTGCTTTAAAAAGGATCCTTATTTTTTTCATATATACAAGAACTTCTTTTCATAACTCCCTTCGATCTAATGTCCTCCTTTAAATTTTCACCAACGAACGCCTAGGCTACTATTCAGGTCTGATCTTCATGTGTGTGAAGGACACCATCACCAACCCATCATCTTCAACACTAGGTCACAAACTAATTAGTACAAGACTATCATCAAAATGGTATGATCCCAACCCTGGAGGCCTCCCAACAGGATCTCCAGCTCAACCATCACCACCGATCGTCCGATCAACGATGACCGATGTTCCTAAAGTAGATGGTACTGACTTCCGTATTCAACCATTTCAGGAGCTTATTCCTATAATTCAATAACTAGTCCCTCCAATATTTCAGGGAGGTGGATCAAGAGTCCATATATGGCCTTATCCAGAATACACATGGGTCCTTATCAAGAGTTTCTTCCAGCAATCGTCACTGCCAAAGCTGTACGGTAGTTAACCCTCAACATGATGAGGGTGTTTCCCTTGGCTGTCCAGTCCAGGTTCTTCAAACTCAGTCATACAAGACGGCCCTATAGGGACAAACACTAGTCAATAGGAAGAATATTCACACATTTTCCCCCTCCATAGAATCCCACCAACCCATTTTGATGGCAAACAGCTAGCAGGAACATACACCTGTCTGCCTTTATTTATCCATCCAACAGACTCTTCTAGCGGAATTCAAGGAATTACACTATTAAAATATAATGAAAACTTGTGATCAGGAATATATACCTTCTCGCACCCATAAAGCATTCTAGTAGCCTCGTCTCACATCACCTGGACAATTTAATCGAAAATTAAAGATAATAAGCAGAGGGAAGACTCAACTCTTTACCCCCACACATGAATAATATCAGTATACACTATAAATAAAGTGAGGATAGAAGTGGGAATATACACCTAATCCAGATTCTAAATGGTCATATATCCTTGTTCCAACCACTGAAGTTGTCAATTATATCTTGGAAATGGTGAAAGGGTAGACACAAATCCCTACCCACATCTTATAAACTTACCAGGATATCATCACAATGACAAAAATAGTGCTCGAGGGATGGATACATAACTATATCCCCATAAATGAGGTAGCTCATCTGCAAAAAACCCCAGAACAGAAACACACTTATGCTCTCATCTAGGAGGGTTATGGGGAAAACTCCCCCATATTACACAGACAGCCAGATCAGGAACATACACTTTCTCCAATCAGAGGTAATCATCCTATTCTAATAGCCACTCCAATGAAGAAACAAAAACCTACCCATGACAACTAATTTTCTCAAAAATTAGCCATAATATCTCATATGAAGGCACCTAAGAAGAATCCTCATTAAACACAATTGTAAAATCAAGAGCTGGTCTATGATCAGACTTCACTTAATGTTGGAGTTCTTGAAGCCCACAAACATTTATCTATCACGGCTCAAGATCCTACCCTCATGTTACCAAATTATAGGAGCAATAGTAGTAATTTTTAAGGTCCTCATCGGACACTTCACCATGAATGATTTCTTCATAGAAACAATTTGGTTGATCTCGATATCATATCTCTTGATGAGAGCCACGACAACCTTATGTGTGGCCAAAAGACCAAGGAGAAAGAGGGTCTTCCCCTTGTTGTAATCCACCATGGTGGTCCTCACCATGATAGCATTAATTGTGAAAGTTCTATTTGTAGTGGTAGTTTTAATTATCAATAGAATTCTCTGATTATAAATGTAGTGATGAGAAAGACCTCTTATCGTAAGGAAATTACAAATACAAGGCTAGTCGTGTCTAATGTCTTATCACTAGCAGGTGTAATCCTTTCTCAACCAGAAGACATCCTAAGGTGACGATCATTCTCTAAACCAAACTTGGGTCAATTTCCTTCTAATATAGCAGATTAAATCCCAAACCATCTCATTTCTTATGGTAAAAAAATTGGGAGGCGTCCACTCTGTTCAGACCAAGTCGAGGAACCTCTAGTGAAATATGAAGAAGATCTGCTAAGCATGAGAAAACAGATAGCTAAAGATGACATAGAAGCCATGTTCTGGCCTTTATCCACCTCTCAATACAGCATTCCAAAGGTGTTGGTGGAAGATTCTTTGCACAAAATCCACCACAACATATGTAAAAGTCATCATCACCTAAATGAAAAGGTATTACCCTATGACGAGTATCAAAATTACATCAAGGTAATATAAGGGTTTCATTACCGAATTGACTTGGTGTATCCCCTAGATTCATGACACCCAAATATAGAGAAGTAGAAAGGATCCCTTCAATACATATGACTCGATGCATTAATGAGGTTGAAATAGCTGATCACGAATACCCCATTTAGTGTTTGTATCAGAGGATGTGGTTCACATGGAGCACTACATTTCACCATGCTCCCCACCTAGAAAATCCCTCCAAAGGTGGTATTATAAAATTTCATATCCTTGGTCTGTCTCCAATAAATAGAATATGTTCATGACCAAATATATGGTCAACAAGAACAGGCCCTGACTGAATCTCATCGACGTCTGTCCAGAAGCGAGTAGGTTGTTGAGATATTTTTGCATCAAGCGTCTGATAATATTGAGAAGGCATCCCAATTAGAGGATGTCAAATGTCAGATAGTGAAAATATTAGAAAATAGCACAACGGTATTCTGAAATAGAAAATTTAAGTGTGTTCTGAATAATTCACTTAGCCCACGTTCAAACCAAAATCTGTAAAATTAGAAGAAAAGTTGTGGTAATATTAGCCACAGTAGTTCAGGAGAAACCCATGCCCGCAATGATGGGGAATTTTGTTAACCCATCCCTCAATGCTATCCAATCAGGCCCAAAGTGTTGTTGAAGTGGAACAAGAACATCCCTAGCCCTCAGGACTGAGGGATTTTTCACCTCAATAATCCCCTCCTCAACAAGAATCGGTTTTCTCCTGATTAGGGAAGAAGTTATGAAATGAATACTCCAAATTTATCCCATCCCATGATCCAGTACTTTAACTTGGAACATGTACAACTAAACTATGTGGAGATTCCCTTTAGGTTACAATCTTCCAAATAATTCTTGAGGAACCGACAAAGAAGAGGAAAAGATCTCATAGAGGGTGCATAAGAAGTCAATATCACAGAGATACCAACAGAATGTTTGAAATGCATTACGCATCTGTAAACATCATCAATGTTGTCATAGAAACTCCCCCAGAACATGAGTCTAGTTCAAAGGAGTCTAAATAGAAGCTCTTGGTTCATGATGAGGTCCATAACAAAATGAATGAAGTAGGTGAAGTACCCGTAACCAGTGGCTCACCCAAAATTTGGGCATCCCCTTAAATAATCCACATCTACCTCTTCAAAATGAACCTAATAGGGGAAAAAGTAAGGGTTATATTATGTTTCACCTTCCCCCTAGAAAGGGTCAATCCCTTTCACTAGAGGGGTGATTTTCTCAGTAAGAGGAGGATATGAGAGAGTTGAAAAGACTCAATGCAGAGTTACTCCGAGGTAGCCTTCCTGCTAGATATGCTCCGCAAGTAGATCATTAACTTGAACTTCTAGTTAGCACACCTCAACAAAGAGGTTTTTCCACAACAATTGAAGTATATAGGGAACATCTTCTCAATGTGGGATATCAACCTATAATATATTTAGATCCCACAACAGCAGATCAAGAATTCCCTCTATTGGGTTCACAACCAGAGCAGGGTCAACCACATCTTTACAGGCATGTCCCTATGGTTACCCATGGAAAATACTAGCAGTACCACCACCAGTGGTCCTACAGGACCCTGTACTCATTCAAGCTCCAGGATATATGCCCATTTAGGCTCCAACCATCACACCTGTTTAGATCCTAGATCATCCAGGCATTCCTAAAATGTTTATAAACACCATTTAGTCACTGACAGCACCATTGGAAGCTATGGAAGAAAGGTTCACCCAGGTACATCCAGAAAAGAAGGACTACCCCGAATGGGTAGATCCTACCCCTCCCCCATGAAACTTTAGGAATCCTATATTTCTAATCTTTAATGGATCTGGAGACCTAGAGCAGCACTTGATGCATTTTGTCTCTCACTGTGATCCCATGATGAGTACCCCTGAGCAATAGGAGGTGGTGAAACTTGGATGCTTCGTGCAATCATTACTAGGGGAAACCTTTGTCTAGTACATGAGTTTTCATTATCGACTGATTATTGGATGGGAAAATCTCCATCAAAATTTCATCTTCCAGTTTAGCTCAACATTGAAAAAGAGAATAGTCTTCGACCATGAAAACTGAAAACAAAGGGATAATGAAAGGTTTTCATATTTCATTGCTCGGTAGAAAGTATTGACATACTCTTTAAACCTACTTCTCCCTCAAGAAGAGTTGTTACCTATCTATATATCAAATCTCCACAATGAGTTGCACATACTTCTGATCTATGTGAAATACATAGGAGAGTTTTGGGATCTGGCCTCAATTACTTAACAGGTGTACAATTCCTTTGTCGAGACCAAAGTTGAGTTCTGAGTGATTCCATCAAATTAGGGAAGGAGAACAGGAAAATAAGGGGATTCTACAGTTACACTTAAGCAAGCCCTTGTACTCACTCCAACTTCAAAGCCCACATCATACCATAGGGCTCCACCTCCTGAGCGTCAGCAGCAACGGTCGCCACGTTAGGATGATCAAAGAGATTAGAGGTGGAAACAGTTTGAGGAGATGAAAAACAAGGTCTATTCCTTTTTAAATGACCAAGTCACTAGTTACTTCATCTTGGCATTAGAAAACAACTTAGTTCAATTTCTAAAGCCTAAGAAGCCCAGAAAATAAGGTGATGAGGATCTCCAAAACTATTTCCCATTCCATCAAATGTCAGGGCACCCCATCCAGGATTGTTTTGTTTTTAAAGACCTCCTATAAAAGATAGTGAACTCTAGGCAAGTGAAACTAGAAAATTCATCATCCTAGGTAGCATGTGTTTCTGCAACCAATATAGAGGAGGAAGGTGAGTTCCAAGAAATTAAAAGCAAGAGTGCATAGAAGTTCAGTGAATGGATGGTCAAAAAATAATCAACCGGACTCATGTTTTTCTTCGAGCACAGTTGAAACAACCAACTGTTCCCTTGAATCCTTTCACTATAGCAAAGTCAGTTTCATCAAAAGCCCAGTCCTCTGAAGGCCAATCCCCAAAAAAGTGACATGGCCATAAGGATAAGGAGAAAACAGAATAAGATGAGCTTGTGTCAAGGACAAATTTTTCCATGACCATAGTGGAATTCATGTCGACCATCCCAAAAGCATGGGCACTACCCCACCAAATAGAGGAACAAGATTCAACCCATTGGGTAGAATCTTCATCACACGAGGAATTAATTTTTATCTCCATTAATGTTATTCACTTAACGGATCCCTTATCACGTGATGATTTTGATTATGAACCTAATTTCCCTACACTTGATTGGAAAAATGGGGTAAGAGGTCCTCAAGGTCAAAGATATAGGGGAAGACGTAGTCATGCTAGGAGCCACTACATCAACCAAACTCCCAATCAAACCATCTACGTGACTAAAACTCATGGAAAACCTCTCCAGTGAGCTTAGTAGGAACAAGGGAGTTCTTACTCTACACATGAAAGGGTCTTCTCTGACATGATCGTCTTGGAAGACTGATAGAGGATATGCCACCACCTCCTTAATGGGTAGGCCAATCCAATTGGCCTAATCCACCAAGAAAAGGAACAATTCCACGCTCTCATCCCAAGGGATGGCCCATCCACATCAGGAACATCATCTTCTAAAGTGACCTACATAAAATAATCTTCATACTGGAAAATGTAGACCTTTGGATCAAAAATATGATGTCTTGAAGAAATTAGCCCAAGTACTGGCTAAGTTATTAATCCTAGATGCTCTGAGTATGTCAAGAGGACCTCTGGGTAGCACTCATTGAGGTATTATCAAGCCATCAGGATTTGAAGTTGAGGTCGCTGCTGTTGAATTTTATCATGTGGAGAATGGTCCTAAGGAATTTCATGCGGTCATCTCCTTCACCGACAAGGATGAGGGATGTTTTCATACAAGGACATGGAAGACCCTTGAATATATCTGGTAAGGTTGAAAGATATTGATATTTGACGATCCTTCATTGAAAATGGATTAGGAGTCAACACTGCCACAGATCTGAGCAAGGGATATGTTTGTCTTTTATCAATGCTAAATAGAAAGCGCTGATAAAAGGGTGTCCTTTATCAGTGCTAGCGAAAAGCGTAGATAAAATCTTCCCTTTATCAGTGCAAAAAAAGTGTCGTTAAATGTGTACCTTTTATTAATGTTTTTTTTAGCACTGATAAAGGGAAGATTTATCAGCACTAAAAATTAGCATTGAAAATGTTTTTATTACAAAATATTATTAATTTATATAAAATTATGTATATTTATATTCAAAATTAATGTTTATTTGTATACATTGAATAAAAAATGCATGTTTATAATTAATATTATACTTTTTTAAATATTTCAAAATATATATATAATAAATTTCATTAAATAATTAAATATATTTATTATATTCATTATATTTATTATATTTATTATATTTATTATATTTATATATTTATTATATTTATTATATTTATTATATTTATTATATTTATTATATTTATTATATTTATTATATTTATTATATTTATTATATTTATTATATTTATTATATTTATTATATTTATTATATTTATTATATTTATTATATTTATTATATTTATATATTTATTATATTTATTATATTTTATTATATTTATTATATTTATTATATTTATTATATTTATTATATTTATTATATTTATTATATTATTATATTTATTATATTTATTATATTTATTATTTTTATTATTTTATTATTTTTATTATTTTTATTATTTTTTATTATTTTTATTATTTTTATTATTTTTATTATATTTATTATATTTATTATTTTTATTATTTTATTATTTTATTATTTTTATTATATTTATTATATTTATTATATTTATTATATTTATTATATTTATTTATTATTATATTTATTATATTTATTATATTTATTATATTTTTATATTATTATATTTATTATATTTATTATATTTATTATATTTATTATATTTAGTATATTTATTATATTTATTATATTTATTATATTTATTATATTTATTATATTTATTATATTTATTATATTTTATTATAGTTTTATCTTATTATCTTTATTATCTTTATTATCTTTATTATATATATTATTTTATTATCTTTATTATCTTTATTATCTTTATTATCTTTATTATCTTTATTATCTTATTATCTTTATATCTTTATTATCTTTATTATGTTTATTATGTTTATTTTTATTATGTTTATTATGTTTATTATGTTTATTATGTTTATTATGTTTATTATGTTTATTATGTTTATTATATTTATTATATTTATTATATTTATTATATTTATTATATTTATTATATTTATTATATTTATTATATTTATTATATTTATTATATTTTTATATTTTTATATTTTTATATTTTTATATTTTTATATTTTTATATTTTTACAGTGCCCCGGAATTTCGTCCCTTCCCAGATTTGATCCTGGGTATTTTGGATGCCAAGCAGGAGCTTGTACCACTTGGGTACAAGGTCGTTGGCTTTATATATTTATATATTTATATATTTTTATATTTTTATATTTTTATATTTTTATATTTTTATATTTTTATATTTTTATATTTTTATATTTTTATATTTTTATATTTTTATATTTTTATATTTGTATATTTATATATTTATAATTATATATAAATAATTTTAAAAAATATATATATATTTATAATTATATATAAATACTTTTTAAATATGTATATTTATGATTATAATTATAAATATATATATTTATATCTATATTTAAATAAATATATGTTTCCAATGATAATTGATGGTATTTGGGGGAGGTGCGATTGGCGATCTGCTCCAATAGTGGTGTTTGTGATTGTTAGGGTTTCTTGTGATGTCAATTCCACACTTTTTTGGCTTTCAGATCGTGAATGGAGGTGTGCTTGCTTCGCGGGGAGGCATGACGGGATCTGGATCTGCTGATGCGCTGCACGTGGGAAGGTTGTAGCCTACAGATGATGCTCGTACCACGTGAGGAAGATGGTATTCATGAGAGATCATGAATGGAGGTGTGCTTGTTGCGCATGGAGGCACAATGGGATCTGGATCTACTGATGTGTTGCATATGGGAGGGTTACAGCCTACTCATGTTGCGCGATCAGATTCGATCCTAGGTCTGTCTCTTCCGGCGAATAGCAAGGATCTGATTGCTTTGAATCTTGTCTATAGCAAAGGTCTTGGTAGTTCTACAGTGTCTCGTCCCCTTGCATCTTTTAGGGACTCCGATTTGGGATGAAATTTCCAGAAGGGTCTGGTTGCTCATGTACAAGAGAATCCTGTTGCTTTTTCTAAGAGGATTGCGATGGGGAAAACATCCCTCATCACATGGGTGGTGTTACCTAAAGGCGAGAAGCCCTGGAGGCATGAAGATTTGACTTAACATATCTCCATTGTATGGGGATTTTCCAATTATTGGTGTGTTTCCCTTGGTAAGTGATTTTTTCATTGTCTTTTCTCTTGTGATGATCATAAGCTACGAGCATGGAGCACTGGCTCTTTGTCTTTAAAACCTGGATGGATTCATTTGCATGAATGGACTTTGGACTTCAATGTATCATAGGCAAGGAACACATTTTCTCAAGTGTGGATTCGACTTCATGGCCTCAATTGGGTGTTATGGCACCCAAAGATTATGTATAACATTGTCAGTGCAATTGGGTCTCCCGATGGTAGGTGCCATACCCTCTCATTCTTGAAATCTGTTTAGCTTCTGCTATGGTGAAAGGCTCTTTTCTCATCCTCCTTTTAGAGCTTGTTCCTTATAGGTTGTCTGGTTTGCATCTACACTAAAGGTGGCCCGAAATCCTTAAGGTGGACTGAAGTCCTTGAGGTGGCCTGAAGGCCTTACTGACTCGAAGACCACGGTGGCCCGAAGGCCTTAAAGGACTCGGAGACCAAATCGGTGGCCTGAAGGCCCAAATAGGGGGATAGTCCTGGCTGCTACAATTCCAAACAGTACCTATTACAGTTCCTGCTATAGTACTGCTACAGTACCCGAAAGTATGCCTCTTCCTGGATTTGATCTTGGGTTGTATTTAATGTTTGAAGCCTACAGGAAATGAATTCCTCTAAGACCTACGGGCCATGTAATACTTACACCTACGGGTCTTGTAAGGGTTTCACCTCACCCCTTGAAAGGTGGATTATCAAAAATCAATAAAAAAATGATGGCCTTCTGGCTATTGGAGGAATTGGGTCTCCCATCTAGCTTGACAATGAAACTGAACATGTGTGGTTTGGGCACTTTGTCAGGATGTTAGTCGAGATTGACCTGTACGACACCATTTTTGAAAAGTTAAACCGCTCTACCCTCATGGATGAAATTTGTATTGATGTGGAATATGAGAAGAAACCTATATTTTGTGCCATCTGTTTGGATGTTGGTCACTTCTCAGATTCATGCTGGAGGAAACTCCCTTGTGAGAAGTGTGGGTTGAAGGGACACCATGCTGGTGATTGTCACAAGAATATTGATTCGAAGGGTGATGCCACAACAAAGCCCCGTGAGAAGTCTGTGGCATGTGGGCATCTAGCATATGACTCAGAGTTTGACAACTCCCCCTTATTTAATGGTAAGGGAGTAATGATAAATGAGTAGTTGATGGGTAGTGGACCATCTAATTGGGTCAACATTGCAGATCATGATGAAACAGTGGCACAAGAACTGGCTACTCTGTAATTTAGGGACATTCATAGGTCCATGTCTTTTAGATATGTTTTGATCAATAATTTTTGGATTGTTGAGGGAGATCAAGCAGGGGCTAGTGGGAACATTGCAGATAGAGAGGTTGTGCTATCTGGTGCAACCCCTGATTGGGTGTTTAGAGGTGATAATTTAGATTGTAAGGTTTTTGCGCAGTATCAGGTTGATTCTCAACTCATGCAGGAATGGGTTTTGATTTTAGTAGGGGATAGAAAAGGGAAAAGGAGAATGAATGCCACTCTCTTAGCTTTAAAGAAAGTTTTTGATAAAGATGGATCTCCTGCCCAGATGGGTAATGTCAAGGAGAAAACCATTATGGATGCTTCTGATTTGGAGATTGCAGAGTCGGGAGGGGCTTGGAAACATGTTAAGACTTAGCAGCAGGGTCGACGTCCAAAAAGTTGTGGTCGTGGATGCAGTCATGATGATTTAGCTAGTGGACGGGGACGTGGCGTGTATACCAGGTCTTCCTTTAAAGGGCTCACTCTGGAGCAGAAAAATCTCAGGGATAAGTATTTTGTGATGTTTAATCAAAATAACCCATAGTCAGAGTAGGGGACTGCTGATGATGATGGGGACTCTCATCATGATTATGGAGCCGCTCTTGATTTGTAGGCTTCCTTTTTTGGTTGTGGGAATGTCTTTGTTTACCCCATCCATTTTCCTTCCTTTGTTGCTTTTACTTTTCTAATAGATTTCTTTAGGAGCGGGCTCACCCGCATCCTGAGACTTTTGAGTATGTTTCCAATGAATTTGGTCAAATTTATGCATGAATATAATTGACATTCATATTTTATGTATTCATCATGGATGTTCATTTATACATTACACCCTCATTACTATTCATGTTCATATATATAAGACTCGTTTTTATGAGATTTATACTTTACTCGATGTATATGATTCATTTATGTTCCCATGAAGCTATTATGTCCTCATAAATACTTAAAATCCTGATAAATATATTTAAATAATAAATATATTTATTATATTTATAATTATAAATATTTAGTTGTATATAATTACTTTTTAAAATATATCTATAATTATAATTATATACAACTAAATATATATATATATTTAAATAATTGTAAAATTAAAATAATTTTTTAAAATGATAAATATATTTATTATATTTATAATTATATATAAATACCTTTTAAATATATTTATTTAAATAAATATATGTATTTAATGAATATATATATATATA
The DNA here is from genome assembly GCA_963277665.1 of Viscum album. NCBI lineage: Eukaryota > Viridiplantae > Streptophyta > Magnoliopsida > Santalales > Viscaceae > Viscum > Viscum album. Next base: position 1,270,593,966 of record OY728125.1, on the reverse strand, counting down.
TATATATATATATTCATTAAAGACATATATTTATTGTAATTTTTTAAATGATAAATATATTTATTATATTTATAATTATATATACACTTTTTATAAAATTATAATAAATTAATTTATTATAATTTTATAAATATATATATATATACATATATATACATATAAATATATTTATAATTATATAAAAATATTTATAATTATATTTATTTATAATTATAATTATAAAAATATATATTTAAATAATTATAAAATTATAATAAATATATTTATAGTAATTATAATTTTATAAATATATATAATTATAGAAATATATTTATAAATATATACAAATATTTATACATATATAAAAATATTTATAATTATAATTATAAATAATATATATATATGTGTAAATAATTATAAAAATTATAATGAATATATTTATTATATTTATAATTATAATTATAAATAAATATATTTTTATTTTTATTCATAAATATAAATATATATATATATATATTTAAATACTTATAAAATTAAAATAAATATATTAATTATATATAGTCATAAATATAAATAAATATATATATATATATAATTATTAAATTAAAATAAATATATTAATTATATATATTTTTATAATTTTATAATTACTTAAATAAATATATATTTATATTTAAATAACTATGAAATTATAATAAATATATTTATAATTAATATATTTATATTTATAATTTATTACTATATATAATTAATATATTTATTTATATTTATGACTATATATAATTAATATATTTATTTTAATTTCATAAGTATTTAAATATATATATAAATGTATTGATATTTATTACTATAATTAAAATATATATGTAATAAATATATATAAATTTATAGTTATTAAATAATTATAAAATTATAATAGTTATATAAAAATATAATTCTAAATAAATATAGATATATTTAAATAATTATAAAATTATAATAAAGATATTAATTATATATAATTATAAATATAACAATATATATTTATTATAAATTTATAATTATATATATATATATATTAAATATGTAAATATAAAAAAAATTATTTATTTATAGTTATTATTATAAATTAATATATATATATATAATACATATAATTTTATATATATATATATATAATTTATTATAATTATAGTTTTATTAGCGCTAAAAAAGTGTCGATAAATGCATGTTTCATCAGTGCTTTTTATTTTAGCACTGATAAAACATACATTTATCAGCGCTTTTTAGCTAGCATTGATAAAAGGTTTACCCGGTTTTATAAATAAACCCTAACAGCCTCCTCCTCCTGTCGTACGCTCAAGCTCTCATGGAAGTTGAACCCTACCGACATCGACTCCTCCTCCTCCTACTCCTCCCCCTCTGCTACTGTCATCGTCACCGCCAACTCCTCCTCATCCTCCTCCCTCTCTGCTGTCAACTCCTCCTCTACTACTGACTCCTCCTCTGCTGTTGTTGCCGCCGAATCCTCCTCCTCTTCCTTCTCTGATGTCAACTCCTCTCCCTCCTCCTTCTATACCTCTACCACCGACTCCTCTTCCTCCTCCTCCTTTGATGTCGACTCCTACTCCTTCACCACTGTCGCCGACTCCTCCTCAAAGCATCCAGGCATGTATGTAATAGATTCTTACACTGTCTTTCAAACTTTAGGTTCTATGAGAGGGGTCTACATTTTTTGTACCAGTTTGCCCAAACACTAGCTAAGGTACCCTTGTTTTTTTGTTTTCTAAGGCTATGGAAGTACCCTTGAATGATGTTATTGTGGGTAGGTTATGTGGCTAGTATAGTTTTTTTGGGATGAAACATAGGTTGATAGTTTTTTATTTGTCAGTATTGTTTAGGACTATCTTCCTTTAATACCTACTCGGTTCCCCCTTTATTTTTTCTTGTCTATGATTCCATTTGGGGGGGGCTCCACCATTATAATTAGTTCATTTATACCTTTTTCAAATTGATTCAGTGGTGTCTTTTTCTACTGCAATTTAATTTTTATAATTGTTTGATTAATGGTTCCAGTTTCACAGTTACATTATTTCTCTCACGGCATGTTTTATAATTGAAACTGGTTATTTAAATTTATGAATTTTTGGATGGTTTTCTGAAAATGAAAAATAGTTTTTATGGAAATTTATTTTTTATGACAAGTTTTTTTTTTCTATTCATGTTTTATAAATAATTACCTTTAAAATAAATCTTTTTAAAATTTCAAATGAAAATAAATTTAAAAGAAACAGAGTTTTCAATGGAAAGAAATGTTACTTGTTTTTATTTTATGAAATTTCATGTTAATTCTTATTTCCATATGTAGTACAGTCTAGCATTATTGAAATATCATTTGGTTGGAATTACATATACTCCTTGGTGAGATCTGACTGAGCATGTATATAAATCAAACCATGCATAAGCCAATGGGAGTATGAAGCTATTATGTATTCTTTCTAGAGACCAATTCCTGCCTTTTATTTTTTTTTATATAGATTATCATTTTTACATGATGTATTAGGAGGTGGTTAGTGTCCATGGGCCACATAGAGTCGGTTTTTTTTGTTTTTTGAGTTTTTTTATTTATTTTATTGATGGTAGTGTTCATGGATGAGATGAATTGGCTCTTCCATCCTTATTTAGATAATTTTTTAGCCATATTTTTCAATCATATCATCATGTATTCCCAGTTGAGGGAGGAACATGTTCGATATCTGGATATCATTTTGAAAAAACTTAGGGTGCGTCAACTATATTCCATGATCTCAAAGTGTATGTTTTGGATTTATAATATACACTTCATGGGTAAAATGATATTAGTGTATAGCATATTTTTAGAACTTACAAAGTTTGATGTTATATTTTATTTAGAGATGCCAAAGAATTTTTTTGAGATCCAAATATTTTTTGGGAATTTATAGTTATAACCAGAGGGTCAACTAGGATTCTTCTTGATTGGAAGTGCTAAGCAGGCCTTAACCAAGAATGTGGTATGTTTCCTTTGCTTAGATGTTCATGAGATATCCTTCTAACACTACTAGAAATTTAAGCTATAGCCACATACCTATAGCCACGGTTTTATAGGACTGTGGCTATAGCTTGTTTATAGCCATGGTTTAACTTTTAATTTGTGGCTACACAATTCCATCCCCCTTCTTTTTTCAATTCCCGTCGGGCTCCACCTCCATCCCCTATATGCATCCCCCTTTTTTTTATTCCAGTCGAGCTCCTCCTCCATCCCCAATACGCGACCCTCTCACCACGGCGCCCTCCTCCCCTAACGGCCACTCCTCCCCGAAGACCTCTCTCATAGCACCCTCCTCTCTTCCCTCGCGACTTTCCTCTCTCTCCCTCATTATTGTCCTCTATCGCTCGTCCTCACTGGATTCAGTTCCTCCATCCCTCATCGTGGTTCCTTTGTTCACGGCGTGGATTCTCCAATCGTGGCTCAACTTCTCTATTTGGGTTTTCTCCATCCCTCGAGTGGTACTCCCTTCCTCCATACCATTCTTTGGATGTTCCACCTCTATTCGATGCGTCGTCAGAAGGGTTCCTCCATACCCTTCTTCGGGTCTTCCTCCTCCATATGGTGCGTTGGCCTAACTAATTTACTTAATTATGTTATGTGGTTGTTGTTTGCAGTTTTGGTCCTAGTCTAATGAGTAAACGCAGTGTTCCTTATAACTTTGGAACTTTCCTCATGATCCACGACTCATGGTTGAGATAAATTTAAATATCCATGTAAATTTAAATATCCATGCCAATACTGGTTGATAAATTCTTATCAAGTGTGAATTTTGTTTTTCCAAGGATGTGGTAATTTTTAGAACCATTATTTAGTTAGAGAATATATATTTGGAAATTCTCAATAAGATTTTTAGTTATGTGAATTGAGGCCTGAGGGTGATATAGGCTCTTGGGTGTGTGTCTGAGCATAGATGAGTGGACCTGTAACCATTTTAAGCTTTAGGTTTTTCACCATGGATCCTCCATGGAGTAGAGCACCATTTGTTGGATGGAAAATACCCAGGTGGAGTGACCTTTTCCCTATTTTTGGGAAATTTGGTTTTACTTATCTCCCTGTAGTAAAATATCAGTTTACCATGGCCATGGTTTTGGTTGTTTCGTCTCTTCTTGGGTGATTTGGTCAGGTGTTTTGGAGGGACCGTCCCATGGGATTATCCCTATTGAAAAAAGAAAGAAAAATACCATTTTATATTGGTTTGGCATGGTGGAAATTTTTGATGGTTGAGATGTCTTGTTTTGGTGCCCATTTATACTATGATTGGCTAAGTATGGTGACCTATATTCACACTTGTGGAAACATCGAGTCAAAATTCACTAGATGGGAAATTTAGGTGATAGTGGTGCTTCTTAGTAAATACAACCATGATATAGCACCTTATAGTTGGGAATTTTTTAAAGGGTTATAGATGAGTGGTTTCATTAGTTCTCATTTGAAAAATGATTAGAAATGGTTGAGGGATTTTTATATTCCTTAGTGTGTATAGGGATTGTGGGTTTCATTGGATAGGTCCATGACATCATAGAGGAATAGACCTGTGTTTTGTTTGTTTGGTACTTCTGAGGATTCCCCCTAGGAAATGGAGAGCACCACCACAACAAAATGAATATTTTAATGGATGCTGAAATGATGAGGATGCAGGCTCACTCAAATAAAGGTAAATAAACATTTATCCACTTTGAGTTTTTAAAAAACTCACCCCTCCTCTCTTCCTCCCACACATGTGAGCGAATCAGGGGAGGTTGAGGGAGGTTCATCCCCTATTCACCTTCAATTTCACCTTTAAATGTGGTGGTTTTTATGGACCTCCATGGTGATTCAATTTTTGATCTCGTCTTCCTTTCATTCTAGTTTCCCATTTCTCTTCTAACTAATTTAGTGAAAACAAGAACAGAGTTGGAGATGATTTCCACTAGATTATGGTGGAAATCATCCAATATCATGGGTTTTTTTGGAATCACTAGTGAGAGTATAAAGATGATAAAAGATTGTATTTCCATTTATTTTCATTAAGGATCATCATTGTATGCTTTTATTTATAGTTTTTATTAAATTATATTTAAAAAGTATGTGAATTAATGTTTTTTATTATGGGTTGGCATTCAAAATGTATTGGAATATGATATAGACCTTCCATGAGTTGTTGGTCACCATAATATTTTGAATAGGTTATATAACGATATTATAGACAATTCTTCCATTATTTGTCTTATGTGAGGAGTATAAGAGGATTAGTCCCCACTAGAATTTAAATCGTGACCAAAATTATGCGATGATCATAAGGGGACTAGTCCCCACTAGACCTAAAATCATGACTAGAATTTTGTGATGAGCATAAGAGGACGCTACCTTTCCATATATGAAAAGTATAATATTTATTATGTGATAAGAATAGGATGATTCACCTTTCCTAATGCATCATAATCTTATCCTTCCTCATGCGATGAGAATGGAATTCCTTAGGTGATGAGCATGGAATTCCTTAGGTGATGAGCCTAGAGTTCATTAGGTGATGAGCCTAAAATACCACAGGTGACTAGCCTATGATTACTTTGGTGATGAAGCTAGGATTATATAGGTGATGAGAATAGTATTCCTTAGATTATGAGCCTAAGATGTCTATATGTCTTGACAGAAGAAGATATAACAGCCTTCCTACCCAGATCATAACTGAAGATCCATCCTTTACTTATATGTGGCAAGCATAATATTCCCTCACTTCTAGAAATGAGAATGATATTTATGGTATTGTCTAAATATACAATGTAATTGAAATTCTAGTCAAATTTGATCATTAGGTTGTCACCTTGATAAGGAAGCAAGTGACATTATTAACTGATGTCCACATAGATATGGAATCAAGACCAAGATTTATGGGCATGTGTTAATTATATAAGAGAAATATGGACTGGGAGGGGGGACTGGTAGAGGTGGTGTCCAGGAGGGTCTGTAGGGGGGCTGGTAGGGGGGACTGGCAACACTTCCTTATTTTGTTCATTTCTTTGTGACATAATTAGTGGTGGTGGTTTATATCACTTACAAGCTTCAGGATAATTCTTAAATCCTCATATAAGATTCGCATACTAACACCTTTTCTTGGGAACTTCATATTACTTCTCAACAAGCTTGGGAACTTCCAACTCCCTTCTAAGCTGTCCAGCTCCCAATTGTCTCATCAATATGCTTGCGTACTCCAACTAACCTTCAATCCATTTATCATTTTCATATTTGAATGAAAATACTTATCTTCTTCATTGATAACAACTATGACACAAACACAATGTGGATTTAACAATCTTTCACTTTGTGTTTATTTTCAATACCAATATAGCAATTGGTATGTCAAGATGTTCTTTAATTTTCTTCTCTCCTCCTTTTCTCATTGACTTCTCTCATTTTATTTTCTCCCCTTATTGAAAATAAATAAAAAGTTCATGAAAAAGGATGGTATCACTTCATTATTAAACAATGTGCCATCATTCATTCTATTCAAATCCTATGTGATCCATGTTTGGTTTAGAAAATATGAGGGTTTCATTTAGAAAAAAAAGGTATCCCATTAACAAACTAAACATGATACCAAATGATTCTAATTCCCATGACTCATTTAGGGGATGTTTGTAGATACCCAAAGCTTGACGTACATGGAAATTACATTACTTTTGCGGAATACTTAATACATAACAAAAACAGACACACAAGGACCGTAATAGTTTAGTGTCTTTGGAAACTCGAAATATAATCTTCTAATCGTGGTGAAAGATCTTCAACATCTCCCGTAAAGATATTCCCCTTTTTTTCTTGCCTAAAACCTTTCTTTAAAATCCTGTGGAAAAGAAAACATATAAAGGGTGAGCTCAAATGCTTAGTAAGGGTAAACACAGAGAACATAAAACAATCCATAAACATTTGAATGCAAAAACATGAACATAAAATCTAAACATCAAAATCTTGAGAAAAGACAAAAATATTGGAAGTATGTAAGGAATATATCATAAAGGAACATAAATCATGATAAAATAGCATGGAAATAAAACATGTAATTGTGGAAAACCATTAAGTACATGATATGATTTCTATAGTAGCCAAGGCATTTCTTCCAAGACCATCTTAGTAGACAAAGTCCCTTTCTGAATCGAGTTCACTCCTCGTTCCAGTCCTGTATCACTGAACCGAATTAACTTACCATTCCAGCCATGTCTATATCATTAGATATAAATATTTACCCAATTAATTTGATGGAGATATAGTTCCCACCCATCTCATAATGAAATCATTCTTACTTGTGCCACAAAATAAACTTAAAACATTCATCATAACCCAAAGAATAAAATGGGTTTCATAAACATCATCCCATCATCACATAATCCATATAAAACAAATGGATATTTCATCATAAGAAAAGTGAAACCATGTAAATCATAGAGACATTATACTTGAAACATACACATATGAAATAATTTCATCTTAGATGGAAAATGGTTTTGATAAAACACATGAAAATAATTCTTGAGTAAAATATCCTTTCTTATTCAAAATCATTTTCTTTTCACAAAATGCCATGAAATTTTAAAGAAATGAATTTTATTAAAAATAATAATGAAATATTTTAGAGTATACTTCATTAATAAAAGGAGTTATGAAACCATAAAAATCCGTTTATGCTGTATAAGTTAAAAAAACATTCTTCTCGTACTTTGGCCGAAAAATTCAAAAAGTACCTCATACTAAAAACGAAAAAAGATTCCTTTCATATCTTTTACTAAAAACTAACCAATGGGTAAAATTGGATTTAAAAAAATTGTAGGAGTATAGAAATAATATTAAATATTTATGAAACATGGATGTGGATGATAAATATTCCCCAGTGAATTTTAAAGTATAAACAATCTCGGATAAAAAATGAGATTGCGAGATTTTCCCTTACCATGGGTCCGATATGCTTCGTACGTATCTGAACCTCATGTATAATGATTTAAATAATGTCATTGACTTATTAAAGAATCATATTAATTGTTATTATATCATATATGGTTCACTTATGACTTTATATTACCCGTTATTTTGTAAATTCCATGTTAAAGCAGCGTTTTGGGTAAAACATTTTATTTATCGTACGTGTTTGGACTTGTTGTTCTTGATATTATTATTACTTATATCATGATTTAATTACTTACAGAATTTAAATCATGATTTATATATCATATATATTCAGTATATATATATATAATATATATATAAATGAAATTAAATACACCGTTCATGGAGACGGTAGGTCGTACGTACGCATGAATGTTGTTTTCTTTTCCTTATTAAATTCAATGGAAGTAAGTAGATGAAATATATATATATATATATATATATATATATATGTATGTATACATAAATCCAGTAGCTTCATTATGTCATATATTTCATTATTATTCATTATATATACTTTATAATCATTCTTGAATGTTTAATCATGGAAAATGAATCTCATCGCGTTCGTGGAGATTGAAGTCCGTACGTACGCACGAGCGATGATATCATTCCTATGATCACGGAATTGTATTGAAGTGTATGTATAATATTTCAGAATCAATATAAATTTAAAATAATCATATATAGTTATTTATTTACACCATTATACCCATCCAATTAAAGTGGTGGTCGAAAACAGATTACACCACAACGTGGAGACGGTATTCCGTACGTACGCACGCGCAGTGATTTCATTTTCCGTAGGATGGATAGAAGGTGAAATAGGGTTGTTTTATATTTATAATAACATATCAGTATATAATTAATACTTATGTTATTACTTTATAATGAAACAACTAAATAAGAGGAAGTAGAAGAAGAAATAAACTTGAAAGAGTCGGTAGAAGAGATTACCACTTCCTCGACGCACCTCCTTTAAACTTCTTCTTAGGAAAGTAGAGTTGGTCTTTTGAGAAGACCAGAACCTCCAGAATGTTTCTAGAGAAGTGGAGAAGATAAATGGGCAGGGGTTGGCCTATATTCAAGGCTCAAAAGGGTGTGAAGAGAAGAGGTAAGGGGTTCCCTTTTTATAATGGAGGAGAGGGGCACCTTTGGAAAAACTTAAAATATAATTTTATAATAAAGTAATATTCTGTTTATAATAGCTCCAAATTGATTTATTTAGAAAATAAAGTGGGTATGGGTAGAAATACTCTCAACCAATAGGTTTTAGACAAGTTTAGGTTACTATTTTAACCTTATATTTTAGATTTAACTCTAAGTTAAATAATTTAACTTTTACCGTGTCTTCTTGTTTTCTTACACTATATGGTTAATAAAATTACTATAACCAACCAAACGAACTCCAAGTGGTTCATTATTAATATATATAACCATATATAAGTCATTTGGATGAACCTTAGATTTTTAGGAATATAATAACAATTAATAATATAATAGTTTTTTTAAAAACTATTTTATGTCAATTTTGACACTATTTGGTAATTGATTTTTGTGAAAATCATAACAGCATGATTAGTTCAAAAAAAGTTAATTAAATCAATACTAACATGCCATATTAACCTATAAAATTATTTTAATTCATAAAAAGTCTCAAATTACATTTATTTGGGTATTTATAATATCAATTATTTTAATATTTCATTATTTAGGTAATTACTACATCACCATTGTGTCATAAATAACTTAAATTATTTAATGTCTAAAAATTATAAATAAAATACCATTAGGTATGAAATATATTTATCTTTATAATGAATATTTATAGTCTAATTTATCTTATGTATAACCCTATATTAAAAAAAATAGTTATTAAACTTTGATTTTAACTATTTTAACTCTTTTTTTTAAATAAAATAATAATAAATGTCCTAATCTAATCCAAGTGGACCTAAATTATAATATTATATTCCTAAAGTTGTTTTTGGTCTAATTATACTTATCCAATAGAATTAGGACATGTGTTAGGGTAATAATAATATCATTTTTTACCCTTAATTACCCTATTTACTTTTAACCGTGGTAAATAAAAGTAAAAAGTTACTATTCACCAAAAATTATTTTTATCTTATTGAACCATATTTTACTCTTTTATATTAACCGTGTCTCTCATATTTTCAAAATTCCACTCACAAAAGTGGTAAAATTAAGTTTTATGTAAATTTTTGAATTCTCCTAGGAGGTGGGTAAAAGACGGTGAAAAGTTCAATAAAATTTTTATATATCTATAATTATTATAAAATGACTCTGATAAATTACATTGAACTTATATAGGTATTATGTATCAATTTTGACCTAAAATAAATTTAAATAAAATAAATAATTATTTAAATAAAAATTCGGTTTTTAAATAGTAACCGGGTGTTTTCACTATTCATCAAAAATTGAAAGTTTTTAGAAAAATACCAAAATTTCACCCTAGGATAATTTCGATATTACTAATCCAAAAATGAAGTCCATTTTGAAAGATAAAATTTATAAAATTTCAAAAAGTGGGTATTACTATTTATAACGGCTAGTTCATAATAATATTATAATAATATCTTGTTTAGTGAAACTCGGTATTGCGTACTACACACGCTATCGAGGAAGGTCTTGATTGCGTGTAATGAAAGCCAAGTCAGGGCTGCATGTAGTAAAAGCTTCGTTTGGTGTTGCGTATAACATAATCAAAACTTATTTCATTTATACATTAAACAAAATATATACTTAATGTTGCGTAGAATAATTTCCACAAAACGAACTTGAATTTGTGTGTAACACAAGACAAGAATAGTGTTGCGTATACTGCAAGCTAGTACGGTGTTGCGTATAGTACAAGATAATCTTGGTGTAGTGTATAATATAATACATCAAAGAAGTTAAAAATAATATATCTCATAAAATCTCGGGGTGTTACATTCTACCCCCCTTAAAATGAATTTCGCCCTCAAAATTCGTCAGGGTTATCAATGATTTACTACTTGAAAGTTTCTTTCATAGAAACCCACATCGCAAAAAGGAATAATAAAACTTCATTTTAAAAAAGGAAAGTTAGAAATGTAACGGTTACCCATATTAACTCATCACTGGGTTTCCACATAGGAGAACATAGGTGGAAATATGGATATGGAAGAAAAATCTAACCATCAAGTTCTGATGGAGAGTGGTAGAGGACATGGCTATGAAAAAACCCACAATCACAAAGCCATAAATTTGTGATGATCTAAGGTACCATCTGATTCATCAGATATAAGGACAGTAGGACAACATTTTTGGTTTTCAAGATCATTTCCCTAAAGTTGAAGAATTTGAATTAGAATAAATAATTACTTTATTTCGGTATAATATCACCGTTGTTCATGCCTTGAACAATTTCCACTTCATCTCTTAATGAAATGAAGTTGAATTTTTCATTCGTGAAGTGTTAGAAGATCATGTGATAGAATGATGGGTCATTCCATATGTCTCAAACAAGAGGTTATCAAAAATTATCAAATATACATAAGTCCATCTATGGTGTGGTTAATCGTATATGATTCCAAAAATGGACTTATACTTCATCTATCATACCACTTAATAAAACTAGTTTCTACTAACCAGGGACTTCCTGTAGGCCAGTGGTAGGCGATAAAGGTCTTTCACACTTCGGTTGTGGGTTCGATTCCCACAACCTTGTCCGACGCGCTGGGTTGTCGCTCGTCCTATGAGTTGTCCTTTTTCTAAAACTATACTATTATAACATAACAAAAGTTCTGTCCTTAAACAATACTATCTGATATCTAACTTAATCTATTCCAATCTTTAGGTTTATCCAAAATACTTTTGTCCAGTCTCATAGTATAAAGATAACAATTACTTGAAATGTCATCTATCGAGCTTGTGAATACCATCATTTATCATACGATATATCTTGTTGGTCACATTCCAAACATGTGAATACCCTAATAATGTATTCTCGTGAAACATGAATTACCATAGAACCTTAGTGAAAACATGAGTGCTATCAAAAGTTAACTCTTTCCACATACCAAAATCCCAAAAATTCTATATACTCAAACCATGATATCACTTAGTCCTTATATCAATCATTAGTTCATGAATACTATCAAACATCTCATTATCTCCTTATCCCTTCATTATGCGCATATCATCTAATTTCCAAAAATATGTGAATAACCTTTCATGGTTACCGGTACCATTCAAAATATACATTCAAATACTTTAGGAAAAACAATAGTGTAACAATCCTTATATGTTTCTTTATTCCATAGTACCATTAAATTACCTATACAACATAATCCTTGATAAACATACAATCATTCCACTACCTTCATAAACCATTGACCAAGCTTCAACACTTCTTTCATCTCATATTTCATTTGTAGTCTCCTCATCATCATCCACATAAATACTACCCATATGACCATGTTGATTCTCTTAATTAGATTTTCCCTTAGGTCATTGGTTTGCATAATTCCCATACATTCCACATTTAAAACATCTAATCATTGTTGATGTTGTAGAAATACCATTATCCTTCTCCATAGTGTTAACTGAACCTTTTCCTTTGCACTTACTGGATTTGTGTCCTTCTTTTCCAACCCAAAGAATCTTCCAGTTCCTTTGAAACAATCTCCCTGATGCCTCATCCCACATGATTTACATGAGGGAAATTGAACTTTCTTTCCTCTATGATCATCATGAAACTCCATCTTTCTCTTATTATCTGAGTTGGGAAACTTACCAAAGTTGAGATTATTGATCATATTATGAGATTTATGATTAGGAATAATAATGATATGTAGACTTCCAGATCCAATTTCATTTGGTTTCTCATGAAGAATATCATTCCATTTTCCATCATATCCTCCATTATCGTGAATCTTCTTGTTTCCAGCCATTTTCTAAAACCCAAAAAGAATAGTGTGAGAGGCAAAAAACATGCTAGGAAAACAACATAATAAAGGGGGAGTACCTTTAATATATAACATATTAGGTTTAATTCTAAGATCGTTACCGTAATTCTAGGACTATAACCTATACATATACTTAACCTTAGATACATCCCTAGACATACCTTAGAAATATCTCTAGGGATTTCACTAAAGTTTTCGCATCCTAGTTTCCAAAGGTTAACTAAACCTTTGCTCTGATACCAACTGTAGAGACCCAAAGCTTGACATACATGGAAATTACATTACTTTTTCAGAATACTTAATACATAACAAAAATAGACACACAAGGACCGTAATAGTTTAGTGTCTTTGGAAACTCAGAATATAATCTTCTAATCATGGTGAAAGATCTTCAACATCTCTCGTAAAGATCTTCCCCTTTTTGTTTTCTTACCTAAAACCTTTCTTTAAAATCCTGGGGAAAAGAAAACATATAAAGGGTGAGCTCATATGCTTAGTAAGGGTAAACATAGAGAACATAAAACAATCCATAAACATTTTAATTCAAAAACTTGAACATAAAATCTAAACATCAAAATCTTGAGCAAAGACATAAATCTTGGAAGTATGTAAGGAATATATCATAAAGGAACATCAATCATGATAAAATAACATGGGAATAAAACATGTAATTGTGGAAAACCATTAAGCACATGATATTATTTCTATAGTAGCCAAGGCATTGCTGCCAAGACCATCTTAGTGGACAAAGTCCCTTTCTGAATCGAGTTCACTCCTCGTTCCAGTTCTGTATCACTGAACCGGATTAACTTACCTTTCCATCCATGTCTATCTCATGAGATATAAATATTTACCCAATTCATTGGAGGGATATATAGGTCCCACCTATATCATAATGAAATCATTCTTACTTGTGCCACAAAATAAACTTAAAACATTCATCATAACCCAAAGAATAAAATGTGTTTCATAAACATCATCCCATCATCACATAATCCATATAAAACAAATGGATATTTCATCATAAGAAAATTGAAACCATGTAAATCATAGAGACGTTATACTTGAAATATAAACATATGAAATAATGTCATCTTAGATGTAAAATGGTTTTGATAAAACACTTGAAAAGAATTCTTGAGGAAAATATCCTTTATTATTCAAAATCATTTTCGTTTCACAAAATGCCATGCAATTTTAAAGAAATGGATTTTATTGAAAATAATAATCAAATATTTTAGAGTATTATTCATGAAGAAAAGGAGTTATGAAACCATAAAAATCCTTTTATGTCGTATAAGTTAAAAAAAAATTCTTCTCGTACTTTGGCCGAAAAAGTCAAAAAGTACCTCGTACTAAAAACGACAAAAGATTCCTTTCATATCTTTTACTAAAAACTAAAAAATGGGTAAAATTGGATTTAAAAAATTATAGGAGGATATAAATAATATTAAATATTGAGTAAACATGGATTTGGATGATAAATATTCCCCAGTAAATTTTAAAGTATAAACAATCTCGGATAAAAAATGAGATTGCGAGATTTTCCGTTACCATAGGTCCGATATGCTTTGTACGTATCCAAACCTCCTGTATAATGATTTAAATAATGTCATTGACTTATTAAAGAATAATATTAATTGTTATTATATCATATATGGTTTACTTATGACTTTATATTACCCATTCTTTTGTAAATTCCATGTTAAAGCAGCATTTTGGGTAAATGTTTTATTTATCATACGTGTTTGGACTTGTTGTTCTTGATATTATTATTAATTATATCATGATTTAATTACTTCCAGAATTTAAATCATGATTTATATATCATATATATTCAGTATATATATATATATATAATAGATAGATAAATGAAATGAAATACACCGTTCATGGAGACGGTAGGTCGTACGTACGCATGAACGTTGTTTTCTTTTCCTTATTGAATTGAATGGAAGTAAGTAGATGAAATATATATATATATATATACACACATAAATACATTAGCTTAATTATGTCATATATTTCATTATTATTCATTATATATACTTTATAATCATTCTTGAATGTTTAATCATGGAAAATGAATCTCATCGCGTTCGTGGAGACGGTAGTCCGTACGTACGCACGAGCGATGATGTCATTCCCATGATCGTGGAATTTTATTTAAGTGTATGTATAATATTTTAGAATCAATATCAATTTACAATAATAATATATAGTTATTTATTTACACCATTATACCCATACAAGTAAGGTGGTGGTCGAAAACAGATTGCACCACAGCATGGAGACGGTATTCTGTACGTACGCACGCGCGGTGATTTCATTTTCCGTAGGATGGATAGAAGGTGAAATAGGTTTGTTTCATATTTATAATAACATATCAGTATATAATTAATACTAATGTTATTACTTTATAATGAAACAACTAAAGAATAGGAAGTAGAAGAAGAAAGAAACTTGAAAGAGTCAGTAGAAGAGATTACCTCTTCCTCGATGCACCTCCTTTAAACTTCTTCTTAGGAAAGTAGAGTTGGTCTTTTGAGAAGACCAGAACCTCCATAATGTTACTAGGGAAGTGTAGAAGAGAAATGGTTAGGGGTTGGCCGAGATTCAAGGCTCAAAAGGGTGTGAAGAGAAGAGGGAAGGGGTGCCCTTTTTATAAGAGAGGAGAGGGGCACCTTTGGAAAAACTTAAAATATTATTTTATAATAAAGTCATATTCAGTTTATAAAAGCTTAAAATTTATTTATTTAGAATATAAAGTGGGGATGGTTATAAATCCTATCAACCAATAGGTTTTAGACAAGTTTAGGTTACTATTTTAACCTTATCTTTTAGATTTAACTCTAAGTTAAATAATTTAACTTTTACCGTGTCTTCTTGTTTTCTTACACTATATGGTTAATAAAATTACTATAACCAGACAAACGAACCCCAAGTGATTCATTATTAATATATATAACCTTATATAATTCATTTTTCCGAATATAATATTTTTTTAGTAATTTAATAACAATTAATAATATAATATTTGTTTTAAAAACTATTTTTTGTCAATTTTGACACTATTTGGTGATTAATTTTTGTGAAAATCATAACAGCATGATTAGTTTAAAAAAAGTTAATTAAATCAATAATATCATTTCATATTAATCTATAAAATTAGTGCAATTCATAAAAAGACTCAAATTACATTTATTTGTGTATTTATAATATTAATTATTTTAATATTTCATTATTTAGGTAATTACCGCATCACCATTGTGTCATAAATAACTTAAATTATTTAATTTCTAAAAATTATAAATAAAATACCATTAGGTAGGAAATCTTTTTATCTTTATAATTAATATTTATGGTCGAATTTATCTTATTTATAACCCTATATTAAAAAATTTTTAGTTATTAAACTTTGATTTTAACTATTTTAACTCTTTTTTTTAAATAAAATAATAATAAATGTCCTAATCTAATCCAAGTGGACCTAAATGATAATATTATATTCCTAAGGTTTTTTTTGGTCGAATTATACTTATCCAATAGAATTAGAACATATTTTAGGGTAATAATAATATTATT
Source organism: Viscum album (assembly GCA_963277665.1). Taxonomy (NCBI): domain Eukaryota; kingdom Viridiplantae; phylum Streptophyta; class Magnoliopsida; order Santalales; family Viscaceae; genus Viscum; species Viscum album. Next base: position 1,270,577,475 of record OY728125.1, on the reverse strand, counting down.
TTTTACCCTTAATTACCCTATTTACTTTTAACTGTGCTAAATAAAAGTAAAAAGTTACTATTCACCAAAAATTATTTTTATCTTATTGAACCACATTTTACTCCTTGGTATTAACCGTGTCTCTAGGATTTTCAAAATTCCACTCACAGAAGCGGTAAAATTAATTTTTATGTAAATTTTCAAATTCTCCTAGGAGGTGGGTAAAAGACGGTGAAAAGTTCAATAAAATTTTATATATCTAAAATTATTATAAAATGAATCCAATGAATTAAATTGAACTTATATAGGTATTATGTATCAATTTTGACCTAAAATAAATTTAAATAAAATAAATAATTATTTAAATAAAAAGTCGGTTTTTAAATAGTAACAGAGTGTTTTCACTATTCATCAAAAATTGAAAGTTTTCAGAAAAATACCAAAATTTCACCCTAGGATAATTTCGATATTCCGAATACAAAAATGAAGTCCATTTTGAAAGATAAAATTTAAAAAATTTAAAAAAGTGGGTATTACTATTCATAACGGCTAGTTCATAATAATATTATAATAATATCTTGTTTAGTGAAACTCAGTATTGCGTACTACACACGCTATCGGGGAAGGTATTGATTGCGTGTAATGCAAGCCAAGTCAGGGCTGCGTGTAGTGAAAGCTCCGTTTGGTGTTTCTTATAACATAATCAAAACTTATTTCATTTATACATTAAAAAAAATCTATACTTAATGTTGCGTAGAATAATGTCCACAAAACGAACTTGAATTTGTGTGTAACACAAGACAAGAATAGTGTTGCGTATACTGTAAGCAAATACAGTGTTGCGTATAGTACAAGCTAATCTTGGTGTAGTGTATAATAGAAGACATCAAATAAATTAAAAATAATATATCTCATAAAATATCTGGGTGTTACACTGTTCATATGTCCTCAAGTTGAAACCAAATGATGCCAATTGATATCTTCATTCTTTTTGGAATTACAGCCTGAGATCTTGCACTCATCTCAATACACATGTTGATAACATTCAAGTACATGTAGCAGGTTTTAGAAATCATCCTTGAGATCTCAAATTTCCTCAACTTCTTTTCATTTATTAATTCAATTTATCCCTCTTAATATCAGACTTTGTTCATTCATTAACAGGGATGAGAGAAATGCATACCTCATCAATGAATTTTTCAAGCACTTTCCAGAAATTCCATATTTGCATGGAATAAATAAGTCTGGAAACTTCTCAAGGGTATTCTCCACTCATCTCCCCCATCGAGGAGACACACTATCTTCACTCCATCAAGGAAGATCTTTCCTTATGATGTTCTTTGGAATACCATTTTATAAATCATACTAAGATGGTGACTTTTTTTCAGATCTGGAATAGTTATTCCAGCTTACTTCCCTTCATTTTCTCTCCTCTTGAGAACTAGTTTCACCTTCAATTCCCTACATTGTATGTCAAAATAATAACATGAAAATAATTAGGTAATAAGGTGGATTTCTTTTCTCATAAATGTGAGCTGTTGGGTTGAGAAAATTTTCTCAACCAGTTTGTCCTTTCCAATTTAGCTCCAAGTATGGATGGACTCTTCATGCATGCACTTTTAGATTTTCAATCAGCCTTAGGCAGCATGGATTTCTTTCTTCCCTCCTCATGTGAGATTTTATTTTTAACATGATGATAGTGCATGGGATGCTCCAGGACCATGGAAGGTTTATTCCTAGTTTGGGAAGAGGGCAGGGGTGGGGTGTGCAGGGGGAAGGGGGGTGTGCAGGGGGTGTGCAAGGGGGCAGGGGCTGTGCAGGGTGGGGGGTGTGCAAGGGGGGTGTTCAAGGGAGCATGGGGGAGGGAGAGGGGGTGTTTTCTAGGGGTGGGAGGGGATGTTCAAGGGGGCAGTGGGGGTCGGGGGGTGTGCAAGGGGGTAGGGGTTGTGCAGGCACCATTGGTATTGAAATTGATTTCACATATGTTAAGATTGTAAGTGCATTTTAATAATTCTCATTGTTTCCTTCCCTTCTATCAAACTTCATTCTCGCATGCATGAACTTGAATCTATTTGTTTTTTCAACTTTTTTTGGGTTCTATATGTCCATGTTTCAGCTGAATCAATGATTAGGGTGAGCGAGGCCAGTAAATGTGCACAAATTGTCAAGGTTTAAAATCAACTAGGTTTCTATTTGTTTATGATTATCGAATTTGCAACTTGTATACTGAATACTTTTAGTCATTTTTTTCACCAGTTCTATTTAGGTATTTGAGGATGCCTATAAGTCACAATTAAGCATCATAATCCTTGATGACATTGAGAGGTAATTAAAATCAATTTCAACACAATACTACTTTTGGTCCTTTCATTTGATAACCACTGTGCTGTTCTTTTTAGTACAGGCTTTTGGATTACATTGCCATTGGACCTTGTTTTTCCAATATTATTTCTCAAACGATGATGGTCCTTTTGAAACAGCTTCCTCCCCAGGTATTCTTATCATCCCTTTTATTAGTATAACTCATTCTGAATATATCTTTATGAGGTTTTATTTGTCTCAATGTCTTCACAAGAACTGGATTTCTTGTTTGTATGCTTCAGCATGATAGGTTGTGTCTATGGATAGAGATTCATGCTATTCAGAGAACCAGAAATAAAACATAGCCCATGCTTATGCATGTGAGCATATATATAAGGATCCTCTTGTGCGTGGCTTGACACCTTTGAGGTAGAGTCCCTCTCCTAACCTCTTTAATTCAAGAATTTTTTAAATTGAATTTAGCTGCCCTCTTGATTTTACTTTTTTATATTAAATTGCAATTCTTGATCAAGTGTTGGTTAAAATAATTGCTTCATTTTATAAATAAGTCATGGTTTGGTAATAAAACCCCTCCAACGGAGGTGCGCTGTCTGTGAAAACTCACAGTGGTAGTTTATGCTTATATAGCTTGTTTGACATTATTGCACTTATGTTTTCCATTTTAATCTTTACTCCTATCATTTGAGACACCATGGGCATATCCAAATATTTTTTTGACTCACAGGGGGTGTGCAGGGGGCAGGGGTGTGCAAGGTGGGGTGGGGGTGTGTTGGGGGTCTGTCTAGGGGGGGTGGAGGGAAGGGGGAGGGGTGGTGGGCTACTGCACGAGTGGGGATGGGGGGCAGGGGCAGGGGGTAGGGGACCGGGGGGCAGGGGGGAGGGTGGAGGGGGTCCGGGGGTAGGGGGTCGGGGGCAGGGGGCAGGGGGCAGGGTGGAGGGGGGTAGGGGGCAGGGGGTAGGGTGTAGGGTGGAGGGGGCAGGGGCAGGGGTAGGGGCAGGGGGTGTGCAAGGGGGAAATGGGGGCTAGGGGTGTGCAAGGGGGTAGGGGCTGTGCAGGAACCATTGGTATTGAAAGTGATTTCACATTTGTTAATATTGTAAGTGCGTTTTAATAATTCTCATTGTTTCCTTTCATTCTTGCATGCATGCACTTGCATCTATTTGTGTTTTCAACTTTTGTTGGGTTTTATATGGCCAGGTTTCAGCTGAATCAATGATTGGGGTGAGCGAGGCCAGTAAATGTGCACAAATTTTCAAGGTTAAAAATCAACTAGGTTTCCATTTGTTTATGCTTATTGAATTTGAAACTTGTATACTGAATACTTTTAGTAATTTTTTGCACCTGTTATTTTCAAGTATTTGAGAATGCCTATAAGTAACAATTAAGCATCATAATCCTTGATGAAATTGAGAGGTAATTACAATCAATTTCAACACAATACTACTTTTTTTCCTTTCGTTCGATAACCATTGTGCTGTTCTTTTTAGTACAGGCTTTTGGAGTACATTGCCATTGGACCTCATTTTTCCAATATTATTTCTCAAACGTTTATGGTCCTTTTGAAACAGCTTCCTCCCTAGGAATTCTTCTCATCCATTTTATTAGTATAAATCATTCCGAATATATCTTTATGAGGTTTTATTTGTCTCAATGTCTTCACAAGAACTGGATTTCTTATGTGTATTCTTTCACATGATAGGTTGTGTCTGTGGATAGGGATGCATGCTATGCAGAGAACCAGCAACAAAACATATCCCATACTTATACATGTGAGCATATATATAAGGATCCTCTTGTACATGGCTTGACACCTTTGAGGTAGAGTACCTCTCCCGGCCTCTTTAATTTAAGAATTTTTTAAATTGCATTTAACTGCCTTTTTGATTCTTCTTGTTTATATTAAATTAAAATTATTGATCAAGTGTTAGTTAAAATAATTGTTTTGTTTTATAAATAAGTCATGGTTTTGTAATAAAACCCCTCCAACAGAGGTGCGTTGTCTTCGAAAACTCACAGTGGTAGTTTATTCTTATATAGCTTGTTTAACATTATTGCATTTATGTTTTCCATTTTAATCTTTACTCCTCTCATTTGAGACACCACAGGCATCTCCAATGATTTTTTTGACTCACAGAGGGGTGTGTAGGGGGGTTGGGGGTGTGCAAGGTTTGGTGGGGGTGTGCTGGGGGTCTGTCTAGAGAGGGGGATGTAGGGAGGGGGTGGTAGTATACTGCACGAGTGGGGGTGGGGGTTGGGGGCAGGGGTAGGGGGAGGGTGGAGGGGGGTAGGGGGTAGGGGGCAGGGGGTCGGGGGCAGGGGGCAGGGGGCAGGGTGGAGGGGGGTAGGGGGTAGGGGACAGGGGACAGGGGGTAGGGGCAGGGGGCGGGGGGTGTGCAAGGGGGGAGGGGTTGTGTAGTCACCATTGGTATTGAAAGTGATTTCATATATGTTAATATTGTAAGTGCATTTTAATAATTCTCGTTGTTTCCTTTCATTCTCGCATGCATTCACTTGCATCTATTTGTGTTTTCAACTTTTTTTGGGTTCTATATGGCCAGGTTTCATCTGAATCAATGATTGGGGTGAGCGAGGACAGAAAATGTGCACAAATTGTCAAGGTTTAAAATCAACTAGGTTTCCATTTGTTTATTCTTATTGAATTTGCAACTTGTATACTGAATACTTTTAGTCATTTTTTGCACTTGTTCTTTTCAGGAATTATGGTTCTTATATGTTGGGAAGTGGCGTGTATAGTCACATGAGACAGGTATTTTTTAGTTTAGTTTTTATTTTATTTTCTTTATCGCATTGGCCACTTAGGTCTTTTACTTCTTTCTATGGACAAAGGGTAATTATATTCTGCGAAGGGGGGAAAATGGGGTTCAGATTGATTCAGTCTTCTGGATTTGATCTGAGGTAAGATTATATGGTTACTACTTGTCTCTCACCTCATGTATTTGGTGATTTCAGTGTTTTTGACTCCATATTATGTTTTCAGTAGGGCATTGGATCATTTCGTGTTGGTTCGGGTGGATTTGGTTCTCCCAATCGAGGTAAGGCTTTAATGTCGTTGGTTGGTTTCTCACTGGTTATGTAGCATCCTTTATGTGTTTTAATGTTCCTAATATCCTTTTTGTAGGGCTTTGATCCCTACTCGTTGGTTTCGAGTAGCCAAGTTAAGGGCGACTCGCCTACGTGTGCATAAGTAAGAACATATATGTATGTGGGTTCCCCCGTTACGTGTATGGTCAACCATGGTAGTGATTATGCATGTATGGGGCTATGTGTTCCCATGTATATATATATATAAATGCATACTTAGGTGAGTGGAGACTAGTATATGCATATAATCATATGTTCAAGGATCCCCTTGCACATGCTCATGGCCATGCGGGTGTGTGCATAGGGGCTAGGTGTCCTTGCATGTGTGTGAAGGTGCGTATACCCAATGGGGGAGCAGGAACTTTTAGTTAGAAAGCTACAAGAGCCGAAGTGGAAGGTTTGGTTCCACCTTGAGGTAGGATCCCTCTTCTAGCCTCTTTAATTCAATAATGCTTTAAATTGAATTTAGCTTCTTTCTTAATTCTACTTAATTATATTGAATTTCATATCTTGAATAAGTGTTATTTAATATAATTGTTTTATTTGATAAATAAAGTCATGTTTTTATAATAAAACCCCTCCAACGGAGGTGCACTGTCTGTGAAAATTCATAGTGATAGTTATGTTGATCTATTTGCTTAAATTGTTGCATTTGATTTATGATGAATGAGTTTTAGAATAAATGTTAAATATAATTAAATGAATTGTGTGATAAAGGAATGCCATGATTTTATAATAAAACCCCTCCAACGGAGGTGCACTGTCTTCTAAATTAAAGAGTAGTGATAGTTATTTGTATCATGTTTAGATTTGGTTTGAGTCTTTCATATGCCTCTTGTTGGTGTTTGTTTTGTGGCTAGTTAGTTTTTGTTTTCTTTGAATAATATAAATTGGCTTATCATACTCGTTTAACTCAAATGACATTTCCCAAGTAGGCATATGCATTTACCATGACACTTTCCTTTTCATGCTTTAAATATTATAAATAAAATTTCCATGTTTAGACAAAGTGAATGAATTTGTAAATGGTTTGTGTAGGGTGTATGATTCTTTTTCGTCATTTTGTTTCCGTTTAGACGTTGCGTCATTGTGTCGCTCACTACAACCTTATCTGGTGATCTCTTATTATAGCATATTAAATATTTGATCTATTCTATCATCTGTCGATGGGGCGATGGTCGGAATGTTGCCCCGCCTCCTCCCACTCCCTTCACTCCTGGCCAGAAGATGCTGCCCCGCAGATGTCGCTGGACTGGGCCAACACACCGCATTCAAGACACGGTCACATCGCGGTCACACTGCTGTCAGGCCGCGGTCACACAGCGGTCACAACGCGGTCACGCCGCGGTCAAGCCGCGGTCACACCGCGGTCACACAGTAGTCACGCCGCGGTCAAGTCGTGGTCACGTTGCGGTAATGCGGTGATTTGGCCCTATTCTAGGATGAAACCCTGCGACAGTTCGTAGTGATAGTATTTCATGAGTCTTGTGATCAATGTTGAGACTGACTAATCACAATTTCTGTCAGTGGAGCGACGACCAGAATGTTGATCTACCTCCTCCCACTCCCTTCACTCCTGGACGGAAGATGCTGCCCCACAGATATCGTTGGACAGGGCCAACACGCCGTGGTCACGCCGCGATCACGCCGGGGTCACACCACGGTCATGTTAGGGTCACGTCGCGGCCACGCCGCCGGCACACCGCGGGCACGCCGCGGTCACGCCGCGGTCACGCCGCAGTCACGCCGCGGTCACGCCGCGGTCACTCCACGGTCCCGCCGCGGTCGCGCCCCGGTCGCGCCGCGGTCACACCCCGGTCGCGCCGCAGTCCCGCCGCGGCCACGCCGCGGTCACGCCGCGGCCACGCCGCGGTCACGCCGCGGCCACACCGCGGTCAGGTCACGGTCACTCCGCAGTAATGCCATGATTTGTCCATGCTCCAGGACGACACCTCGCAACGGTTCGCAGTGATAGTATTCCATGAGTCTTATGATCAATATTGAGACTGACTAATCAAAATTTCTGTCGGCGGGGCGATGATCGGAATGTTTCCCCACCTCCTCCCGCTGCCTTTGCTCCTGGATGGAAGATATTGCCCCGTAGATGTCGCTGGACCGGGCCAACATGCCGCGGCCACGCCGCGGTCACGCCATGATTTGGGCCTACTCTAGGACGACACCCCACGGCAGTTCGTAGTGATAGTATTCCATGAGTATTTTGATCAATGTTGAGACTGACTAATCAAAATTTCTTTCGGCGGGGCGATGGCCAGAATGTTGCCCCGCCTCCTCTCGCTCCCTTCGCTCCTGGCCAGAAGATGATGCCCTGTGGATATCGTTGGATAGGGCCAACACACTATGGTCACGCCGCAGTCACACCGCGGTCAAGCCGTGGTAATGCTGTGATTTGGCCCTACTCCAGGATGACACCCCGTGGAGGTTCATAGTGATAGTATTCCATGAGTCTTGTGATCAATTTTGAGACTAAATAATCACCATTTCTGACGGCGAGGCGACGATCGGAATGTTGCCCCGCCTCCTCCCGTACCCTTTGCTTCTGTCCGGAAGATGCTGCCCCACTGATGTCGCTGGACCGGGCCAACACGTCGCGGTCACGCCGCGGTCACGCCGCGGTCACGCCGCGGTCACGCCGCGGTCACGCCGCGGTCACGCCGCGGTCACGCCGCGGTCACGCTGCAGTCACGCCGCAGTCGCACCGCAGTCACACCGTGGTAATGTCTTGATTTGGCCCTGCTCTAGGATGACACCCCGTGGCGGTTCGCAGTGATAGTATTCCATGAGTATTGTGATCAATATTGAGATGACTAATCACAATTTCTGCCGGCGGGGTGGTGACCGGAATGTTGCCCCGCCTCCTCCCACTCCCTTCACTCTTGGCCGGAAGATGCTGCCCCGCGGATGTCACTGGACTGGGCCAACACGCCGCGATCACACCGCGGTCATGCCGCGGTCACACCGTGGTCACACCGCGGTCACGTCGTGGTCACATGGTGATTTGGCCCTGCTCCAGGACGACACCCCGTGGCTGTTCGCAGTGATAGTATTCCATGAGTCTTGTGATCAATGTTGAGACTGACTAATCAAAATTTCTTCCGGTGGGGCGATGGATGGAATGTTTCACCGCCTCCTCCCACTCCCTTTACTCCTGGCCGGAAGATTCTACCCCACGGATGTCACTGGACCGAGCCAACACGTCGCGGTCATGTCGCGATCACACCACAGTCACGCCACAGTAAGGGCGTGATTTGGACCTGCTCCAGAACGAAACCCCACAGTGGTTCGCAGTGATAGTATTCCATGAGTCTTGTGATCAATGTTGAGATTGACTAATCACAATTTCTTCCAGTGGGGTGACGACCAAAATGTTGCCCCACCTCCTCCTGCTCCCTTGGCTCCTGGCCGGAAGATGCTGCCTCGCGGATGTCACTGGACTGGGCCAACACGTCGTGGTCATGCCACGGTCACACCACGGTCACGCCGCAGTCACACCACGGTAATGCCGTGATTTTTCCCTACTCCAGCCACATCCAGACCACACCAACCCCCTTCCACATTTATTTCAGCCCACTGCTACCAGTATTCCAGCCCGCAACAACCCCCCCCCCCCACCACCACCACCACCAACTTCAAATCAGCCTGCACCATCCCCCCAGCACCTGCAACCAGCCCCCTTCCACCAGCATTCCAGCCCCCTTCCACCTGCATTCAATCCCGCACCAGCCCCCAGCCACCTGCAATCCAGCCCGCACCAGCCACCACACCAGTCACCACCCCCCAGCCTCCTACAAAACACTCATGTCAGCCCTCTGCCACCTACAGAATAGCCCTAGACACTAGTTCCATCCCTCACCAGCCCCCGGACTCCTACATCCCAGCCCGCACCAGCCCCTACCACATGCCCAACAGCCCCCAGTCACCTACATTCCAGCCCACACCAGCCCCCTGCCACCTATTCCAGCCCGCACCAGCCCCCTACCATCCCCCTACCGCCTGAAATCCCGCCCACACTAGCCACTCCAGCCTGAACCAGCCACCGCACCAGCCCCCAGCCTCCTACATTCCAGTATGTGCGAGAAAAACTCCATGAAAATCACAAAAAGGAAAGGAAAAAAGAAGATCCCCTTTCCTAAGCCCTATTTTCCCCAAAAATTAGCCATGTAAACTACCATTAATGTTCACCGAGAACATTGGGGTATAGAATCATATTTTAAACCAAGACAAGAACCTAGCTGGAAAGCCGAGTAGGTCCAAGTAATTCCATAAGAAGTCCCACCTGGCTGAATCAAAAGCCTTGAATAAATCGATCTTGAAGTCACACCTAGGAACCCCAGAATCAAGATGTTATCCCCACAATAATTTCTAAGTAACAAGATTCTTAGGATGAATTGGTTTTGGTACTGAAGGTTGAGGATAATTTTATCCATCTTTAGATTTATGAGTCTCTTAAGGTTTTTTTTGTAACCATCCTACTAGAGGGTTTGAGTTATAAGTGGTGGAAGTCTATTATTCAGACTAAACCAGACAAAGACTATTCTTGGAAAAGTTTCAAGGAATTGTTCATTTAGAATTCTTTTGTAATGAAGTGAATGTGCTGATGGATATAGAATTTTCTAGGAGGGGCTATCCAGGTGGGGTGTCCAAGGGCTGTCTGGGGGGTGCCGGGGGGTCTGCAGGGCAGGGGGAGGGTGCAGGTGGGGTGTCTAGGAGGGGCTACCCAGGGGGTGTCTAAGGGATGTCTGGGGGGTCTGCAGGGCAGGGGGGAGGGTGCAGGTGGGGTGTCTAGGAGGGGTTGTCTAGGGGGGTGTCCAAGGGCTGTCCAAGGGGGGGGGGGGTCGGGGGGGTCTATAGGGTAGGGGGCAGGGTTCGGGTGGGGTGTCTAGGGGGTTGTCCAGGGGGGTGTCCAAAGGCTATCCGGGGGGCTGATTTGAAGAGATGAACCCACGAGCAATGGGACCTAACCACATAGCAATAATTTTTATAATGATTTTTGGAAAGGTATTCCCAATAGCAATAGGTCTGAAATCATTTACATCCACAACATTTTCCTTCTTTGGGATCAGGGACATAAAATTGGAGTTGATTCTATAGGGCATTGAGGCATGGTTAAAGAACTCCCTCATAGCGTTAAGGGTCTCATCATGAACTATGTCCCAGTAGAACATAAAGAATTAATTTTTTCACCCATCAGGACTATCCACACTCTCAAGATTTAGAGAAAAAAGGGAACTCTTAACCTCTTTCTCATCAAGGGATGCAACAAGGGTGATTGTTGGATTGGTGTAGCCTGATCCAGTTGGACCGAATGCTTGTGGCCTGCAACTATACTGTTGCACTTTTGACTTCCATCCAGCAGCCACTAGAGTATTGGATACATATAGTAAAGGCTTTATAAGATTGAAAAATTCTATAATAATATTTCCTCATTTCTCCATACTACTAAAGAAATCTTATCCTCCATGAATAGCTTGATTAGAGTTGTCATCACTTTCAACTAGTCAACTTATTCCTTGAAAACCCATTCTACAGAATCTACCTCAATTAATCTTGATGAGATTAATGCACATCACCTATAACAACATGGAGATACTATTTGACTATAGACTAGATCGAATCAGCATCAACTAAAGCTGAGGGAGGTGGAGCACTAGATGTAGATGCAATAATAGGAGGTTCCTGATAACTCAAAATTCTATTGAAATCTAAAAGAATTATTTCTCTAAAATATTATAAATATACTATGGATACAAAATCTGAAGGCACTGGGGAAACAACTCTCTTAACACTAGGTAAAGAAGCCTCTACAGGTTATGATTTGGTAGGTGCATCTAAGGGAAAAGCCTGAAGATCACCTGCTTGGTCAATCTGCTTAACTAAGGATCCCTTAGGATATGTGCAAGGGATGTGTAGGGGGGCTGCTGTCCAGGGGGGCTGGGAATGCTTTCGAGGGGGGGTCCAGTAGGGGGGGTGGGGGGGTTGATGTATAGGGGGTCCAACAGGGGGGCAAGGGGTGTGCAGGGGGGAGGGTTCAAGGGGGTGTGTGAAAGGGGTGTAAGGGATGTGTGAGGGGGGGGGTGTTGTCTAGGGGGTGTAAGGGGGGGTGTCCAGTAAGGGTGTAAGGGGATCCAGTAGGGGTGGTGTAAGGGGGTCCAGCAGGGGGGAAAGGGGTGTGCAAGGGGGGTGAAAGTGGGTGTGTTCAAGGGGTGCAAGGGATGTGGGGTGGGGGGTGGATGTTATCCATGGGGTGCAAGGGGGTGTCCAGCAGGGGTGCAAGGGGGGTGTCTAGTAGGGGTGGTGCAAGGGGGTCCAGTAGGGGTGGGGGGATGCTGTCCATGGGGGTCCAGCAGGGGGGGCTTCTGTCCAGGGGGTCCAGTAGGGGGGTTGCACTATTCTTGTTTATTGAGTTATATTCTTTGTGAATATTCTAAGATGTTTTGTTTTACAATAATTTTAGGGGATGAGCACTACTATGTTCTAACTTGTGTTGTAGGTACTTTTGAGCTGGTTCCAGACTTCTTTGATAGTTTGTCTTATAGGGAGACTCATGTAAGTGCAGTTATGTGTTTTTTTTATATTTGGATTTGTTTAATTCATACTATTTAAGTAGCTTTCATGTATAATTTAATTTGGAGGGGACTGGAAGGTGGAAGGGGGGAGGGGACTGGAAAGGGGTGCAAGTGGGGGCTAGTAGGGGGTGCAAGTGGGGGCTAGTAGGGGGGTGCAAGTGGGGGCTAGTAGGGGGTGAAAGTGGTGGATGGTAGGGGGTACAAGTGGGGGTTGACAGGGCAGGGGGAGGGGAAATGGGTAGGGTGGGGGGGCAGGACTGGGGGGTCTGGGGGGTCTGGGGGGGTGTCCAGGTTCTGGGGGGGTTCCAGGGTCTGTCCAGGAGGGTGGGGGTGGCTGTCCAGAGGAGTATAGGTCTGGGCTATCTAGGGGGATCTTTGCAGGGTCTGGGGGTGTCCAGGGTCTGGGGGTGTGGGGGGTGTCCAGGTTCTGGGGGGTTCCAGGGTCTGTCCAGGAGGGTGGGGGTGGCTGTCCAGGGGAGTGGAGGTCTAGGATGTCCATGGGGATCTGTCCAGGGTCTGGGGGGTGTCCGGGGTCTGGGGGGTCCTGGGTCTATCTGGGGGGTGTCTAGGGTCTGTCTGGGGGGGTTCCAGGGTCTGTCCGGGGGGGTTTCCAGGGTCTGTCTGGGGGGTGTCTAGGGTCTGTTTGGGGGGGTGTCCAGGGTCTGGGGGGAGGTGTCTAGGGTCAATCTGGGGGGTGTCCAGGGTCTGTCCAGGAGGGGGTCTTTACAGGGGGGTTTTCCAAGGGGGGTGTCCAAGGTAGGAGGTTTATGTAGGGTGGGGTGTCTAGTGTCCAGAAGGGAGGGGTCTGCAGGGGGTGGGCTACTGCAAGGGGGGCTGTGCAGGGGGTGGGGGCTATTTTTTTATGGTTTTTCAGACCCTATAGTCATGGTTCATAACCATGGATATAGTTCTATTTACACAGTTAAAAACCATGGATATAGGTCTAATTCCACGGTTTCTAACCATGGAAATAAATTGTTTCCCTCCTCTAGTATAGCCACAGTTCTAAACCGTAGCTATAAAGATATTACCACGGTTTGAACCGTGGTTGTATACCTATATCCACGGTTTGAACCATGGCTCTAAACCTATAGCCACGGTTCCAAACCGTGGATTTAAGTCTAGGCCTATAGCCACGCCAAACTTATCCATGGTTTGAGGACCTATAGCCACGATTTTAAAGCATGGCTATAGCCCGAATTTCTAGTAGTGTAAGATCTTAATGGTAGATTGATAAAAAAACCAATCTTAACTATAAATGATTTTGGCAATGATTATGGCTTATATTGTGGTGTATTAGGAGTCAGGATTTGAATAGTTCTATTCCATGATGTTTATGTGGTTGCTTATGGGTTTAGACTATTAAGGACACATAAGAGAAACTTCTCAAATCATTTCCTAGATTTGTAAATATTGGTGATTTCTATGAGGTGTTATTGATATTATCTTTAGGTTGATCTATTTTTGGAATACACTAAAAAAAGTGTTTGAAATATATTTAATCACAAAATGAAATGAACCATTGATAGTGGAGAAGGTTTGAGTACCTATAGGTCTTTAACTTTGACCTAATGTATACCTTCAAGAAGGGGAACATTTTTTCTGATGTACTGTAATGTAAGGATCAAGCTTAGGTACTATATGATTCGAGAATCAAGTGGAAGATGGTTGCCCACTTTGAAGATATGTGACTTTATGTTCAAAATTATCATGGCCAAGTGACACTTATGTCTTTATCTATCACTTATTCACTCCTCAATAGTATTACGGGAGTAAAATATAGGATTCATACTATTTATTCATGAGAGACATGATAAACCTTTTATATCTTTATATTTTATAAAATGTTGGTTATTTTTTATTCATGTATCCTTTATAAAGCGTCTCTCTTGGGATTTATGTCTTTGTGAAAAATGTCTAAGTGGATTTTTTTAAATGATTCAAGTGTTTTGAAATGTTTATTAAAAAATTATATGTGTTCAACATACCCTTTTTTGGTTTTAAATAGCTTTAAAATGGTTTAAAAAAAGGAATTGGGGTTTTGAGAAAGAGTTTTTGGAACTGATTGTTTTTATTTTAAAAAGGGAATGTTATTTTAAAGAGGAATTTGTGTAAATGGTTGTTTTTTTAATGGGATCTCAACTACAATTTTATAAATAATTTTCAAAGGAGACTTAAAGTCTATGATTTTTTTTAGCATTGGTTTATTTTTATATCAAAATTTTGTATATTTATTTTGTAAAATGTTAATATTACTAAATCAAATAGGATGGATATGAATAAATAGTGGATGAATGTTAATAATTTGATAAAAGAGTATGAATTTGGAGTGAAAGAGTTCATCAAGTTTGAAAAAGATCATGCATATGACCCTTATCAAATCCTTTTTCCATATTTATTCTATTGTTATTCAAGAAAATTTAGTCTAGAGGAGTTGTAAGAAAACTTGATCTATCACGGAATAGATCGAAGTTATAATTGTTGGAATAAACATGGGGAAAAATGAATGTAGCTAGTGGTTGGAAAAACACTGTATTTTATGGATCATCTGATATTATTACAAGTTTGGACAATGAAGAATACCGTATCGAGGATGTGATTATAGATGCGAATGATGATGAAGATCGTATTGAGGAAATGATAAGGATGGTTGAAGATGAACTTCGTGATTTACCAAAATTGTTTGAGTAGTTAAAGAGTTGTGAAAAGATGACATTTTATGGTGGTTGCACTAAATATATAGCATTGTCAGTCGTACTGAAGCTGTATAATTTGAAAGCAGGAAATGGATGGAGTGACACCATTTTTACGGAATTAATTTCTCTATTTAATGACATGATCCAAAAAGATAATGAGCTCCTGATCCAAACATACAACTCCAAATGAATGTTACGCTCAATGGGTATGATCTCTAAAAGAATACATTCCAGCCCGAATGACTTTATACTATTTTTCAAGGACCAAAAATCACTTAGAGAATTCCAAAAGTGTGGTTTTTATTGATACAAGAAAGATTAATCTGGTCCTATAAAATTTTTATGGTACTTTCCAATCATTCCAAGGTTTATGTGCCTATATGGAAGTGAGGAGACTATAGGGAAATTGATGTGGTATGCAGACACAAAAAATAAAGATGGGAAACTATGTCACCCAGCAGACTCTCCTTAGTGGAAGAGAATTAATCATGAGTATCCTAAATTTGGAAACAATCCGAGAAACCTTCGTCTTGTGTTATCTACAGATGGAGTGAATCCTTTTTGTTTTTAAAGCAGCACTCACAGTACATGGTCAGTTATGCTAGTAAATTATAACTTTCCACCATGGTTATGCATGAAACGAAAATACATCATGTTATCTATGATTATATCAGGACCAAAATAACTGGGTAATGATATTGATGTTTATTTGGCTCCATTGATCGAGTATTTAAAATTATTGTGGGATTCAAGTGTTACGTTGTATAATGCTTATAGAAATGAATATTTCACATTGCGATCCATGTTTTATGGTACAATAAATGAATTTTCTTCTTGTGGAAATTTATTAGGATATATTATTAAAGGAACTCAAGGGTGTCCCATCTACGAACAAGGTACATAGTTAATTAGGTTGAAACATTCATTGAAAATAGTGTTTCTAGAACATCGCAGATTTCTACCTTGAAGATATAAGTACCAATCTTGGAAGACATCCTTCGATGGAAGTTCATAAGAATGTACAGCACCATCTCCACTAACAGATGATCAACTATTTGAGAAATTAAAATATGTGGATGCTACTATTGGTAAACTGTTTTTAAAAAACCTTAAAAAACTGTTTGGAAAAAGAGATTAGTTTTTTTTAATTATCATATTAGAATTGTCTATATGTTAGACATTTTCTTGATGTTATACATGTTTAAAAAAATTATGTGATAGTGTCATAGGTATATTTCTAAATGAACCCAGAAAAATAAAGGATGGAGTTAAGGCTATGTTGGACATGGCTGATATGGGAATATAAGAAGAGTTGGTGCCAGTGAAGGGTAAAAAACAAACCTTTCTTCCTCCAGCTACTTACACTCTGTCTAGGAAGGAGAGATATCAGTTTTAAAACTTCTTTAATGACGTAAAGGTTTAAGAGGGGTATTCATCAAATATCAAGAACATTTTTTCAATGACCGATTTAAAGTTAAAGGGTATGAAATCACATGACTGCCATGTTTTGATTCAAGATCTAATGCCTATATCCTTACATTGTATTTTTTCCAAAAATTTTCATCATACATTAACCAAGCACTGTTTCTTCTTCAAATCTATATGCAGCAAAGTTATAGACCTGATGAAATTGCTGACTATGGAAAGAGAAATTGATGTCATATTATGTGAATTGGAAATTTTATTCCCTCCAACATTATTTGATATGATGGTTTATTTGATGGTTCACTTGGTGAGATAGATTCAACTATGTGGTCCTATACACTATAGATGGATGTACCCCATTAAACGGTATATGAAGATTTTGAAAGGATGTGTCAAAAATCAAAGTCAGCTAGAGGTTTGTATTATGAAGCGATATGTTGTTGAGGAAGCCACTGAATTATGTACCAAATACCTATGTGGTGTGGAAAGCAATGGTCTACCAAAATCTCGTCACATTGGGCGGCTTGTGGGTGAAGGAATTTCTGGAAGAGATGTTGTCATAATCAATATTATAGATCAGGAGCAGAACCACCTTTATATTTTTCATAACAGTTTGGAGGTTTCCCCATTTTTTGAAACTCACAAAGAAATTATTAGGCATTTGAATCCATAAAGGGATGAAATATGGATATCAAATACACATAATAAATAGTTTATAGGATGGTTTTGGGACTATATTTTAAAGGAGTCAGATGAAAATATGGATTTAATTTTAGAACAACTTAGATGGCTAGTCGGAGGACCAAGTGTGTATGTATTATCTTAAAATGGATATGTAATTCATGTTTATATGTTTTATACAAATGAGCATAATGAAGATGGTGCCATGAAAAATAGTGGAGTTACACTCGTCAAATAAGAGGTGCATGTTTCTGGTACTAAGGAAAAAAATACAATTTATGTGAATATGTCATACTTTGGCATCATCAAATAAATATGGGAGTTGTATTATACAACATTCCAAGTGATGATTTTTCAATACAAGTGGGTTGATAACAGAATTGTTGTTAAAATAAGTGAATTAGGATTCGTGAAATTTGATTTTAGTAAGGAAGGGTACAAAGATAAACTGTTTATAATGGAATCATAGGCAGTACAAGTATTTTATGTTCAAAATCCTATAAAAAAAGTGATCAATTATTCTATTATTGACCAAAACCACTAAAGGTTCAGATGAAAATTCAACTGAGGATGACCCTTTCATTGGGACATCACAATAATTTCATAGAGGTACCAATATAGATGGTGTTTTTAATGTCATAGGAGACCACAATGAAGGGATTTGGATTGTTGATAGGGGTCAAATCCCTTTAGACTTTAAAAAATAAAAAAAGAATTCAATAATCAGGTTACCTTTCCTTGCAATATACATCATGATACCTCATGTTATTATACATTTTCTGCTGCATTTATATACTTTAAATTAAATTTTAAACCACTTCTGAAGATAATGAAATATGCACATGTTGGTGCACCCAATCTCAAGGAACAATAGGTCTCTCAACCTGCTACAACTCACAGTGTAGAGGAACGACCTTTTGCACGTGATGGTGCTCCCATTCCTAAGGAACAATAGGTTTCTCAACCTACTTTTTCTCCTAGTGCAGAGGTACAACGACCATCTACACATTTCAATGCTACCACTTCAAATGAAAATATTGACGATGTTAATTTTGGGGAAATGGTAGGCGATGAAGGAACGACGACACAGAAAAAACAGGAGCACTATAGTTTGACGGTGTTAGCAAAAATCATCAAGTCAAAATCCAAAGGCATCAAATATGAGGTTGGATGGAATGTGTGGGGCAAACATGTTAACCCCAACAAGTCCATGGTCAGTAGTTATATTGGAATCATCACTCATAAATGGGTTCCAATTGATTTAGATTCATGGAACCATATTGTGTTTGGGATTAAGACACTAATGTGGGAAGAGATTACGATAACATTATGATATCATTTCTTAATTTTACTAAAAAATGAAATAATGAAACATTGACATACTCTTCATCATCCATTGAATTGTGAATTTATAGAAGATCAATCCCATAAGAAATATGTATTAATTCTTACTAGAAGGATTTACAAAGTATTTTTCACAATTATAACAAGACAATATTTTAAAGATGCTGAAGGGAAAATAAACCTACACCCACTGCTTATCTATGCATTCTTGATAACCCAAGAAGCATGGGATGAATTTAATAGACTTCATGCGGATGTCTCTTTTCATGTACATTGTGGCTAGTAATACGTTGTTTGATGATATGTGTATTCATCACTTTTATTGACATTTTTTTATTTATGAAACAGAAACTGAGTGCTGGAAATAAGGAATGAGCGGAAAAACTATCGTACCCCTACTGTAAAGAAAGGATGGGGTATGCTACACTTGAAAAAAAATGGTACATATTTTAAATTGATGGTAATACTTTTATGTGACTTGAAACAACACCATAATTATGTTCCTCTATTTATATGAATATTGATTACTTGAAATCCAAATCCACTTCCATCCCACACCATGTGCTATGGAAGGAGGCATGTGTAAATAAAGACGGGATACTAATAGATGAAAACACACAAAAAGTGTGGGGAACATGTCTAAGTATTACATAATAAAAATTTGTTTTTCTTTAAATCACTATTATATAAAAATGATCACTTAGTTTCCTATATTTTCTATCTGACATAGTCATAATAATCAGAAACACCTATTTTGGATGAACACAAACTATCAGTGGCCTTGAAGTGGCCATAACAATATGGTCGCATCAGAGGTGTAGGTTTTGAGGTGACACCCCAAACATATTTTGAGAAAAAAACAAGAGTAAGATCAAAGTGAATTAATAAAATAGATGAGATAAAGAATATCTACCCTTGAAGTACAATTCCAATGGCAGAGAGAGATTATGGAAAATTTAATGAGGGAGATGAAAAGAGAAGAAGAAACTCAAGAACAACCACTGTGTGGAGATCCCGCCCCACCCCCACCAGCTATGAGGATAGCCATTCCCATCAAAGAGATGTCTTAGCAGA
The DNA here is from genome assembly GCA_963277665.1 of Viscum album. NCBI lineage: Eukaryota > Viridiplantae > Streptophyta > Magnoliopsida > Santalales > Viscaceae > Viscum > Viscum album. The sequence goes on along the minus strand of OY728125.1, from coordinate 1,270,558,267 downwards.
GGTAATCAATGTTCTAATAAATGTTTCTGTGAAATGTAAATCAGACAGACACTGATAACTTTCCTGTACTGATATTTTATAAGGTGATAATGATTGTGATTTATATCTAATAACACCTACCCATCGCCTTGTGGAGAGGGCTACGGTGTTCAATATTCAAAAGGACATGCTACACAACAGACCACTTCCAACAGGTAATGTGTGAGTTTCGATTAGTGTAGCCCATGAGCTAAGTGTATAGATACCTATTACAAGTCATGAGGATGATATTAATATGGTTGAAAAAGTTGTTGGAAGATTCATCTCGTGGCCATTACATCTTATAAAAAAACATACCGACAAGGAGGTATTCATTTCCATTTTACTTTTCAAGATAAACCTTTCACAATTAATGAAAAAAGGTCTAAACCGATGAATGTTATTATAGATGGACAAAGAGAAGGGGATGAAAGGAAAAACCACCTCAAAAACTTCGAAATGATAGACCAAACGATCAAAAATATCTACCAAAATTACCATTACTCTGTCTATTTTATATCCACATTTACTATCATTCAAGGCTCATGTTGATACAAAGCTAAAAGATAGTCACAACCACATAGTTTAATTTGAAGAAAATGTGTATATAGATAAAGAACAAGACTTCATTGGTGTTGAGAGTGAAACTGAAATCCTCGACTATGATTGGATAGGAGGCTCAGTTGTAAATGTATACATGAGGTGTGTTTTCATGATTTTATTTTCCAAAAGATGATATGGTGTGTTAATTATGACTAAATACATTACATATTTTTGGCAGGCATATATATGAAAAATAGTTGAAGGGATTTTCCCATGAGAAAAAGTTTGGACTCGTTAGTCCTCACATCACCTCTACAGAACAAGATAAAATAAAACTCAAAAAAAGGATGAAATAGTGGCAAGTCTGATCAAATCCTTTGAAAGAAAAATTTCAGATGACAGACTCTATTTAATACCAACGATGTAGGGGTAAGACTCTACAATTTAATCATATCAAATTTATTTTCATTTCTTTGATTACTTATTCCTTTTTTTGTTTTTAGGTAGCATTGGATGCTCATTCACTACTACAAAACTAGAATTTAACAGCGTTGTTATTTATCAGCACTAAAAGAAAATGCTGATAAATGGTATATTTATCAGTGCTAACGAAAGTGTTGATAAATTAAACCTTTTATCAGTGCTTTTATTTTAGCGTTGATAAACAGTATCCTTTATCAGTGCTTTATTTTTAACACTGATAAAGGGTATCATTTATCAGCGCTTTATTTTTAGTACTGATAAAGGGTACACTTTATCAGCACTTTATGTTTAGCATTGATAAATATTTATTTCATCAACGCATTTTTAACACTGATAAAATGAAATCATTAAATAAATTAAAAATAAATAACTTGTTTATTAAAAAAAATATTACAAATTTTATTAATTAAATAATTATTGATAAAAATGAATTGATTGGTTACATTATTAAAAATTAAATATTTTATTAATTAGATAATTATGATATTTAATTTTATTAAATTGTATATATTAAATATATAGATATATATTAATGTATATAAATATGATTATATATTACAAAATATTTATACGCTTTACAATAAATTATCATATATTTATTGAATAATGGAATATAATTAAAAATTAATATGAATTAAAAATATTGACTAATTGCATAATACTCGACATATAATTGAATGTTTCATTTTTTAATTTAATATAGATCAAATGTGTGTTATATTAATATCACATATACATATAATTAATGCATTTTTATATACAATATGCACACACACAGAACTTATTCATTTTTTCAATATTGTTAAAGTGTGCCTATATTCTTAATTTATTCAAATTCACTCATTTTGTACATATATGCATGCACTCAAAATTAGATACTCATTAATAATGTTAAAAATATATCTGTAAAAAAATATTTATAAATAAATATATTTATAAATATACATTCACTATATTTATAAAATTATATATTTATAATTATAAATAAATAAATATTTTTTAAAAAGTATTTATATAATTATAAATAAATAATTATGTATGTTTAAATAATTATTAAATTTATAATAAATTTATATAAATAATGAATATATTTACTATATTTATATTTATATATATTTATTAAATATATATACGTATAATTATATAAATATATATAATGATATAAGTAATATTTTTTTAAAATATTTCTATAATTATAAATAAATAATTATAAAATTCTAATAAATATATTTAAAAAGGAATATATTTACTATATTTATATTTATATATATTTATTAAGTATTTATAAATATTTACAATTTTTTTATTTATAATTATAATTATAAATCATTTAACAGCACTTCAGTAATAAGCACTGATAAAAGAATCTTTATCGGCACTTTTTTCATACTGATAAAGAGGAGGATTTATCAGCACTATAAATTTAGCACTTATAAATAGTCCTTTTATCAGTACTTATTATATAATCACTGATAAAAGGGATCTTTATCAGTGCTTATTTTTAAGTGCTGATAAAAGTATCCCAATCTATTTTAAAAACCCTAACCATTTGCGAACTCGTTATGATATAGAAGCTTTTCGTTGAATCCACCCACTACCAGCACTCCTCCTCAGTGAATTGAAGGTCAAATCACACCACTTGACTACCTCCGAACATCTCATTCGATATCCGAAGAGGGTCTCAAATTTTCTTCAACCTAGTGAGGTAATCCTTCCAATTTTTGTGTATTTTTTGTTTCATTTTTGATTTATTCTTCTAAAATTTGTTTATGATCCATTTTTTATGATCTGTTGTTTATGATTTGTTTGTGATTCATTGTTTAGGGAATGATTTGTTGTCTGATTTTTATGATTTTTTTGCGATATGTTATTTAGGGAACAATTTTTGGTTTGTTGTTTTTATTGACTACTGATGTATGATCTATTGTTTATATCTGACACTAAACCTTGAATTTATTCATTTTTGTTTTACTGTTATGTTTTATATCTTTTTACTAAATAATTTTTTCATATATATATATATAAATGTGTAGAAATTTTCATGTATATTCTTGTTTATTGACTACTGATTTGAGGCACATTGGTTGTTCCCTAATTATTATATATATGTTGACACCTTTCATGGACACCTCAGTGGACATGAATCTTCAGATGCTATTTTTCAGGAACCAAGTTAGTGGAGTGATGTATGTTACTCTATTGGTTATATGCATCATAGGGTCTAATTCATATTAGAATTCACTAGGGTCCTTAGTTTTCTTATGAAGTATATTCAAAGGGGTTATACCCAGTTAAGCACATGAGGTTTTATCACAGCAAACCTTCACTTTTTGAATCATTATGGTGCCTTTAGTTCACGTTATGTTTGAATATCAGGTTTTTATCTATTTTATATTTCTTATAGACTATAAGTGAGTGAGTTTTTATATTGGCATGACATGTATGTGTGTCTATATAGTTATTTCATCATTTATTTCCATATTTGTTTGTCTAATAAGTATGTCTATATTAGGTAATGATGATTTTGGGTCTGCATTTCCATTTACCCCAAGGGTCATGCTAGAATTTTGTTCAACCTATGGTACTAATTGGTTCTATTTGGGGGGGACCACGTCCCATTTATGGTTTTTTACACCCAAAGTTTAAACCATAATTTAGTGACTTTAAGGTGTGTTAGAGGTCATAAGATAATCTGACCTGGTGTTGTTTAGGTAATTCAGGCTAGGGTCATTACACTATTTATCCTCTGGTTTATACATATAAAGTTTAGTGATAATATCATTTATTATCTGCCATTATCTCCCTCTATTTTTTCAAATTCCAACAACCCTTATTATTGGATTTGTAATATCTAGGAACTCAGATATTCTAGTTGAAATGATTCATATTTCCCTTATTATAATTTTCTATAACTTTCACTTTTGATAATGAATATCTTATATGTATTTATTTATATATTGTATAAAATTTATATTTTATGAACCCAATATGATGGATATGAACCAAAAAAAGAATACAAGCTAATCATTTGACAAAATAATATAAAGATAGAGTTAAAGATTTCATCAAGTTTACAAGATAGCATGCATATGTCCCTTCTAAACTCCTATGTTCGTGTTTGCATTGTTTTTATTCAAGAAAAATTAGTCCAGAATAGTTGGAAGAACATTTAATTTGTCAAAAAATAGATCAAATCTATAAATGTTGTATTAAACATGGGAAAAAATGAATATCGGCATCGATTGGGATGATACTATATTTTATGAATCATTTGATATGAATAAATTTGTAAAAGATTATAGAGATCAAATAAAATAAATGACAATGGAAATTGAATATAACCTTCGTGATTGTCCAAAGTTGTTTAAGGAGTTAAATAGTTTTTTTAAGAAACCATTGTATACTGATTGTACTAAATACACAACATTTTCAGTTGTATTGAAGTTATATAATTTCAAAGCTGGAAACAGATGGAGTGACGCCAACTTTATAGAACTACTTGGTCTTCTGAAAGATATGCTACCAAAAGAAAATAAACTACTATGCTGAACATATGATGCTAAATAAATGCTACGTTCAATGGGAATGATATATAAAAAAATTAAATGCTTGTCCAAATTATTGCATATTGTTTCATAAGGACCATGAATCACTCATAAAATTCCCTAAGTGTGGCATAGATCGATACAAGAAAAATGAATCAAGTCTAGCAGATTCTTCTCAATGGAAGAAAATTGATTATGAGTTTCCTGAATTTGGAGATGAACCAAGAAACTTTCATCTTACTTTATCTATAGATGGAATAAATCCTTTTGGTGTATAGAGTATTACTTATAGTACATGTTTTGTCATGTTGGTAAATTATAACTTGCCACTATGGTTATGTATGAAGCACAAATACATTATGTTGTCTCTGCTTATATCTGGATCAAAGTAACCCGATAATGATATTGATGTCTATTTTTCTCCATTGATTAAAGATATGAAATTGATGTGGGATAAAGGTGTTACAATTTATGATGCTCATATAAGTGAAGACTTCACATTGAGGTCTATGTTGTACGGAATGATGAATGACTTCCCCACTCATAGACTTTTATCAGGCTATAGCATTAAAGGCATGTTGGGGTGTCCCATTTGTGAATAACTCACATACTCAGTTTAGTTGAAACATTCCTCAAAGATTATGTTTTTAGGACATCAAAAAATTTTACCTCAATGACATAAATACTGATCTTGGACGACATCATTCGATAGTAATATCCAACAAGGTACAACACCATCTCCAAAAACCGTCGATCAACTGTACAAAAAATTAAAAAAGATTGATACTATTTTCAGTAAACTATTTTTGAAAAACCTTACAAAATCAGTTTGGAAGAAGATATCAATTTTATTTGAATTATTGTATTGTAATTGTTTGTATGTCATACATTTTCTTGATGTCATATACATAAAAAAAATATTTGATAGTGTTATTGGAACGTTACTAAATATTCCTATAAAAATGAAAGATGGCATCAAGGTTGGGTTAGAATTAATTGAAATGGGGATAAGGGAAGATTTGACATTAGTGAAGGGTAAAAGGTGGACTTTTCTTCCTATAGTAGCTTACACTCTATCCAGACAGGAAAAATTTCAATTTTTCTTTTTCTTTATGAGGGTAAAAGTTTCACATGGGTATTCATAAAATATCAAGAATGACACGTCAATGACTAATTTGAAGTTACAAGGACTAAAATCACGCGACTGTCATGTTTTGATGTAAGATTTAATGCCTGTTGTTTTACATTGTATTCTGCCCAAAATGAACAATAGACATTAACCAGACTCTGCTTTTTTTCAAATCCATACGTAGTAAAATTATAGACTCAGTGAAGTTTCCCATCATGAATAAGGAGATTTCAATCATATTATGTGAATTATAAATGTTCTTACCACCATAATTATTTGATATAATGGTCTAACTAATAGTTCACTTGGTCAGAGAGGTTCAACTATGTGGTCCTATCCATTATAGATGGAGGTACCCCATTGAATGGTATATGAATATTTTGAAAGGGTGTGTCAAGAATTGAAGTTGACCAGAAGGTTGTATTGCAGAACAATATATTGTTGAAGAAGCTATTGAATTTTGTACCAATTACCTATCAGATGTTGAAATCATTGTTCTCCCAAAGTCTCATCACATCGAACACCTTATGGGCAAAGGGATTTATAGAAGATATGTTGTTACAATTACCTTGACAGAGAAGGAGCAAGCACGTATTTACATATTACATAATAGTGAAGATGTTGATCCATACATTGAAGTCCATAAAGAAATTCTTAGAGATTTGAATCCCTCAAGGGATGAAATATGGATATCAAATACACATAATCAATAGTTTATAGGATGGTTTAGAGATCAAATTTATAAGGAGTTATCTAAAAATATTAATTAAATTGTCGAACGACTTCAATGGATATCCATAGGACTGAATTAAAATGTTATATCTTAAAATGGGTTTGTAATCAATGGTTATATGTTCTATACAAAAGAACATTATGACTTCATTATAATGAAAAAAAATAGCGTTATGCTTATGGCTGAAGTGATGCACATATCTGGTTCCAAGGATAAAAATATAATTGATGAAAATATGTCATATTTTAGCATTATAGAACAAATATACAAGTTGGATTATACAAAATTTTAAGTGCCACTTATCCATTACAAATGGGTTGACAATATCAATGGAGTGAAAGTTAATGAAATGGGATTTATGAAAGTGATTTTTAGTGTGTAAGGGGAAAAATACAAGTTGTTAATAATGGAATCACAAGTATTTTATGTCTTTGGACCAACAAACAAGAATTAGTCAATTGTCCTGCTGGTGACTAAAACAAATGTTGAGTCATATGAAAATTCAATATAGTATAACCCTTTCATTGGGACATCATAATTAGTTCATGTTGGTCCCATTGTAGACAATGTCTTGTATGTTAGAGGGGACCACAAAGAGGGGATTTGGATTCTCAAAAGAGGAATCAAATCCTTGAAACCTTTAAAAAATAAATATAGTTCAATGAGAAGGTAAAAGTGTTTTTTAATATATTATGTTTTTCCTCATAATATTATATATTCTCTACTGCATTAACATAATCTAAATTAAATGTTTGACTACTCATGCAGACAATGTCTTCTGCACATGATGATGTTACCAATCCCTCAAAAGAACAAACTATAATGAAGGAAAACATTTGGATAGATGAAAAGGTAATGTTACGATATACTTTCTATATTTTACTAAAAATTTATATAATGGAATTTTGATTTAATTTTCATTATTCCTTGCAGAGTTCATTTATTTTAGAAGATTGTTTTCCATGTGTCATACCTTTTCAAGAAGAGAAATGACATTGTATCTTCTCAATTACATAGGTAATCTTGATATTTTCATAGTAAAATAATTGTCCATATAATTAATTCATTATTTCATATGTATGTTTAATTTATTTCTTTTTAGTATTACTCATATAATAATTGTTTTCTTATATAGATAGATTATTTTTTTTGAGTTTGGATGCTCTATCCAACTTCCATTCTCCTTCTCCCTTAAAATATTTTCACCCCTGTAGTGGTAAATTTATCAATCTCTTTCAAGTTACATCCACTATCTTTGAAGGAAGATAAATGACACTACCTCTGCTCAATTACAGTGGTAATCTTGATGTTTGAACAGTAAAATCATTGTCCATAGAATTAATATATTATTTTATATGTATGTTTAATTTATTTATTTTTAGTATTACTCACATAATAATTGTTTTCTTATACAGGTGGATTCTTTTGTTTGAGTTGGGGGTGCTCTGTCCAGCTTTCATGCTCCTTCTCCCTTAAAATATTTTCACCCCTACAGTGGTGCATTGATCACTTTCTTTCAAGTTACCTCCACTACCTTTGCAGTAAGAGAAATGATGCTGCCTCTACTCAATTACATAGGTAATATTGATGTTTTCATAGTAAAATCATTGTCCATATAATTAACGTATTGTTTCATATGTATGTTTAATTTATTTCTTTTTAGTATTACTCACATAATAATTGTTTTCTTATACAAGTGGATTATTTTGTTCTAGTTGGGGGTGCTCTATCCAACATTAATCCCTTTTTGCATGAAAACTTTGACAGACTTCTTCTCTCACCAAACCTTTCACTCATGTAGTATTGATAGTTATCACTTTATTTCAAGTTCCCTCCACTACTCAATCATAGATGTAATATTAATATTTGCATAGTAAAATCATTGTCTATATAATTAATGTATTATTTCATATTTATGTATAATTTATTTCTTTTTAGTATTACTCATAATAATTTTTTTCATATATAGTTGGATTATTTTTTTCGATTTGAGGTGGTTTGTTCAAAACTACTCATGCAATGTTGGCAGTTCGACAAAGAAATTCAATGGAAATTGTGGTAACATTGAAAATTAGGATTGTTTTTTAATGTATGTAATAATTTTTATTTATATAATTGTATAAACCAATGTTTGAAATGTCTATAATATAGTTTTTTTTCTGGTATTTGTGTTTTAAATTTCATTTCATTTAAATTATGTATTGGGACTTGTTTTTGTTGATATATGATGTGTATCTAGTGTGTTTTTGGTGTTGCAGTGTGTTGTAATAGCATATTGTAGTATGGCCCTTTATTAGCGCTTTTATAAGCACTAATAAAGGGTTCATTTAGCGGTGCTAAATTAAAGTGCTCATAAAGATCCAATTTATCATCGCTTTTTTAGAGCTGATAAATGACACCTTTATCAACACTTTTTCAGCACTGATAAAAGTCCCAAGATTTTAATGTGACTCATGTTTTCAGTGCTTTTCTAGTGCTAATAAAGGCCATTTCTAGTGCTATTAAATGCCAGTTTTGTAGTTGTGATTGCAGTAAATTTGGATACTCCAAAGATTTATTTCCTAGATTCAATGCATGTATATCCAACAAATCATCCAAACATGATGGAATTTTTCAATTTTTAATACACTACATCCAATGTTTTATAACTAAACATAAAGTTATATAATTTATATTATCTTTTAATGAGGATTCTGTTATGATAGGGTGGTGTATCACTATCGTGAAAAATAAGGAATGAGGCCAGGGGATAAGGAACCAAAAGAATACAAGTACTATGACTGAACAAGTATCAAGGTATATATAATAATATTTCACTATCCAAACATATATCAAAACAAATTAATTATTCTCCCCAATGTTTATGTAGTGTCTGAAACAAACCCCTGGAAAAGATTGTAATTATTATGTTTGTAAATTTATGAGAGATATCATATTTTATGAACAAACTAGCATCCATGAAGAGGTATTTTTAAAGATAATTACTATTTCATTTAAAATATTTATTAATCATTTGTGTATTTATATTTTTTCAAAACTACTATGATTTCCAAAAAGACTTATATTCACAAGATGATATAGATGTGCTCAGAAATGAATGGGAAACATACCTGATGGAAGAATGTAAAAAAATAGCATGAATATGTGACTTTCATAAAAGTAGTGGGTTGTTTCATATTTTTGTTTAATTTAATTCTTTTTAATATTACTCACCTAATAATTTTTTTTCTTATACAAATGGATTCCTTTTTTTGAGTTGTGGAGGTTTGTTCAAAGATTCTCATGCTCGTGCGATATTGGACTTAGAGGATGCAACTGAGATGATGATAACAAGGAAATTGGTCAAGAATGTATAAAGGTAAATTCCTACTACTTATTTAATTAATTAATTTTATCATCATTTTATCTATTATTTGTAAGTTAATTTCCTTATCATTTTTATCTAATACTTATTTATTTTTTATAGATCTTTTGGAAAGTCATATTTTCTTCTAAACTATATGAAACAATCCATAAAAGAGAGAAGATATTGAATGCAAAGTATGACTTCTTAGTAGTTTAATTAAAAGTATGACTTTCCAAAAGATATTTCATGAATATTTTCCTAAACAATGTACTAATCAGCCACACCTCAATCTGATACACAATGTGCTTGGTATGACTCGAAGTGTATTTTTTTAGTTTATAATATTCTTTGATCTTTTAATATTCATGTCTTCTAAACTACCATTCTTTGATCCATGACTCATTATTATGATCTATGATATTCAGGGTATGAATTTCTAATGTTAATATCACCTTATAACATCTTTATACTCATGTTATCATTATATGATCATTGATATCTCACTTCCTTACACTTATTTAATATCTATGATAATCCTTTCTTATGTTTCATATCCTTAGGTTATAAAAAATGGTTTTAGAAATGATATTTCTAAGAATTCTTCTAGTAAAGAATAACATAATGAGGGACTCTTATGAACTAGTTCTTTATGTTTTTATGTTTCCAAAAGCACTAGACCTAAACTATTCTGGTGTGGATCATTATGTTATGTAAGGAATATTAATCTACTAAGATGTGATATCTATGTATGAAATTTTTGGGTCAATATATTTGGTATCAAAGCAACTTACCTACTCAAAATTGATCAATAATAATAAGTGACTGGTATCACTCAAAGTGTGTCTTTTTATTTAAAATTGACATTACTTTTAGTAAAAAGAACAAGTGGCATACTAAAAACTGAGAAAACACATTAGTATTGTTTTGATATTTTAGGAAAAAGATCCATGAGTCATTTTTGATTTGTACTAATCAACCACACCTTGATCTAATGCACGGTGTGTCTAGTATGACTTTAAGTGTGTGTTTTTATATTAAATCGACATTAAATTGAGAAAAATTAACAACTGACATACTGAAAACTAATAAAACACATTTGGATTATTTTTATACTTTATTAAAATAATCTATGAGTCATTTTTGACATGTAGGAATCGACCACACCTCAATTCGACGCACAGTGTGAATGGTATGACTAAAAGTGTCTGTTATTAGTTTAAAATTGACATTTTAGTTCAAAACATGTCACTCACTAAAAACCAATAAAAAATACTCTAATTTTCTTGATAATTTAGAAAAATGATTCATAAGTCATTTGTGACATGTATGAATCAGTCTCATGTTAAACCGACGCACGATGAGACCGGTATGACTCAAAATACATGTTTCCAATTTGAAATGATATTTTAGTAAAAAAATAAAATTGACATACTAAAAACTAAACAAATATATTTGTATTGTTTTGATACTCTAGAAAAACGATCTATAAGTCATTTATAATGTGTAATAATAAATTTCACCTCAATATATGCATGGTGTGGCCGGTATAACTCAAAGTGTATCTTTTTATTTAAAATTGACATCAATTTAAGTAAAAACAACAAGTAACATACTAAAAACTGATCAAACACATTTTAATTGCTTTTATATTTTAGTAAAATGATCCATGATTCATTTTTGACATATAAGAGTCAACCTTACCTCAATATGATGCATAGTGTGACTGGTATGACTCCAAGTGTGTCTTTTTATTTAAAATTGATGTTAATTTATGTAAAAAGAACAAGTGACATATTAAAAACCAAGAAAACACATTATTATTATTTTTATACTTTAGTAAAATTATCCATGAGTCATTTTTGACATGTAGGAATCAGTTTTATCTCAATAAAACACACAGTATGGCCATTATCACTCAAAGTGTCCCTTTTTATTTAAAATTGACATGAATTTAAGTAAAAACAACAAGTGAAAGACTAAAAACTGATAAAACGCATTCAGATTGTTTTGATATTTTAGGAAAATTATATATTAGTCATTTTTGATATGTAGGAATCAGACACACCTCAATACAATGAGTCGTGTGGCCGGTGTCACTCAAAGTGTCTCTTTTTATTTAAAATTGACATTAATTTAAGTAAAAACAACAAGTGACATAATGAAAACTAATAAAATGAATTAAAATTGTTTTGATATGTTAAGAAAATTATATAACAGTGATTTTTTATGTGTATGGATCATCTAAACCTCAATACGACGCATGGTGTGGCTGGTATAACTCAAAGTGTTTCTTTTTATTTAAAATTGA